>BSBN01001430.1:8115000-9315000 GCA_027924645.1 Cunninghamia lanceolata | reverse complement strand
TGCCTCTAATTCCACCCTCATATTTTTGCATCCACTCTAGTCCATTATATATGACTTGGTTATCTTAGATGCACTTCACCTACTTAGTTCACCTACTTAGTTTCTCATGGATCCTACATCTCAATACACCATATGTATCGAGGAGCTTTTATTCAATAGTCATATCAAACATTAGGAATATTCACATTGTAGGACATCATTTAATATGCCTAAATGGATTTTTTATTAATACATTGGGATGCACCATTCTATATTTTTCTAGTTGGTCATAAAGAATTACTAGTTTTATGTCATGTTATCTTATCCTTTGATAGATTTGGTATATTACTTTGAAGAACATGGATTGGACAATGTAAAGCTGTCCATTCAGTGTTGCATCAATGTGTTAAATTTGTACATGAAGGAAAGATAGTGAAAATTGAAAGGGTTCACTATAAGCCAATATTTGATTCTAGTCACTTTGCATTGGATAGATTTGTGAAAACACCTCTATATGTACCTTATATGTGAGATGATCTTGTACATGTGATTTATACAAAATGCACTTAGATGAGAAATAAAGATTACAAGAAAGATTGGACAAAAAATCTTATCCTCCAAGATTTAAAAATCCTTAAATTGCACATACGCTGATAACTAAATGCAAGGGCATTGACATATGCATGCCTTCTACCAATTCTTATGAATGAAAAATTAATTACGTGTTAAGGAAGGAAGAAAAGAATAAAAGAAATATGCTCCAAAAGCCTACATTTCATGCTAAGAATAATTCATGGATTCGAAGCCAAGTTTTGTCTCATAGAAAATCCTTAATCTTTTTATGTAATCACCACTGAAAATGTAACAAAAATGGATAAATAAAGAATTACATAATATCCCACCCATCAATAATCTATTTACAAAAAGTACAAATTATTATTAAGATGAAACACATGTTATTGAAGAAGCAAGTCATGAAGAAGCAAATGCCATAACCAAAGAGGAAGAACATGATGAAACATTTTGGAAGAGGATGATCTTTTGGAGGAGGCTCCTCCAAGATTTGTTTCGTGATTCATGAGCACTCGTATAGAGTATATATCTACATATCTATATTTTTAGTTTTTACTTGGTCTTTAGCTTGTTTCCTTTGGCCTTTTTGATTGTGCCTTATTTGTAGTGTTCCTATTTCACATTTTATATTGAGATTGATGAGTATTTTCTCACTTGGAGGCATCTTTGGTGTGTCATTTTTCATACTTAGCACTTATGTTTTCTTTATGTGCCATGTGTTTTTCTCTCATATTCTACCACTTTTATGTATGCTTGGTTTTGTCTTTTGTCTTTAGGTTTCATCTTTCCCGCTTTGGGTGGTCTCTGTTCCTTATTTACATATAATTTCATGATCTATGTTCCTCATGCTACACACTTATGATTTATTCTATATTTCATTCTTAAATGCCTATGAGCCTTATCTCATTTTGATACTTTTTCATTACACGTGATTTCATGCTTACAACCTACTTATTTGTGCTTACATGTTTATCATTCAATTTGATCATAGATATGATACATTTACATGATGTTTATCTAGCCTTCATGACCATATTTTTCTTTATTCAATTTACCTATATTAGAGGAAACACCTTACCTTAATACTCATTGCCAACCTATGTGCTTACATGCTTACATACTTTATGGGCCTACACAATTATCATTTGAGATCTATTAACTACATGTCATACAATGGCAGTCATTACATACTTTCACATGATTTATGATGTTGTATGTACTCACATGTTTATATGATTTGATTAATTTATTGCTTTATCATGTATCATTTTCCCACTCCTCTAATTCCTTGCATGCAACCAATTAGAGGAGGGCTGTATTATCACTAACGTTCCTATGATTGAGATTTCAAGTAGTGACTTATGCTACATAAAATCATCATCATACCTAGATGGATCTTGATCACATTACATGCCCACAAACCAACATAGTTTTATCACATTACAATAATTGAGTGGATCACATTTTCACATCAACTGGAGTCATATGGCCCTAAATAATGTACTGTATTGCATTACCACATCAAGCAAAACTTATTTTGTAACACTTTCTATATAGGTGGAATCTCTAACCCTTATGTCTTTCTCTACATTTCATTTTTTTGTAAACAGCTAAAACTACTTGTTATCTATGCCTTTACCTTGTGTGATAGAAGATACTCATTGCATATCTTTTCTCTATTTTGTAGGTTCCTATGGAGTGGCCATGCCAAGGAGTTGAACAAAAATCATTAACATGAATCATGAAACCCTAACTCAACAATGGAGTACAAGATAAACATAGAAATTCAAAGGATAAAGCAAACTAAATCTAAATCTCTATGCTAAGCTTGACTCTCCTCCATTGCTCTTCTCCATTTCACATAGGAATGCAAAACATCAAAGATTTATTGTTGTTAGATGAATGTTGATTGCTCAAATCTACAGCATAACAATAGATAGAAGATGAATGAAGAGAGGATCTAGAATCATTTCGACAACATGATGTTACTTGAAAATGGATCCCCCAAATGGCTTGGGCGAGGTTTGATTTATAGGAGATGAGTGATTTGAATTGATGACTAAGATTGAAAGTTGATTTGAATGATGTGGATAGCTAAGATTGAATAGGGTTTCCCACTCCACAAGGAGTTGTAGTCATGTGACAAGTGTGAGGATAAGAATAGGGCTGACCTAATTTAAATAAATATTATTTAAATTAGTTGGACATGTAAAAAGCATTAAATAAAAAATGTAGTATGGGACATGTGTTGGAATGAGGTTGAAGGTGAGGACTAATTCAAATATTTTATTTAAATTAGTTGGAAAATGGGAGAGGGCTAATTTAAATAAATATTTTATTTATTTAAATTAGAGGAAAGGTGGGAAATTAATTAAATAAATATGATTTATTTAATTAATTGGCTAGTGGGATAAATTAGATTAAGAATGAGATTAGTAAAGGGACCTAGGACAAAATGTCGCAAGATGTCTTACTTAATATATTGACAAGGTGATGTTGTAAGACATGGACAATTTTAGGTGTCTACAACCCCTTACCTTCATCCAAGGTGTTCCTTTTTTAATGTAGGTCATTACCGTGCTTCCTTTCCTTAGTTCCAAATATGCCATAGCAAACCTTCATAGATCTCCCCCCTAAAACAAAAGGGTTAAAGCTTTTATGGTGTTTTTCATCTATTCCATTGGCATGTTATGACATAATAGACATATATTAGAGTTACATTTTCACTTTTGCATTCTATAGTTGCATTGCATGTTTATGTTTATCTATGCAATTTTTCTTGTACATGTGTTTTCCCTATGTGTGTTTCCTATATTATATGTTTATTATAGGTGTACAATAACTACTCTTTCCATAATATTTTTATAGGGATAGGTGCATGCATAAGCACGAAGATCAAAACTAAGTGGAAGATTGATCTCTCCTATGGAAAAATGTATCCTTTAAATTTCATTATTTATTGTACTCTACTTTAGTAGACTTCTTCTTTAGTGAGTCATAAGTCTACTAAAGTGGAGGCAAAATGTAAGATTAGAAATTGCATATTCTATAATTTTCTTTGTCACATTTCACATGCATTTTAGTTGTCTTGTCGCATGTGTGTTTTGACCTCTTTTTAACCCTCTTTGTTACTATCCCTAGTCATGTTCGCTTGATCCATTTTATGTGTTTGATTTTGTTATTTATTATTCATGTCCCTTGGTCCTAGACTTCTTTCCATTATTAAGAATAGTGCACACTTGAGTAGTTTCCTCTCTTTTAGAGATGTGTGTACTCATTTAAAGAATATTGAGGTTAGATTACTTGCATCTAATACACTCAAGTATGGATCCTCATCATCTTCTATATCATCACACCCTTCAAAGTTTCAAAATTGTATTTTTTTTAAAGGGTAATAATCTTAGGGAAACCAAATAAAATGTGCATCACATAGGTAATGCTTATTTCGAGCCATCTTTTATAAAAAAATGTCTAGAAAGTTTACTAAGTTGCAAGAACCTTCAGAGAATTGGCTTCAAAGTATTTTGAGATTAAATGTGATTTCTCTTCCTCCCATTCATCCATTGGGTCCTACCAAGGTTATTCCAAAGAATTATAATGAGCAAGAATTTTGTCATTATGATAGAGTAAAAGGACATCATACTTAGTCTTGCAGGGGTCTTAAGCATAACATACAAGATCTTTTCTATAGAACATGATTCACATTGAAGGTGTTACCACTAAATGGAAATCATGTAGTTGCACCTCCCAATAAAAATTACAAATCTATACAAATTTTATTTCCTAGCCATGCTAGTAACGTTGAAACAAAAGTCTCTATGGCTATGGAACATGATAATTTGGATGAACATCATGTTGATTCACATGAGTCCACATCACACATAGATGTTTTTGTGGGAATGATGCATTCTAGAGACACTTCTTCTTCTTCTTCCCCTCCTTCTCCATTGATTACATTTTTTTGATGAGGATCTCCCACAAAATAACTATTATGGTGGGTAAGTGCAAGCTAATGAGGGCTGAAAATGACACTAAAGAGGCAATTTTTTGCTCGAAAACTAGAGTTAGTTCTACTTGGGATAATGATCCAAAGCACTTCTAGATACAATATGAACATGCTGTGAAAATATGAAATACAAAACCTTATTTCTAGTTTATAAATATGTAATTTATTCTAATACCTAGATGATGGATGTTGGTTAAGTATGCATGATGTACAAAAGAAATATTTTTTTTGACTTTGACATTTACAAAAACATGCATGTGCATGGATGACCTAAGGAATAGTAAATTTAATTATTTTTCAAATCCTTTTTTGAACAAATACAATAATGTCAAGGGTTGAGGTTGATATTTTTCAATTTTTAGTCAAACATATATTTTTAATTAATTATTTACTATGATTACTGTAGAAAACTCAAACCCTTCATGTATGACCACCTTAACTTGACCTAAAATAATTGTAACACTATATTTTTTGAATGTGTAGAGCATTATGTATAGTTTGGGCTCATATATTTTTTTTTTCAAATAGATTTGCCAACCAAATGTTATTAAAAAGACAAGCAAGTATACCTTTTCATGTTTGTCTAAAATTATGTTTTGAAAATGATAAATAATTTATAAATTAGGTTTAAAGTTTGAAATTATAAATTTTCCTCTAGAAAACGCATTAATTTTGTTAATAAATTAGCAATATAAAGACATCAGCCATATCAATCAAAATGAAGTTTTTAGTATTGACTTAGACATATTTGGTCAATCATGACTGGATATCTAGTTTATTGAGGTTGGATTTCTATTTTGTTTGGATAGCCGGTGCTACTAGATATCTAGAAAGGTTTGGTGTCGAGCTTGACAAAATATATCTTCCTTGGGTGTTAAAAATTTTCAGCACTAAAACATTGCCTCTAATTCCACCCTCATATTTTTCATCCACGTTGGTCCACTATATATACTTGGTCATCTTAGATGCACTTCACCTACTTAGTTTCTCATGAATCCTACATCTCAATACAACATATGTATTGAGGATATTTTATTCAATAGTAATATCAAACATCATGAATATTCACATTCTAGGATATCATTTAATATGCCAAAATAGATTTTTATTAATACATTGGGATGCACCATTCTATATTTGATAGTTGGGCACAAAGAATTACTATTTTTATGTCATGTTATCTCATTTTTTGATAGATTTGATATATTACTTTGAATACCATGGATTGAACAAAAGCCAAGTGTTGTGTCATAGAAAATCCTAAATATTTTTATACAACCACCACTTTAAATGTAACAAAAATGGATAAAGAAGGAATTACGTAATATCCCAACCATCGATAATATATTTATAAAAAGTACAAATTATTATTAATATGAAACACATGTTATTGCAGAAGCAAGTCATGAGGAAGCAAATGTCATAACCAAAGAGGAAGAACATGATTTGAAACATTTTGGGAAGAGGATGATCTTTTGGAGGAGGCTCCTCCAAGATTTGTTCCATGATTCATGAGCACTTCTATAGAGTATATATCTACATATATATATTTTTAGTTTTTACTTGGTCTTTAGCTTGTTTCCTTTGGCCTTTTTTATTGTGCCTTAGTTGTAGTATTCTTATTTCACATTTTATATTGAGACTCATGAGTATTTTCTCACTTGGAGACATCTTTGGTGTGTCATTTATCATCCTTAGCACCTATGTGTTCTTTATGTGTCATGTGTTTTTCTCTCATATTCTACCACTTTTATTTATTCTTGGTTTTGTCTTTTGACTTTAGTCATGCTTCATCTTTCCTACTTTATGTGGTCTCTTGTTCCTTATTTACATATAATTTCATGATCTACATTCCTCATGCTACACACTTGTGATTTCTTCTATATTTCATTCTTAAATGCCTATGAGCCTTATCTCATTTTGATATTTTTTATTATATGTGATTTCATGCTTACATCCTACTTATTTGTGCTCACATGTCTATCCTTCAATTTGATAATAGATAGACTACATTTACATGATTTTTATCTAGCCTTCAAGGCCATCTTTTCCTTTAGTAAATTTACCTATATTAGGGGAAACACCTTCCTTTATACTCATCGACAACCTATGTGCTTACATGCTTACATACTTTATGGGCCTACACAATTATCATTTAAGATCAATTATCTACATGTCATACAATGGTAGTCATTACATACTTTCACATGATTTATGATGCTATATGTACTCACATGTTTATATGACTTGATTATTTTATTGCTTCATCATGCATCATTTTCCCTCTCCTCTAATTCCTTGCATACTATGTATGCAACCAATTAGAGGGGGGCTATATTATCACTAGTATTATTCCTATGATTGATATTTCAAGTAGTGACTTATGCTACATAGAGTCACCATCATACCTAGATGGATCTTGATCACATTACATGCCCACAAACCGACAGAGTTTTATCACATTACAACAACTAAGTGGATCACATTTTTCGCATCGAGTGGAGTCATATGGCCCTAAAGAATGTGTTGTATTGAATTAACACATCAAGCGAAGTATTTTGTATTACTTTCTATATAGGTGGAATCTATAACCCTTCTCTCTTTCTCTACTTTTCATTTTTCATAAACTAAAACTACTTGTTACCTATGCCTATTAACTTGTGTGATAGAAGCTACTCATTGCATATGTTCTCTCTATTAAGTAGGTTCCTATGGAGTGACCATGCCAATGAGTGGAACACATAGATAGTCCAAAAATGGTCCATTACTTTACATGGATCATATATCGTTTTAAATTGTCTAGATGTTTACTTTTCATGTTGGCTGAGAATTTCCATACACTTTGAAATACATGTTTATTTTAGATTCACATTCATCTCAAAGTGGGGGAAAAATATAATAATGAATTTTGCATACTCATGCCAATTCTGATTTAGTTTTGGGTTCATTTTAATGGAATGCCTTAATATAGTTACATATTGACAAGTGGCACAATATTATGCTTTGTTTTTCTTATACTCCAATCCTATCCATTTCTATTTGCTCTCATTTACACACATTCCCACACATTCATCATTTATTAGCTATTTTTTGTACCCATATTCACACCCATTTCTATACATTTGTTCCCCGCCTCAATTTGATCATTTCCCCCACCTAGTTTACTTCCATGCCACTCAGGATTGAACCTAAAATTATAAACTTTAAATTCAAATTACAAAATTATTGCCTCTTTTCACTAACCACTGTGAGTTGGCTTGACAAATGCTTGTGCAACTTATTGCTATGTCTTAATATTTAAAGACATTCAAAGTGCAATAAATTCATGTATCATTAAGGAAAACTATTTTAACCACATTTCTCTAAGGGACAAAGATTTATAATCTATATTAGAATCATATAGACCATCTACACATGTATTTATGCATGCTATCTATAAATGTTTGCTCAAAAGCCATAAAGTCTGTCCATTTAGGGGTTGGACTAGGTGAACTTGACCCTAGTGATTCAATAATCTCCCCTAAGGTGAACCATACACACTGTCTTGAAAAATTTAGACGTAAGGAAGGTAAAGGTGATATAATCTCTACACACATTTTGACAATTTATTCATGTGTGACGAGGATCATTCTTGTGCATTAGTTCAAGGCCATGATATTCACATTCAAATTTGAGGTCCACTTATATTTGAAGACAACAAATTATGAACTTGCACAAAGATTGAGACATCTTTCAAACCAAGAAAATCATTTTTTTGTATTTGTGATGAATAATTCCAATAGGACATTAGCAATATTTCTTCATCATTAGTTCCAAAACTAAGTATCCTTATCCATCATATTTAATTTTTAAAATAACATTTTAATTTATAATCCAACTCTCATTAATCTAAGTTAATTATGCATAACTATTCACATATTTTTAATTAGCCTAATTTTATGTAAAAAAACATTCCCTCACAATTATATGCAAATAGACTATCTTGTAGTCATGGGTTTAATTTGGGAAATGATTTGAATTGTTTACCCAAATTTGGCAACACACTTGATTAAGTCTTAGTGGACTAGGGGACTCAACTCTAAAGTAATACCTTATCACACACATGCATATTGGGTTTTTTTAATAACTAAAATGTGACTGAATATATCACTTCAACATTAGAGGCAAGTGGATAATTTAATTAATGTGATAGGGTAGGTATTGGGGATTGAGAAGCATGCACAAAAGGGGGTGGGGTGTTTATAAGTGGCATTGTAAATCTTCTACAAATCACTTTGTATAGGTTAATAAGAAGAAATGCCAAATTCACTATGCTAGTCTTGTTAGGGTTGCAAATCTATTTTTTTCTACACCATATAATATTGTATTATGGTAGAACCTCATAATTCTAGGGGAACCTTCTTAATCACAACTCTAATGTAGTTCAAATATGAAACAATTGTCACACCAAGGTTGTGTAGGTTCATTACAATCCTACCCATCTTTCCTTAAACTAGTTATTGTACACCTTTTAGTAATGCCATGTAACCCTACCTAGAAGAATTTCTAGGTATCTCTAAAACTCTTCCATTATAATTTAGATTAATATGTATACTATACTTGAGGTATTTTTTATTAGGGGGATTTTCTGTTAGAGTTGGTGTGGCAAGGGTTTGGGGGTTGAGATGTACAAGTGATTGTAAATGAAAGCTTTTTGTAGGATGACATGTTTGTCATAATTCATCTAGGTTTTATTTGCCGAGGCTTTAATGTATGGGATGGAAATAAAAAATAGTTTTGAGCTAGATGTAACTGTGGGTAATGCCCTTTATTGACAGGGTAGCAAAAATAAGGGGCTATATGAATGTAACCAAAGAAACAGGTACATAGGATACTTGGTGAGAATAGGGAGGTATGTTAATTATACTAGTGTATGTAGAGGGGTATCAAAAACATAAATTTTAGGGGTAGAAATGAAATTAGGGGTGTTTATTAGCATCCTATGAATGAATGTGCTATGCCATTAGTTTATTAAGTGAATCCCCTAGAGTCTTAGTATCGATTAATTTAATACATAGCATGTTAAAAGACATTATCTTCATGTGATCAATTTATATTATTTGCTAATTTAGAATGTTTAATTGATTTAGTACATAGACTAATGAGGATAATTCTTCACTTGCTTCAGGTTTTATTGTTTTAGTTACCTAGTATTTTTAATATTTTTGTAAGTGTGTTTGTAATGATGAGTGCTTTTGGATTTAACTGTGTATCTTTTTTCGTGAAAAAGATACACAGTTAAATCCAAAAGCACTCATCATTATTTTATGGACTGCAGAAAACTCATGCCTTCTATAAGTGTGTATTTTCTTAGACATATTTTTTAGGTTTATTTTTATATGTCTAATTTAATATTTTGATTAGATATAGGCATGTGATTTCAGACCACCTATTTTTTGAATATGTAGCTACAATTTTATCTAATTTTTAATAAATAAAATATAAAAATTTAATCCTTAGTATTATTGTATGAATGAAACAAAAGATTTTTTAATATTGTTGTAATGGTGAAATTAGCATACTCATGCTATTTCTCATCCAAGGGGATTCAACTCTAAAGAAATACCTTAGATCATGTGCATGTGTATTAGGGGTTTTAAATAACCAAAATGTGACCTAATATATTGCTTTAGTATTAGGGGAAAGAGGAAATTTAATTAATGTGATACATGTAGGTATTAGGGGTTGGAAAGCATGTGCATAAGCGGGTGGGGTATTTATAAGTTACATTCCAAATCCTCTGTAGATCACTTTGCATAGGTCAATCAAAGGAAATGCCATTCACTATGTTGGTCTTGCTAGGGTTGTGAAGTCATCTCTTTTCACCACATAATCTTGCATTGTGTTAGAGCCTCATAATCCCAACTTTAATGCAGTTAACAAAGGAAACAATGGTCACACCAAGGTCATGTAGTTTCAATACACTTGTAAACATGTTTCCTAAAACTAGTTATTGGACACCTTTTGGTAATGCCATGGCCCTATTGAGAAGAATCACCAAGTATCTTTAAAACCATTCCATTATATAATTTAGATTAATATGTATACTATAATTGAAATATATGTTATTGGGGGATTCAATGTTAGAGTTGGTGTGGCAAGGGTTTGGGGATTGAGATGTATAAGTTCTTTTAACTCAAAGCTCTTTGTAGGATGACATATTTGTCACAAAGCATTTAGACTTTTTGTGATAAGGCTTTGCTGTATGGGATGACAATCAAAACTAGTTTTGAGTTAGATGTAGGTGTGGGAAATGCGCTTGGATGATAGGGTAAAAATAATAAGGGGACGTAAAAATTTAACCAAATAAATAGGCATATATGATACTTGGTGAAAATAGGGGGTATTTTAATTATACTAGTGTATATAGAGGGGGTATCAAAAGTATAAGTTTAAGGGATAGAAATGAAATTAGGGGTGTTTATTAGTACCCCATGAATGCAAGTGTTGCGCCATTGGTTTATTAAGTGAATCCACTAGGCTTCTCATTTAGTTTTGTGTCCATCTTGATGAAAATGTCTTAATGCAATAACATATTGAAAGGTGGCATACTCTTGTGTTAGGCTTGATTCATGATCCCATCCCTATTCATCCCTCTTTTATTTCCATTTTGCATTGATTCCCTACATGTTTGCTAGTTTGAGATAAACAATTTATCCTTATAGGTCATTACCATGGGATGAGGGATTGACCTAGGTCAATTCTATAGAGTGTGGAAATGATCCCCAAAGTCCAAGACAATTGATGCAGGAGCATCCACGGTCAATGGCAATCTTGCATCACCAAAAATATTGTTATTTTAATTTGGTTTGTTTTCAATAAGGTTTGTGGGCTTTGGAAAATGATATTTAAATTTGCAACAAATATATTTTCTTGGGGTATATTAATAAATGTAATTTTGAAGAAGAAATACCCCAGTAATTTGTAAATTCCTCCATTAGTGGGGAGAATCTTTCCTAGGTGTCCACTTGGAGATATGCATTAATTTGTATTTGGTGGGGCTGATTTGGTGGGTGAGATGTCTTCATAAAGTGGGTCACCAACTCCTAATTTTTGCAAGAACTTATTTTGTAACCGACATGATGTAAGAAATTTTGTAAGTGGTCTTTATGGCTAGGTTGGTGGACCTAACTCCCAGAATTTTATTTTATTAATTTCAAAAATTTTAACTCCAAAATGGGGGTTCGTAATTATGTGACCTAGTTTTGGTAAAATGCGCATAAATTTCTCATTTTAGATTGAAAGTGAAAAATTTAAAAAGTTCTAGAAAGATGGGAAGAAGAGACACAAAACCCAGAACCGATTTTAGAAAATCTAAAAAATTGAGGGAGCAATGAGAGGTTGGAAGTGATGGGTTTTCTTGTGGATTTGTGGAGGTTGTTTTGAAAAACCAATAGTGACCTTTCTTCTCACGCAATTTTCTACATATTGACGCTTGCTCATTTGGAAGGGGGGAGCTTTGGATGAAGATATTTGCATAGCCAGAAGCTGCCAGTGTGACTCCGGATAGATGAAGACATAAAAATTTGTTGCAAGTGTGGATTGTAATCTTCTCAGAAGCTCATGTGCTTCCATATTTTGTAATGAAATTTTAGATTGAATAAATATTGTGGTGCAAATTTCTCTTCTTCTATTTGCTGTTCCATTTTATTTTCAGCTTGCTTTCAGAGGCTTGTGAAGTGTTGTGTTGAAAATTTTCAAGGGAGAGTATCCCTTCTATCATCCGTGGTATTAGAGTAGGTTGTTCCTCAGTCTGCAGGCAGATCACTGAACGTGAGGCAACTTGTAGCAGGACCTGTGGTGGTGGTGTGTGTGTGATTTGTGTGTAGACAGATCACCGAATGTGAGGTAGTCTATACCTAAGAAGTTGAATATTAAGAGGTTTTCTTGAGTGTGCAGGCAGAGTGCTGAATGTGAGGCAGTTTGCACCTGGAAGTGTTGAAGATTTGTAAACAGATCGCCGAATGTGAGGCAGTTTACATAAGTACAACTTGAGGATTTGAAGATTTGTGTTGAGGATTTGAGGGGCTTGGAAAATGGAGAAGAGAAAGAGAAAAAAGCCTTTTATTATTGGATGGATTCTGATAATTCCTAGACTTGAGGAAATCAAAGAAAGACTTAGGAACTTGATAGGGTGAGAGAATTGAAGCAACAAGTGGAAGAAATTGCAGTAGAGTGGGAAAGGAGAAAAGTACTTCATTAGGAAAGAGGTGATAATTTTATTTATCTTTCTAATGATACTTTGAATGCAGGAAATAAAGAAAATAAAGTAGAGTGTCATGCATGTGACACTGAGGAAGAAGAAGAAGATGTGTGGGAGGAAGTTTTTGAATCTAAAGCTGAGGCATGTCTTTTGGAAGGCATGGAAGAGGTGGTGAAGAAGGTTGCAGTAGTTGAAGAGGATAAAGATGTTGCAACTGAGAATGAAGATAAGAATGGAGATGAAAAGAAAGAGACAATAAATTTGAGTATTGCTGATTTGAGTAGTGCAGAAGAAATTGAGATGATGGAATTTGAGGGTCCTATGTTTGATGAAGAATTTGGTGAAGATGAAGAAGATCTACTCAAAGAGGAGATGAGAAAGATTGATATCTTATTTGAAGGGAAAATGTTAATTGAATGTGATTAGAAAATGGAGAAGATGCAAATGGGAGAAGATAAGTCTCATGATTATGCTGACATTGTTTTGTTTGCAGATGATCATTTGTGTGCATGTAACAAAAATAAATATGAAGAGGTTATTCATGAGGAAGTTGAAGAAGTTGCAGTAGTATGCTTGGATGAAAGCATGGAAGAAGAGGAGAAAAGTGAAGAAATAAAATTTATTGCAGCATTGGCGAAAGATGGAGGAGTTCTAGAAATGAGTAAAGTTGCAGCAGTTGAGGATGTTTTAGTTGAAACAAAGTATGCGGTGATGTATGAGGATCAAGTGTTCGATGAGGAATCTGATGAAGACCAAGAGTTTCTTGAGGAAGAGGATGTTGTGATAGAAGAAGTCATTGAGGTAAAATATGATTTTTATGAGTTTTGTAATGTTGAATTTGCAAAGGATTTGCATTTTGAAATGAGTAAAGAGTTAGAGATAAAAAAAGATTGTGTAGATGCAGAGTGGGATACAGATGTATACTTGCAGGTAGAGGTTGTAGAGGATGGTACAGGTGAAACTTGGTGGAGGTGGTCAGTTTGTGGTGGGTTGAATCCCATGAAGAAGGAGAGGAGAGGAGAAAGAATTTGGTGGAGGAAGAGAATATTTGGTGGATACAAATCCATGAGAGAAGAGAAGAATGGAGTGCAAATTTATTGGAGGAATGTGAAGCTTGTTCCAGGTAGATGCTGAAAAAAGAGGAAAAAGAGAGCATTCTTGTACACATATTTATGAGTGTATGCTCACAAACTTCTTACCTTGGTGTCTGATGCAGGAGCATCCACAGTTAATGGTAATCTTGCATCACCAAAAATATTATTATTTTAATTTGGTTTGTTTTCAATAAGGTTTGTGGGCTTTGGAAAATAATATTTAAATTTGCAACAAATGTATTTTCTTGGGGTATATTAATAAATGTAATTTTGAAGAAGAAATACCCCAGTAATTTGTAAATTCCTCCATTAGTGGGGAGAATCTTTCCTAGGTGTCCACTTGGAGATATGCATTAATTTGTATTTGGTGGGGCTGATTTGGTGGGTGAGATGTCATCATAAAGTGGGTCACCAACTCCTAATTTTTGCAAGCACTTATTTTGTAACCAACATGATGTAAGGAATCTTGTAAGTGGTCTTTATGGCCCTCCCATAATTTTATTTTATTAATTTCAAAATTTGTAACTCCAAAATGGGGGGTCGTAATTATGAGACCCAGTTTCGGTAAAATGGGAATAAATTTCTCATTTTAGATTAAAATTGAAAAATTTAAAATGTTCTGGAAAGCTAGGAAGAAGAGGCACAAAACCCAGAACTGATTTTAGAAAATTCCAAAAATTGAGGGAGCAATGACAGGTTGGAAGTGACGGGTTTTCTTGTGGATTTGTGGAGGTTGTTTTGAAAAACCAATAGTGGTTTCTTCTCACGCAATTTTCTACACATTGAGGCTTGCTCATTTGGAAGGGGGGAGCTTTGGATGAAGATATTTGCATAGCCAGATGCTGCCAATGTGAGTCCAGATAGATGAAGACATAAAAATTTGTTGCAAGCGTGGATTGTAATCTTCTCAGAAGCTCATGTGCTTCCATCTTTTGTAATGAAATTTTAGATTGAATAAATATTGTGGTGCAAATTTCTCTTATATTTTCTGTTCCATTTTATTTTCAGCTTGCTTTCAGAGGCTTGTGAAGTGTTGTGTTGCAGATTTTCAAGGGAGAGTATCCCTTCTATCATCAACATTAAATTCACATTTAAACTTTCTCGCCCACTTTTACTAGTTGTGAGCTGACTTAATGCATGTTTCATGCAACACATTGTTATGTCATGGTATTTAAAGACATTCATTTTTGCTCTAAAACATATGTTGGGAATATATGAGGAATTGATAAGAAAAATCATTAGAGCTTACTTCAATTTCAAAGAGAAATAAAGGAATCAAATATGCACATCATCATATAGGCCATCTAGATGTTTGCAATGTTGCCTTCAATTTTTCTCATCGCCACTAATTCGGTCCACCAAACGGTTTGACCTAGGAGAACTTGTTTACCTATTGAATCAACAAGCTATTCAATAACATCTCTAGACACCACTTTGACTGCTTAGATATCTAGTGGGCGACGACGAACAAATTCCAAGAGAGCATTTCTATCATATCAGTCCCGTGCATCAGCAATCAATTCTGCACATTAGGATCAGGGTTGTGGCAATTAGCATCAATCGTGTAGGGTGCGACATCAATATGATTCTAAGATATTCATTAGTCATTTTTTCAACAACATCAACATCATTTATCCATCATCAATCTTAAAACTAAGTACACCTATCCTCTTATTTATAATTACATTTATTTCAATTATATTATCAATTTCAATTCTAAATATCTAAATTAATTATTATTTAATTACTTTATTTATTTAATTAAACTAAATAATTTATGTTAAGCATTCTATTTCTTTAAATAAAATATAAGAACAATCACAAAAATAAAAGCTTAATGTAAATCTTATTATATAGTAAAATGATACAAATAGACAGAGAATAAATAGATTAAAGAGCTACAAAAATCTGCCCTTCACTTCAGTTTGATCGGCTGTTATTTACTAAAAAAATAGACAAGACTCAGCAGAAGATAAGTTATAGCGATCTGCTGAAATGAATAAACATGGTATTTTATGGAAGAAATTGGGGGCAAATAATTTGTGGTAAAACAAATGATTAATACAAGTAAGTGATAATGGAGTAGAACCCACCTAGTAAGGAAGAAAACAGAAAAAAGTTACATGGCAGAAGCCTCATCTGACACATGGATAGAATCAATCACAAGGAAGGTGAATGTCTATACACACCCATTATTGGGGATACTGGAATGAATATGATGGATGTTTCAGTGTGTGTATGTATAAATGGAATGTGCTTAACTGAATCCCATTACCCAGTTTTTTTTTCCTCTAAACTTTTTCCTTTATATTGCCATTGTCTGTGGGGTGTGAATTGTATTGATGATAATGGTTGGAGGGTGGATGGCTGCATTTATCCTCTGGTTTTTGCTTTGGATTGGGTAATAGACAAAAGCCTGCAAGCTGGCCCCACTAACCATTAACTCTATCCAAGTGCCCATTTAGATAAGTAGTAGTGATGGCCATCCTAATTCAGAGGTAAAACTGCTTTTTAGATATCGTACATAAAAATTACATACTTAAGAATATAATCTCTTGTTTGGATTTGTCTGAGGAAGAGCATGTCATAAATCTAGGGGTTAATTTGGTTCGTTGACTGTGATTAAGAACATGTATCCCAGGTGCTCAGGGTATTTAGTAGAGCAGAGTGGTGTTGAAATTCTTAGGGCAGAAAGCCTGCAAAGTTTGCAGAATTCTAGGCATCATAGAATAGACTTATTGCATAGTCATTGGTCATATCTGATGGCAATGTGTTGAAGAATCTCCTGCTTTCTTATTGCACAGGTACTTAATCACTCTGGCTAGTTGTCTTAAAGTTGCTGCATCTGTACATCTTTATGAACCTCTTTTCTGCAGTCTGCCTCGGCCCTGTTATCAAATCATTATTTGTGTCTGTGTTCACTGTTATTCTTATTGTTCTGTGCTCAGTAGGGGTGATAAAAATGCCCATTGGGTGTATCTTTCACCTCCTACATTCCAGTCAATTATTTTAGAGGTTGGAAACATGTATCTGATTACATGTTAGACATAGTAAAAGAAGGGCATTCAAACAGTGTTGACAGAAAGTATAGTAGAGTGCTACTGCTACATATACACCTTGATTTCTTTCACAACTAATTTGATTTTAAAATTTGATAAATGTTTTGTTAAAGCTTTTTATACAATACATATTTGTGTTTTGTATAAATTTTCTCTTGTGCCAGTTGTGATGTCATTGATCTTTAGAACAGAGCTTAGTGATGGACTGTTTGAATTGGGAAGAGCAGCAGCCAAAAGATGTAATGGGGCAGATGGAGTCTGAGCCTGATATCTATGACTATTATGCCTCTCCCCTTCTGTCTCCTCCTTCCTTACTTCCTCAATGCCCTCAAGCATTGGAAGAAGGGCTCATTAATCCCTATAATGTCAGCAGAAATTTATCAGAACTAAATTGTTTTTTCCCTAGGTTGCAGGCTGACATAGATGAGAACAATCACAAGAATAACTACAACATCACAGCAGCAGCAGCAGCGACGAAGGAGATGATGTTCAGGGTAGCAGCCATGCGGTCGATAAGCATAGATCCTGAGAGCATGAAACCACCCGAGCGCAAGAATGTGAGGATATCCAAGGATCCACAGAGCGTGGCTGCACGGCACAGGAGAGAGAGAATCCGCCAAAGAATGAAACTTCTGCAGACTCTGGTTCCCGGCGGCACCAAAATGGACACAGTCTCCATGCTGGAAGAGGCAATTCGTTACGTTAAATTCCTGAAGAGACAACTCCAAGCCCTAGAAGCTGCAGCATTCAGGCCATTCAACCATCTAAATTCATATACTCAGCTTAGTAGATGGTAGTAGGATATGGAGAGGTGTTCAACAGAGGCAGCTCAGAAATGATTGAAATGAAATGAAAGTTTTTAATGGCGAGACCAAGCAGTCTATGGGATCTGAGAGTGATTAGTTAAACACCAAAAAGACCATCAAAAAGACCGACCACAACTGTTACTTCTGTCTGTCCTCTATATCTTTGCTGGTCTTGGATTTTCTATTGTGAATTTTAATCAAGTAGTCTGCAGTTTTTGCCATCTTTTCCTCTTCAAAAGAGATGTTAAAGCTTCAACTTTTAAAATATCCGCATATGTACTCCTTATATCCTCGTATGCCATACATTCCATGATTGTAACCATCTATGAAAGTTGTCTATACTGTTGTCCAACAAGGTCTCTGCATGTTTGTATTAGATTTAGAGGAAATGCTTTGGAGATTTACCGTTTACATGAATCAAAGGCAATAAATTGTTGTTCATATTGATGTAACTCCAAGTTTAGTGAAAAGATGGAAGTAGAGATTCATGGCCTTGCATGAACAACACTAAATTTGCAAAAGTATTTGACCCTCTGACTTCTCATTTTCGCCTGAAGCAACTGTGCACGCACATATGATTTGCAATGACTCAAAATTATATTTTAATTTTGAAGTCAAAATTCTAACTATTTTGTATATTTATTTTTAAGGTTATTGAGAATTCTTTAAGGCTATAAAGACTAGTGAAGGGGGAAAATATGTTTTGTTTAATTTTTTATGGATATTAGAGATCCTATGAAACGAGAAACGTTACGGCAACTGCAACGCAACAGAAAACGGGATTTAAAAAGATTGCCAAGAAGAAACGGTATAAATATATTATAATTTTTAAAAAATATAAAATAAACAAAAATTTAAAAATGTAAACACATATGTAATAAAAGTAAAAAATCAGACAGCCCAGTTAAAAAAAATAAAAAAACTGAACAATTTTATTAAAAAAACGATCTTCAATTAAAACTGCTTAATAAAAAAATTAAAAAGACAGGAACAATTTTATAGAAAGAACAATCTTCATGCAATTTTCCAGTTGCAGACAGAAAAATGGTCATTGAAACGTGAAACACCATTTCGTCTATTGAAACGGGTAACTGTGAGTGACCGTGGCATTTTTGGTAACATAGTAGTGATCTACAAAATGGTGATTCTGAATTTTTTTTAGATGTATACATGGGTTTTTTATTTTTTGTTCGTAATTTTAATGCATTAATATAATTTATAAGATTTTTTTTGATGTACTTATTAATAATATAGGCACATGTTATACATAAAGAAAAAGATATACTCTTCTTCTTCATGATGAATAACTGAGTGTGATCCAAAACGTGGATGAAAAAAATACATAGTTAAATTCAAAAACATTCGACCTAATTACTAAACTAATCTTTTTAGTAAAATACTGCATACTATATATTTTGTCTTTTATTTGCTTCAAATTCTCTATGCACTGCTTTTATTGTACAGAATTATCCAGTTTCTTTTTCCTTCGACGTGCCTCTGGCTAAAATTAATGGGAATGACAGTGGACTATGATGGTTTGCTAAGCAGCAGCGTACATGAAATTCAGTGTGCAGAGCTGTACGGGAGCTGCAACTTTAAAAGCACGGAATCGAGTTGGTATAAGTAGTGCTTTATAAAATGCTAAACGACCAAATGAAAAAGAAAAACAAGATCCATCATTACACTGATAACTAGTCCTACACTCTGCTCCTCCTTTAATAGTCTGCAAAATTTGCAGGCATCATTGTGTTATAAGAAATTTAACTCGGCTATTTTGTTAAATACACAACATTTTAAAGGATTGCCTGTCATTTTACTTAATGGTTCAATGGTTAAATAAGTAACAGTCAATAATTATTGGGTTGTTTGTCTGCGGTTGGTGGTCTGTCTGTGGCCTGGTTTTCTGTGTCTTAGTGGTTTTTTGTTAAAGGGATCATCACCCTTGTTTGTTGCTTAGCATAATAAAAAACAGTCAATAATTAAGTTCTTGTCTTAAATCTCTCAACAAACTAATCCTATATTTCACTTGATTAATTGTTGGACCTGCAGAAATAATTTTAAAAATTCATAAAACAAATAACATCCTCTTCTTTATGATAGATCATGGAATGTGATCTCAAACATCAATGCAAAAATACTGCACATAGTTTTTAGAGAAACTTTACAATTTCATATAATGAACTGTAGAAATATCATGTCTTTAATAAATAACATCCTTTAAAAGACTGCTCCTTATAACAGTCTATCCCTCTTCAATAAACACTGATAATAAATCAGTAATAAAACAATGATGTTTTAATGATGGTGACATGAAAATGTCGTCAAAAACAATCTTTGACTCAGCTCTGCAAATGCATGTAAAGAAAGCGTAATGGTAGGATATGAGCTTTCTCTTCTTTTTTTTCCTTTTTAGGTTAAACAAGCTCAAACATTACAAACCAGTCTCAATTGAAATGCAAAGAATAATCTTGAGTACTATAACTTTAGAGAACAAATCACTTCTCAATGGTATGAACGTTGGTTCGAACTCTTAATTTAAAAGTCATGCCTTCCATGGCGTGGTCAATATTCTTAATATACTGAGAATTAGCTTAGCTTCCCTTCATAATGGAATGTGGCTTTCATGGCGCAATGGTTAATGGCATCATTGCAACTATTGTTAGAGTATAACCCTCAAATCCAATTATTTAGAGATAATGTTTTAGAGGGAAGACAACTTAGCTATAAGTGCTGTTAAGAATATCTTAACTATAAGTTAATGAGTTAAAAATAGGGAAGTCGTCAAAGGGTCTTTGGTCTGCTGGTGAAGTTGAAAAGTTATGAATGAGCCCACCAGGGATCAAGTCTTGTTGAGTGTAAGGCCCTGACACCATAAGGAATGAGGTCAGGATTGTACCCCGGATGAATTTGGCGGAATGGATACCCCTCAGTCCTTGGCTCTCAGCCGAAGAGGTTCAGCCTAAGGCTCGTGTTCCCGTATCGGGTAGCAAAAATGATCTTATGGATGATCTCCATCAAAAAAAATAGGGAAGTCTAATAGGCTTGAAGTTAGAATCTTTTAGTAGAACTCCATCACTTGTTTTTATATTTAAATAGATATAATCTATAAATAAAGGAACGTGTGCAAAGTATTTTATGTTATCTCTCTTCTTTGTATTGTTACAATCTCTTAGTATTTCAACATGGTATCATAGTGAGACTAGGTGTGACACCATCGTGAGAGTGCCTAGGAAGATGAAAGTATCTTGAGAGTTGATCCTCATAGGATAGGAGTAGAGTAGGATAGATAGAGTTTATTGTAGAAAGAGTAGCATAGGTGTGGTTTTCCCTTGGGAGATTCACTTAATAAAACAATGGCATAGCATGTGAGTTCATATGGTACTAATAAACACCCCTAATTACATTTCTACCTCTCAAAATTATGTTTTTGATGCCCCCTTTGCATACACCAGTTTAATTAAAATACTTCCCTATTTTCACTAGGTATGGTATGTGCTTATTTTTTAGTTACATTCTTATAGCTCCTTATTATCTCTACCCTATTAAACCAAGGGCGTTGCCCACATTGACATTTGACTCAAAACCAATTTGAATGATGCTTGTGTTGCACATTTTGCTATCTCAGTGGGTATATAGCTAGGAAGTTTCCATTCTTGGTTGCTCGAAGAGTGCAAAATCATTTTAAACTTCAGTGGTGGTCACTGTGGAGTTTGGGACTATTGGCGACAAAATTTCTAGGGGATTCCAAGGGTTTTCGTAGCTGGACCAAAGTGTAGAGAGTTTTTTTTGGCTAGTAGGGAGTTAGAAGAGAAGAACTAGAAAGAAAAAAAATAGAGGATAAAAAAAGAAGAGAGGCTCAATAGGAAATATAAAGGGAGTGAATAGTAGAATCAGAATAGAAGGTGTGTGAAAAAATAGAGAGTGCAATAAACAAAAAAATAGAGCATGTGCAATAATAGGGCAATGAAGAAATGACACTCAACTAACTAGTATAATGCAAGAAGATGGATTTATTGATTGAAACTTAGTTATATGTGTCATATAAAAGCTACATAAGTTTTCCTATAGCCCTAAAGCACTTTGTATTTCTTATGCATGTTGTATTGAACTACAGATAGGAATACATTACTATAATTCAATCTTACTACATCCATACTGCAATATTAGTATTGGAATGCATTTAGCTACTAGTTTTCGTAGTTTTTAAATAAACCCCCAAAGCTAGACTATGTTAACTAGTATAATTAAAACACTTCCCTATTTTTACCAGGTATGGTATGTACTTATTTTTTGGTTACATTTTGTATCCCCTTATTATCTCTATCTTATCAACCAAGGGCATTGCCCACACTGACGTCTGACTCAAAACCAAATTTGATTGCCATCCCACACATTAAAGCCTTCTAGATGAACTATGATAAATAAGTCATCTTCCAAAAATCTATGATTTAAAGAATTTATTTCAATCCCGAAACCCTTGCCATACAAATTCTAACAATGAATCCCCTTAAATTATAATTGAAGGATTTTGAAGATACATGATAATTCTTTGAGTTAGGGTTGTGGCATTACGGAAAGGTGTCCAATAATTAGTTTTATTAAAATTGGGTAGGATTGTATTGAACTTGTACAACCTTGGTGTGACCATTGTTTCCTTTATTTATTAAATTAGAGTTCAGATTAAGTAAGCACCCCTAGGATTATGAGGCTTTGATATAATATAAGACTATGTGGTGTAGAAAAAATACTTCATGACCCTAGCAAGACCAACATAGTGAATGAGATTTCCTTTATTTGACTTGTGCAAAGTGATATGTAGAGGATTTGGGATTTGCTACTTATAAACACCCCATCCCCCTTTTACGCATGCTTCCTAACCTTCAATACCTACATGCGTGCTCTTTGGTTGAATTCTGGGATAGTATGGGAAGACCTCCTTCTATGGCTTCCTTTTTGTAGGAAGTTTGGTTCGTGGGCCCTACCTTTCTGCTTTGGCAGATTTGGCTGGAGCAGAACTGCCAAATTTTTCGTGATCAGAAGTTGGTGGGTCGGCAAGTTTGGATGCGTATGCTAGGAATGGTGCAGGAGTCAGTTTTAGCTAAATGTGATGTGGTTTTCCCCTTGGAGAGAGGTGATGCTGAGTTGGTGGCCAGATTGGGTCTTCAAGAAATTCATTCTTCTTTTGTCAGTTCCAGGAACTGTAGGCATGGGAATAAGAGGGTTCAACGGGTTGGAAGGTGGTTACCTCCTCCCAATGGATTTTTAAAGATCAATACTGATGGTTCTTCTAGGGGAAACCCTGGGCCTGTTGGAATTGGTGGGGTTGGCAGGGACTCGGCTGGGTCGATGATTTTTCTGCTCTCTATACATGAGGGGGTGAAGACTGTTAACTTCATGGAGGGTCTGACAATTCTTCATGCTATTGAGAGGGCCCTTGCTTTGGGATGGAGAAAGGTTATATGTGAAGCTGATTCATAGATTTTGATTAATCTCTTGAATGAGCAAAAGATATCTGATATAAATTGGTAGTTGGCTTCGGTGGTTCAGCAGATTCTTCAGGTTAGTTCTCGGATGGAGGAAGCATCCTTTGTGCACATCTCGAGGGAGTGGAATCATGCTGCCGACTGCTTGGCCAAATGGGCCTTTGAGCATGATAGTGATTGGAAGGTTGAGGATTGGGATCAGGTTAACCCTGAGCTGCATCTAGTTTTAGACCGGTTCTTGGAGGAGGATAGGAGGATACATGGGGATAGTTGATGTTGTTTTATGTTGTGGGGTTTTTGCCTTGTTTTCTGGGGCAGGGTCCCTTGGTTATTATTGTAATGCTCTTTTCTGATTTCTAATAAAGTTTTTACCCCTTTATTTTAAAAAAAAAAAAACCCCAATATGCATGCATGTGATAAGGTATTGCTTCAAAGGTGAATCCCTAGGGGATTTGTATAAATGTTAGTTTCTATAAAAAGGAGAGCATCCCTTATGTCAAGAGCATTAGATATAGGCATTGACCATAATTGCCTATTATTTTATGGAGGAAGAGGCATCCCAATATTTTTTTGGTTTGGGCTCTTTTTCATTTGATTATTATTATGCTAAGCAATTTAATGAATGGGTAAATGCACAAAGATGGGGGACCAAAAGGGGGTCTTAAGATGTCAATTTTTTTTTGAAATTAGGAAACATTGATGTTGGATGAGAAATTGAAGATAGCTACACTCAAAATTTGAAGATGGAACAAAAATAAGAGTCGTAGTGCTCCAAATCTAGTTTCTAAACTACTAATTTTTTCCAAAAATGGTTGAAATTAAGGGGTTCAAAAAGGGGAGCACACAAATTGGTCCTGTTTTTCTCAAAAAAACATAACATAGCGTCTAGTGTGCTCCCTCTAAAATGTTAATTTTTTTTTAGTATTTCAAAAATTGCTTTAGTGAGAAATTAGCTAACACCATGTAGTTTATCCTTGATTTTTTCTAATAATTTTTTCATGAATGATTGATTTTTTAGTAATTTTCAAAGTGGATACATCCTAAAAAAATAGAAAATTGAGCGTGCTCCCCCCTAAATTTTTTGAAACTAATTGAAAATCAATTTTTTTTAATACGTGTAGAATGGGGTCTAGTTTCTAAAAATATAACTTATTTCAAATTTTGATGAACGGTTAAAAAAAAGTAAAAAATACTAGACACTAGTTTTTGACAAAAAATGGATACACTAACAAAAGAAATTAAAGATGAAACCCATAACATACTCAAAATGTGAAAAAAATTGTATGGTTAGATAGATAACAGAGATCTTAAGATTATGGTGGTATTTTTTTGAGTTTTCATTGAAAAAAGTGCCATCCTGATGGGGAGCACGCTCTAGATTATCTCAACATTTTGCTAAAAACTGGTAAAAACACGTCCAAACAAGATCAGCATAACGCGCTTGCATTATGTGAAATCAATAACGTGAGTGCATTATAATGCACTCGCATTATGTGAGTTCACATAATGTGAGCGTGTTATAACGTTCTCGTGTTATGCTGAGGAAATTTGGCTATACACATGCCAATTGCATTTGCTTGAAAGTTTCTAAAGCCTTTTCAACAAATCCATTTTTTGCATATCTTGCAATCATTGCATTTGATTACATAACATCTCTTTGAGGTGTTACGTTAGACAATTGACATGCCTTGTCTATGCTTCCACACTTTACATACATGTCTACAAGGGTAGCTGTACTTCCTACCGTCTCTCTCACTCTCTACTTCCCTCCCCTCTCTATGTCTTGCCCTCTCTCTGAGTCTCTGCTTCCCTCATGTCTCTACTTCCTACCTTCTCTCTCACTCTCTTCTTCCCTCCCCTCTCTACCTTCTACCCTCTCTCTCACACTCTACTTCCCTCCCTTGTCTACCTCCTACCCTCTTTTTGAGTCTCTGCTTCCCTTGCCTCTCTACCTCCTACCTTCTCTCTCACTCTCTTCTCCCCCCCTCTACCTCCTACCCTCTCTCACTCTCTACTTCCCTCCCCTCTCTACCTCCTACCCTCTTTCTCAGTCTCTACTTCCCTCCCCTATCTACCTCCTACCCCCTCTCTCTCTCTCTCTCTTCTTCCTTCCCCTGTCTACCTCCTACCCTCTCTCACTCTCTACTTCCCTCCCCTCTCTATCTCTCCTCATCATTCTTCCCATCCAATGAAATTTCATAAATTATCTTGTTTCCATTTCATCATCCCAATTTATATCTCTATCCCTCTTTGCATGTCCTAGTTTTCTTATTTCCATGTTCTTTGTCGACAAGGGAGAGGAGAGAGAGGAAGAGGGAGAGAGGATGGAGATGGAGGGGAGAGAGAGGGGAGAGATAGGGTGATAAGGAGAAAGAGAGAGTCCTATTTTTCTTGTTTTGGAGAGAGAGATAGGGTTGGTCGAGTTTATGAGTTTAGGGTTGCTTAAATTTAAGGTTTAGGGGAATTATTTAGGGTTTAGGGGTTTAGGGTTTCTCAGGTTTATGGTTTAGGGGTTAGGTTTTAGGGGCATTATTTAGGGTTTAGGGGTTTTGGGAGAGAGAGAGGGTTAGGGTTGCTCAGGTTTAGGGGAATTATCTAGGGTTTATGAGTTTAGGGTTTCTCAGACCTTTAAGGGCATTATTTAGGGTTTATGAGTTTCTAGGGTTGCTCAATTTTAGGGTTTAGGGGTTAGGGTTAAAGGGAATTATTTTATAATTTCCCTCCAATCCTCCTAATCCTAACACATTAGTCCATCCATCTCCTAATCCATCAATCGCTATCATCCATCCACCATATAACTCACCATCTAATCCACCATCAAACATTCTAAGTTCTAATCCATCAACCCATGAACCCTTGAAAAATTTTCTTCAAAGAATCCTTACAAAATCCAAAAATAAAAGAAAAGATATGGAGCCATCCAAATCCACTAATCCATTTTCATCCCCCTCTAACACTCCCAATCCTAATCCATCCCCTCCTATATCCATTCACTTGATTCTAATCCTAACCCCACAACATCTTCCATCATTGTCCGTCAGCTATATGCATATCCGAGTCCATCAACCCATGAAGCCATGAAGGATGTGACCCAAAGAATATTAGCAGGAAATCTAAAAACATCATGTACTCCAATTCCTATCCTTGATCCTAACAAAGAACCTCTTAATAACATGTCTACCACTCCAACACCATCATCTACTCCTATGTCTATCCATTTCATTGAAGAGTCTCCTACCATAAGTCCAAGTCAAACCCTATCATGTAGCCATGTTGTCAAACATCCAAATATTATTAATCCCATCCAAGAACCCATCACATCCATCTAAGAAACCCAATAGCTATGTTAAGAGCCTAGTCCAAAGCAAGTGGAAACACCAACCACCCATCCTAATCAAAATCCAAACATCGCATCTAATCCCATCCTGGATCCCTTACCATCTCATGGTCAACCCATCTACATCGATCTCATCATTGATCCTCCAACATCTCCTAGTGAACCCCCATCACCACCTCTTACTCCCCAATCCAATGAATATCAATGCATCCCCACTTACCCTATCCATATCTAATATCACGCTATCCATGGTTATCCTCCCCATGATCAAGATATTACCTATGATCAAGTTCTTATCCATGAGCAAGTAACCCACATCTCTCCTATCCATCATCCCATTAGCCCTATCCATCATCCCACTAGTCCTATTCATTATCCATCAATATCCCATGATGAGACACTTGGTCCCCATGAAAACATAGATAATCAAACAAACAACTTGGATCCTATCAAATCACATCCCAATGAGGATAATGATAATCAAGATCTAAGAATTCTACATCCATTTCCCATTGATCCTCCATCATCCCCTGTCAAACTTTATGTTTAGGGGTTTAGCCTGGTTGCTCGAGTTTAGGGTTTAGGGGTCAGGAGCATTATTAGAGGTTTATGAGTTTAGGGCTGCTCAAGTTTAGGGTTTAGGGGTTTAGGGTTGCTCGAGTTTAGGGGTTAGCGTTTAGGGTTTAGAGAAAGATAGAGCAAGGGGACCAATAGAGATTGGGAGAGATAGGGAGATAGAGGTTTAGGGTTTCTTACAGGGTTTATGGTTTAGGGTTGCTCATTTTTAGGGTTTAGGGGCATTATTTAGGGTTTAAGGTTTATGGTTTAGGGGTTAGGGGTTAAGGTTTAGAGGTTTAGGTTAGGGTTTAGAGAGAGAGGACTGATAGGGAGATATAGAGGAGATTGAGGGAAGAGATATCTCTATCTCCTCTATCCCTCTCTCTAACTATATCCACTTCTCTATCTCTCTCCCTCTCTCTAACTCTACCTTTGTATCTCTCCCTCCCTCACTATCTCACTCCCCCTCTCTATCACTTTCCCAAATCCCTCTACCTCAAATTTATCTCCCTATGTCTCTGGACATCTCTTGATCTCTTTCCCTATCTTTATCTCTCCACATATCCCTCTCTCTCTCTCACTCTCTACCTCTTGAAACATCTCTCCCTATGTCTCTAGACATCTCAAAATCTCTTTCCCTATCTCTATCTCTCCCCATAACCCTATCTCTTAATATATCCCTCTCTACCTCTCTCTCTGTATTTCCCTATCTATCTCTCCCTCGCTCTCTATCTCCCTATATCTCCCCTCTCTATATATCTCCCCTAACATTTACTCACCCACCCCAACATGTTGGCATAGCCGGATCGGCCCCACGACAACTAGAACAAAAAATATGGCACCTGGCAACATTGTGCTACATGAAACTGAAGCATTTTGCAAAAATGCATTTGATTTTGACACGGTCAAATGAACTGGAGTTGACCAAAACCAAGAGAGGTTATTGTGGATGGACCCCACATGCACCTATAGGTTCAAATAGAATATTCCCAGCTACAACAAATTCTGAGAACTACTTCGCCAAAGTTTGGCAATTTTTGCTCTTAGGATCTTGAGTGACTTTGCCGGTAGCCTATTGACCCAAATGACTGGGACCCTTGGCACACGAAATGAGACCTCCCTTGGCATTTACCACCCACCCTGATGCGTTGGCAAAGTTTGTTCGGCTGCATGACCCATGGAATGCAAAATGTCACTCCTAACACCTTTCCATTGCATGAAACTGAAACATTTTGCAAGAATGTGTTTGATTTCGGCACGGTAAAACAAAATGGATTTGATCAAAACTGAGAGAGGTTATTGTGGATGGACGCCATGTACATCTATAGGTCCAAACAAAACATTCCCATCTACCATGGATTTTGAGAACTACTCTGTCAAAGTTTGGTTGTTTTTTCATCTTAGGGATCTTAAGGGACTTTGCCGGTAGCCTATTGCCTCGAATGACTGGGGCACCTGGCACACAAAATGAGACCTCCCCTAGCATTTACCCACCCACCCTGACGTGTTGGTGAAGTCCATTTGGCCTCATGACCTATGGGATGCAAAATGTCACTCCTAGCCTTGAGGATTCAATCAAGTAGTCCTTAGGTTGATATGACCATTCTAAGCTTGACATATGACTGCTAAACCATTTGCATATAACTGTACATTTATAAAATGAGTGTTCTAAGATCTTTATAACAACCTTCTCTATTTTGCTGAGACAACACTATCCTGATATGTGTTGATAGTGCTTAGAAAATGTGAATAATGGTATGGGTAAGTGCACAAAGATGGGGGACCAAAAGGGGGTCTTAAGATGCCACTTTTTTTCTAAAATTAGGAAACATTGATGTTGGATGAGAAATTGAAGATAGCTACACTCAAAATTTGAAGATGCTAAAAAAACAAGAGTCGTAATGCTCTGAATCTAGTTTCTAAACTACTAATTTTTTCTAAAAATGGTTGAGATTAAGGGGTTCAAAAAGGGGGAGCACACAAATTGGTCCTATTTTTCTCAAAAAACCATAACATAGCGTTTGGTGTGCTCCCCTTAAAATGTTAACTTTTTTATTATTTCAAAAATCGTTTCAGTGAGAAATTATCTAACACCATGTAGTTTATCCTTGATTTTTCTAATAATTTTTCATGAATAATTGATTTTTTAGTAATTTTTAAAGTGGACACATCTTGAAAAATAGAAAATTGAGCATGGTTCCCCCTAATTTTTTTGACAACTAATAAAAAATTGAATTTTTTTTGAATACGTGTAGAATGGAGTCTAGTTTCTAAAAATGTAACTTATTTCAAATTTTGATGAATGGTTAAAAAAAGTAAAAAATACTGGACAATGGTTTTTGACAAAAAAATGATACATTAACAAAAGAAATTAAAGATGAAACCCTTAACGTACTCAAAATGTGAAAAAAATTATATGGTTAGATAGATAACAGAGAGCTTAAGATTATGGTGGATTTTTTTTTTGAGTTTTCATTGAAAAAGTGCCATCCTGATGGGGAGCACGCTCCAGATTATCTCAAAATTTTGCTAAAAATTGGAAAAAACACATCAAACAAGCTCAGCATAACGCGAGTGCGTTATAAAGTGCTCACGTTATGTGAAATCAATAACGCGAGCACATTATAACGCGCTCACGTTATGGTGAGCAATTTTGGCTTTACACATGCCAATTGCATTTGCTTGAAAGATCTAAAGCCTTTTCAACAAATCCATTTTTGCATATCTTGCAATCACTGCATTCCATTATAGAACATCTCTTTGAGGTGTTACGCTAGACAATTGACATGCCTTGTCTATGTTTCTACACTTTACATACATGTCTACAAGGGCAGCTACACTTCCTACCATCTCTCTCACTCTCTACTTTCCTCCCCTCTCTACCTCCTACCCTCTCTCTGAGTCTTTGCTTACCTCCCCTCTCTACCTCCTACCTTCTCTCTCACTCTATTCTTCCCTCCCCTCTCTACCTTCTACCCTCTCTCTCACTCTCTACTTCCCTCCCCTATCTACCTCCTACCCTCTTTATGAGTCTCTGCTTCCCTCACTTCTCTACCTCCTACCTTCTCTCTCACTCTATTCTCCCCCCTCTCTTCCTCCTACCCTCTCTCTCACTCTCTACTTCCCTCCCCTGTCTACCTCCTACCCTCTCTCTCAGTCTCTTCTTCCCCCCTCTCTACCTCCTACACTCTCTCTCACTCTCTTCTTCCTTCCCCTGTCTACTTCCTACCCTCTCTCACTCTCTACTTCCCTCCCCTCTCTACCTCCTACCCTCTCTCTCTCTGCTTCCATCCCCTCTCTACCTCTCCTCATCATTCTTCACATCGAATAAAATTTCATAAATCATCTTGTTTCCATTTCATCATCCTATTTTATATCCTCTTCCCTCTTCGCATGTCCTAATTTTCTTATTTCCATGTTCTTTGTCAACAAGGGAGAGGAGAGGGAGGAATAGGGAGAGAGGATGGAGATGGAGGGGAGAGAGAGAGGGGAGAGATAGGGTGATAAGGAGAGAGTCCTAGTTTTCTTATTTTGGAGAGAGAGAGAGAGGGTTGGTTGAGTTTATGAGTTTAGGGTTGCTTAAGTTTAGGGTTTAGGGGAATTATTTAGGGTTTAGGGGTTTAGGGTTGCTCAAGTTTAGAGGCATTATTTAGGGTTTATGAGTTTCTAGGGTTGCTCAAGTTTAGGGTTTAGGGGTTAGGGTTAAAGGTGAATTATTTTATAATTTCCCTCCAATCCTCCTAATCCTAACCCATTAGTCCACCCATCTTCTAATCCATCAATCCCTATCATCCATCCACCATATATAAACTCACCATCTAATCCACCATCAAACAATCTAAGCTCTAATCCATCAACCCATGAACCCTTGAAAAAGTTTCTCCAAAGACTCTTTGTAAAATCCAAAAATAAAAGCAAAGATATGGAGCCATCCAAATCCACTAATCCAATTTCATACCCCTCTAACAATCCCAATCCCAATCCATCCCCTCCTATATCCATTCACTTGATCTTAATCCTAACCCCACAACATCCTCCATCATTGTCCATATATGCATATCCTAGTCCATTAACCCATGAAGCCATGAAGGATGTGACCCAAGAACTATTAGCAAGGAATCTAAAAACATCTTGTACTCAAATTCCTATCATTGAGCCTAACAAAGAACCTCCTAAGAACATGTCTACCACTCCAACACCATCATCTACTCCTAGATGTCTATCCATTTTATTGAAAAGTCTCCTACCATAAGTCCAATTCAAACCCCATCATGTAGCTATGTTGTCAAACATCCAAATATTATTGATCGCATCCAAGAACCCATCACATCCATCTAAGAAACCTAATAGCTATGTTAAGAGCCTAGTCCAAAGCATGTGGAAACACCAACCACCCATCCTAATCAAAATCTAGAAACATCCCATCTAATCCCATCCCGGATCCGTTACCATCTCATTGTCAACCCATCTACATTGATCCCATCATTGATCCTCCAACATCTCTTAGTGAACCCCCATCACCACCTCTTACTCCCCAATCCATATCTAATATCACGCTATCCATGCTTATCCTCCCTGTGATCAAGATATTATCTATGATCAAGATCTTATCCATGAGCAAGTAATCCACATCACTCCTATCCATCATCCCATTATCCCTATCCATCATCCCACTAGTCCTATTCATAATCCATCAATATCCCATGATGAGACACTTGGTCCCCATGAAAACATAGATAATCAAACAAATAACTTGGATCCTATAAAATCACATCCCAATGAGGATAATGATAATCAAGATCCAAGGATTCTACATCCATTTACCATTGATCATCCATCATCCCCTATCGAACTATATGTTTAGGGGTTTAGCTTGGCTGCTCGAGTTTAGGGTTTACAGGGGTCAGGAGCATTATTTGAGGTTTATGAGTTTAGGGTTGCTCAAGTTTAGGGTTTAGGGGTTTAGGGTTGCATGGGTTTAGGGTTAGAGTTTAGGGGTTACGAGTTTAGGGTTGCTCAAGTTCAAGGGTTAGGGTTTAGGGTTTAGAGAGAGATAGAGCAAGGGGATCGATAGAGACTGAGAGAGATAGGGAGATAGAGGTTTAGGGTTGCTTCAAGGGTTTATGGTTTAGGGGTTAGAGTTTTAGGGGTTAGGGGTTTAGGATTGCTCATTTTTAGGGTTTAGGGGTTAGGGGTTAGGGTTTAGGGGCATTATTTAGGGTTTATGGTTTAGGGTCTCTGTATTTCTCTATCTATCTCTCCCTCACTCTATATCTCTCTATATCTCCCCTCTCTATATATCTATCTCTATCTCCCTCTTTATCTATCTTTCTCCCTCTATAGACCCCTTTGTCTATCTCAATCGGACCCTCTCTCCCTCTCCCCATCTCTATCTCCACCTATCCCTCTCTATCTCTCTATTTGCCCCTCTTTCTATATTTTTTCCTTTCTCTAACTCTATCTTTATCTCTCCATCTCTTTCCATGTCCTCGGGCTCTCTCCCTGTCCATCTCCATGTCCCTCTCTATCTCTCCATGTCTCCCTCTCTCTATCTCTCTCTATTTATCCCTCTCCCCTTCCCCCTTTCTATGTCTCCATCGCTCTCTATATACATTCCTTTCTATCTATCTATTTTGAGCCCTTTATCTCTTTATTTATCTATCCTCCCTTTATCTAAATATATCTACCTCTCTATCTCTATATCTCTCTCCCTCACATTCCAAGGGGTCAAATATATATATATATATATATATATATATATATATATATATATATATATATATATATATATATATATATATATATATATATATATATATATATATATATATATATATATATATATATATATATATATATGAGAGAGAGAGAGAGAGAGAGAGAGAGAGAGAGAGAGTCTCCCATGTAGATATGAAGGTTACATTTGTCCCTCCTAGTATAGACAAGTTCTATTTCATGAACCACATGGATATTTGAGTCTAGGGATACTCTTGGACTATCACTTGATTACCTATTTGATGCACTACATGCATAGTTACAATATATTTTATGTGAGAGCATGACATCCTAGACCATGATTTTGGCACCAACATTAAGAAGGTTATTATTTTTGCATGCATGAAGCTTAATGTTTTCATGCTTCCCGGAACACACTAGCATTATGGGAAGCAAAAAAAAAAGGGATAAAACCATGTGGGATTTGTGATTCAGATCCCACATGACTGTTATTCCTACTTTTCATGCAATATATTGGACAAGAAAATGATTTTTCATGTTGTTTGACATATTAAGAATCATTTTTAGATCAATCCACCACCTTTTTTGTTTTTTCAACATAGAAGAACTAATTTTGCATGTTTTTGGAGAAAATTTGATTATTTAAACCTAAAGTTTCATGTTTCATGTGTGATATTGTTTCAAAGCTAATTACCATTGATATATAGATTGAATTTGATGATATATGTGTTTTTTCCATAAATTTCACTAATCATATTCTAGAGTTATATAGAATTCATAATCAAACTTGTGAAAAATAGGAATTTGAGGATTTTGAAGCCAAATTTTGAAGAATTGGTCAACTCCAATATCGAATTCTAAGGTATGTTCTTTATGTCCATTTTAATTCACTTATATATGTTCTTATGTTCTTTATGTCTTTATGTATTTATGTTCTTTATGTTCTAAGATATGTTCTTTAAATATGTTTTCATACTTAGTCAAAAGTTGTTGACCAAAACACATGAACCGTGTATGTATGTCTTCATACACTTCAACCAAAATCAAACTATGGCTTGTGATAACAGAGATAAACTTGAGAAATTTCTTCTTATCACTTTGATACCTCAAAACATTCTCTAGAGAATATATACATGTTCTCAATTGTCATTACATGCACTCCAACATTGCCACATGTGCGCTTGCACTACCATACATACTCTAGCAACTCACTTAGCTCATGATGCAATAGTGAGTTCTTCACCAAGCGTCTTGCAATTTCTACCATAGAAACTATTGGTTGTAATAAATCTCTATGCCATAGCACAATGTCCAACCTATCTCATCATTATATTCCTTTTCCTTCTCATCTTCTCATCTTCTCATCATTACATTTTTCTTTAATAACCTATCTCACGATTTATCCTTCAATGATCTTGTGATTGCCAGGTTGTAATGCACCAACTTACTTATGAAACTCCTAGGGTTTGATCATTCTTATTTTGGAGTACTGTTTGAACAATATAATGTGATATTCCTAAGGTTACAACAATTGTCCTATACATTTATGATTCCAAGAAAACCCCTCCTTTACACCTTGACAAGATATCAAATTATCTTCATACCTGGTTTGATGTTCCTATTGACTATCATGATAGTCCTAGTTGTGTTGATAGCCCATTTAAGGTGCTTGACAATTCTAATCTATATATAAGATAAGTCCTTTTCATCATGTTGTCATCTCTTACCTTGTGAATAGGGTAGTGAGAGTCTATTGCATTTTTGAATATCTAACCTTAATAGTGATCATGAGTTTCATCATAGTCTTCTATGTTTATGATGTGATAGTCTATGTGGTTGTTTGTAATAGTCATAGCACAATTTGATAGTATTTTCCCTCAACATCATCTCCATACTTAGAAATTTGTCTATCATTGTATATGATAATGTTCACATATGGGATATACTCAAAATATTATAGTTTAGGACAACTTGTCATCATTAAACAGAACTTTGCCCTAAAGTTTTGAACCTTGTTATTATACCCTAACCACAACTCTACTGAAAATCAAACTCTTCAACAAGATCAAGTGAACAATCCACAAATATTAGGATTTGATACAATCTATGAGGGATTTATTCATAGGGTTATCTTTTCATGATACATAACAAACAACATGAAATGAGAAGAACTTGAAACATGACTATTATTGAAACATAATCATCAAAGATCCACATAACAACACCAAATCATGTTAGTCTTTAAAAAAAATATCTTTATATGTATGACTATCCTACACTCTTTTCCAATGATAATCTAACACTCCTTGGTTATGCATTCTTCTACAATCATAATCTAGTCATTTTAACATAATTTTCAGAAGTTGCATGAAGGCTTCAAGGGTGCTTACTGTTGTAACAATCAAGGACTATCATGTTCATGAGAAATTACATTAGTAACAATAGTGAGGGATCCCATGACAATCAAGTGGGTTATGGATGTTGTCATCATGATAGAATCCTAGGGTTTATTATTTTGTTATTCAAATATTGAAGATTCCATGTTGAAACCCTCGGGTAGTGTTTGAGATTATTATCCATTTTAAAAATGTTGTCATATGCATGTGTGTGACTATCAAGGTGGTGTAAATTTGAGTATTGTCTATATGGACAGTCCATTCCAAAGATGCTAAGTGCAATGATCAAGGGTTAGAAAATTATGCCAAGTCCACCAAACCCTAGGTAAATGATCTTGTTGAGGAAATATGGATTAGAGCATTTGGTTGAAGTTTCTAGGCTATCCTAACAATCTTGTTAGTGTAAGGAAGTACCAACCTATCATTCAAGAATTCAAACATGCCACATACATGATAGACTATACAACTACTAAGAATATTTTCCTTCAAGTCTTCCATATGGAAAATTGGTTACCATGTGATTGTTATGCCCAATAGTATAGTCATTAGTGACTATCCATATTATGCTAGGGTCATATTTTAGGTTTCTAGGCAAGTTTTGAAGGACTGTCTTGATGTTATTAAAGTTACAAAGTGTGGTCATCAGTGCAAACATGGTTATAAGCCTTTGAAATTGTCATTTCTCAATGTTGATCAATCATTTATGACTATTATAAATAGCACAGTCATGTTTTCAAATTGATAATCATATGCTATAGATCTAGGGGTTTGTCATCATGGGGGTTTTAGTATCATCATGGGATTGATTATTGATCCAATGCTGGAGAATTTTTCCAATAAGACCTAACGTGCATGTTTCTTTCTATGACAATGGAAGAGGGTTTTCCACTTAGCAAGAAAACACATCATTCATTTTACAAAAGGACTATTATACAAAAGAGTCCTATCATTGAGTTGAAGAAGCTATCCTTGTACAAACTTTAAAGGTGCTGCCATGCAAATGTTGCATAAGACTGTCATAGATAGGACTATCATAAAAATGGTTATACATTTGTTTGACCTCATGTTTTGGTAGATTATTATCATTTATTGTTTGGGGATTGTTCACACACCTAACTCATGGTCCTCTCATCACAAGAATAGTCTTGATAGCTAAATTAGTATTCAAAATACCATGTAGACTATCCTAGAAGATTGTCACAAATAAATCAACAATAGAACTATCATAAGTTTAGAGGCATCCATGGCATCATTTCCATCTTGAAACCTTTATTAATGTTGTCCTAGATCCCAAATTATGATGAATAAGTCCTTTGGCGATGCATTACTGGGATAATGATATGATCTTCTGCTAAAATGTCACCATGTTGTCCTAGAAAGATTGCCATGGCTAGCTACTCATGGACAACCATTGAACATGAAGAGTTGTGCACATTTTTGGGATGTTATAAGGTATGTGAAGGTGGTTTGAAGCTTAAAAATAGTCATCACAATATCTACCATGGTTCAAGAAGGTAAACTCCATGCCCAATTTGAAACTACTCGCAAAGGGCTTCATTCAAGTCATGATTTTTGTCTTCACATGTCTTCCTCTAGACTTTGGGACAACAGTTATAACTTTTTCCATGGGTCATAAAAATGAACTACATATTGATTTTTCAGAAGTTATGAACCTTATGCATGTCTAGGACAACCTGAGCATGCATGTCTAGGACAACCTGCAACAACCATGAACATGAAGAACAAGTTGTTGATTTGGTTGAGAAAATGGAGGGTTGTCATGTTTCTCATGGAGATGGGATGGATTAAGGAAGTTTATTCATGCATAATCAAACCTTGGAGACTGATTTAGAGAAGTTAGGATAGTTATAGTATGAATCACCTCATTAATCATGAGGAAAACGTGCTCCATACATGAGAATTTCACCCATCTTCCTAACTATCCCAGCTCATAGAAGGCAAGTTTTGGAAGTTGAAATCAAGAAAACCTTTCCCTAAAACTTAGCCACATCATTGTCTTGGTTGGGAGAATTGGTTGTCAAAACCTTGCAAGTAGCCTCTACATTACTATAACTTCTGCCCTGAATTTCTACCCTTAATCTCTGCCCTGAATTTCTGCCTTAAATTTCTGCACCTTGTTATTCTGCCCTAACCCTAACTTTGCTGAAAATTAGAAGTTTGTAGAGCCATGTACCAAGATAGTTGATAAATCATTGTGACCATTATTCATTGTGAAAATTAGAAGTTTGTAGAACCTTGTTATTCATTGTGACCATTATTCATTGTCATTATAAAAGTTCTAATTATCATTGTCTTATTCATCATACTTGTAGAAATCATCATCCTGCCGAGGAAACGAGCAAAGACTCTAACACCAGAAGAGTGTGAAGCTAAGAATGAGAGGAAAAGAGAAAGAATGAGGTGAATTTGGGAAAGTAGGAAATTCTCAACCATACAAGAAGATATTCCACCATTGCTAATTGAAGAGGAACATGACACATCTAATGAAGCTAAGAGTGAGATGGAATTGGCGGTACAAAGAGAACAAATGCAAAACCTCCATTCAATGAGGAAAGTGAATCTCCAAGTTGGAGGTACTCCATCTTCCACAGGTCAAGTTGAAGGAATATCATCATTATCTTCTCGAATTGGAGACACTCCATCTTTCAAATGTGAAGTAGAAGGTACATCTTCATTTTCTTCTCAAGTTGGTGGCATGCCATCATTCACACATCAAGTTGAAGGTACACCATCTTCTCTATCTCAACTTCAAGCCTTTTCATCTTTTTCACCTCCAATTGAAGGTATGTCATCTATCCCATATCAAGTAAATATTGAAGAAATTCCTAATGTTGAGTCATCTTTACCAATGAAAACGCCTCCTAGAATTTTGCATAGGAAGCCTAAGTTTCTAATTGATATTGATGACAATGTGTTGAAGCCCATGTAGGATAAGATTCCCATGCGCACTTGCCAAAGATATGCAAATAAAATATAGAAATTATTCTTTGAGAGTAAAACTTGAAGATGTCAATTATTTGTTGAATTGATGAGAAATCTAAAATTTAGGCCCACTATGAAGATTCTTGGCCTAAGAACATCGAATGCCTCAAGTGAAAAATCAATTGTCAAGAATCTAATGAGTGGATATGAGAGTGTGGGTTCCACCTCACGCACCAAGGATAGTAATGTCACACGACGTGTCATTATATCGATAATAGTAAGCCAACAAACAAAGAAAGCTTGCCTCATTAGAAAGACAAGTCAAGCATTGAAAATAAGTAGAAAAACTCTAATGAGAGCCATTGGAAGACGTGAAAGAGTTGATCACCCAAACACCAATGAATTGTGGGAATTCTCTGGGAGACTCCCACAGAAAAACAAAGTTGTTGTTGAAGCCTTGAGATCCATCATTGAAGAATTTTGGAAAAATAACACAAGGGTATCTCCTAATGCAAGAGATGTTGTGAGAAGGAGAATTGGTTGTCGAAACTGTGAGCCACATCCAAAGCATTTTTTGAATGTGACCCAAACACAGTTTTTCAAGAAATTTCAAGAGATGTATCCTCAAATTAAAATTTGTCAAAGATATTTTGAAATGCTAAAACCTTTCTATGTCAAAATAAATCACACACACACACACACTACTTGTTGTTGTAGATTACATATTAAATTTTCTAACCATTTTGATGTTTATCGGTCTATATGTTTAGATTTGCATGCTAACAATATTTTGGAGGATTGTGGCATACATGCCCCACCAACTACTTCAAGATACTTCATATCAACAATTTTATGTGAAAGAGAGGAAGGTCAAATATTCTACAGGAAATTATGCTTGGATGGCACATGTCAACATTACAATGGCTTGCAACATATGCCAATATGTGAACATATGAAAAGCACACATGCGGTTGGAAATGAACTAGTAGAGTTCAGAAAGTATAAAATAGTGGCCTACAATACAAAAGATGGTAAAGAGGCAAAGAGGTGTGATTTGGTTTTTCAAAAGATTCCAGTGTATCGGTTTATGTCGACATTTTGTGACAGTATATTGTACGAGTATGCAAGGCATACCCATAGAGCTCAATGGTTGGACTTGCAATTCAAGTTATGCAAGGACACATTTCCACTTGGTACCATCGTTTCAATTGTTGAATTTGTAGAGAACTACACACTACAGCCACAGAATTAGGTGCAATCATAGTATTACAACTCTACGCATGTTGCTATATTTGTGCATATAGCATTCATTCATGCAGAAGATAGTATAGAGGAAGACATGAAGATCTTGAGGGAATATCATTTTTATATTAGTGATGATCGCACACATTCTACGGAGTTCGTGCAAGGTTGCTTTTAGATGTTCTACTGTAATTTGGCCAGTAGGGGCATATCATTTCATCAGAATATCATATGGTCAGATAATTGTGCATCAGAATTCAAGAACACATGGATGTTCTATTGGATGAGTAGGATGCATATAATGAATGGTGTTCAACATATGTGGAATTTTTGTGAGGCTGGGCATGGAAAGGGGGAGCATGATGGTGCAGGAGCATGTATCAAAAGAGCATTGACACGAGAAGAGTTGAAGTACAAAGACAATGCAAAGTTCACATATGCGAGATCTATTGTCAAATGGTGTAATGCTACAATAGGTCTAGGTAATGAAGGTAAGTCTACAGTTTGTAGATATTTTTTGTTGGTTGATGATACTAACATTGAAAAATATGAGGATTGTTGTACATTGACAGGATCGAGTGAGATACACTCTTTGAAGCTCTAATGCAGGTTCATGGAGTATTCATACATAGCATATGGTATGCTTTTGTTCTTCATGTACATATGAAGCTTGGTATGATTGTGAGTCAAAGGAGTGGGTTGATGATTGGTGTATAAGAGGCCTATGTCTGATTGACCATTATTGACTACCGACAACACTACAAATGATAGAGATTGAATCATCGGTTGATTTTGACCATGTTTTAGATCTAGTTCAACCAGGTATTATCAGTATTCTAATTTAAAAAAATTTAATATGCCATCTTATTTTGTATTTTTGCTTGTATTGTTGACTATATTCATCGAACTGAATGCACGTATCAATGCAGGGCATGTTTATACAGTTATTGCAGCTGAAGATAATGAAGAAGGAATGAATTATCATTTGTGTCATTGTGTTGAGGCAAAAAAGAAATTAGATTCCCCTATTATAGATGGAGAAAACATCAAGTACCCTACATGATCAGTGGTTGTTATTGGAACATGGCTTATAAGGTACCCACTGAAGAAGTCTGATGTGTGGGTCTTCAAGGACCTTGACCCACATAGGAAGATTCTTCATTATTCTAACCTTGTTGTGGTTTCAAATGTTCATTTGATCAAATATGGGGGTAGACCATTGAACAAGAACTTGTGGAAGGTTCGTGAGTCTGATCATGAGGCAATACTCGAAACAATAAAGAGTAGAGCAAACCCTGATGTTTCATTGGATTGAATTAGTGGAATGACAGAAAGGTATGTTATTTTCCTTTGCTATCCTGATTTCACCTTGTATATTTTAGCTACTCATTTTAGCTAAATAGTACAATTGCATTTTCATGCAGGATTTTAGTATGATGGAGGTAGTCATAATCCTTATGAATTTGCCTTTGGAAGGAAAGTAAGGTAGGTTTTCATGATTATTTCATGATGATATGTCCTTTACTTTCTATTTCATAATGAATTTTAATGAGTTTTAACGATATTACTATTAGTTCTAATTCATTTTAATGATGTTACTATTTCATAATGAGTCTTAATGAGTTTTAATGAAAAACAATTTAGCAGTAGTAAGGGCAGCCTCAATTGATGTCCTACAAGACATTGGATCAAGTGAGAACACCTTTATAGTACTAATTTTTCATCTACCAGAAAGGTACTATGACTAAATTTTTACATTCAACATCTCATGGGGCTAAACAGATGGTGCCAACGTATCTGAGTGGGCAGGTAAATGTTGGGGGGTTGTCTTTTCGGTGGCAAAGCCTCATGGTCATTCTTGGCTATATCGAATGTAGACAATCTCTCAAGAGCCCTACGAAAAAAAAATGTCACAAACTTTGGATCAACTATTCCATAAAACTGTGACACCTAGGAATATCTTTGCATGTATAGGTGGATGTCAGGTCCACCTACAAACACTTACCTCAATTTTTGCTAAATCAATTTTATTTGCCTATGGTGGCAAGGAACACATTGTTCCAAAATGCTCCAGTTTCATGCAGTGGAAATGTGCTAGGAGTGACATTTTGCATTCCATAGCTCATGGGGCCAAATGGACTTCACCAACATGTCAGAGTGGGTGGGTAAATGCTAGGGGAGGTCTTGTTTTGTGTGCCAAGTGCCCTAGTCGTTCGGGGCAGTAGGCTACCGGTAAAGTCCCTTAAGATCCCTAGGACCAAAAAACTACTAAAGTTTGATGGAGCAGTTCTCATAATTCAGGGCAGATGGGAATGTTCTGTTTGGACCTACAGGTGTATGTGGGGTCCGTCCACAATAATCTCTCTTGGTTTTCATCAACTTGTATCCATTTGACCGTGCCAAAATCAAATGCATTCTTGCAAAATGCTTCAGTTTCATGTAGTGGAAAGGTGCTAGGAGTGACATTTTGCATTCCATAGCTCATGGGGCTTAACAGACTTTGAAAATGCATCAGGATGGGTGGGGAAATGCCAAGAGAGGTCTCATTTTGTGTGCCAAGGGTCCCAGTCGTTTGGGACAACAGGCTACTAGCAAAGTCGCTTAAGATCTTAAGACTAAAACTGCCAAACTTTGATGGAGCAGTTCTTTGAATTCATGGCAGTTGGGAATGTTCTATTTGGACCTACAAGTGCACATGGGGTCTGTCCACAATAATCTCTCTCAATTTTGGTCAACTCTAGTCCATTTGACCATACTGAAATCAAATGCAATCTTGCAAAATGCTTCAGTTTCATGCAACACAACATTGCCAAGTGGCATATTTTTTGTTCTGCTCATCATGGGGCCGAACCAACTACAGAAACATGTTGGGGTGGGCAAGAAAATGTTAGGGGAGGTATCATTTCTTGTGCCAAGTGTCCCAGTCATTTTGGGCTATAAGCTACTGACAAAGTAGAAAGTTGCTAAGACTAAAATTTTTTCATAGCTCGTGGGGTCGAATTGACTGCACCAACATGTCCAAGTGGGCAGGTAAATGCTAGGTGAGGTCTTGTTTCATGTGCCAAGTGTCTCAATCATTCTGGGTTGCAAGCTATCGATAAAATTGAAAGGTGCTAGGAGTGACATTTTGCATTCCATAGCTCATGGGGCTGAATGGACTTCGCTAACGTGTTGGGGTGGGTGGGTAAATGCTAGGGGAGGTCTCATTTTGTGTGCCAAGGGTCCCAGTTGTTCCGGGCTGTAAGCTACCGACAAAGTCACTTTGCTAGTAGCTTGTAGGCCAGAACGACTGGGATGCTTGGCACACAAAATGAGACCTCTCTTGGCATTTATCCACCCACCCTGACACATTGGCAAAGTCCATTCAACCTCACAATGAGTAGATCAAAAAATATAGCACCTAGCAAGGTTATGCTACATGAAATTGAAGCATTTTCCAAGAATGTATTTGATTTTGGCACAGTCAAATGGACTGAAGTTGACCAAAACTAAGAGAGGTTATTGTGGAAGGACACCATGTGCACCTGTAGGTCTAAACAAAATGTTCCCAACTACTGCAAATTCTGACCATTGCTCCGTTAAAGTTTGGCAGTTTTTGGTCTTAGGATCTTAAGTGACTTTGTCAGTAGCCTGCTGTCCCAAATGATTGGGACCCTTGGCATAGGAAATGAGACCTCCCTTGGCATTTACTTACCCATCCTGACATGTTGGCAAAGTCTATTCGGCCCCATGAGCTATGGAATGCAAAATGTCACTCCTAGCATCTTTCCACAACATGAAATTGAAGCATTTTGCAAGAATGCATTTGATTTTGGCATGGTCAAATCGGCCAGATATGACCAAAACCTAGAGAGGTTTTTGTGGATGGACCCCATGTACACCTGTAGGTCCAAATGGAACATTTACAGCTACCTTGAATTCCAAGAACTGCTCCATCAAAGTTTGACAGTTTTTTGGTCTTAGGGATCTTAAGGGACTTTGTCGGTAGCTTACAACCCAGAACAACTGGTACCCTTGGCACATAAAATGAGACCTCCTCTAGCATTTACCCACAAACCCTGACACGTTGGAGAAGTCCGTTCGGCCCCACGAGCTATGGAATACAAAATGTCACTCCTAGCACCTTTCGACTTTGTCGGTAGCTTACAGCCTGGAACGATTGAGATACTTGGCACATGAAATGAGACCTCCCCTAGCATTTACCTACCCACTTGAACGTGTTGGCGTAATTGGTTCAACCCCATGATCTATGGAATATAAAAGTTTAGTCTTAGCAACTTTCTACTTTGTCGGTAGCTTACAGCCCAGAACGACTGGGATGCTTGGCACATGAAATGAGACCTCCCTTAACATTTACCCACCCACCCCAATGTGTTTCCATAGTTTGTTTGGCCCCACAATGAGCAGAACAAAAAATATGGCACCTGACAATGTTGTACTGCATGAAACTGAAGCATTTTGCAAGATTGCATTTGATTTTGGCATGGTCAAACAGACTGGAGTTGACCAAAACTGAGAGAGGTTGTTGTGGATGGATGCCACATACACCTATAAGTCCAAACGGAACATTCCCATCTGCCATGAATTCTGAGAACTACTTGGTCAAAGTTTGATAGTTTTTGGTCTTAGGATCTTAAGTGACTTTGGTGATAGCCTGCTCCCTCGAACAACTAGGACCCTTGGCACACGAAACAAGACCTCCCCTAGCATTTACCCACCCAACACAATATGTTGGAGAAGTCCATTCGGCCTCATGAGCTATGGAATGCAAAATGTCACTCCTAGCATCTTTCTACTGCATGAAATTGAAGCATTTTGCAAGAATGTATTTGATTTCGACATAGTCAAATGGCCTGGAGTTGACCAAAACTAAGAGAGGTTATTGTGGATAGACCCCATGTGCACCTGTAGGTCCAAACAAAATGTTACCAGCTGCTCTGAAGTTTGAGAACTACTCCGTGAAAATTTGGCAATTTTTTGGTCTTAGGGATCTTAAGGGACTTTGCTAGTAGCCTGCTGCCTCGAATGACTGGGGCACTTGGAACATGAAATGAGACCTCCCCTGGCATTTACCCATCCACCCTGATGCATTGGCAAAGTCCGTTTGGCCCCACGAGCTATGGAATGTAAAATCTCACTCCTAGCACCTTTCCACTGCATGAAACTGAAGCATTTTGCAAGAATGCATTTGATTTGAAGATTTGAACTCTAATTGTATTGGTTCCTTATTTTCCATTGCCATTTCTCATGTATATTTTTTTTGTGGATATTAGACCATTTAATGAAGCCTTCGAAGTGTTTTGGGTTGGACATTTGCCAGATAACTGAAACCATAACGGAATTACATAATTATATATGGTGATCTCATTGCCCTAAGGATTCAATCAAGTAGTCCTTAGGTTGATATGACCATTCTAAGCTTGACATATGACTTCTACCATTTGCATATAACTATACATTTATAAAATAAGTGTTCTAAGATCTTTATAACTCTCTTCTCTGTTTTACTGGGACAACACTATCCTAATATATGTGGGACAACACTATCCTAATATATGTGGGACAACACTATGGATACATTGCCACCGATGGACACATTTCAATGCCTAAAACCTTAATCTATGCCTGCACATGTGTGAACAACATTTAGAGATGTATGTTATTCATTCTACCTGACTAGAGCCCATATTTCATAAGGTTTTCTGGGCAAAATACAAAGAGATAATGGACTGATCCATTGTTGTATTAATTGTGACAACCATGATTGGAGGTCAAAATACATTACATTTACATAATTTCATGCTATTTACATGGTGATTAACCTATTTGTGTGATTAACCCTAGTGTCCATGATAGATCAAATAGATAATGGTGAATAAGGGATAGATCAATGATAACTCAAATAGATAAGGAGAGGTAGCATGATGTCTCCCAATATGGACATAGGATCAAAGAATGATATAACTAATAAGGATCAATACTAAACTCTCAAAATAAGATAAAAAAGTGTTGGATGATAACATGTATACTCTATAAAGTACATATTAAAAGATGAGATTATAAGACAAGATATAGTAATATGAGATCATGATATTTAAGATATACCAATGTAATATCATAAGGCATGGTATATAAGATATAAAAATGTAGGATCAATGATGTAACTTCTCTAAAATAGAAAAATATGTCAATATTTGATTGTAAATGCTCATAATAGCTAGGTAGAAACAATGATAAGAGATGGACCATAGACAAGATGCTCAATATAATGATAGACCATGAATGTTCTAAGAAGCTAGAACCTCACTCAATGTGAGTATATTGGATAATTCTTTAAGAACTTAGATCAAATAGTGTAAGAACATATGTAAATCAAAGAGCCATTAGTATCATTGGATACAAAACCAAGGATCAAAATATAAGATGTAAAGGATTAAGATAAAGGACAAAGAAAAAACATAATTAAGTAGACAAGACAAGATAAGACAATGTAAAGATGAAATATGAAAGACAAAGATCATGAGATCAAAATGTAAGGCATCCATAAAACCATCATAAGCATTGCATAATAGCTCCTCACTAAGACTTCTAATATGATAAGTTGCTAATGTATCATCATAAAAGCATAAGAAATCATGTGAAGCAATAGAATAATTATGATGAGGCTCATGATCATCATGTATAATGTGAGGTAGCACATTTAGAGAATCATCATTATATATAGAGAATCATCATGTGATATATAGGAAGACTATGAAAAAGGTAAGAAACATATTTTTCAACACTAGGGAAATAATCATAAATATGTAGTACCAAAAAAACATGCATATCTCTAATCTTGGAAGATTGATGCAAGAGCATCCAATGGTGTAAGGGCAATCTTGCATCACCCAAAAAAAAGATGTGTTTTAAAATTGTTGATGTTCTTTCCATTTATTTTCAAAATTTTTGGTTCTGGTTCCATAATCACTTGAATAATGATGTAGAACTTTCAGTTTTTCCAAACTGCTAAAAATAGTAACCTGCTATTTTTAGAAAGTTTGCATTTGGGCACGGATTGAAGTGAAAATTTACAAGAAGTTACATAATGGAAATATAAGACCTTTGGCGAAGGAATCACACAAAGATCATTTGCGAACTGAAAGATATTAAAGTTTCTGTTTCTCGAAAAATGCCTGAAAATTATTCAAACTCAGGTTTGAAGCACCAAATAGCCCCGTACTGGCCCGAAAATGGCCAGAACCAGCAGAGCAAGTTATTAGCGCGTAGAGCACTCCACGAGCTTTCTGACGCATAAAACAGTTCATCAATCAAACACTCAGATCAAAAGTTATGGCTCCCAGAAGTTGACCTATTTTTGGAGGGACATGTAAATTTTGAAATTAGGTTGTTGGCCTTCAAAAAGGCTATTAATAACTATTTTTGGGAACCCTGGGTGGTAGTAGAGTTAAGGGGGCACGTGTGGAGTCAAGAATAGGCGGGAAAACAAAAACCCTAGCTAATTTGGGGTTACAGAAGGTAGGTGATTCTAGAGTCTGGGAATAGGAAGCTGTAATGTGTTGCAACCTGTGGAGGGTTGATTCCTCTGATTGTATTTAAGCTTTTGTAATGTAATAAGTTGTCCAAATCAATAAAGGAAGTTCTATTTTCTGTGTGTAATTTATGTTTTGTGTTTTATGATTTACCCCCTTCATTAAGTGGTATCAGAGCAAGGATTCCTGAGTGTGTAGATAGATCGACGACCGTGAGGCAGTTTGCACCAGGACCTAAGGTTGTGGGTTTGCTGCGGAGACCAAGATGCCTCTATGAAGAAATCATGTTGGGAGGAATGCTTTGATGAAAGAGGGTTTTAGAGACCTACAAAGGCAAATTGATGCATTGCAAGAGGAGCTATGAAGAGGGTTTGAGCTGAGGACAAGAGAAGAAAGTGAAGATGAAGCTAAAGAAGAGCTATCTAAGGAAGAACAAGAAGCTGCTGGAGATCCTGCAGAAGTTAGGTTGTTGAGGGCCATTTCGAAGATCAGAAAGAGGCCTAGGATCAAAGTTTCTACATATTCTGGAGATTTGAATCCAGAACAGCTTATTGATTAGATCAATGACATGGAGGAGTATTTTGAGTATGAAGATGTGGAGGACCCAGATCGGGTTAAGTTTGTAAAAACAAAGTTGAAGGGCTACGCCAATATTTGGTGGAAGGATATCCAATTAGAAAGGAACAGAAGAGGAAAAGGAAAGATCACCAGATGGGATTGGATGGTGGAGAAACTGAAGAAGTAGTTCATTCCTGTGGACTATGAGATGGAGTTGATGAAGAAGCTACAAGGATTGAAGCAAGGTAGCAAGTCTGTTAAGGAGTATACAGAAGAGTTTTATAAAATTACTATCAGGACAAGCCATGCAGAGCCCAACAAGGAGAAGGTAGCCCATTACATTAATGGGTTGAGGCTGAGTATTCAAGAGGACTTGAGCCTGGTTAGAATGACCATCATAGAAGATGCGTACCAATTTTCCCTGAAGGTGGAAGAGAAGCTAAACAAAAGATTTGATAGCAAGGAAAGGGGAAGAGGTCAAGGTGGAAGGACTGGTGGAAGACCCTATGGAGGCCATAATGAAGATCAAAAGAAAAGTGAAGAAGCAGGCACTAGTCGAAATCAAAGAGGGGATAATACCTGTCGCCCTCGTGACCAGAACAATGGTGAGCAAAGAGGAAGATGAAGAGGCAAACCTAGGCAAGGACCTGGAAGAGGAAGTTTTAGAGGAACTTGTTTCCAATGTGGAGAAGAAGGGCATCGAGCATATGAGTGTCCGCAACATCAAGGAAGGACAAATAGAAGACCTGAAGGTAATGCACGAGTTGCACATGTAGATGAAGATGCACATTCTGAGCATTCTGAAAAATGCTGAAAGGGGAGAAACCTTAGTTGTCAGAAGAACCTTGCTAAATGAGGAGAAGGAACCTAATCAAAGGAAGAGTTTATTTCGCACAAGGTGCAAATGTGAAGGTAAGTGTTGTGATATTATTATTGACAGTGGAAGCATTGATAATCTTATTTCAGAGGAAATGGTTGACAAGTTGAAGTTGATAAGAAGAAGGCATCCACATCCATATCATATTGCATGGTTGTAGAAGGACCATAGAGCTTTGGTCAATGAGTAGTGTTTAGTGAAGTTCAAGATTGGTGACTACCATGATGAGGTGTTGTGTGATATCCTACCGATGGATGCATGTCATATGCTTTTGGGGAGGCTGTGGTAGTATGATAGGAGCGCTATCCATGATGGTTGTTCAAACACATATTCCCTAACAAAGGATGGAGTTCATCGTAAGTTGAAGCCCTTGAAGGAGGTTGAAGAAAAGGTATGTAGTACTGCTTGAATTTACCTGGTAGATGGTAGGAAATTTTTGGAAGGTATGAAGCATGAGCGTCATTGCTTTGCATTGATTCCTAAGATCAGTCAAGAGAAATGTGAAGATGTACCAACATAAGTCTTAGATATGTTGGAAGAATTTCAGGACATTATCTTTGATAATGTACCAGAAGGTTTACCACCAGTAAGGAAGATAAGTCATCAAATGGATTTGATACCAGGAGCTAGTTTTCCAAACAAGGCAAACCATAGAATGACTCGAGCAGAAAGTGAAGAGTTGAACTGACAAGTTCAGAAGTTGTTGAGGAAGGGATTGATAAGAGAAAGCCTAAGTCCATGTGCGGTACCTGCAGTACTCTTACCAAAGAAAGATGGAGAGTGGAGAATGTGTACAGACTCTCAAGCCATCAATAAGATTACGATCAAGTACAGATTTCCATTGCCCAAAATGGATGAAATAATGGACTGTTTGAGTGGAGCCAAGTACTTCACGAAGATTGACCTAAAGAGTGGGTATCACCAAATCCATATCAGAGAAGGAGATGAGTGGAAGACAACCTTCAAAACCAAAGAAGGTTTGTATGAGTGGTTAGTCATGCCATTTGGACTAACCAATGCACCGAGCACATTCATGTGGCTCATGAATAAGGTACTGAAAGAATTTTTGGGAAGTTTTATTATTGTTTATTTGGATGATATTTTGATTTTCAGTAAGACTTGGGATGAGCATCTGATGCATATTAGAAGAGTTCTAGAGAAGCTGAGGGAGGAGAAGTTGCTGATTAATATGAAGAAATGTAGTTTTTCAAAGAAGAAGTTGGTATACCTAGGATTTGTTGTCTCAGAGGAAGGTCTTAAGATGGACCCCAAAAAAGTAAGGGCTATCATTGAATGGCCTATGCCAAGAGTGCAACGGTGGTAAGATCTTTTCATGGTTTGGCAAGTTTTTATAGAAAGTTTATCAAGAATTTTAGTAGCATTTGTGCACCCCTAACTGAGACAATGAGACATTAAAGCAGAAAGTCGTAGAGCAACCTGTTTTGGCACTTCTAGATTTCAATAAGGTATTTCAAGTAGATTGTGATGGTAGTGGTAGTGGTATAGGAGCTATTTTGAGCCAAGAAGGTAAGCCCATTGCCTATTTTAGTGAGAAGCTTAATGATGCCAAGAAAAAGTATTCTATTTATGATCACGAATTTTATGTAATAGTTCAGGCTTTGAAGAAATGGAGACATTATTTGTTGCCAAAGGATTTTGTTTTATATACTGATCATTAGGCTTTGCAGTATCTTAATAGTCAAGGAAAGTTCAACCAAAGGCACTTAAAATGGGTTGAGTTTTTGCAGAGCTATACTTTTGTTTTGAAGCATAGGAGAAGGAAGTCCAACAGAGTTGTAGATGCCTTGAGTAGAAGGCAAAATTTGTTGACAAAAATGAAGATAGAGGTTGTTGGGTTTGGTGAGCTCAAAAGTTTGTACCCTGAAGATCCAGATTTTACAGAGGCCTGGAAAGCTTGTTTGGAGCCTGTTACATTAGACATGACAAAATGGTTGGATTTCATAATCCAAGATGGCATGTTGTTTAGGGGAAGCCAGTTGTGCATTCCAATGAGTTCCATGAGAGAGAACCTGATTAAGGAGAAGCATAGTGGAGATCTTTGGTCGAGATAAGACCATTGCTATTATTGGTGAAAATTATTATTGGCCACAGTTGCAGCAGGATGTGAGGAAATTTGTACAGAGTTACAGAGTGTGTCAGATGGAAAAAGGAATGAGTCAGAATATAGGTCTATATCAGCCATTACCTATACCAGAGAAGCCATGGGATGATATCCATATGGATTTTATTCTTGGTTTACCAAGGACACAGAGAGGACATGATTCCATTTTTGTGGTGGTGGATAGATTCTCGAAGATGGCACATTTCATTCCTTGCAAGAAGACTAATGATGCTGTTCATATTGCTGAATTATTTTTTAGGGAGGTGGTGAGATTACATGGTCTACCAAAGAGCATAGTTTCAAATTGAGATACCAAGTTTGTTGGTTATTTCTGGAGGACATTGTGGAAGAAGTTGAAAACAGATTTGAAGTTCAGTTCTGCACACCATCCACAGACTGATGGATAGACAGAAGTGGTGAATAGGAGTTTGGGTAACCTGCTACAATGCTTAGTAGGAGATAAACCCAAGGGATGGGATTTGATTTTACCACAGGCAAAATTTGCTTACAACAATTCTATCAATAGGAGTACTGGTAAATCACCATTCCAGATTGTATATGGAAATAGTTCAAGAAATGCTTCAGAGTTAAGGAAGCTGGACAAAGGAGAAAAGACAAGTGCTAAAGCTGAAGACTTTGCAGAACATCTAAAGAATTTGCATGAAGAGGTGATAAAGCACATTAATAAGATGAATATTCAGTAAAAGGCTAAGGCAGATTAGAAGAGGAGGTATAAGGAGTTCCAGGTAGGGGATGAAGTCATGGTTTACTTGAGAAAAGAAAGGTTCCCAATTGGAACATACAATAAGTTGAAAATGAAGAAATTTGGACCATGCAGAATCCTGAAGAAGCATGATTCAAGAAATGCATATGAGGTAGAGCTGCCGAGTGGGATTAATATTTCCCTTGTGTTTAACATTGCTAATTTAATAGAATATCATGAGGGTGGCACAGAGGATGGAACGACAAAAGAACAGTGGAGTATTCTGACATCTACTTCAACGGAGGAGATAGAAGAGATCTTGGATAGTTGTGTAGAAAGAAGTACTCAGAACAGGCAATATGAAGAATATCTGGTGAAATGGAAAGGAAGACCTATTGAAGATTATTCTTGGTTGTCTAAGACAGAGGTTGACCATTTGGGTTTTCTTCACACAAACCTCTGAGACGTGACATAGTCACTTCTCAAATTACCCTAGGTGTCTGATGCAGGAGCATCCAGTGGTGTAAGGGAAATCCTGTATCACCCAAAAAAAAGATGTGTTTCAAAATCATTGATGTTCTTTCCATTTATTTTCAAAATTTGTGGTTCTGGTTCCATAATCGCTTGAATAATGATGTAAAACTTTCAGTTTTTCCAAATTGCTAAAAATAGTAACTTGCTATTTTTAGAAAGTTTGCATTTGGGCACAGATTGAAGTGAAAATTTATAGGAAGTTACATAATGGAAATATAAGACCTTTGGTGAAGGAATCACACAAAGATCATTTGCGAGCTGAAAGATATTAAAGTTTTTGTTTCCTGAAAAATGCTTGAAAATTATTCAAACTCAGGTTTGAGGCACCAAACGGCCCCGTACAGGTTCAAAAATGGCCAAAACTGATAGAGTGGATTCTTAGTACGTAGAGCACTCCACAAGATTTCTGACGCATAAAACGGTTCATCAATTGGACACCCGGATCAAAAGTTATGGCTCCTAGAAGTTGACCTATTTTTGGAGGGAGATGCAAATTTCAAAATTAGGTTGTTGGCCGCCAAAAAGGCTATTAATAACCATTTTTGGGAACCCTGGGGGGTAGTAGAGTTAAGGGGGCACATGTGGAGTCAAGAATAGGTGGGAAAACAAAAACCCTAGCTGATTTGGGGTTACAGAAGGCAGGTGATTCTAGAGTCTGGGAATAGGAAGCTGTAATGTGCTGCAACCTGTGGAGGGTTGATTCGTCTGATTGTATTTGAGCTTCTGTAATGTAATAAGTTGTCCAAATCAATAAAGGAAGTTCTATTTTCTGTGTGTAATTTCTATTGTTGTGTGTTTTATGATTTATCCCCCTTCATCAAGATGGTACATAATGAATAATATCATCATGGCATGTGAGAGGAGTATCATTATAAAATACAAGAATGCCATTAGTAGGAGGTAAGATTATGTCATCAATGCATGTCCTACAAGGTGTATCACAAGGTCTAGATCATTAGTATGTATGTACTCACCACTATCCATATGATCGTCATTAGGCTTACTATGAAAAATGGAATATGAAGAAGAATAAACAATATCAAATCACAATGAACTATTTCATCATCTATAGGTATATCATGCAAATAAGGTATGCTCAAAGGTAATAGTTCATTAGAGACATGCACAACACAATCACTTTTCATAGATGAAGGATGCAAGCTATGATAATCATGAAGAAGTGAAGTAAAATTGTCTAACAAATAAGGAAACATAATAAGCAATTCCTTAAAGTCAGAGAATAAATATAAATGATCATTTAATGCTTCTATCTTCAATGTGTTTACATCAATATGATAAAATTCTATAAATGACTCAAGAACAATATGACCACATATTTCCACTAGTGGACACATTTCAATGCCTAAAAGCTTAATCTATGCTTGCACATGTTGAAATACTAGACAACTGAGAGGGGGGGGATGACTCAGTTGTCACAAAAATTTAGCTTCATATGAATATCAAACTATCAACAACTTAATTACTTATAATCAAATTTAACCATGAAAGAATGAAACCATAAACTTAATCACAATCACACATCCAACATAGTAGACACCATATTTTTATGTGGAAAACCCTAAAAGGGAGAAACCATGGTGGGTGTTAGCCCACAAAAATATATGAGTTATAACAATATCAAAAAATAGAGGCTCACTACCTATAGGGTTCATTTCCCAAATTGGTCACTGCAAAGAACGACTCACTACCAAAGGGTGGCTCATTGCCAAGGGGTGGCTCACTGCCAAAGTGGGGAACTGATTAAGTAACATCTACTCCATGCCAGGATTCAGTTCCATTGAAGCATAATATAACTTCTCTACTCTGCTCTTTCACACCTTCACACTTATCTCTTCATATTCAAATTCACACACATTTTTTGCCACTCTATTACATGCTTTTATACAATTCATCAACCTTGAAATGTACATCAAGGTCGGCATTACATTCATCAACCATTGGAACATTCTCCAAGGTCAGCATTACAAAACATACATAGAGATAGGTCTAGACATATTACAAAATTGAGCTAAGGAAAGATGTAGAGAAGTATGATGAACACACCATGCCTTAGTTGGGACTCAAACACAATCCTCCCTGCCACAACATGCTTCTACAATCTTCAATGCATCTTCGCATATAGTGAAAACAACCAAGTCGGCCAAGACTAGAGTTAACACTAGGTCTTCTAAGAACATTCTTATTTCATGATCCAAACTTCTCTTTGCGGACCAATCCAGAAGTAGGAACACGATTAGGAGATATCCACAAGCACATTGTAATCACCAAGAACAACCACACGATCTCTAATCACTCTGTCAAGAAGATTCTTCAAACCAAAGCACAAGAACAACACTGTCAACTACTGTTATAAGAAAAGATTGCTTGCGGACTGCCAAATCATGAACCATTTGAGTTGAAGGCACATTACATTATCTCAAACTTAAATCTAGAACCTCGGATCAAAATACTTCAATACAGAGGAATGTGGAGCATAATACTTTCTCCCTGTCACTGCCAAACATACAAAAAAACTATTTTCACTCTGGTGAACATAACTCACTGAAATCTTCATACCAGAGGCTCAAACTTGGAACATAACATCTTCAGACAAACTTCTAAATAACTTCCCATCCATAGAAAAAGATATTCATTCTACAAAAAATGCGAAGCATTCTTTTGGACTGTTCTTCTGTATGCAATACACTGTTTCCACTAGAACTCATTGTTTCTACCAGAGAAGCTAATTTTCTCAATATCCTCAACATTAAGATTACTTACATAAGTAAATACAAAGCATCTTACAAATTACAAGCAAACAACAAGATAGGAGCACGGTTGACACCAATGACAACACAAATATGTTGACATCAATGACAACACTAATTAGGCACATACTTGCAATAGCACATGTGTGAACAACATTCAGAGATGTATTTTATTTATTATACCTAACTAGAGCCCATATTTCATAAGGTTTTCTGGGAAAAATATAAAGAGATAATGTACTGATCCATTGTTGTCTTGACTGTGACAGCCATGATTAGAGGTCAAAATACCAAAATGCCACAACCTTTGCTAGCATCCTCCCTATCTATACACCAAAATAGGATGTTTGGAACAACATATGGACAACCATAAAAGCATAAAGGATATAGGAAATTTGTCACAAGCTGTAATTGCAACTGCCCTTGTAGACATGTATGCAAAGTGTGGAAGTATAGAGAAGGCACGTGAACTATTTGGCATGATACCCCAAAGAAATGTCGCCTCATGGAATACAATGATTGCAAGATATGAACAAAATAGATTTTTTGATAAGGCTTTAGAAACTTTCAAGAAAATGCAATTGGTGGGTGTAAAGCCAAATTCCAAAACCTTTGAAATGGTATCTTTGGAACACAGTATAGACATCCATCAAAGCATAAAGGATATAACAATTTTGTCAAAATTTGTAGTTGCAACTACCTTATGAGACATGTATACAAGGCACGTGGACTATTTGATACAACACCACAAAGAGATGTCCTCTCATGAGATGCAATGATTGCAAGATATGCAAAAAATGGATTTGTTGAAAAGACTTTAGAAACTTTCAAGTAAATGCAATTGGCACATGTAAAGCCAAATTCCACAACCTTTGCCAGCATCCTCCCTATCTGTACACCAAAATAGGATGTTTGGAACAATGTATGGACAACCATTAAAGCATAAAGGATATAGGAAATTTGTCACATTCTGTAATTGTAGTTGCCCTTGTAGACATGTATGCAAAGTGTGGAAGCATAGACAAGGCACATGAACTGTTTGGCATGATGCCCCAAAGAAATGTCGCCTCATGGAATGAAATGATTGCAAGATATGAACATAATGGATTTTTTGATAAGGCTTTAGAAACTTTTAGACGAATGCAATTGGCAGGTGTAAAGCCAAATTCCAAAACCTTTGAAATAGTGTCTTTGGAACATAGTATAAACATCCATCAAAGCATAAAGGATATAACAATTTTGTCAAAAGTTGTAGCTACAACTACCCTGCGAGACATGTATGCAAAGTGTAGAAGCATAGATAAGGCATGTGGACTATTTGATACAACACCACAAAGAGATGTCCTCTCATGAGATGCAATGATTGCAAGATATGCAAAAAATGGATTTGTTGAAAAGAGTTTAGAAACTTTCAAGTAAATGCAATTGGCATGTGTAAGGCCAAATTCCACAACCTTTGCCAACATCCTCCCTATCTGTACACCAAAATAGGATGTTTGGAACAATGTATGGATAGCCATCAAAGCATAAAGGATATAGGAAATTTGTCACACGCTGTAATTGTAGCTGCCCTTGTAGACATGTATGCAAAGTGTGGAAGCATAGACAAGGCATGTGAACTATTTGGCATGATGCCCCAAAGAAATTTCACCTCATGGAATGCAATGATTGTAAGATATGAACAAAAAAAGGATTTTTTTGACAAGGCTTTATAAAATTTCAAGAAAATACGATTGGCAGGTGTAAAGTAAAATTCCACAAACTTAGCCAATATCCTCCTTGCCTATGCCAAAATGGACATCCATAAAACAATAAAAGATATGGGAATTTTGTTAGATGTTGTAGTTGCAACTGCCCTCAGAGACATGTATGCAAAGTGTGGAAGCATAGACAAGGTACATGAACTGTTTGGCATGATGCCTCAAAGAAATGTTGCCTCATGGAATGCAATGATTGCAAGATATGAACAAAATGGATTTTTTGATAAGCCTTTAGAAAGCTTCAAGAAAATACAATTGGCGAGTGTAAAGCCAAATTCTAAAACCTTAGAAATGGCATCTTTTGAACATGGTATAGACATCCATCAAAGCATAAAGGATATAGGAATTTTATCAAATGTTATAGTTGTAAGTACCTTACAAGACATGTATGCAAAGTGTGGAAGCATATACAATGAACGTGAACTGTTTGGCACGATGCCTCAAAGAAATGTTGTCTCATAGAATGTAATGATTGCAAGATATGCATGAAATGGATTAATAAGGCTTTAAAAACTCTCAAGCAAATTCACAAAAGTAAATTTCAACCAAACACAAATTTTGGCACATCTAAAACCAAATTACACAACCTTATCCAACTTCCTCCTTTCCTATGCCAGAATGGGATCTAGGGAACATGGTATGGATAACCATCAAAGCATAAATGATATAGAAATTTTGTCACATGTATTGTATTTGTAGCTGCCCTTGTAGACATGTATGGAAAGTGTGGAAGTATAGACAAGGCGCATGAACTATTTGAAATGATGCCTCAAAGAAATGTACAGTCCCACAAAACGCAATGATTGCAAGATATGCACCAATGGATTATTTGAAAACAATTTATAAACTTTCAAGCAAATGCAATTGACACGTGTAAAACAAAATTCCTGTAACAATAATTGATCATCATATTAAATATTTAATATAAACTTTCATATACATATTGTCATGAACATAACATCTAGTTTATATACAAAGCCATATAGGCATGTCCAAACAAAGCCATACAGGCATATATACAAAAATATACATCGGTAACATACAAAAGTATGTATACAAAGCCATCTAGGCATACGAAAAATGTCCCAAAAACTAGATTCATATGGACTTTTATGAAATAATTGGTGGCCCTTGCTTGACTGTGAAGATGGAGAGCCAATCAGTGACTCATCCTCTCTCTGCCATGGAGTAGACCTCCTCGACAGACATTCATCTAGCTCCACCTGTTAATACAATCAAACAATATGCACATCAATATAGAAAATTTATGAAATATATAACATCACATATGTAATCAATCACTTACCACCATTCGATGATCACTCTCCATCATCTTGTCTCTCTCTTCGTCTATAGTTTGATGGGCTGGAGTTGTGACCTCCTGTGAGAAGCATCAAGAAGCAAATTTGACTAAACACTTAAATATCATTTATGTACATCAAATGACATGAGATAAAATAAGAAATACAAAATTATGACATTTTCATGTTATTTTCTCATACCTCGATCAAAGGATTTGAAGACATGATGGTTGTAGCAATGCCTACCTGCGCTAACTCACGAAGATGAGGATTCTCCATATTCAGCATCTGAAAATCAAGTTCAAGATTATTCGACCAAAATAAATACATAACATTATTTTAAAAATGCATAATGATTAGAAATGGTTAAATTTACCTTCGTGTAAGTGGTGGATTTGCGTCTAGGGGACCAAGGAAACTGTGGAGGTGCTAGTGACTGTTGAAATCATCAAATTGTCACAAAATAATATTACCATTGATATATCTACAATAATTATGATCATGTGATAATCCTCTCATAACCCACCAATGGACAACTAACAGAGGCAGGATGAAGATTCTGACCCTAGAATTTCATTGTGCATACAATTACATACATTATTTTTGACTTATAATATAGATAGTCATATAAAATTAATTACAAATTTCAAATAACAATTTATTAAATCAAGATGAAACTTGTAAAAAATTACTTGAGAGTCAATATCAAATGTATGCTGTAAGAGATCATCAGTGAAAAAAATCTCATCCAATATGGATGCTTCCATCATTGGATTCTGCCCCTACATCGCAGCATCCTACCAAGAGTCCTACTGTGTGTCCTGTGTCCCATAATCACATAGATTCCCACATGAACTGCACATATGTGGGGACAAATGATGCCTACTTCTCTCACCCTCATCGTCCTGGGTAAGATCATCGACATGTTGTGCTAGAGACTGCATGAGAGTAGTCCATGAATGTAATGTCTCCACCTCAACACTCTCCTTCAAAGTCAAAGGGAGTGACCTATGTTATGACCTTAATAGGGGTCTAGGTACATAGTTTTCATCTCGCTGAGCCCCCTCTCTATCTTGGGTAGAGCCACCACCTCTACCCTAGAACTCTCAAATGTTAAAATAATTGGGAATCTTCTTGAGGATGAACTCGCAGTGGAGTTTCCTTAAGAAATATTGTGGCACCTCATCATTGTTGCATGGCCGCTCATCAAAGACCATGTACCATCTATCCAAAAAGTTTTGGGATATTTCTTCATTCCTACACCAATGAATAGGGAACCATTTGTAAGTTTCTTCTAATCTTTGGCCAGTTTTAGGATTAGTAAAGTGTGCACATAATTGAGATTTTGTAATTTTTTCATTCTTCACTTGTTCATATGATAATTTGTCGGCATACTATTACCGACACCTCTCCCTATAGTCTTGAAATTTAGTGATTTGTTTTGTCATTGATTCGGTGTGGGAAAAAATCTCCTCTAACGACTTCACAAGTGCTCTCCTATGATTGATGCTTGCACTTGGATTGTTTAGCATTTGAATAAGAGTTTGAAGATGTTTCTTGTTTTCTTTTATTATCCCTAGGGAGTTTTCTTGAGTATCCCTTACATTGCGAGGATGTGAAGGTGGGTTTTGAGGGTTTAGAGGTGTCGTCAAGGCAAAAATTAGGTTTGAAACTAAAAAAGCAAGATATCAAACCCTAACTAGCATAATAAAGTACAAACTAGCATAAAAATTCAAAACAAGAAAGCAAAGGAAACCGATCTCCAAGCTAGATTTGATTTATCTCCATTGCTTTTCTCAACCTCGCATATGCATGCAAGATTTCAAAGGATGATTGTGGGAGGAATGTTGGTTGCTCATTTCAGTAGCATAACAACACTCAAATGGTCCTCATGCAAATGTCTTGTGAGATAGTTGATTTATAGGAAGTGACTGATTTGAATGAAGGGTTGAGATTGAAAGAAAGTTGTTTTGAATGATATGAACGGTCAAGATCAACTAACGTTTTCCCACTCTATGAGGAGTTGTAGTCATGTGGAAAGTGTGTAAAGGAGAATAAAGGAGACCTAATTTAAATAAAAAATTATTTAAATTAGTTGTGCATGTGAAGGGTATTAAGTGGAAGTTATAGCATGTGACATGTGTTTGAATGTGATGAAAGGTGAGGGAATAATTCAAATATTTTATTTGAATTATTTGGAACATGTGAAAGGGGTATTAATTAAATAATTAATAATTAATTAATTAATTGGAAAGTGGGATAAATGGGATTAGGAGTGGGATTAGGACAGAATGCTACAATATGTCCCTAGTAATGTGTCGACTAGGTGTTGCAATACATGGACTTTAGGTGTCTACAGGAGGGTTTTGGGGGTTATTTTCACCCTCATTAGCTAGATTTGGGTTTTCTCTTGCCTTAATAACTATAAATGCAATATAAAATACTAATCAAACATTGAAAAAGTAAAAAATTCTTCTCAAACTAATAAAAATCAATCAAACCCTACCTTCTTCAGCTGCTAGACCCTCCAAATTTGCTTCATGACGTCTTTGGTGGCGAGGTGGCATCATAAAAATGTTGATTTCTCTCTTGTACTTGCTTAGAGAGACTTTCCTTGAATGCGATCGTTCTTTGAACACTATTTTTTCTATAGATAAACTCCTTTGGCCGTGGGTGAATGACAAAAAGTTAATTTTTTTTAACTTTTAAGGGAAAGCAAAATGCGAGTGCGTTATAAAGTGAGTGCGTTATAATGTGAGCGTGTTATAACGCGCTCACTTTTTGGCCTATTTTGGACCAAAAAGTCCCATGGTGGCGACTTTTTCCAGTCCCCCATCTCTTTGCATATACTCGAATAGTGGATATGATTGGATAGTGTTTGTTGCACAAGACTAGATTTGATTGTTTTTGCTACCTATACACAGTCTATGAATCTATCTTTGAAATTTTCTCTAGATATAAAGTTGAAGCATTGTCATTAAAAGAAAAGGTAGCTACCATGTGAGATTGAAGTCACAATTTCCCACTACCAATGCATGAGTTGTTGTTTGGAGATTTGAATCACTTAACAAAGTTTCCAACTACTATGATTGGAAACCCATAAGCATACATATACCTTGTATTTCCAAAATATAGAAAAGTAGAAAGAAGAGGGTGCAATTGTATTAGTTTCATTTTGTTAGAGTATTTTGATTAGAAGCAATTTTTTTAAAATTGTTGCAAGCATGACAGAATTAACCCTTGTTTATGACATAAAAGATGATGACAATAGAATAGGAAATGATCTCTTATTCTAAAGAAGATGAATCTTTGAGGTTAGAGATGGAATTTGTGAAGGTATAGCTCAATATGGATTGTTGTGCAATAATTTAGGAGATCTAGAATAGAGTTTGGGAAGGTGGACTTTGAGAGCTTAGGAATTTAGCAGAGTGGGTATTCAAGAATTATACCTTTATGAGGGCCTAGGCAAGAAAACTTAATGGAGTTTGGTGCCTACAAGACTTCAAATGATGAAGGAGAAAAGATGATGAAGATAAAGATCTCAATTTATTTATTTGTTATTAGTAAATTTAGTATTGTATTGTTAAGAGGGGTTGTTGGAATATAATGGTCCAATCTAAATTTAATAGTCTATTATTTAGGGATCATATTTTAGAGTGAAGACAAATTCATGTATAAGTGATGTTAAGAGTATCTTAGTTGTAGGTTAATGAGTTAAAATAGGGAAGTCAAGTGCAATTGAAGTTAGAATCTTCTAGTAGAACTTTGCCACTTGTTTTTATATGAATAAATGTGTCTATAAATAAATGGTTGTGAAATATTTGGTGTTCATGAAGCTCCTTTCTTTTTATTGCTACAATATCTCATGATTTCAACAACTAGTTCATGTTTAATGACACTATTGTGGCCTACACAACATGCCCTAGTTCTCCTTGAACTAATGACCCTCTCCTTGAAATTCTGTTAATTCATTGCCTTAATTTTTGATTTTGAACATGATTTATTACTCTTTGCAGTTACTCATGGCCTTAATAATAACTACTATGTGAGAATATTGTTGTATGCCCATGAATGATGAAGGGGGCAGAAATCACAAAACACACAATAACAGATATTGAACACAACAATAGAAATTTCTTTTATTGAACTGGGCAACTCATTACATTACAGAAGCTCAATTACAATTACAGGATGAATCCTCTACTGGCTGCAACACATTACAGCTTTCCCAACCTCAAGACTCTAGAATCTTCAGCCTTCTGTAACCCCAAATCAGCTAGGGTTTCTGTTTTCCCACCTATTCTTGACTCTACACTAGCCCCCTTAACTCTACTACCAGCCAGGGTTCCCAAAATAGTCATAAATAGCGCTTTTTTTGGTGGCCTCCAGCTGAATTTCAAATTTTGCAATTCCCTCCAAAAGTAGTTCAACTTCCGGGAAGCATAACTTTTGATCCGGGTGTCCAATTGACGAACCGTTTTAAGCATCGGAAAGCTTGCGATGTGAACTATCATGCTAAAAATTTGTAAATAGATTTCCATCAACTTTTTAGGACATTATGGGAAGTTTTAATGCCTCATATCTCATTCCAAAAATTTTTAGGGGCTTTTCAGAAAACAAAAAATTTAATATCTTTCAGCTCACAAATGGTCTTTTCTTGATTCCTTCACCAAAGGTCTTATATTTCCATTATGTAACTTTCTGCAAGTTTTTGCTTCGTTACGTGCCCAAATGCAAACTTTCTAAAAATAGCAGGTACACTTTGCAAAATAGGCAGGTCGCTATTTTTAGTAGTTTTGGAAAAACTGAAAGTCCTACATTATTATTTTGGATATTATGGAACTAAAAACACTAATTATGGAAAGAAATGAAAACAACTACAATAATTTTGAATTAACTTCTTTTTGGGTGATGCAAGATTGCCCTTACACCACTGGATGCTCCTGCATCAGACACCCAGGGTAATTTGAGAAGTGACCCTGTCACGTCTTAGATGTTTGTGTGAGGAAAACCCAAATGGTCAACCTCTGCCTTAGACAACCAAGAAGAATCTTCAACAAGCCTTCCTTTCCATTTTACCAGATATTCTTCATATTGCTTGTTCCGAGTGCTTCTTCCCACACGGCTATCCAAGATCTCTTCTATCTCCTCCATTGAAGTAGATGCTGGAATACTTCACTGCACTTTTGTTGGTCCATCCTCTATTCCACCTTCATGATATTCTAATAAATCAACAATGTTGAAAACAGGGGAAATATTGATCCCACTCAGTAGCTCTACCTCATATGCATTTCCTGAATCATGCTTCTTCAGGATTCTGCATGGTCCAAATTTCTTCATTTTCAACTTATTGTATGTTCCAATTGGAAACCTTTCTTTTCTCAAGTGAACCATGACTTCATCTCCTACCTGAAATTCCTTATATCTCCTCTTCTGATCTACCTTAGCCTTGTATTGAATATTCATTTTATTAATGTGCTTTCTCACCTCTTCATGCAAATTCTTCAGATGTTCTGCAAAGTCTTTAGATTCAGCACTTGTCTTTTCTCCATTGTCCAGCTTCCTTAACTCAGAAGCATTTCTTGGGCTATTGCCATATACAATCTGGAATGGTGATTTACCAGTACTCCTATTGACAGAATTGTTGTAAGCAAATTCTGCCTGTGGTAAAATCAAATCCCATCCCTTGGGCTTATCTCCTACTAAGCATCATAGCAGGTTACCCAAACTCCTATTCACCACTTGAGTTTGTCCATTAGTCTGTGGATGGTGTGCAGAACTAAACTTCAAATCTATCTTTAACTTCTTCCACAGTGTCCTCCAGAAATAACCAACAAACTTGGTATCTCGATCTGAAACTATGCTCTTCGGTAGACCATGTAGTCTCACCACTTCCCTAAAAAATAACTCTACAATATGAACAACATCATTAGTCTTCTTACAAGGAATAAAATGTGCCATCTTTGAGAATCTGTCCACCACCACAAAAATAGAATCATGCCCTCTCTATGTCCTTGGTAAACCAAGAACAAAATCCATACTAATATCATCCCATGGCTTCTCTGGTATAGGTAATGGTTGATACAATCCTATATTTTGACTTGTTCCTTTTGCCATCTGACATACTCTACAACTCTGCACAAACTTCCTCACATCCTGCTGCAGCTGTGGCCAATAATAATTTTCACAAACAATAGAAATGGTCTTATCTCGACCAAAGTGTCCAGCCAATTCTCCACTATGCTTCTCCTTAATCAGGTTCTCTCTCATGGAAATCCTCGGAATGCACAACTGGCTTCCTCTAAACAACATGCCATCTTGGATTATGAAATCCAACCATTTTGTCCTGTCCAAAGTAACAGGCTCCAGACAAGCTTTCTAAGCCTCTGCAAAATCTGGATCTTCAGGATACAAACTTTTGAGCTCATCGAACCCAACAACCTCTATCTTCATTTCTGTCAACAAATTTTACCTCCTGCTCAAGGCATCTGCAACTCTGTTGGACTTCCCACTCCTGTGCTTCAAAGCAAAGGTATAACTCTGCAAAAACTCAACCCATTTTAAGTGCCTTTGGTTCAACTTCCCTTGACTATTAATATACTGCAAAGCCCAATGATCAGTATATAAAACAAACTCTTTTGGCAACAAATAATGTCTCCATTTCTTCAAAGCCTGAACTATTGCATAAAATTCCTGATCATAAACAAAATACTTTTTCTTGGCATCATTAAGATTCTCACTAAAATAGGCAATGGGCTTACCATCTTGGCTCAAAATAGCTCCTATACCACTACCACTAGCATCACAATCTACCTAAAATACCTTATTGAAATCTGGAAGTGCCAAAACAGGTTGTTCTACAACTTTCTACTTCAATGTATCAAAGCTCTTGTCTGCTCCTTTAGTCCATCTAAACTCTTTTCTATCCCCTCTCATTGTCTTAGTTAGGGGTGCACAAATGCTACTGAAATTCCTGATAAACTTTCTGTAAAAACTTGCCAAACCATGAAAAGATCTTACCTCCGTTGCACTCCTTGGCATAGGCCACTCAATGATAGCCCTTACTTTTTCTGGGTCCATCTTAAGACCTTCCTCCAAGTCAACAAATCCTAGGTATACCAACTCCTTTGCAGAACTGCATTTCTTCAGATTAATCAACAACTTCTCCTCCCTCAGCTTCTCTAGAACTCTTCTGATATGCATCAAATGCTCATCCCAAGTCTTACTGAAAATCAAAATATCATCCAAATAAACAATAACAAAACTTCCCAAAAATTCTTTTAGTACCTCGTTCATGAGCCGCATGAATGTGCTCGGTGCATTGATTAGCCCAAATGGCATGACTAACCACTCATACAAACCTTCTTTGGTTTTGAAGGCTGTCTTCCACTTGTCTCCTCCTCTGATACGGATCTGGTGATACCCACTCTTCAGGTCAATCTTCGTGAAGTACTTTGCTCCACTCAAACAGTCCATGATGTCATCCATTCTTGGCAATGGAAATCTATACTTGATCGTTATCTTATTGATGGCTCAAGAGTCTGTACACATCCTCCATTCTCCATCTTTCTTTGGTGCTAGTACTGCAGGTTCTGCACATGGACTTAGGCTCTCCCTTATCAGTCCCTTCCCCAACAACTCCTGAACTTGTCTGCTCAGCTGTTCATTCTCTACAGGGGTCATTCTGTGGGTTGCCTTGTTTGGCAAACTAGCTCCTGGTACCAAATCCATTTGATGACTTATCTTCCTTATTGGTGGTAAACCTTCTGGTACATTATCAGAGATAATGTCCTGGAACTCTTCCAACATATCTAAAACTTCTGCTGGTACATCTTCACATTTCTCTTGACTAATCTTAGGAATCAATGCAAAGCAATGATGCTTATACTTCATACCCTCCAAACATTTCCTACCATCTACCAAACAAATTCTGGCAGTGCTACATACCTTTTCTTCCACCTCCTTCAAGGGCTTCAACTTATGACAAGCTCCATCCTTTGTTAGGGAATATGTGTTCGGCCATCATGGACAGCACTCCTATCATACTGGCACGGCCTCCCCAACAACATATGACATGCATCCATCAGTATGATATAACACAGCACCTCATCATGGTAGTCACCAATCTTGAACTTCACTAAACATTGCTCATTGACCAAAGCTCTATGGTCCTTCTACAACCATGCAATCTGATATGGATGCGGATGCTTTCTTCTTGTCAACTTCAACTTGTCAACCATCTCCTCTAAAACAAGATTATCAGTGCTTCCACTGTCAATAATAATATCACAACACTTACCCTCACATTTGCACCTTGTGCGGAATAAACTCTTCCTCTTATTGGGTTCTTTCTCCTCATTCAGCAAGGTTCTTCTGACAACTAGGGTTTCTCCCCTTTCAGCATCTTTAGAATGCTCAGAATGTGCATCTTCATCTACATGTACAACTCACGCATTACCTTCAAGTCTTCTATTTGTCCTTCCTTGATGTTGCAGACACTCATATGCTCGATGCCCTTCTTCTCCACATTGGAAATAGGTTCCTCTGAAACCTCCTCTTCCAGGTCCTTGCCCAGGTCTGCCTCTTCCTCTTCCTCTTTGCTCACCATTGTTCTGGTCATGAGGGCGGTAGGTATTATCCCCTCTTTGATTTTGACTGGTGCCTGCTTCTTCACTTTTCTTTTGATCTTCATTATGGCCTCCATAGGGTCTTCCACCAGTCCTTCCACCTTGACCTCTTCCCCTTTGCTTGCTATCAAATCTTTTGTTTAGCTTCTCTTCCACCTTCAGGGAAAACTGGTACGCATCTTCTATGGTGGTCATTCTGACCAGGCTCAACTCCTCTTGAATACTCAACCTCAACCCATTAATGTAATGGGCTACCTTCTCCTTGTTGGGCTCTGCATGGCCTGTCCTAATAGTAATTTTATAAAAGTCTTCTGTATACTCCTTAACAGGCTTGTTACCTTGCTTCAGTCCTTGCAGCTTCTTCAGCAACTCCATCTCATAGTCCATAGGAATGAACTGCTTCTTCAGTTTCTCCACCATCCAATCCCATCTAGTGATCTTTCCTTTTCCTCTTCTGTTCCTCTTTAATTGGACCTCCTTCCACCAAATATTGGTGTGGGCCTTCAACTTTTTTTTTGCAAACTTAACCCGATTTGGGTCCTCCACATCTTCATACTCAAAATACTCCTCCATGTCATTGATCCAATCAATAAGCTGTTCTGGATTCAAATCTCTAGAATATGTAGAAACTTCGATCCTGGGCCTCTTTTCAATCTTCAAAATGGCCCTCAACAACCTAACTTCTGCAGCATCTTTGGCAGCTTCTTGTTCTTCCTCAGATAGCTCTTCTTCAACTTCATCTTCACTTTCTTCTCTTGTCCTCGGCTGAAACCCTCTTCGTAGCTCCTCTTGCAATGCATCAATTTACCTTTGCAGGGCTCTAAAACCCTCTTCCATCAAAGCATTCCTCCCAACATGATTTCTTCGTGGAGGCATCTTGGTCTCTGCAGCAAACCCACAACCTCAGGTCCTGGTGCAAACTGCCTCATGGTCGGCAATCTGTCTACACAATCAGGAACCCTCATTCTAATACCACTTGATGAAGGGGGGAAATCACAAAACACACAATAACAGATATTGAACACAACAATAGAACTTTCTTTTATTGAACTAGGCAACTCATTACATTACAGAAGCTCAATTACAATTAGAGGATGAATCCTCTACTGGCTGCAACACATTATATCTTTCCCAACCTCAAGACTCTAGAATCTTTAGCCTTCTGTAACCCCAAATCAGCTAGGGTTTCTATTTTCCCTCCTATTCTTGACTCTACACTGGCACCCTTAACTCTACTACTGCCCAGGGTTCCCAAAATAGTCATAAATAGCACTTTTTTTGGTGGCCTCCAGCTGAATTTTGAAATTTGCAATTCCCTCCAAAAGTAGGTCAACTTCCGGGAAGCATAACTTTTGATCCGGGTGTTCGATTGATGAACTATTTTAAGTACCGAAAAGCTCGTGATGTGAACTATCATGCCAAAAATTTGTAAACAGATTTCTGTCAACTTTTTGGGACATTATGGGAAGTTTTAGTGCCTCATATCTCATTCTAGAAATTTTCAGGGGCTTTTCGGAAAACAAAAACTTTAATATCTTTCAGCTCACAAATGGTCTTTTCCTAATTCATTTGCCAAAGGTCTTATATTTCCATTATGTAACTAAGTTTTTGCTTTGTTACGTGCCCAAATGCAAACTTTGTAAAAATAGCAGGTACACTTTCCAAAATAGGCAGGTCGCTATTTTTAGCAGTTTTAGAAAAACTGAAAGTCCTACATTATTATTCTGGATATTATGGAACTAAAAACACTAATTATGGAAAGAAATGAAAACAACTACAATAATTTTGAATTAACTTCTTTTTGGGTGATGCAAGATTGCCCTTACACCATTGGATGCTCCTACATCAATGAACTTTGAATTTTCTTGGTTTGCTGTGTTGTCATGCCCATATTCCAGGCCTTGGTTCTATTCTACTAATTACCCATGGTCACTTATGCTATGTAGAGAAGCACAAGGGTTCTTTGGATTTCTTTACTTGAGCTTATATCTTTGGTTTCACAATAGTCATGCACCTTTTTTAATTTTCTATTGACATGCTATATAGTTGGTCGTAAACTCTTAAGTGATTTTTACAAAATACAATTGCCACCAATATTTTCCTTGTGGCCCTATAGGCTAGATCATATTCCACATTATGGTAGCTTACACATTGAACATTGCCAAGACCATAAGGAGTCAAATAAAATAAAAATAAAAATAATTAATGGGATGTGCAAGAAGTTTAGTGTGGGGAGATGGCTCACCCATGCTTAGTAGACACATGGTATGGTCATCATTCAATGGATAAATGGATTTGATAGAAGCTTGGTTAGAATTGTGGATCTTGGTCAGTAGCTTTGAAAAGGAGGTTGTAAAATATGGCTTGTGTAATGAAGATGCAATAAGTAAGTAGAGAGCTAATGGATTTTTGATGCCCAACAAAGGAAAATGTTATGAACAATTCTATTGATGTAGGAAAGATTATGGATGAGCTAGAAGATAAATTGCCTCCAAGGGATATTAGAGGATCAACCAAGGAGTGGTTAGCATTCAAAGTTAGTTTGATACTTGATTGTGCACAAAGAGTTTAGAAGAAGAAGACTATTATGAAGTTACTCTTAGCTTAGGGGAAATTGGAAAGTATGGATTTAGTTGAGACCTCTTCTAAGGCAAAGTATTCACGACATACACCAATGAGTGTCACTTCCATAATTGACCAGCTTGACACTCTATCATCAAGCCCCATAGTTCCTAGTGATGATGTGTTGAGTTTCTCAGTATCGACTCCACCAGTTATTCTAAAATATTAGCTATATTGGTGTGTATGAAAGCTTAGGGTGGGAGCTTATGATTTCTAGCAATATTAGTGTTGGGGACTTAAGATTTGATCTCATGCAATAACCAATTGCACAAGGTTTGCAAGAGATAGATATTCAACATCATCCTTGGAGCTAGGGTCCTCATTTGGTATTTGCTGGTAACGAAGGATAAATTTTGAAGTGGGGAGTTAATCCTATAGCTTGGTTTGAAGCCTATGACTAGGGATATCATTTTTTAGCTTTAATAAATCTAGTATGTTGATTGATAACCTTATTGACAATGAGTTGTTACATCTTGTCTAATAGTTGTATCATCTAAAGGATAAATCTTTATATCTTGTTGCTATGAGGTTAGAGAGCTTAACCTTCTGTGGTCCATCTGTGGAATTTCGTATGAGATCTATATGATATTATAGTATCTAATAGTCTATGCTTTCTTGTGGATGTTTCCTTGCTTTATGTAATGATGTTTTTATAATCTTAGCTCTTAAAGTAGTATGATAATTCTACCTAAATCTCATAAGCTAGTTTTGTGTAAGAGAAGGGGGTTATATCTTATAATAGCTTAATCTATTCTCTCAAGCTAAGATGGACATAACTAAGATTGGAAAGTAAATGGATCAATTGGAAATACTTTTTTGCTTTTGACATAATTTTAATTAAAAAGTGTTATGCTAATTAATATTGTTATATATTTGCATATCTTTCTACTCTGTTACTGTTAGAGATGATTTATAGAGAGTGAAGGCTTGGAATTTTGACATGTCAAATAGTTGGCATTCTGTATGTGTGTTGTTTTGTTACCTTAAAGAATTGTGTCAAACAGTTAGAATGCCTATCATATGCTATTACTTTTACATGTGTCTCTTTGGGTAAAATATCATTGCATATCTTGATGTCTATATTTATGCTTATTGTCCTCAAAATCAGCTATGCTCATTTTGTAGGATGATCCCTATGAAACTTGTCCGTTTCATAACCTACACTCTAAGCTTGAAAATCAAGATGAGTCATCTCATTCTCATGCGTAGTCCTCTTGCTCTTGATTATATATTCAAGTATTTTCTCATTTGGATTTCTCAAAGTTCACGTAAGTTGTTTAAATCATTTTCACAATTTTGAAGAGTTAGAGGAATTTTGTGTACATGCAAGATTGGCAATTTTTGCTGCCATTGCATATTTTAGTCTTTGAGTTGTATGTAGGGGCAGCAATTTTCGCTGCCCATGCATTTTTGTTTTTGTCAAAGTTTGTGTTCGGGTGGTAATTTTCGTCGCCATAACATATTTGTCTTTTTGCTTCTAAGTGCAGGAGTGACAAATTTTGCCACCCATGCATGTTGTCCCAGTGATATGCGAAGGTGGTGAATTTTATTGCCAGACCAGATCTCATGCTAGGGATTAATGCAACTTTTAAAAACCTTATAAAAGCATCTTAGTCATTGTTTTGTTTAGTTATCATTCTCAAATCTCTCTAGACAAATCGTTGAACCCTCTGTAAGGTCGATAGGATCACATAGACTACAGATCAAGTGGATTTATTTCTGGTGGTCACGCCTAGGGTTTTGGCTGACTCTTACAGGTATGTCTTTATTTTTTTCATTTTTGCTTTTGTTTCTTCTAGGGTTTCTGTATGAAATAAAGATGTTTGTTGACGATTCTTGTAAATGTTTTTGTTTGGTTTAAAGTTATCATTTTTGTATATGTGTGAATCGATTGTTGTTTGTTTTCCTTTGTGGATTGTTTCTAAATCCTAGTAATAGCATAGGCTTTTCACCATCATTTTCTTTATTTTCTTTATCGGCAAAGTTCACTAATTTTTAAACCCTAAGTTCTTGTAAATGTCAGATTTTGATTGATGTTTAAGAACTTAGGTTTTTGCTTGTTTAGACGATATGTATCAGCTGTCTTTTTTACCGCCAATGCATATGACTCCCTTAGTAGATATCCAAGTGTAAGGGTGGCAAAATTCGCTGCCCCTACACAAAGTTTTGATGAGTTTGAAGTGACATGCAATGGCGTTGGAAACTTCGACACCACAAACTTTATCTCCCATGTGTAAAAGTGGCAATTTTTGCCGCCCTAACACCTACTACTTCCCTTGACATGCAAGGGCGGCAAATTTTTCTGCCCATGCACTCACTCACTAAATTTTTCTAACTCTGAAGAACTTTCTGAATTGCTATCCTGAGCCCACTTTCCTCCATTTTTTTGACCCGCTTGCACTTTAGCCCTTTCAAGCTCACTCTTGTGGTCATGATCAACAATGTGCGGTTTCCCAAAAATTGCCTATATTTCCTCTAATTTAAAGATCATGACTATTTGTTAAAGTTTCTCTTGCATACTGTTATGGGGAAAATTGATGATAAATAAAATGAATTATAAAACACCCAATAACATCAATGAAATGTGCAAATAACAAAGATTAAAAATGAAGAAACGATACTCACAACCTCTGTTACCTCGCAATTTCCATTGCTTGCCTATTCTCTTTTGATCTTTTGGTGATGAATGTAGCCCTCAGGAAGCTTGCTTCCTTGCTTTGATTCCTCAAGATGACAAAGGAGAAATGGCTTGGATAATTGGTGTGTTGAAGATGGGCTTCAACACAATATGGGATGAATAATAAAATGATGTGAAAGTGGGGGTGCCAATGGTGCACTAAGGATTCTGTAGCATAAGTTTACTTGAAAGCATGTTCTTATAGAATGGAAGAATAGAAGAGTATTTATAGAATTGTGTGAGAGAAGATCAACGGTGTAGGATAAATAAGAAGAACAATGGTAGAGGATGTTTGAGGGAATGTGTACGAATATAAGGAGACATGTGTCATTCAAAAAGATGCTTTGTTGAGTTAATTGCTTTCTTGATGAGGATGATCTTTTATTTCAAAAATTAGAATATATTTTTCTAATTTAAGAATTTTGTTGATAAAAACAAAGTTGCTTTAAATCAGTTAACTCAGCTTTTGCTTTTGCATGACAAGAAAGATTTATTTTTAGAAGATTTGGAAGATAAGAAAGCAAATTAAATAAATAAATTTATTTAATTACTTGCACATGATTTGGAAGAATAAATAAAATATTTAATTATATTTTATTTTTGGAGAGTGAGAGAATTTAAATAAATTTAAATGATTTATTAAAATTTGGAGGAATAAACTTGACTTAATTAAATAATTTAGAATTATTTAATTGTTTGGAAGAATTTAATTAAATAAAGGATTTTATTTAATTTTGACTTTAGAAGAGATAATTAAATATTTTGATATTTAATTAACTTAGAGGAATATGAATCGAATAAATAAATTTAATTATTTATTTATTGATAGAGGAAGGTAGACTTAAATAAATATTAAAAATATTTATTTAGACAGAGTCGTGTCATTTTTAGGTGTATACATTTTGCCCCTCTTTGATGCAATGTGTTTTATCACATTGTTTCAAAGAATAAGATTGTCTGAAAATGATACATGCCCCAGTTTGCCCTTGGTACAAGTTTAATGATGATAGGATGCCCCCTTGGGAGATTGGACGGGAAGAAGGTAGAAGGACGTGAGACGGACAATCTCATGATGAAGAAGGCGGAAGAATAGGTTAGGATGAAGAAAAATGGGTTGAAGAAAGAGCCGAATGATACGTGATGCAAGATAAAATGATAACACACATAAGCAAGTAAGCAAGTATGCACAAATGATACAAGAACAAACAAGGTATTGCCCCTATCAAGCGGTAAACCAAAGATTAATCGATATGGATTGATGATAGTGTTGTCATGGCGAGGAATGATAGATCCCTAGAGAAATATGATAGATAGTGTTGTCATGGTGGGGAATGATATGTCCATAGAGAAACATGATAGGTGTGGGAAAGATATATCCCACTGATAGTTATGATAAATGTTATGGGGAAAACTGATGATAAATAAAATGAATTATAAAACACCCAATAACATCAATGAAATGTGCAAATAACAAAGATTGAAAATGAAGAAATGATACTCACAACCTCTATTACCTCTCCATTGCTCGCCTATTCTCTTTTAATTTTTTGGTGACGAATGTAGCCCTCAGGAAGCTTGCTCCCTTGCTTTGATTCCTCAAGATGACAAAGGAGAAATGGCTTGGATAATTGGTGTGTTGAAGATGGGCTTCAACACAATATGGGATGAATAATAAAATGATGTGAAAGTCGGGGTGCCAATGGTGCACTAAGGATTCTGCAGCATAAGTTTACTTGAAAGCATGTTCTTATAGAATGGAAGAATAGAAGAGTATTTATAGAATTGTGTGAGAGAAGATCAACAGTGTAGGATAAATAAGAAGAACAATGGTAGAGGATGTTTGAGGGAACGTGTACGAATATAAGGAGGACATGTGTCATTCAAAAAGATGCTTTGTTGAGTTAATTGCTTTCTTAATGAGGATGATCTTTTATTTCAAAAATTAGAATATATTTTTCTAATTTAAGAATTTTGTTGATAAAAAAAAAGTTGCTTTAAATCAGTTAACTTAACTTTTGCTTTTGCACGACAAGAAATATTTATTTTTAGAAGATTTGGAAGATAAGAAAGCAAATTAAATAAATAAATTTATTTAATTACTTGCACATGATTTGGAAGAATAAATAATAAATTTAATTATATTTTATTTTTGGAGAGTGAGAGGATTTAAATAAATTTAAATGATTTATTAAAATTTGGAGGAATAAACTTGACTTAATTAAATAATTTAGAATTATTTAATTGTTTGGAAGAATTTAATTAAATAAAGGATTTTATTTAATTTTGACTTTAGAAGAGATAATTAAATATTTTGATATTTAATTAACTTAGAGGAATATGAATCGAATAAATAAATTTAGTTAATTATTTATTGATAGAGGAAGGTAGACTTAAATAAATATTAAAAATATTTATTTAGATAGAGTCATGTCATTTTTAGATGTATACACAAACTGTCGAGGTCTTCAACTCATCTGAAGAAGTTTATCTTTCAAATGACTAACCCATCTCCTAAGAAGGCAAAAGTAATGAAGTACAAGATAGCAGGATGGAGTGGATAGTTGAAGGTGCAATCATGTATGGAAAATGTAACAAACATTGGAGAGAGAATAGTAGTGACAATGGAAGTGGCACACAAAGACACTGAGTCATCAAACCTGGCAAGTTACTATTGAATTGGGTTCGTGGGCCGATCATCATGAAGATGTGTGCAGATTTTAGGGAATGGGAGTTGATGAAAGCCATTATGCCTTAGCATATTTTTCAATTAGTGTTCATATGTATTTTGTACTTAGTTTTGGACATGTTAACATGTACTTTTTCAATATGTAATTACATGTGGAACAAAGGAAGTCCTAAGTCAAAAAGGACTCTTTTGATTGAATAAGTCAAAGTAGTTAGATTTTCCTAGATTATCTTTTGATTGTAATTTTGATCTTTTAGCTATTGCAAGGAAACTCTGCCAAATTGAAAAACATATCAAGACTTTGATCTTTTCATGTTTATCAAGTTTTCAAGCAAATATCAATATAAGCAAGCAGTTTGAGTATCAAACTTTGAGTTGAATCATATTATTTTATGATATCAGTGTTCTTATGTCATTGGTGTTATATTATATTGAATCATTTCTGGAATCATGGAGTTTTGTTGAAAATTGAGAGAAGATTTGTGAGAATATAATTGTTTGAAGACTTTGTGCTGTAAACTGTTGTGTTCAATCCAGTTATATCATATTGGGTGAGAGTGGAGACTTTGAGCTACATTTGAATTCAATCAAGTTTATTTGTGGGAAATAAGTCAAGCAATAGAAGACTTTATGTTTCTATGGTTTGTCTTAGTTCATAAGTTACTAAATATCAATTATGTTGAAGTTATCATTTTAAAGAGAAAAACATCTATTCTGAAAAAAGAGAATAGGATGCAATGAAAACACCCCAAGCATAGTTTTAGTTTATATAAGTATTAAAAGTTGTTGATTATAAATAATCCATTATCTAGAGGGAACCTCCCCTTGCTAAGAGGAGAGACTCTGTCTCATCATAGCTGTGGCAATATAACCATTTTGCCGTTCATTAGCTAAATGACAAAATATTCACCCAACAATGCTTAACATACTTCAAATATTGAGATGTACACATGTAAACAACTATGTATAAATATTTTACCTTAATTGTTAATGGAAGCATATGCCTCATATTTAATGGCTTGGGGAGATACTTGGGAATAAATTTATATTAAGTTTATCACTATCACTGTGACATTATACAATGCATAATCACTATAATCATTAGACATTGGAGTATAGTCTTAATGGGGAGTCTTGGAAGCTTGTTGTAAAGGATTGAAGACAAGTACCTTTGTCATATGGGTTTCCCTTTTAAACTAAATGAAGTTAGTATATATAAATTGGACATGATCTTTTGCAATAAAGATGAGTTTGAAGGAATAATTTTTGTCACAATATTTTGTGCACATATATTTCTAAATGTTGGGGTTTGAATACAATGGTTGATTGTCATTATCTTATAAATAGTGGTAAGTGGTCCTACTTCCAATCATATCATCGATATAAGTAATATTCTAAATGATCCTTGATGTGATCAAGGTTAAGGTTATGAAAGTTGACATTGTCTTAAAAAATATGACAAAAATTATATCCTTTGAATTCTCCGTAAGGTCCTTGTCGAGGTTGCTCTTGTATATTCTTTCCTTAAATTTTTATGGAATAAGGTGGCATAGAGTTTTAGATTAAATGTATAGCCATAAATATATCCTTATATTATGAACTAGGAATAATATTTACTTATTACTAGCTTTGGCCCATGTTTGCATGATAATGTAAGTGATAATGACTTCTTTTAGTGGCCTTAGAACCACCTTGTATTGAACATATTCTTAATGTTGAAAGTTGATACTTTTGGTAATCCACTTTAGATTTGAGGGTAAAGGATTTATATGAAGTTGCATGATGTCTATTGACCTCTTAAGTATAAGAATCCTGATATGGATCTATAATGTGGATTAAAGGAAGGACACTATAGTTATACCAAACTATGGTTTAATTACGTACTAAACATAAGATGTTTTCCATTTAATTGATGGTGTTGTTGAAATAGAGTTAAGAGATAAACCATATATAATCATGTGGTATAGCATCTCTTGATATCTTATTGTTGACCATTAAGGTCATATTTACTATAAATGGCCAATGTGAATATTATCTAGACCATGATCTAGATTATCATAGGAATATGGGGTTGCATCGTAAGATAAATGGAATCAAAATACTAAGAACATTAAATTATTGGGTGTATATATTCATATGTTGGTCCCCTAGATATAGTCTTGCCAACCTCTAGAGTATGACTTTGGTATTGACCATGCTTAAAGTAGGTTTATAATTACTATTGTAAGTCTTTCACATTCCATATAGTTTTTGTGTGGCCTTGTAGATGCATGCTGTGTTTCCAATCAAGAAGGATGTTGTAATATAACATAGTTATTGTACTTGATATTATTGGATCCTATATGGTAAGACATCATTGGGGCCATATCAAGGTTTTGCATAACTATTTCATCATGAAGATATTTTGATTACTATTGTCCTATTGTTTAGTGTGAAAATTGATAGTTTGTTTAACTAGGTCAAATACTACCATTTCACCACTAAGCATTGGGAGGACAAGGACTGAGATTGTGAACAAGCTTCTAATCACTTTGTCTATCCCTTACGCTTGCATGGTTATGAAACCTAAGGCCCTAATCAAGATTTCATCAAGTGTTTTACTTTCAACCAAGTAAAACCCTAATTATGCCTTAAATCAGAAATATATAGAAACTAATGAAACAAATGGCAAAACTGATCACAGAAGTGCAGAGATAGAGTTTCAGAGATAGAGTACCCAGATTTTGAGGGCCACTTGGACTAGGGCGCCTGCTCCAGTGTCCTAAAAGTTTTTGCAAAGGAAAATCTTCTACACAGGGTGTCTGAGACTGCTAAAAGGCTTCTAGACCCAGAATAAACCCCTAGTTGGACTAGGGTGCCTGCTCTAATGTCCCACAAGTATTGGAATCTAAAAATCTGAAAGTCTGTCACTACTGTATCCATAGTATCCTCCTTTCTGTAGCTTCTTTCCACCGAAACCTGCGAAACATGATCTGCACCTACAAAAGAAGGAAGATATTGTAGCTATATAGGCGCTTTCCTCAGTTAAGCCCCCTCTTTAGTATTTCTACCTCAACAATAGCCTGAGAAAAAAGATTTGCAGAAGTGAGTGAAAACCTAACAATGTGTGTATACATAAAATCAAACCCTAGATGTCTCAATCAAGAGAAGATCAACAACTTGCTTTGCATCAATAAACACATACAACTTCACCTCAAGGAGATGAGATAAATGAAGACTTGCATGAACAAGAAGGTGAATCAGCAATGTCTGTAGAGGATCTCCATGCTTGCTGTTGGAGGCTTCAACCCTTTTCCCAATCATGCAAAGGGTGTACAAACCCTAGGAAGAGCAAGATAGACTCAAGATCTTGATTCCTAATCTTCATCCATTGTCTCCAAGATAGCAAATAAAGAATACTTCAAAGAGCTTCAACAAGTCACTGATCTTCAATAGCAATTACAACAGAGTTTTGGCATCAAGCTTGCATAAGAATTGTGTGTGATAAAATGATATGCAAATGTCTTTTTATATCTAGCTTTAGGGAATTTAGATTTCAAAATAACGTCTCGATATCACGTGAAAACCAAGAATTTGAAAACAGAATCCCGAGGCACTCGGTGGGAGCCAACGCCCTGCCAAAATTCAAAATCTTGGGAAACAGGGGAGGACTAGGGTGCGGGCACCCAAGCCAAGCCCCCAATTTCTACTCAGATTTGAATTTTTGGGGGTCCTAGGGACTCAACTCTCAAATCCCCTTTCTGGGTTCTATCAACAAGTTACCTCAAAAAGTTAATAGATTGCTTCTAAACTTAGTCAATCAAGGTTTCGGCAAGATCAGAAAAGAAAAAGGCTAAGAGGTCACCCAAGTGAGGAGATAAACTGAGGGAAATTGTACCATTCCATATAGGAGGACAATTTCTGATGTTACATTTAGCCCCCACTTTAGTGGCCATATGACACTACATGCATATGCAACTAAAGGAAAGTAAATACGTCAATCATGAAAAGGATACCCAAAAGGATACTGTAGATGAAGTTGAAGTGTTGTCGCCGAAGCATTGTCGTCGAGAAGGAAGAAGCCCTCAAGTTTGCAATCCTACAAGACCACAAGGTTAGGAACCACAACCTATAAAGAAACACTTGTTAGAGAAATCAAAACCAAATCAACCTGCAACCACCACCAATAAGTCAGTACAAAAAATGTTAAGGGGGTTGAATGATGGGAAGGGAGGAAATCGAGGGAGATATATGCCCCCCCTTGTTTTTGCTTGCTTCGTCCGAGAGTAGAAACAAGGAGATATCCACATGCGTCAATTTCAAGGGAAATGTGTTGTGAGGGTCATTTGAAGAAACAACGCTCAAACATAACACAATGGGGAAGAAAGAGAGTGGAACCAAGATTCCAATGCAACAAACAACACTGAAAATAGAGTTTGACAGCTCAAGAAAAGGGCTCAAGAGCAAAATAGCACACTTTTGCACCTAGTTAGGGGTAGGAATTCTCACTCACTTACTTTATGTAAAAGAGAGTTGTCACCTATCACTAACTCATTCTTGTTTCTTGTCATCACAGAGAGAGAGAAGGATAATAGGAGAATGACCATGTTGAGCCAACATCCATATCATCCACCACGACTGGAGATGCTCTGAGCTCGAGTAATGAAGAGACATTTTGAGGCCAAGGTAGGGTCCTGATCCAACTCTTCTGTCATCTTTCATTGTACTTTTCCTTTCACGTTTACTTATGTCTATACCAAGAGGGGAAGGTGGACAGGGGTCCCAAACATGGGTGTCTGGGTCCACCTAGGGCGTTAGAGTCCCTCTGGGGGTGCCCTAGTCCCATAGGGGCGCCAGTGTCCCTCTGGGGTGCCCTAGTCTTCCTGGGGTGCCCTAGTCCACATAGGACACATGCCCTAGACACAAGGATTCTGTTTAGTTCTTGATAGCTTATTTTGGTTTCTAGAGGGGATTCTGATACTCTTGCTTGCTTTTCAATCTGCAGGATGTCCCTGAGATGCGTGAGCACATAGGTGGTCATTTGATGGCACTTCTACAAGAGCGCGCTAGTGCCTTGATTGTCGCAGAGAGAGAGCATTTATAGACAGTGGGCCAATGATGGGTGTTTGAGATGCCCACAATCAGATTCCACTACACAATACTCATGTCACTAGAGGTGGGATGTAGATAAATCCACATTCCACTTACCGACAAGCAAGATTACCATCATACTGGAGGATGTATTCAGGATCCTTTGACTACCGATTCAAGAAGAGATAGTGAGGGTTGTTGGACATCATTTAGAGAGGTATACTCGTGAGAGTTAGCTATACTACTTGGGTCACACTATTTCACAGGTAGAGTGAGGACACATTCAGATCCATTTGCTAGAGCACAAATGCAGAGACATTCCCTTATTATGGAGGATCATGATTGTCATAGTTGTACTAGCCATTGCACCAGATGGATGAGGCACTCAGCTTCACAGGGGTCTTGTTCACACCATTAGAGTGATGGAGGAGCATCAAACTATCTATGCATGGGGGTGTAGTATGCTTACACACCTTTGTCATGACCTAGGGTGATATGTCCATTATGAAATGCATAGTCTGATGGTCTGCACATTACTATAGGTCTAGGCCTTTGAGCACATCAGGTGCACATGATCGGTGGGTTTTCCCATCGAAGCAGCATTCACCCATTCTCATGTCTATGCCTATCCACTAGTCAGGTGTTGGAGGTACGTCAATCTATTAAACTAGAGAGTAGTATTTGATAGATTACAACCTAGCGACATTATCTGGGGACCATATCGCGGCTACATCAGATGGCCTGGCAAGCAGAGGTAGTTGGCTCAGATGCAGAGGGATCGTTTGATGGCCGATCGTCTCGATCATACTGTATCTTGGTTCTACTTTGATAGGGTGGCACGATAGTTTAGACAGATACATGATGTTCCTGTAGTTCATCCAAGCTATGTACATGCAGCTTGGAGTGCAATTAGAGCCAATACCGTCCGACGGTGACTATAGTAGACGTGCCACTTAGTGACAATGAGGGTCTTGAGGATGCAGAGCTAGTGTCGAACACAGATGATGTCAGGTGTATCTGAGCATATTAGACTTGGTGGCACATAGCATAGCCTACACCTATCTTTCCACTCAGGCACCCCACAGAGGATGCCTGACCTTGGTTTGGTCACGCAAGTGACACAGGGGTGGAGGATGACATCAGTGGTTTCACGGGATACTACAATCTTGAGGAGGATGAGGAGGAGGAGGATGAGTCTGAGGAGGTCCCATCATAGTACGTCTTTAGAGCGAGATCATGACAGAGTCAACAGGAGGCAGACACTAATGAGGAGATCGAGTTGAGACCGCGGTCCAAGGCTCGTGGTCCAATACCTGCAGATGATGCAAGGCCTAGTCAGACATAGCAAGGGGAGAATAGTAGGTCTATGCCCCCAATTGCAGATCAGACAGTAGAGCTTGTCACACCATCGGTGTTCTGAGATCCATCCTGGTGAGATGGAGATTCAGGTTAGGTTTGATTTATTATTTGATGTTTTGTACAATTTATTACTTGTAGTATTTATATGGGAATCTGACATCTATCTCATCCTCTATTTTGCAATTGGGACTGATGCATGGTGAGACTTTGTGAGTCATGTCATAGGAGACATAGTACCTATAGATGCCTCAGAGCAGTGAGTGCGGGAAGGTTATTCACCATGATCATTCGTTGGCTGGCATGTTGAGATATTTATGCCAATAGTCAGATGTAGGACTGCTATAGATGCCATACTAGAGAAGTCTACATGAGAGAGAGAGGAGTTTTGATAGAGATCTAAGTGCACCGAGGCTGAGCTCAAGGCACAACAAGAGTAGATGGTAGTGGTTCTGACATTGGAGGGAGAGCTAGTTGTCAGTGAGTTCTTACTACAGGAGGTCCAGCAAGAAAGAGATGACAAAGATAGGGTTTAGGCCGAGAGAGACTAGTACCAGAGGATGTACCAGGAGGCACATGAGCAGATGATAGAGATGAGAGGCAAGATCAGGGGGTTACGATCGGGAAGTGTCTCTAGGAGTCATTCACAATCCGTAGCCACACATGGTCAGGCTTCTATTACTCACACACCACAAGGGCCTGAGGGTACTAGCGATCGAGGCTCAGCTGTGTGATACATAGACTTTAGACATTATGACATCCCATTTTGTCCAGAGGGATAGTCAACTTGGATGTATATATATATATATATATGATTATTTCTTTTGATCTATGTGTAATGGCTTTTGATCTATCAAATGTGATTTTTGTAAAAATGCAACTAGTGATGATGTCTAAATGCTATAATTAATGCTATTGTGATATATTAACAATTGTAAAAAGAACGTGCAGTAACAAACACAATGATTAATTCTTTTACACATAACTTTAAATTCCACTCTATATTCAATTAATACAAAAGTGATCTAAGCAATTACTACTTAAACACGATACAACAATGATCAACTGAACAAAGATATAATGCCAAATGAATTAAGACAAAGATAGTACTATCTTGTCGAAATTGAAGCTAATCTATGTGCTAAATTAGATTAGGAACATTTAACATTAAATCTTTAAGCATAAAATCTTTTGAGGTGTGTTGTGTTAATAGGTTCTTTAAGCGGCATACCTTGCTCATCGGCTAATTTATATGCTCTAGATCCAAAGGTTTTAGTGATTATATACGGTCTGAGCCAATTAGGGTTGAACTTACCTTTTTCACCAGGCGGTGCATTTATGTTGCATTGATTTTCATAAAGAACCAAGTCCCCAACATTAAATGAATGTTGTATGAATTGTGCATTATAGGCTCGTTGTATTCCTTTTTGATAAGCCTTGAGATGTTCAAGAGCGTTAATATGTCTTTCATCAAGCATCTCAAGTTCCTGTAATCTTTTCTCTCATTCTATGTCATCATCCATGATATCTCTTAGGGAAATTCGCAAAGAAATAATTTCTAACTCTAATGGCATTATTGCGTCTGTGCCATAGACAAGATTATATGGTGTGTTACCCGTAGCTATTCAAATACTTGTTCTATAAGCCTATAATGCATAGGATAATTGCGTATGCCAATTTTTTTGATGTTTATTAATAGTTTTTCATAAAATCTATCCAACAACCTTATTTGAGGCTTCTGCTTGGCCATTTGATTGAGGGTAATAAGGCGTAGAGAAGCGATGTTGTATATGATATTTTTTGAATAACTTTTGCACATCCTTGTTATTAATTGGTGTACCATTGTCTAAAACCAAGGAGGAAGGTATTCCAAATCAAGAAATTATGTTATCTTGTATGAATTGACAGATTACATCAACGGTCGTGGATCGCAAAGGGAGTGCTTCAACTCATTTTGTAAAATAATCAGTAGCAGTGATTATAAATGTATGTCCTTGAGAGGAGGGTGGGGAAATTTTACCAATTAGATCCAAGCCCCATATGGAGAATGTCTATGGTGACACATGGGCACAAAGCTCTTGAGCGAGAGCATGGATCAGGTGTTTATGTTTTTATTTTATTTATTTTTTACTTAGGAGGTATCCCTATGACCCAGCCTAGTGATTCCCTCCCTGCCTTGCCTCAGACTTACTTGGATGCTGAGTTTTGGGGCAGCGGAGGGGCGAGCAGAGGTGAGACTAGTCCCCGTGGGGAGAAGCTTAGAGCCCACAACCACACTTCTCTAGTTAAACCTGGGCAGTGTGAGTCAATCTCAGGACCTATATGGGATGAACCCAAAGCCCTTAACCAACCATGCTACCCGTGTGGGCTAAAAATTGGGGGTAAATGTCCCTTAATTGTTGACGTAGTAGAGGGCAACCCTGCGAGGTTTGAACCTGGGTTGTTAGCACTATGGGAAAGAAGCCCCACTATTTCACCACAGGATCTCCCCTAGGTAAGGTACCTCAATTGTTGACATGGTAGAGGGCGACCCCGCGAGGTTTGAACCTGGGTTGTTGGCACTACAGGCAAGAAACCCCACCATTTCACCACAGGGTCTCCCCTTATCAGGTGTTTATGTTGTTGGCATTGCGGGCATATTTTGACATAAGCAAAGAAATCTTGTTCCATATGCTGCCAATAGTACCACATATGTAACAATTATTGCACCTATGATTTTCCACCAAAATTCCCTCCATAGGTACCAAAGTGAGATTCTTCTAAAGCAATTAGAATCTCTAAATTACTTAAACATCAGAGTAAAACACCATTATAACTTCATCGATACAAGACATTCGATAATATAATGTATCGTGTTGCAAGTTTGCGTAAATGGAGTTGGGCATTCTTAGATGTTGAATCCAGAATGGTTCCATCCGTAGATAGTTGAATATGTAGGAGAACCATTCATCGGTGTATGTATTACCACAGAGTTCTGAATTCACAACTATAGGGTCATCGATTATCAGTGTCTTAAGATTATGAACCACAAAAGTAAATTCCTCAGGAGAACCTGTTGTCATATTTTGCTTGACCCCAACATATTATGTTTCCCCCCTTTTATTAGAGAAATCCGATCAGAGAAAGCCTAAATAGAAGGAGGAAAGACTTAAATCCCGTATTTTGCCCATGCTATACCTTGCAAAAAACCTAGAAAAACATAGAAATCCTTAAGCTTCAAGTGTCTTCCATCGCAGGGATTTCTCAATTTCATTCTTAGTCTCTTTGTATGTATCTTTGTATGCATTTTTGTATGTATATTCGCATATACATTCACAGATACAAAAGCATATTCAAAGGTAGATACAAAAGGGGGAGATGTAAGACACATCAGCGGGAGATTTGCACATCTGCATGACTCAGTCTTAGGTCTCCCCGACAGCCCGATGTATATGCAATATACAAAGCGGGATACAAAAGTGAATATACAATTCTGAACCCAAAAGTAAAATGCAATCAGTTAGATGCAAAGGCAATTGTATGCGGTTTTGTATGTATATTGCATTGTATATGCGATATACAAAAGGTGATACAAGTTCAATAGATACAATCTGGACGTGACTGAAGAATTGATTTTGTTAGACTTCAAGATGGGGTTCACGGTTGTATACATGATCAAATGCAAAGTGATATACCAAGAAGAAGGATGCGGTCCCGGACCTGAAACCAATTCCAATTTGCTTCATAAAAGTTAAGGCTCGCTTTTGTATGCACATGCGATTGTACCGCATATTCAAGGCAGATGCAAAAGGTGATACAAAAGTTAAGGTCCACTTTTGTATGTTGGAAATTATATTGTATATACATTTGCATATACAAAAGCATATACAAGGGAGATACAAAGACATATGCAAAGCGATTTGATATGCAAAATGCAAAAAAGCGAATGAAGTAATCGCATAAGTGCAAAATTGAACAGTTTGAAGGACCCGATATGCAGGTGACGTCATCCAGGTCGAGCCTCTTCAACCAGGTTATTTAGGATGATGATGTCATCATGATTTTCAAAGTGCATCCAATTTTTGTATGTCTATATGCATACAAATGACGCTTCTCCTTGCAGCGAAGATAAAATTGACGATCGGTCTGCATTCAATCAGGAATGGTCGTCGACTCTGAGGATGAATGTGCAGTTTTGGTGACAAGACATCTCAGCGGCCAAATTAAGTTTTGTAGAGATCCCTCAAACACAAAATTGATGAAAATACAGAGAATTCAAAAGGCTCAAGAATTTAAAGTGTTGTAAAAGCTTTGTCAAGGGGTGATCTGTCCCATCTGTCATCAATGCAAATCTGATCTCTCAACTGCCATGCTTCAGATATTTTCTACATTCATTGTTGTAGATAGACGATTCAGTTGCTCACGTTGAAGGCCCAAAATATCTTCCACCTATCCTATTCTAGATATTTTATCCCATAACTTCTTGTAGGTGGACGTCCCTTCTGGCGATGATATTCTTTGACAGAGCCCATGGGCAAAATTCATTTTAACTGACTTAGGTCAAATGCAAAATGCTATATATGCATAAAATTGAAATGTAAAAAAGGTTGGAAGATTTAGTAATCCATGCTTCTGATTCCAAATAGAGCATTCCTCTACTATAGCCTTGCCTTCTAATTAAATACATTCTAGTTATTTTACGTCTTCATGTTATTTTGACTTTGTGTGATTTAAGAATGATGTGTTTTTGAATGTTTAATTCCTTCTAATCATTTCTTCCTGCTCCCTCTGTTAAAATCAGTTGATTTGTGTATGTTTATTAGTGTATCTAATTATTTTGTGCATCTTCTCAGTTCTGTGAGGGCTCTTTTATTTAACCCTGGTGTATCACCCCCTTTCATTTCAGTTTCCTTCTAACCCTTTCCCCTTGCAAGCATTAGCACTAGGTTTAGATAATTTTCTCTAAGTATTAGGCTTAGAATGAGGAATCATCCTTCCCTGGAGGTTTTCTCTCAGTTCGCAAGGTCCCACACTTCAAGATCATTCCCATTGTGTCATTAGAATCCTTGGACTCTCTCTAAGTAGGGTGCAATTCTTTGTGATGACAGAACCTTTAGGAGATATAAGGGAAGCTGCGCTTGCCATTACATCCACATGCTGGTTATCTTTCCTAGGAATGGTATCGATCGAATATGATTTGAATTATTTTAAGAGAGATAAGGCCAACTCATGGTACTAAGATAGCTTATCATGCTTACTTTGATACAATCTTGTTACTTGTTTAACAATTAACTGAGAATCACCATATATTGTAATGTTTTTGATATTAAGAGCCAAGGTTGCATGAAGTCCAGTGATAAGAACTTCGTATTTAGCTATATTGTTTTTGCATAAGAAATCTAAGTAGTAAGATAAGGGAATCAGCTTACCAATAGGAAGTATTAATATAACACCAGCTCCAGAGCCAGTTTGACATTTTGATCCGTCAAAATATAATTCCCATTTTTCATCCGCAGAGATTGTTAAAATCTATTCATCAGGGAATGCATCAACATTTTGTATAGAAAAGGGTGAGGGAGCATCAGCTAATTGATCAGCTATCACTTTCCCTTTAATTGATTTTTGTGAAATAAATTTGAGATCAAATTTGGTTAACAACATAACCCATTTAGCAAGACGACCCGATAAATCTGTTCTTGCGAAGAGATGTTTCAAAGGGTCAAATTTTACCATTACATGCACTTCAACATTTAAGAGATAATGTCTAAGATTTTGAGTGGCGAACACTAAAGATAAACTATGCTTCTCTATAACTGTGTATCACACTTCATAATCGAGCAAAATATGACTGATTTAATAGATAATGCATTCTTTGCTTTCAGCATTATGCTGCGCTAACAAAGCTTCTAGGGCACTGTTAGAGGCTGAGATGTATAACAGAAATGGTTTATCTAAAACAGTAGGTTGCAAAATGGGTAGATTAGCTAAGTAATCCTTTAAATCATCAAAAACTTTTTGACATTCAGAATTCCATTGAAAGTGAGAATCTTTCTTTAATAGTTGTGTAAAGGGGTGAGTCCTATCCGCAAGTTGTGAAATAAATCAGTGGATGGTCTATATCTTTCCCTGTAAACTACAAAGTTGAGATATGTTCTTAGGTATTTGTATATTAACAATCACATCTATCTTTTTCATATCGACTTCTATACCTTGATTCGAAACAATAAATCCAAGTAACTTTCCATTGTCTACGCCAAAAACACACTTACAGGGATTCAATCGCATATTATACTTTCGTATGTGCTCAAATATTTGTCGAAGATTTGTAACATGATCCTTACGATGGATAGACTTTGCTAGGATGTCGTCAACATAATCTTCTAAAATATTGTGTATATAATCATGAAATATAAGAGTCATTCCACGTTGGTAAGTAGCTCCTGCATTCTTAAGTCCAAATGGCATGACTACCCAAAAAAATGTACCCCAAGGTGTTATAAAGGCTATTTTATATTGATCAAGAGGATTTATAAGGATTTGATTATATCCCAAAATCCATCCATAAAAGATAGAAACTCATGTCCAACTATGGAATCAACAATCATATTGATACTAGGGAGCAGAAAATCATCTTTCAAAGATGTCAAATTTAAATCTCAGAAATCTGTAGACATTCCTATACGACCATCAGGTTTAGCGATGGCAACAATATTCGAGATCCATGGAGAGTAATCAATTGGTTGGATAAAACTAGCTTGTAAGAGATCTAAATCTGATCATTGTGTCTATTATAAAACTGATGGTGATCGGATTCTTATAATTGCACTATATGTGGATGACATGTTATTCATTGGCAGTGGTAAGGGGATGATCTCAGATTTAAAATCTCAGTTGTCCTTGAAATTGAAATGAAGAATCTAGGGGCAGCAAAGTACATTCTGGGAATGGAAATCAAAAGGGACAGATCTAATAGAAAGCTTTGGCTCAGCCAGAGCAAGTATATTACCAATGTTCATAATAAATTTAATATGTCTAATTGCAAATAGTTAGTTGTTCCAGTTTTGCAGGGGGTATGAACAGGATCATGATGGGCCAAACTATACCTCTAAGTGGCAATGAAAATACAAAAAATCAGACTTTATCAAGTTCATGTGAAAATTTGAATGGATTATCTACACAATTTGAAAAAGATGTAAGAACGAAATTTGTAGAGAATTGAATCTAGTTTATAGGCTACTATTTTTTTTTTAAACTAAATTTACTTAGTGAAAATTGAATATTTCAATGAACAACTATTAAATTTTTTAGAAAAAAATAAAAAGTGGGTGTCTGTCTAGCCAACCTAACTATGAGTAAAAATATAGTTTTTTTTTGAAACTTTCAAAATAAGTAGAGGACTCATGTCCAGATGTGACGCATATTTATTTGAAATTTTTTTCCAATAAAATAATTAGTTATGATTTTTTACTGTGACTTTTTAAAAAAACTAAAAAGTAATTTTCTAGCCAACCCAACTTGATAAAAAAAATTGAAATTCAATTTTTTTTTAACCTATAGCCAGAAAAGCATAGAGTGTGATGCAAGTTTCAGATCTCAAAAAGGTGAAATGGTTTGAAAGTTATGGATGTTTTTCAATCAGTGTGTCCATTAGGATTTCAGAGACATGGTATATAGAAAATTATTAATAATTATTTAATAAAATGATAACCAAACAAATCTTATATTTTTAGAAAGATAACAATTTTTTCTATAAACCCTTTTTGTTTTATCAATTTTGCATAAAACAAAAGTCATCAGAACGAAGGGTGAAGTTCGAAGAAGAGACTGAAACATGAAAATACGTTAGAATCCATGAAAAGTCAACAACCAAAACGGATATCCGTCTTGCTTTGTACCAAAGCAAGATGGATATCTATTTTTCTTCGGTAAAAGAAACTCAAAACGGATATCTGTTTCCTTGATCTATGAAAAATTTTGTACCATTGGTTTTAGATGAAGAGAAGCAACATATTTGAAACATCAAGGCAATAATACAAGAAGTTAAAGTTAGTTGGTCATTTATAGGTGTATCTACTATTTCATATCATATTACACATAGAATTCTAATTAACAATCTAGTTTCCTCATTTGGGGGAACATTCTTTTATCCGTTTCTAATGGAAATATTTAGTTAAAAATTGGTGGCTCCTTGTGAAAAGTATGGGCTCTTATCAAGAACGCATAAGCAAGAAGGTTATGATCCATTTTTCTTACATGTTTGTTGATCACATCTTATGAAACAGATGTTGCTTGGTGATAGTTCTAGGTTTAGTGGACAATATTCTCAAGCTTATTGCAATTTTTACACTTGTGACCAAGTTTGGTACCAAACCCTTTCACCTTTTCAATTAATCCTGATAGTGTCATCTCACTCCATGAAAATCAAACCAACATTAGGAACATGTGGATGAGATTAAGGATAGCCTTGAAATATGAATCTTTGTATTGTTGACTATCCTTTTAGCATGACAATCCTTTAGGATCATTGTACCCAGGTGCAAAAATCCTTCAATCTTCTTTTATTTATATTTCTTTCCTCTTCATACACAAGATTCTCGTGCCTTGTAGTCATGACAATCCACAAATCACCTAATTGTCCTTAGTGAGACTATATCTTATTTTGACAGTGATAGTCATCGTCCATTCACAACTCTCCTCTTTAACATAGATACCCTTTGCACATGTTTTGACTTCATGATTTTCCTTTTGTATGTTGTATTATGGTATGAAAATACTATGGCCCCTTCTTCATCCTCTTGTATAATGAAATTAAAGGTCGACACTTACGGTTACTCTTCTTTATTACTTGGTGATAATGAATCCCTAAGCTCATTTTTTATTGTCTTGAAGCCAAATTTACCACTGTTGAGACAGTCAGAGTTGATTCTTGATCATGATTATTGCGAATTACTTCAAATATCCATGGACAATTTCAATTGTGTTTCTTAAGACACCCATGCCTTAACTATCCCTTGATGTTGGTCATGATTGTACTTGGATGGCACAATAGTTCATAGTTAGATTTTTTCCACTAAAGTTTTCCTTTGAAAAAGTTGTATTTGTAGTCCACCTTTTGATGATGTTCAAACAATATAAATACTTATTCTTAACATAAGCAATACATTTCTCACAAATACCAATGCATTTTACTCATAAGGTTCATGGCACCATGCCTAAAGGTATGATAGTCAGCAGTGTACTATTATGGTAGCCTATGGTTGGTTTGACAATCTATAATAGTGATAGCATTCATGCCTAACAGTCCTTATCGTTATTGTCATAATATATTTTACATTTGAGGCCTTGTCTACAACATACAAAGTTTACCTTTCTCACCCATACCTTCAGTATATAAAGGACATTGATAGGGAATTTTTAATTTCCACTCAGTTAGTACAATCTAGGAGAGGATAGATTGTCTAAAGTTGTAATCTATTTCCATTTACACTTGCCATAACTACAAATGCTTAGTGTTTATTCTCAACCCCGATATATGAATAAAATGTGACCTATTGTTCTAATAGGCCTATAGGGACAAAGAGGTGATAAAGCCTTTAATTTTAAACATGACATGTTTTTGATAACTTCCCATATTGGTAAGGTCCTGGATGACAATCCTTTGATGCACCTAATTGTAATAGGTGTTATGATAGTCCTTGGTATCTTTTCATTTCTTTCTTGAATGGCCTGCAAATAAGACATAAGACCTATTAGATCCTTCATAAATAAGAATTCTCATACATTACATTTAAACTTAAACTCCCTAAACATTCATCAATCCATCCATTAATATCAAAATGCCATGAATATCCTATAATCAACCATTCTAATTCATAGGATAGTCATATATTGCAATTTTGCTTCTCTATACTAAAATAGCCCAAGGAATATCTACCCTTGAATTTGTATTTTAACAATCTAATGTCTTTACGAATAACATTGAGTCTTCTTTTGGGACAACATTTTTGCCTTTAGAAGCTCCTCATTTGATGATAGCCTAAAATAGAATAAGTGGATAGTCATAACATTTTAGCATATAATGGGAAAACCCTAAAGTGTGATAAAGTCTATACATTATCTATTCCCATCCATGTCATGAAGCAACTATTCAAATGCTAGGCCAACATGATTTAAACAATCATAAGGGCCAACAATCCACTCTAAATGCATGGGAAAAGGACAACTCTTGGATCCCATATTAATCATGTTCACATGGCTGCTAGCATCTTCAAGTGAGTCAATACAAAAATTGAAAGCCTCAAACTCATACACTTTAGAAAAATATACCTAATTATAAATTTGATATGCATGAATAAGGAAGTCCTCATGCAATACAAACTAAAATGTGTCATATTTAGACATGTCATCAAGTTGAACTACATCATGTTGAGACTCGTGTTTACTTAAGCATTACAAGTCACTTGCCTCTTTGCATGCTTCAAAGTTCCAAACAAAGGACTCAACTTTAGGTGTAGCAGAGTCCTCATCAACGACTGATTTACATGGCCTTCAACAAACTAAAATTATATATCATCTTTATGCTTATATGGAGGCTATATCATCTTTACAATTGTATGTCCAGGCTCTTTAGGAGTCTTCACAAATGTGTCCAAAGTAAGATTACTCAAATCAAATAATGGCTTATATCCAGAGCTTTATTAAGTTGATACCTAGGTGGATTAGTGTGTAAACATTCAAATTAGATGGTAATTCACAAGTTTATAGAATAATAAAATGAATCCCTAGTCTAGAATCCAAATGCACATAATAAAATAGATATTTGTTTTGTAGTAGCGATATGGACGTTGTAGAGTGTCCATTGGCAAAGAATTGGGATTTAAGAAATGGATATCTATTTTGAAAACGGATATCCATTTTCAAAACAGATATCCATTTCCAAAACAGATATCCATTTTGTAAATGCAGAAAAAAGACAAAAGGAATATTGTTGGGCCCGACATCGGCAACTAGAGACCCTCTGCTGTCGAAATACTCGTGATTTCTGGCTATGATAGTGAAAAGAATATTTTTATGCACTTTTGGAGACATAATTTTCATGTTACAATCATAAGGGTGATTATTTTGTTCCCCTAATGGGAAGCAACAGTCGTCGTAAAGCAAAAAGGAGGAAAGTTACATTGGAGGAAATTGAAGCAATTAGGGAAAAATATAGGGAAAGGAAGAGGATTGGAAGAGTGGGTTTGGCAGATGCTCATCAAGGTGAATCTTCTTCTTTACCATCTAATGACATGCAAATTGAAGATGTTAATTTTGATTATAATGAAATGTTAGATAAGAATGAAATTCACCATGATATTACAAATGAAAATATTGAAAAATGTTATGAAACACCTATTCATAATAGCAATACCATGGACAAAGAAGAAGAAGAAAAATGAAGACGTGCACTTGAAGAAAGTGGATATGAACATCATGATGTTGAAATTGCACTCCATAATCCATTTGTTGATAAAATTGATGAGGTTGATAACATGGATGAAACAAGAACAATCAATGCATCTCCAAATTTCATAAGAAGAGAGGACATTTGTCAATAAGAGAATAACCGTGATGAAATTGGAAAACACCCAAGAACCCCAAAATGGTTACTTGAAATTGATGAGAACATAATAGAAAAACTTGAAGGCAAGAGGTCGTCATGAACGGTTCGGTTGTGGGATACAAAACTCTTCAATGAATACTTTGAGAAGAAAACATTAACCGAATAATGCCAACTTTTTGTGCAATTATTAAAGATGTACAAAATGAGACCTTTACTAAAGAAATTAAAGATTCAGTTAAACAAAGTGTCCGATCGGAATAAAATTATTATTAGAAGCCTTTTTAATGCACTCAATTCTATAGGAAAGACTAGCAAGGAGAAAGATAAAAGAGCTACCCATAGAGTAATAACAACCTCAATAGTAAGCAAACAATTAAGAAATACTCGATTAATGAGGCAAACTTGTGTTGACTTAAGATTGAATCATAAAACATTGTCAAAAGCACTAGCATTAAGATCAAGGCTAGATAGTCCTCTTGCCAATGATACTTGGCCTTTCAGTGGTAGGCTTCCATGAGTTGACAAGAAGCTAATTGATAGCACAAAGGAAGAAATTGAATGATTTTGGCACACTAACTCTAGGGTATCATTGAATGCAAAAGATGTTGTAAAGTTAAGAATTGGTGATAAAGACCGCACACCACATCCTAAACATTACTTGGAATGTAGCCAAACAACATTATACAAACAATATTGTGAAACTCACCCAGGTATGACAATCTCACAAAGAGCATTTGAATCTCTTAAGCCATTTTATTGTGTTCCTCTTAAAGTTCGTAATACATGTTGCAAATACCATGTAGAGTTTTCTATGTACCATGAATTATTATGCAATATTCATTCTACTTTGCACACTAATGAAATGTTATAGGAGTGTGGTGTAATTTAACTACCAAAGTCATCTAGGGACTTATTGGATTTATTTCTATGTATTAGAGATGATGGTTGCATGTTCTACAAGAATGATTGTTTAAATGAGAAGTGTTTACAATGTGGTGGGTTATCAAAGTTTGTATCATGTTTTCATGAGGGCAACGAGCATGATTTTGGAAAGAGAATGGTTGAGAAAAAGAGATATGAGACAGTGAAATACAATTTGAAAAGTGGAGGTGAAGGTTCTAGATGTGAGTTGATTGTAAGAGAGGTAAGTATTGCTGATTTTAAGAAAAATCTTTTCTACAAGTATGTCAGACATAGCCACAGGTCTTGATAGTTAGATCAACAATTTAGGATGTGTAAAGACTCTTTCCTGATTGGAACTATTGTCTCTGTAGTTGATTTTGCAAAAAACTATACATTGCAACCCCAAAATGAAGTTCAATCCCAGAACTACAATTCTATTCAGATTGCTATTTTTGTTCACATCACATACAGGCATGCCCCCAAGAGTACAGAAGAGAATAGGAAGATTGTTAGAGAATACCATTTTTACATTAGTGATGATCGATCTCATTCAACAGAGTTTGTGTAATATTGTTTTCAACAATTTTATGGGTTCTTGCAAGAAAAAGATATTAGAATGGATCAACATCTCATTTGGTCAGATAATTGCACTGGTCAATTCAAGAATGCTCGTAATTTCTATTGGTTGAGAAAAATGCATGTAGAGAAGGGTATACCTCATATTTGGAATTTTTTTGAAGCCGGGCACGGAAAAGGTGAACATGATGGAGCAGGTGCATGCGTGAAGAGAGCTCTTTTTAAAGAACAACTAAAGATTAGAGGTGGTGCTACATTTAGTGATGCAGATTCCATTGTTAAGTGGTGTAACTATGCATTGTCACGAGGAGTGGCTCTTGATTCTGAAGTGCGCAGGTTCTTTTGGTTGGTTGATGATGGGATAGTGATACAGAAATTGGAATGTCAGAGAATCAGTGAATCATCAAAGATGCATTCATTTCAAAGCTCAGATGCAAGTACATGGACTATTTGGACATGAGAATTAGCTTGTTTTTGTCAGAGTTTTATTAAATGTGATTGGAACAATTGTGAGTCAACTGAGTGGGTAGATGCACGGATTCCACAATATTTAATCCCTTTATATGAAGGTCAATCATCTTCCATCAATGACATGGAGAGCTCATTTGACTATGAACATCTTTCAAACCTTGTACAGCCAGGTCATGTTTATGCAGTTGTTGAACCACATGGAAATGAAGAGAGGTCAGACTATTGGTTGGCACAATGTGTATAGGGAAAACAAAAGCTAACACAACCTATGACAAATGATGATGGGTTCACATATCCTATAGGATCAGTTGTTATTGCTGGGACTTGGTTACGAACATATATGATTAAAAAGAATGGCATCTCGGCCTTTGAAGACTTTGAGAAGCATAAAACCATATTGATGTATTCTCACCTAGTTGTAGCAACAAATGTCAAGTTACTAAAGCATCATGGAAAACTAAAATCAAAAGAACTATGGACAATTAGTAATGCTGATCATGAAGCAATATTGGATACTTTAAAGGTAAGAGATGACCCCTCAGGTACACTTGACTAGCATTTAAACTTCCAGATGGACAGGTATGACATTTTTTTTATCTTAACTTGTTCTTGTTTTTTCTATTTTTTAGAATTGTTTTATTAAAAATCTTGTTACTTTAACTATAATGCATGCTTTTGACTATACCACACTGCGAATAAAGTTATTTTACATGGCATTGTAGATTATTTTGCATGGCATCATAAATTATTTTGTATGGCATCGTAGGTTATTTTGACTATACTCAAGGTATGATTTTTAGTTCTCATTTGTATTTCTTAATATTGCACATTTGTACCTTTTTTTACATAAGGCATTCCATGAGATGACATGTATTTGATGTCTTTTCCCAAATAGTTCATGTGCCTTGTCTATGCTTTCACATATTACATACATGTGTCACATGGCAGTTGCAACTACATCTGACAAAATTCTCATTTATTTGAGGTATTCCACCAAACAGTTCATGTGCCTTGCCTATGCTTCCTTACTTTGCATTCTTATAACAGGATGTCACCTATGCTTACTTAAATTTGCTTGTTCATGCTTCTCACAGGACGTCACCTCCCCTACCCATCCAGCTCTACAAAAGAAGAGAGACAACAAATGATCAAGAGGGATCACCAATTGGCGGTAAGTGATTGATTACTTATGTCATGTTATATATTTTGAATATTAAATTCTATATTAATGTGCTCATTGTTTGATTGTATTAATAGGTGGAAATTCAAAAATCTCTATCGAGGAGGTCTAGTCGATGATCAATAGAGGATGAGTCATTGACTGGTTCACCATCTTCATGGCCTAGCAAGAGCCATAGATTATTTGATAGCAATCCATAGGAGATTTGATTTTGGGACATTTTGTTACATATGCCTATTTGGCTTTGTAAACATACTTTTGTATGTTATCGATGTATATCGTTGTATATGCCCATATGGTTTTATTTGTACATGCCTATATGGCTTGATATATACACTATACATTATTTTCATGACATTATGCATATATGTATATATAAGATCCTAATTTGGCACAAGTAGGGAAACGTTCCAATTGTATTTGCTTCAACGTTTCTAAATCCTTTTCAAAAAATCCATTTTGTGCATATCTTGCAATCATTGCATTCCATGAGATAGCATCTCTTTGAGGTGTCATGCCAAACTGTTCACATGCCTTGTCTATGTTTCCACACTTTGGATTTACACCTGCCAATTGCATTTTCTTAACATTTCCTTTCAATCCTTATCAAAAATTTCATTTTGTGTACATATTGCAATCATTGCATTCCTTCATTTACAACACATGATTAAATAAGAAGATGCATATTTACAACACTTAAGAATATGTAGTAGTGTTGCTCATGTCACCAATACTATGTTTACATCTTCACATACGTGTCTTACAACATGTGACAATATGAATGATAGACAATGTTTACATCAACATGATGGCACAACATGAACAAATTGCATGTTTGCATCAATTTCATTGGGTCAATGATTGAGAATGTGTCAACTTGAACAATATTTTTTGTTCTTCTCATCAAGACCTTCATGAAATGATACATTGGTTTCTTGATATTCAATCATGCATTGGAGATCTTCAAAGTGTTAAAGATGTTTGAAGTGATGAAGAAACTTGTTATTTTGATGTATTTCAACTCCAAACTTCCGCCTAGAAGTGAAGGTGCTAATCCTTGATCAAACTAACCTAAAAGTGTGCCTTGGTACTTAGGGCGCTAGATTATGATTGATCAACCTAAAATGTACGCCTAAGGATTGATAGTGAATTAGAAGGATAAAATGCATCATCAAAGGAGTTTATAGTTATTGAAGGCATTAAATGATGACTTGGGCGCACATCTACCTCTCTACACCATCAAATGTGCACCTAGCTTAGTGAGGTGCCACTTCATATCTTTATGACTTTGGATATGCGCCTTGATAATGAATACAAGGTGCCAATTATTGAATAAACAACCTAGAATGAGTGCCTTACTATTTGAGGTGCTAGTTCATGCTTCTAGAACACCAAAAGTGCACCTAGATGTTGAGGCGCTAGCTCTTGCTCAAGCAACCTTGAAAGTGCGCTTTCACAAGGAGGTTAAAATGCATTATCAAAGAATTAAGTTGAATCAAGGAATCATCATTGAAGACAAGTAAAACATGATTATGAATGAGGCACATTTTTCATCATCTCTAACCTCACAATTGTGCCTTCCATTGGAAGCTCATATTGTGCCTAAAGGAATGGTACTGAGATATCATCCATGTCAATGATTGAGAATGTGTCAACTGGAACAATATTTTTTGTTCTGCTCATCGTGGGGCCGAACGGACTACGCCAACACGTCAGGGTGGGCGGGTAAATGCCAGGGGAGGTCTCATTTTATACGCCAAGTGTCCCAGTCATTTCAGGCAAGAGGCTACCGGCAAAGTCCCTTAAGATCCTTGAGACCAAAAAACTACCAAAATTTGACGGAGCAGTTCTCAGAATTTGTGATAGCTGGGAATGTTGTGTTTGGACCTACAAGTGCATGTGGGGTCCATCCACAATAACCTCTCTCATTTTTGGTCAACTCCATTCCATTTGACCGTGCCGAAATCAAACGCATTGTTTCAAAATGCTTCAATTTGATGTAGTGGAAAGGTGCTAGGTGTGACATTTTTCATTCCATAGCTCAGGGGGTCGAACAGAATATGCCAATACATTGGGGTGGGTGGGTAAATGCCATTGGAGGTCTCGTTTTATGTGCCAAGCGTCCCAGTCATTTTGGGCAAGAGGCTACCGACAAAGTCCCTTAAGATCCCTGAGACCAAAAAATTGCCAAACTTTGACAGAGTAGTTCTTGGAATTTGTGATAGATAGGAATGTTTTGTTTGGACCTACAAGTGTATGTGGGGTCCATCCATAATAACCTCTCTCATTTTTTGTCAACTCCATTCCGTTTGACCGTGCCGAAATCAAATGTATTGTTGCAAAATGCTTCAATTTGATGCAGTGGAAAGGTGCTAGGTGTGACATTTTTCATTCCATAGCTCGTAGGGTCGAACGGATTGTGCCAACGCATCAGGGTGGGCAAGTAAATGCTAGGGGAGGTCTCATTTTGTGCGCCAAGTGTCCTAGTCATTCCGGACAAGAGGCTACCGGCAAAGTCCCTTAAGATCCCTTAGACCAAAAAGTGCTAAACTTTGACAGAGCAGTTCTCAAAATTTGTGATAGCTGGGAATGTTTTGTTTGGACCTACAGGTGTATGTGGGGTCCATCCACAATAACCTCTCTCATTTTTGGTCAACTCCATTCCGTTTGACAGTGCCAAAATCAAACGCATTGTTGCTTGATGCAGTGGAAAGGTGCTAGGTGTGACATTTTTCATTCCATAGCTTGTGGGGTTGAACGGACTATGCCAACGCATCAGGGTGGATGGGTAAATACTAGTGGAGGTCTCATTTTGTGCACCAAGCATCCCAGTCATTTTGGGCAAGAGGCTACCGATAAAGTCCCTTAAGATCCCTGAGACCAAAAAAATGCCAAACTTTGACGGAGCAGTTCTTAGAATTTGTGATAGCTGGGAATGTTTTGTTTGGACCTATAGGTGTACGTGAGGTCCATCCACAATAACCTCTCTCATTTTTAGTCAACTCCATTCCGTTTGACTGTGCCGAAATCAAACACATTGTTTCAAAATGCTTCAATTTGATGCAGTGGAAAGGTGCTAGGTGTGACATTTTTCATTCCATAGCTCATAGGGTTGAATGGACTGTGTCAACGCATCAGGGTGGATGGGTAAATGCCATTGGAGGTCTCATTTTGTGTGCCAAGCATCCCAGTCGTTTTGAGCTGTAAGCTATCGACAAAGTGAAAAGTTACTAGGATTGAAATTTTGCATTCTACAAGTCCTGGGCTGAATAGATTGCACCAACACATCGGGGTGGGTGAGTAAATGCTAGGTGAGGTCTTGTTTTGTGTGCAAAGTATCCCAGTCCTTCCGAGCTGTAAGCTACCGACAAAGTGACTTTGCCGGTAGCTTATAGCTTGGAACGACTCAGATGTTTTACACACAAGACGAGACCTCCCCTAGCATTTATCCACCCACCCCAATGTGTTGGCATAATCCGTTCGGTCCCAGGACCTGTGGAATGCAAAATTTCAGTCCTAGTAACTTTTGACTTTGTTGGTAGCTTACAACTCAGAACGACTTGGATGCTTGGTGCACGAAACGAGACCTCTAATGGCATTTACCTATCCACCCCGATGTGTTGGTGTAGTCTGTTTGACCCCATGAGATATGGAATGAAAAATGTCACACCTAGCACCTTTCCACTGCATCAAATTGAAGCATTTTGCAACAATGTGTTTAATTTCGGCATGGTCAAACGGAATGGAGTTGACCAAAAATGAGAGAGGTTATTGTGGATGGACCCCACATGCACCTGTAGGTCTAAACAAAACATTCCCAGCTATCATGAATTCTGAGAATTGTTCCATCAAAGTTTGGCAATTTTTTGGTCTCAGGGATCTTAAGGGACTTTGTTGGTAGCCTCTTGCCCGGAATGACTGGGACACTTGGTGCATAAAACAAAACCTCCAATTACATTTACTCACCCACCCTGATGCGTTGGCGTAGTCTGTTCGACCCCACGAGCTATGGAATGAAAAATGTCACACCTAGCACCTTTCCACTACATCAAATTGAAGCATTTTGAAACAATGTGTTTGATTTTAGCACGGTCAAACAGAATGGAGTTGACCAAAAATGAGAGGTTATTGTGGACGGACCCCACGTGTACCTGTAGGTCCAAACAAAACATTCCCAGCTATCACAAATTCTGAGAACTGCTCTGTCAAAGTTTGGTAGTTTTTTGGTCTCAGGGATCTTAAGGGACTTTGCCGGTAGCCTCTTGCTTGGAATGATTGGGACGCTTGGCGCACAAAACAAGACTTCTAATGGAATTTACCCACCCACCCCGATGCATTGGTGCAATCCATTTGACCCCAAGAGCTATGGAATGAAAAATGTCACACCTAGCACCTTTCCACTGCATCAAATTGAAACATTTTACAATAATGTGTTTGATTTTGGCATGGTCAAATGGAATGGAGTTGACCAAAAATGAGAGAGATTATTGTGGATAGACCCCACATGCACTTGTAGGTCCAAACAAAACATTCCTAGCTATCACAAATTCTGAGAACTACTTCGTCAAAGTTTGACAGTTTTTTGGTCTTAGGGATCTTAAGGGACTTTGTTGGTAGCCTCTTGCCCGAAATGACTGGGATGCTTGGGACACAAAACAAGACCTCCAATGGCATTTACCCACCCACCCCAACACATTGGTGCAGTCCGTTCGACCCCACAAGCTATGGAATGAAAAATGTCAGACCTAGCACCTTTCCACTGCATCAAATTGAAGCATTTTGCAACAATACGTTTGATTTCGGCATGGCCAAACGGAATGGAGTTGACCAAAAATGAGAGAGGTTATTGTGGATGGACCCCACATGCACCTGTAGGTCCAAACAAAACATTCCCATCTATCATGAATTTTGAGAACTACTCTATCAAAGTTTGGCAATTTTTTGGTCTTAGGGATCTTAAGGGACTTTGTCGGTAGCCTCTTGCTCAGAATGACTGGGATGCTTGGCATACAAAATGAGACTCTAATGGAATTTACCCACCCACCCCGATGAGTTGGCGTAGTCCATTTGACCCCATGAGCTATAGAATGAAAAATGTCACACCTAGCACCTTTCCACTGCATCAAATTGAAGCATTTTGAAATAATGCGTTTGATTTCAGCATGGTCAAACAGAATGGAGTTGACTAAAAATGAGAGAGGTTATTGTGGATGTATCCCACGTGTACCTGTAGGTCCAAACACAACATTCCCCGCTATCACAAATTCTGAGAACTGCTCCGTCAAAGTTTGGCAGTTTTTTGGTCTTAGGGATCTTAAGGGACTTTGCCGATAGCCTCTTGCCCAGAATGACTGGGATGCTTGGCGCACAAAAGAAGACCTCCCTTGGCATTTACCCACCCACCCTGATGTGTTGACATAGTCCATTCGGCCCCATGATGAGAAGAACAAAAAATATGGTACTTGGCAAGGTTTTTGCTCTTAGGATCTTAAGTGACTTTGCACTTATGGAACAATGTATCAGCAAAGACCCTAGTTTTCATAAGGGGAGACATGTGATTTTAAGAGGTTTTTGGGAATGTGACTTTATCCTTCTACTCCTCATCCAATGACGAGTTTATTCTCAGAGTTTGATGGCTTTTATGAGCATATACACAATGTTGTTTTAGGATAGTCATAAAGGGCAGTTTCTGGAAAGCCATGTGTATCTTTTTAACAATCATAAAGGGCAAGTTGTACATGGACTGTGACAGTCCCAAAACTCATATAAATCATCCATTTTGGTGTTTGACAACCTTATAAATCCATTAGATCATTTATACAAACCCTAATGCAACTTATAAACCCTCTTTGCATTGTAATTTCATGAATGACTATCTTGTATGATTGTTTTGTGCATTTTAATAGCCCAATGAGGATTGTATGGTGTTGTGATCTTCATGATTTTAACTTGATGTAGAGATAGGATCCAACTCAACATGATAGAAGCATTATTACAAATGGATTGAATTGCATTAATCGGAGAGCCAACCTCCTATCAATGAGAGTTCAATGATAGTAAATAGAGAGATACTTGACCATAAATAGGATTTACATACATACATACATTAATACATACATACATATATATATGATCTCGTAGGCATCTAGGTTTCATACACAAATTGCAATAGTTGTAGAGCCAGCCTCCTATCAATGAGAGTTGAATAATAGTAAATAGAGAGCTTCTCGACCATAAATGGGATTTGCATACACACACACCTAACTAAAATAGTATCCTTATTGGCCTTATTGGCACCTCCCCCCAAGATGTAAGTTTTTTATGTTTATAATGTGCCCCCAATGTCCTTATTGGACTTATTGGCACCTAAAACACAAGAAAGTAGATTCCACCAGCTTTCAATTACAATTGCTCTTAGGCCCTAACACATCCATACAGGGCTGTACTAAATAAAGAAATAGTAGGAAAATAGTAAAATCTGCAAAAACAAAGTTTCTTGACATTAATTTCATTCAAAATTGTCTTTAATTCATCTTCAAAATGTTTTCAATACATCTCTAATGCCTTTTCCATGAAGGTTTATGCATATTTATACATGATTTGAAGGAAACCAATAGTCTCCAACTAACTTTTGAGTACTTGATTGTTCATCTTCCATACTTTTGCATTTTTTTTATATTTTTCATATGACAACTTTGACATATTTACAAAATTTGACAAGATGAAGACTAAATACATGATGAAATGGTTTATCATGACCTTATTAGATTTCAAGCTACTATGCTTGATTAGGGCATATAAGGAATTTTGTCATATTGATTCTATTGATCTAAAACCATTCTCAATGCTAAACATATCATCAATGGACTAAAGAACTATCATCATAATGTATGGCATCATGGGAAGTATCATGACATGCACATAAGAAATTTAAATTATATTGTATATCAAGGTGTATATATATTAAAATCTAGTCCATAATGGTAGACATATACAAAAAATTGGCAAATATGCCAACTCAAAACATTTTTTACAAAATGTGGCATATGCCATGTCTCAAAATCTATATACAATCTACATGCCAAATAGCTACATCAAATACTACAAGTCCACTTGACCCTCAATCTGTGATGGATCCTGAAAAAGTGTCCTCTTTCTACCAAAATGTCTAGTAATTGATGGAGGTGAAGTTTCTTGCATTAACAAGTCAAAACACAAATTTGATTAGTCTCTTCAATGGTAAATAAAAATAAGTTAAAGTTATTAAATAGATTCTTATCTACTACAATTAAGAACTTTCATTTATTAACATACATCTAAATCACTACAATCAACTATAAGACCGCTAGATAAACTATCAATTATTTAGAAAAATTCAATTCAATTACCTCGACTCTATGTTGTTGTTTGAACAATCGTTCTACAAATGATTTTCTCTTAAGATGATCAGGTGTCCTAGTGAAGCATGATGGCAAAGGTGGCACATCAATCACATTCTCAAGAGACTACATAAAAGAAAAGTAACATTGAAATAAATTAATATATAATTATTAAACAAAATAGGAAATGCATACATTTAAAAAGGTTAGATGTGTTACACAAAAATAATCTAGAGTGCACTACACAAAAACTATAATCAAATATTTAAGTTTTCTAAAATATCAATTAAAGTACAATTCAATCAAATTACCTCCACCCTTTGTTGGCGTTGAGAAAGCCATTTTGCAAATGATAGTCCCTTGGGTCGATCACAAGTTTGAGAAAAGACTATTGGCAAAGATGCCACATCATTCACATTTTCGATTGACTATAAAACAAAATTAACATCAAGATATAAATTAATATATAATTACTCACAAAGAAATAAATGCATAAAAAAAAAGTTGATGTGTAGAACAAATTATACCGGCAAGTCCAAGCCAAATTGGATGGCAGACAAAGTTCCATGATGAACTTTTGTCAACTCCTCCTCTATCATCAAATGTTATCCCACTTAGATACATTAGTACTAATAAATTTTTTTATATATTAAAATGGAATAGACCATAAAATTTAACTTTAAATTTTACCTGCATAAAAGATTGCTCATGCATTTCTCCTTTTCTATGGTTCACTAATCCGGTAGCTTCTACTCTTGTCCCTAACCCCTTAGCTTGAGTTCTAGACCCCATTGCCTCATCTCGTGAATGGAGATCATACTCTGATGTGTTCAACGGTGGCTCACTATTCTCCATAATAGGAAATAAGCATAAATGATTGCAAGAAATTCAACGATGGGGCACACATACATGTGTGGACGACGACGGTCTAGTAGAACCAGGTGATCCAATATCATCACCTTCATCATGTGCTTGTGCAAACTAAGATGTCTATATAATCAAATGCTTGGTCAAAGAGTGTATGGTACTAAGGCCCTGTTGTGTTGCATTTGCAACAATTTTTGGGTGCTGCATTGGGGGTAGAGAAGGGATAGCAGGAGGGGGAATATAGGGACCTTGTACTTGTCTAATTGCCATAGGTCTATCTTGAGGCATTCCCTTACCCACTCCTTGAAACTCTCTAAAATCAAAATAATTAACATGTTGACCCCTGACGAACTCTGCATAGAGTTTACAAAGGAAATACAAAGGTACATCTAAATTGTTGTTGGGTGGTTTATCAAAAACCATCCACCAATGATCCCAAAAGTTCTGACTAATGCCCTCATGAATACACCATTTGATTGAAAACTTGGGCTTACGGACATCAACATGCAATCCGGTTTTAGGATTGACAAAGTGTTGGGCTAACATAGTTTTTGTAATCTCTAATTCTTTGACTTCATCATATGACAAACCGTTAGCATATTTGGCCTTCTTGTCATTGCCTAAATGATTCGTGTTGGGTTGACAAGGTTTGAACATGATTAATGATTCCCTCTAAATTCGATGTCATTGTAGACAATCGAGGGTGGCGGCGATGCATTTCTATGATCCTACTTATATGATCAATATTTCTTTGAATATTCTCTTCTATTGTTGGAGGAGGAGGGTTTGATGGTGGAGGGTTTGGGTTTTCATTTTGTGCATCCATTTTACCTAATTAAAATATAAAACATACCCACTTAGCATAAAAAACCAAAAAAATTGCTTGAATATACAAAGCAAACAAAAAAAATGTGAAAGATCTTACCTTTTTGGATTGGATATCCATTCTTCACCTCTGATATCCATTCTTCAAAGATGACACTACATTTTGCAAGCCGCGGGCTTACAAAAATGTGACCCTTTTTCACTTTTTATGTTTTTCAAAATGGATATCCATTTTCTTTTTCTCAATTGTTTTCATTGTTTTTTATTTTAGTATTTTAGTATTTAGGCATTTTAGCTATAAAATACAATCTAAATTTAGAAAGATTGTATCATATGAAAGGAGAGATTTTGGACAAACTATCAAAATTTATATAGGATTATGATGATATATATATTTGATTTTTATATGATTTACTTATACTAAGGTATCTTATAGTATTTCAAAGGCACTTTTGAATAGATAATTGTCATAAAAAAATTGTAAAAGCAAGTAGTTTTGGTGTAAATTCTAACAAATCATTTTATGTTTAACTTACATATTAGATGATATTTGTGTCAACAATTGAGATCAAACTTGTGACACTCAGGATTGACCTCTCATTTTTCTATATCTATTCAAATTCCAAGACAATCATTGGATTGATGTCATTTAGTTTCTAAAGGTGACAAATCAATTTAGCACATCCTCAACATCATAGGATTGATGTTGATAGAGAGAGCAAGATAGAGAGAGGGAGATATCTATAGAGAGGTAGATACAGGAGAGAGGTAGATACGGGTTAGGGGTTAGGGATTAGGGCCATTATTTGGGGTTTACAGATTTAGAGAGAGAGACTGCTTTTGACATGCAACCGTAAACCCTAAATAATGCCCCTAAACCCTAAACCCAAGTAACTTTAATTAATTCCCCCAAATCCTAAACCCTAACCCCTAAACCATAAACCCTAAATAATTCCCCTAAGCCCTAAACCCTAAACCCGAGAAAGGGAGTCCTAGTTTTCTTGTTTCCATTTCCTTCGTCGATAAGGGAGAGGGAAAGATAGAGGGGAGAGATAGGATATATAGGAATGATAGGGGGAGAGAGGCAAGAGATAGAGAGATTGGGAGAGATAGCTAGGTACAGAGAGATAGAGAGGAGACATATAGGAAGAGATAGAGGAGATGAAGGGGAGAGATAGGGAGATTGAGAGTTAGAGAGATGTCCAGAGAGACAGGGAGATAGAGGAATGATAGGGGAGAGAGAGGCAAGAGATAGGGAGAGATAGATATAGGTAGAGAGAGAGAGAGGAGATAGATTGGGAGAGATAGAGGAGATAAAGGAAGAGATAGGGAGATAGAGAGTGAGTGAGATGTCTAGAGAGATAGGGATAGAGATTGAGACCTGTGGAGGGATGATAGAGAGAGGGAGATAAGTGAGAGATAGGGATATAGAGGTAGAGGGATATTAATTTTAATGACGTCCAAATTTTCCATAAATTCTTCTCCACTAAACCCTAGACGATCACCCAAATCCTTACTTTCCTAATAAAAGCCCTTCCCCAAACATCATTTGATCATGTGACTCCTTCCATCACTAGAAAGGTGCCTAGGTACTTTCCATTATTCATCTAATACTATAATCCCAATGTCATATCTCACATTCCCACACCTACATTCATAGACTCCATTCCCCCTATTGACACCATCGTTGATAATCATTATATAAGGTCACTCCCTTGAATAATAATTAAACCATGGGTCATCCCATATCCCCATCTTACACTTTCCTCACCTTTGAACCCTTAGAAGATGACATTTAGCTATCCCCACCATTACCAATCACACTTTCTAGCAATCCCACATAAGACACCTTACCCATCACTTCACCTAGGTCATCACCAATTAAATCACCTCATTACTCCATTCAACCATACCCATACCACCCCTTTCTCACTCCACAACTTGTATTAACACATGATTAAACCTAACCCCTAAACCCTAAACTTAAGAAAGCATAAACCCCTAAATCCTAAACACTAAACCTAAGAAACCCTAAACCTCTATCTCTCTATCTCCCTATCTCACTATCTCCCTATCACTATCATTCCTCTACCTCTCAATCTCTCTCCCTATGCTTTGGCCATGTCCCTCACTCTATATCTCCCTATTGGTCCTCTCTCTCTAAACACTAAACCCTAAACCTCTAAACCTTAACCCCTAAACCATAAACCTTAAACCCTAAATAATGCCCCTAAACCTTAACCCCTAACCCCTAAACCCTAAACCCTAAACACGAGAAACCCTAAACCCTATCTCCTATCTCTCCTTATCTCCCTATCTCTATCATCCCTCTACCTCTCAATCCTTCTCCCTATTTCTCTGGACATCTCACTCACTCTCTATCTCCCTATCTCTCCCCTTTGTCACCTCTATCTCTCCCTATCTGTCTCCTCTCTCTTTCTATCTAGCTATCTCCAAAACTGAGAAACCCTAAACCTAGGTACACCCTAAATCCAATCAACTCTAAACCTATCTCTCCCTATCTCTCCCCTATCTCCCTATCTCTATCATCTGTCTACCTCTCTTGATCTCTCTCCCTATGTCCCTGGCCATGTGCCTCACTCTCTATCTCCTTATCTCTCTCCTCGGTCTCCTCTCTCTATCTCCCTATCATTCCTCTCTCTATAAACCCTAAATCCAAAACCGTAAACCTCTAAACCTAACCCCTAACCCCTAAACAATTAAAATCCTAAACCCTAAATAATGCCCCTAAACCCTAACCCCTAACCCCTAAACCTAAGAAACCCTAAACCCCAAACCCCTAAACCCTAAACCCAAGTAACCCTAAACCACTATCTCCCTATCTCTCCCCTATCTCCCTACCACCTTTGTCCCTCTACCTATTAATCTCTCTCCCTATGTCTCTGGCCATGTCCCTCACTCTTTATCTCCCTATCTCTCCCCTCAGACTCCTCTATATCTCCCTATCATTCCTCTCTCTCTATAAACCCTAAATCCAAAACCTTAAACTACTAAACCTAACCCTTAACCCCTAAACAATAAATCCTAAACCCTAAATTATAATGCCCCTAACCCCTAACCCCTAAACCTAAGAAACCCTAAACCCCAAACCCCTGAACCCAAGTAACCATAAACCACTATCTCCCTATCTCTCCCCTATCTCCCTATCACCTTTGTCCCTCTACCTCTCAATCTCTCTCACTATGTCTCTTGCCATGTCCCTCACTCTTTATCTCCCTATCTCTCCCCTCAAACTCCTCTATATCTTCCTATTGGTCCTTTATCTCTCTCTAAACCCTAAACACTAAACCTCTAAACCTTAACCCCTAACCCCAAAACCATAAACCCTAAACCCTAAATAATGCCCCTAAACCCAAGCAACCCTAAACCTCTATCTCCCTATCTCTATCATCCCTCTACCTCTCAATCTCTCTCTCTCTCTCTCTCTATGTCTCTGGACATGTCTCTCACTCTCTATCTCCCTATCTCTCCCCTCTGTCTCCTCTATCTCTCCCAAACTCTATCAATCCCCTCTCTCTATCTCTCTTTAAATTGTAAACCCTAAACCCCTAAACCCGAGCAACCCTAAACCTCTAAACCCTAAATAATTCCCCTAACCAACCTCTAAACCACTTCTCTATATAGGTGCAACTAATACCACTTTTTCATTGTTTTCCACATTTAATTATATTCTTTTCCATTTTCCAAGTCCTACATGTGTCCAATTTGTATTGTTTGTCAAGTTTTTAGTCTAATTGTTAGTCCCAACTCTCATGGTTATTAAAATGTTAGTATAGTTAAATTTATCCTTAGGTAACATTAATTTACACATTGTTGCACAAACAACCACATTGAAACATAACCTTACCTAATTAAGGTTAACCTTTAAGGTTCTTTCATAAATGGCGAGCTTAATAGATCCAACTAGTTCAATGTTCTTATAGTCCATGCTTACCCTTCCAAGAGAGTTCATGCCATGTTAACTTTGCATTATGTCCTAACATATCACATGAAGGACATCATCATCACAAGGAATAACAATCTCATGAAGGATTAACGAAGGTGTAGCTTCACCACATAAAGTATCTTTCATAATTTTATCACTAGAGGGTAAGGGTATATCATGTGTATCCTTCTCAAGCCATGTATCATGAATCAAATCATATGAAGGATTGGGTAAAGAAATTTAGGGGCATGAAATCCAAAACAGATATCCATTTTCAAAATGGATATTTGTTTTGTATTTCTAGAAATAGATATCCATTTTGGTTTGGTATACAAACCAAAACAGATATTCGTTTCAAAGTCAAACTTTGCCAAGTCACGAATTTGGCTAAGTAAAAATGTGATTTTTTTCCTATTACCACAGTTTGGCCCGCAATGATCCTGCACATACTCAAGGAACAAAACTATCTGTTGAAGATTGTCCAGAATCTTTGAATGAAATTGACGACATGAAAAAAGTGTCTTATGCAAGTGTTGTTGGTAGTTTAATGTACGCAATGGTCTGTACTAGACTAGACATTGCCTGGGCAGTGGGAGTTTTGAGCTGATTTATGGCAAATCCAGGCAAATCACACTAGGATGTTGTGAAGAGAGTTATGAGGTATTTGAAGGGAACTTCTAACTATGCTATTTTCTATCATGGAAACTTAGTTGGATCTCAGAAATCTATCAGCATTCAGGGATATGTTGATTCTGATTGGGCAAGGGACATTGACAATAGAAGATCCACCAGTTGATATGTATTCACGTTAAATGGTGGTGCTATCAGTTGGATGAGCAAGCGGTAGGCTATAGTTGCTTTGTCCACAACAGAGGCAGAGTACATGGTAGCTACTCGTGCATACCAAGAAGCTGTTTGGTTGAAGAGGTTGTGTTCTGATGTCAGTTTTGATGCAGGATAGATACAAATTCATTGTGATAGTCAAAGTGCTATCTGTTTGGCAAAAAATCCTACTTTTCACACTAGGACAAAACATATTGATGTCCAATATCACTTTGTTCATGATATGGTGGAAGATAAAAAGGTAAAATTGGAAAAGGTTGATACTTTGGATAATGTTGCAGATGCCTTGACTAAACCAGTGAGCATGGCCAAGTTCAAATGGTGTTAAGATGAAATGGGTCTTTGGGCCCATAATTCTCAGTAATTGAATGAGGATTAAGAGGTAGCAGTAATCTCTTTGACAAGTGGGAGATTGAAGAGTCCTAATGTCTCAAGTTACTGCTTGGAACCTCATTCATTTGTTATTTTTTGTTTCAATGATGGTAGTGAGCTATCAGGTGGACTTTCTATATCAGCAGGAGTGAGGAGTCTTTGGCTGATATGTAAGGTTTCACTGACAAAGGGCTAGCTATCGGGTTGACATGCTCTATCAGGTTGACATGCTCTAGCTTCTTCGATCAATATGTGTTATACTGATGTGATATGTCTATTGGCATAAGGTTGGCCATCGGATGAGCCTGTGGTAGTTACTCTTATGTGCATTAGTTACTCTGATGAAGGATGAAGGCTTGGGTATCAGTGGGACAAGGAACCATAGGTGTGAATGGTGGAGTGGTCTCTGATGGCTTGGGCTATTCTGATGAGGCTTAGACTGGCATCATCGGCAACAAAATTGTCAACAATAGTATTACAGTGTGTTCGGGTATATAAACCTAGATATCAAACTTGAACTGGTGAATGTGGGACTAAAGGTCTCACATGAATATGAATAGTTGCGACGGTTGGAAGATAGCGATGCTGGGCTAGTTGGAACGAACAGTTAGGGAAGAAGTTCAAAATAGTTTTACTCTTGAAGGTTGTTAAAATATATAGATTTGGTAGTCAAAGGATGAGAAGATTCATTCTGTAGATGTATAGAGGAAGTGAACTGTGTGTATGATTTGAGAATCGATACCTGAGTGAGAAGCCTGGGATCTTTATTGTAACCTTTCTAAGCTTACTGTAAATAAAGATTGTCTCTCTTATGGTGGTGGGTTTTTTACCTGAAAGGGTTTTCCCACGTACATCTGGTGTTGTTCTCTGTTGTCTTGTATATTTATTCTATATTTTCTGGTGTGTTCATTTTTGTATTTTAATTAAACGTTACCTGTCTGCATTATCCTCTTTGAATTGACATTAGGGAAGTTGTATTCCGCACTTGTGCTTTCCTTACAAACAATTCAGCATCAATAATCTATTACAATGAGAGAAATGACAACCTTTTATATAGAGGAGGCTCCATAGTGAGTTTTTGAATGAATGGTGGAGATTAACTCAACACCAACGGTCCAGATTACATAACATTAAATGCAATACAGCAACTAAATTGCATTTTCGGATTAATATTTGTCTTGTAGGAAAAAGACAAAATACAACTTCCAAACACAATGAATCTAGACATTTTGAATACCCATTAAGCTGTACATAGGGAAAAGTCAATTTCCAAGACATAATAAAGACAAAATAAGGTCACATGACCCTCCAAATATAGCATTAATTACAAATAACAAGATTTACATGTGACTCTACTGTTCACCCTCATCCAAATTAATTTTGTCTTCTTCTGCCTTTTTATTGTTGTATGCTACTAAGGCTGACAGAGCTGGGTTAATATCTACTGGGTCTAGATCTTTGACGTAATCCACTCCGAACGTCAAGCTCTCAGTCTTTGCAGACAATTTGTAGTACACTGCTTCACTCAATTTTCTTCCCCTTTTAAATGCCAAAAAAATAGTCTAGAGATCACTGACTTTTTCTAGCTTTCCAACCATATTTAGTGGTGAATCCCCATGAATGACCTGATATAACCTATCTTTACACTGTTGTTCATCTATTGGGGTCAAATCTTTCAGACCAGTATTTATGCAATCTCTCAATGTGTCATTTATTTCATATATTACCTCCATTATTTTGGTCTTTGCTATCTCAAAAGAATCTTTCACTTTATCAAAAATACCTTTTCTTAACTTCATTTGTTCATGCCATTCCTCATGTTTCTTTAGCCTATCCTTTGTCAAAATATTTTCTGTCATAAGGACCTCCTTGGATAATCTCCTCATAGTTTGTATTCTTGGGAACATATGGGAATAATATTCTTCATATGGTTCACATTCATTGTGCAAATCTTCCCATTCTTCTCTCAAAAGGTGAAAATCTTTATGTAGCAAAGATGCAAAGGATATTACCTCACAACCTTCATTGTATACCTTATCAAACTAATCTTGTGTACCTACAACAGTTGTTTTGATATCATCAAACTTAGTTAATTCTTCTTTGGACAGCAGGGTAGGAGTTGCTCTCGGTTCTCCATCAGAATTCAGTGGCTTCATCAGGAACTATATGCATGCCAGAAGCTCTTCATTCTATTGTTTCAACTATTGTTTTGTCATTTTATCCTTATTCAGTTGGTCCAAAATCATGGACATTGTCCCCTTGAATTCATCTATCTTTTCTCCCTGACTGGCCGGTCCCAGATTGACAGTAGTAATAGTGTAATCCTCGACCCTCACTTCTCCTTTGTATGCCTCTACAAGAGGAACAACCACTTCTATAATCCTAGATCTTATTGCATCCTTATGGATTATTGACTTGATCTTGGCTCTTTTCTACTTTTTAGGTTTCTCTACTCTGGCCAAGAGTGCATCCAAGTCAAGTTTCATTATTTCAACTTGTGGGGCTTTATTATCCAACCTCTACTACAGCCAAACCGGTACTGAGGAGGAAGAATCTTTAGGAGCATCAATGTGACTGTCTCCTTTATTAGGTGATCCACTATGAATTTCTTATTCAATTTTATCTCCATCACCCCCTTCATCGTCTGATTGGTCAACATTTTGCAAGTTTTCTAATATAGTTTGCTGATCAATTCTCAAAACTGTGTTTGCTATTCCTTTGTTTACTGGACTATCTGACACCTCAACTATTTCAATATTCCTAGGGTCAGGAAGAGGGTCTTCAAATACCCCCTCAATTTCCTCTTGCTCTTGAGATTCTAGCTCTGTACATATCTTTTCAATTCCAGACAGTTGTGGGATAGCTAAAGGAACAGACTTCAGGGAGGCAACAATTGAATGTGTTAAAGAATCACTTATGACTGACAAGGAATGAGTAGCTATAGAAGGTAGGTAGGCATGGGATAAATTGGCAAATGAAGCAAAACCTAGTGAAGATGGTACAAAAGGAGGAGAAGACATGGAAGAGATAGTTGTTATCACTGGGAATTGCACTCGTATGCAAAGCTGGTTAAAGCACTGCAATTCCATGTAACATGGGACTAATGTCAGGTTGTGGGTGCCCTATGACGAGATTAGACCTCTAGATTGTGGGCTGGTTCCCTTCAAATGTTCTATTGAGATGTATGTTTTTACTTTTTGGGAAAAGGGAAGAAAGAAACTAAATGAACTCTAAGTGTAAAATGGTGATGCACCTGATATAGATAAAAATAATGCAATCTGATTCACAATGCTTGCTCAGAAATCTAACTTCTACACAATCCAGACTTGGCATAAATATCACAAAAATGATTCTAAGGAAGGTTTGAAAATAGGTTTTTATGAAGGAAAATGGTTTTTCACAGCATAAAAAGACTATTTCTAGTTAACACAACCTAAGACCTATGATGAATTTATGCTTTAATGCTCTAAACAATGAGATGAGACAATAATTTTGAAGGTTTAATAATAAAACACAACAAAATTTCATCAAAATCACTTCAATATTCAACACTAAAAAGGAAAGGTAATTCAACTAATCTGAAATAACAAAGGAAAGCTTTGCAAAAAGACAAGATAACCTGTAACCTGCCAATCTCTCAATAAAATTGTAATAGTGAGCTACAAGAATTCTCCAATCTATCTGAATCAGAATGAGAATCAAGAACTAGCAAAAACAAACTTTTTCTTTACAATATATAGGCTTGCTCTCTCTAAGAGGCATGCAAAAAATATAGACTTGCAGATAACTACCTCTAAAAATACTCATTCTCAAGCAACCTAAAAAATCCTCAAAATTAGGGTCTAAAACTGCCTCAAATTGAGCAAAAATAGCTTCAATTTGGGCTTCTCCATGTGTTTGACCAAAATTTTGACCAAGGATCCTAAAAATACTCCTAAAAGTCATGCAAAACCTCTTAGGTGGCCTAGTTAACTCGACTAATCAATTTGCATGATTTTGCATGAGCAAAATTGATTGTGAGTAAATAATAAAGTAATAAAATATTACTCTATTATTGGTTACAACTTGTCTATTTTTGATTTTACAATTTGTGGAAAATAATAAAGTAATTTATAGAATATTACTTTATTATTTATTTACAATTAATTAATGTGTAAAATCATGCATGATTAGAAGAAAAAAAAACTCCTTATCACTCCAATACATTTGTGAAAAACTATCTCCCTCTGCAAGGAAAATAAAAGAACCAGTCACTCCTGTAGCACTATATGCACAAGACGAAAATTGCATAAATATCACAAAAATGATCTCCTTATATCCCCATTCAAAAAATAAAGTTAAGGAAAGAAAACAACTCCACTATGGAACTTGACCCCATGCATAAAAAGATCCATTATATGTTGTCATTATCAATGCTACCACCATGCAATTGCCACATCACTACAAGACAAATATCTTATCATCCATATGTTATATCTCCACTATGCATAATGAGCTTACCCTTGAACCTCCATGTATTTCATATGCATAAAATATCGCACCATTATAGATGCTCACCTTATTTTCCACCTTTGTAAACTCTATATTCATGCATATCATGTCTTAAAACATCCACCTCCTTGGTTGTTAGCCACGATGCATAATCTTGAAATCCATCCTTGGATGCTTGGGCATAGGAAAAAGGACTTAAGCATGTGTTTGTTTATGCCTCCACCATTCAACCACCAAGGAACTTCACCATGCATAATAGGTCATAAGGCTTGTAGCCTTTCCACATGTTATATCGGCCTCTTGACTTAAAAGGAACCAACCTCCAAAGGGTTGCTATCAGCCACTATGTGTTATGATTGCTAGGGAAAGTCTTGACCCTGACAACAATTTTGGATAAGGTAATAATTTGGTTTTTTTAAGTAAAAAAAACACTTGAGTGAAAAGAACCTTCAAACAAAATAGGGAAACAACCCTAATTTTTTTCTCATTCACTCATCTTTTGATTTCTTTTTTGAGCTCTGCAAAACATGTCAGCCGAGGGTTTGAAGTAGCTCCATGGTGGCTCTGGTTTTCTCCTTCAATGGCTCTAATACACTATTGCTGCCATGAATTCTTCATGAGATAGAATGAAGGTAAACTTTCTTTTCTATTTAATATGAATCATTTGAATGTTGTAGCTTATTTCGTCTATATGGCCACGATCTTTTTCATTGTTATAACAACTCCATTGCTGTGTATTATTTTAATGCCTTCAATCTTTCTCTGTGTGCTTCCTTTCTCAGCGGTCTTCTTCTGTTCATTTAGAAGTTTGAGGCCACTGTGAGGCCATGGAAGATCTTTCTTTCTTGACAGCAACAAGGTAAGCACTTGCTATCTAGTCTTTGTAGTTTTATTCGTTTTTGGTTTCACTCCTGAGATAGCATGACAAGCTATAGATGGTTGTGGGTATTGCATTTTATAGAAAGAAATGTTGTCTCTGTTGGCCATGGCTGCATAACTCTTCTTTTATCTTAATCTACCTTTATTATGTAGAGACCTGAGGGTTTTGAAGTTTTGAGTTAGGGTTTTAACTTCTCCTTTACACATCAAATTCTTCTTGCCATGGCTATACTTGTCTTTGTTAATAGGCATAAAAACTGTAACTTACTTAGAGGGTTCATAAGCTTTGGAGTTAGGGTTTTAATCTTCATCATGCACAAAATAAATTTTGTAATGGAACAACCATTTTTTTACTTGATCTCTTCCTCTTTACTATAAGAAATGAAAGATTTGATGTATTTGTAAAGAAATCTTGTGAATTTGGTAGATGGGTATACACTCTTTCTTGTTTCTTTCTCCCTTCTATTGGTTATGAATGTATCATGGCATTTCCTTTGAAATCTCTCAGCTGTGTCTGCAAGAACATCATTAGGGTTTGATTTCTTCAACACGGATGGTCTAGTGTCTGTGCAGCACCACCTTGACTATGCTTTTATCTCTATCTATTGCAAAAGTTTAAGGGTTTTGAAGTATTAGAAATGGGTTTTCTTTCTTTACTTCTCATAATACTTGTCACCTCCTGTGACTTTTTCTCACACATTTGCTGATGACTTATTTGCCTTATCATTCCACTGTGGCTAATGGGTAGAAGCATATGTTATTTTCTGTCATGATAGTAGCCTTTTGATATTCTATATAATGGCTTTGATATTTACCTCCATTTGCATTTGTAGCATAGATTGTATCATTCTGTAAGGTTCCTTTGTAGACTCTCTTCGGATTGCATGAATGCAAGGTTGATGAACTATTTGGCTGTTCATATCTTTATCATTATGCACCTTTGTATTATCAATATATGCTCTTGTACCTCCATTCATCTGTGATCATTCATGTGTATCTTCAGACTGCCTATCTTATCATTTCTCATGTTCCTTTGTAGGTGGGTAATGATCATTATAGTGTATCATGAATGTCATCTACTCATTTAAACCAATTCGTAGGTCATTGCCATGACTATTATGGTGATGGTGACTGTATTTTGATAGCATAACTGTCATAGAAGGAAAAGCTGTCTTCTTCTTGACTATTTGTTTTATCATTATTGATGTTCCTCTATAGGTGAGCAATGACCATTATGATGTATCATGCTACTTCATGATCATTGTCATGACTGTCTATAATGATGATGACTACATTTATTTTGATTCTTGCATTGTGTCCTTGTTTATGACATCATTATATCTTTTGACTGGACTGTATCTCTGACTGCATCTTGCATGACTGTACTATTTCTATGTGGCACTTCTTCTTGACTCCATTGTATCCCCTTCTTACTATGTTGCATCTACTCCTATGTGGCATCCTCTGTAGCTTACAACTTGCATAGTATCTTCTCCTGACTGCATCTTGCATACTGTGTGGCATCTACTATATTGACTTATCTTTTGTAGCTTGCAACTTCAATCATAACTATCTTTCATTTGATCTTGAAAGTTGACCTGACTGTCATGTTGGAGGTCCATTCACTATGTTGGGGTATTTGCTTGTATTATATACTTCATCCTTTGATGCTTGATTGTTTAAACATGTTACTCCATTTCGAATGTAGCATTTGATCTTCATGTATCTTTTGATGGTTTGAAACTCTGAGGCATTGGTCGCAGCCTTTTACAAAGTTTATATCTTCTTTTTTGGATGACTATACACCCATCTCATACATATTGTGAAGTCTTATTTAATGGCAGTTAAGTTGGCATAGAGATTAAGTTGTTTGTCTTCCACTATTCTATCTGCTGTTCATGTGGCATTTACTTGACTACTTCTTATGAGACACTTGTAACTTTGAATATAAAATATCTATTTTAAACTTTGATCAGCTTTAGACAGTATGAAAACAATATGAGAAATACCTGGAATGCAATGTTGTTTCATCTTACTCCTTTGGCATAATGAGATGACTCTTCATAAGATCTATTCTGCAACTTGTTCAAATGATGCATAAGTTCTTGTATCCTCCTTTCTCTATCTCTCTTCTCTTTATCAGGCACAACAATCTAAAAACTTGTATCACTCTTGAGATGACTGTAATCTAATTTTTTTGAATTTGTCTTTTGTCAATCTTGATTTAGTCATATAGTTCTGATTTGTTTCAATCAACTGTAATGATGTCATAATGACATCTTCATTATGTAAGTTGATTAGATGATGCATGATATAGCTTAGAATGATGCATCTTATCTTTTTCTGGTACTCATAAAAAAATGAAAAGAAACATGCTGGGCTCAAATCCTTGTGGGAGCCACATTTAATCCAAATGTTTATTTGTCTTCAAATCAGCAACAAAATTTGTCCTATACCTGCACAGTGAACAAACAAGTTAGCATAAAAAAGTACGTGATAGAATTGATTGATCTTCTTTATTTCTTCTTGATTTGTATCATTATCTGATTTGAATTCTTATCTAAATGCATCATATGATAAATAGATGTATCTGTTTGATAAAAGCATGTGATAACTGTAAACATCCAGAGCACTAACGGGGCTGTCCCAAAATTTTTTGCAGGTTTCAACTAGATGGTGGCTTGGATTGAAGCATGAAGACTAAAGACTTTGAAGATCAGCTTCAACAACAACCTCCATCATCAGGCAATGATGGATGTTTAGATTTATCATATGTTCTTTTCTCTTTTCTTTTATCAAATAAATACATAGCTTGCATGTCTGAATTGCTCAGTTTAGTTATTTCCACAGCTTGTGTGGGACACATTTGAACATTTCTTTAAAACATGATCTGTTAGTTTTTCTGATGCATATGATGTATATGTATTTCCTTTTTAATCAATGTATGAGATAAAGTAACAGATACCTGGATGTATGTTCAAAACATGACATGAAATAACAGTGTAATACAACATCTTTCTCTCTTTTATTCAAAACTGATTAATCTGAATAATCAATTTAACTCATAACTCCTAAAAGATCAAACTTTGTAGTACAACTGTATCTCCTTGAATGTTTGATCCTTTGATGATCAATTCTTTTGTCATGATAACTTATCAGTCATGATTGGACTGATGGGTTATCCTAACAACTGAATCCTCTTTTCAACTTTGTCAAAGTGTCAACCATTCAAGAATGCATAACCTTGAAGTTTTCTATTATTCATTCTGAACAATTGCACCTAGGTCCAACTAATTTTCAGTGTGATCAGAAAAATTAGTAATATTTCTGGTAGGGGTGTTTGCCTACTAAACAATTTAGAACCAGTAGCCTTGCCTTCTCATTGGGCATAGAGTCATTTCTGCCCTAAACTTAGAGAAATTCAACAACTCACACTTGTATGTTAGGGTAAAATTGCAAATAGGATAAATGAGGAATCAACAATGATAAAACCCTAGCAATGCACAATGAAGCACAAGACAACATGAAAATCAAAATAACAAAAATGCAAACCAATCTCCACGCTATGCTTGATTTATCTCCATTGCTCTTCTCCACCTCGCATGAGCATGCAAGATTTTGAAGGATTATTGTTGGAAGAATGTTGGGTGCTCATTTCTGCAGCATAACATTAAGATGAAAATGACATGAGGATGATAGTTGAAGGATGCAAAGGCTCTAATGATATTTCAACAGCATGTGGATACTTGAGGATCAATGCATGCTAATGGCTTATGAGGGGTTTGATTTATAGAAAAGGCTTGGTTCAAATGGATGGTTGAGATTAAAAAGTTAATTGATTGATGTGGACGGCTAGGATTGATTCGGTTATCCCACTCTTCAAGGGAGTTGTAGTCATTTGACAAGTGTCAAGAAGGATAGGGCTCATGTGTGCTTATGTACATAAAAAGTACTACATATGAAAGATATTAAATAAAAGGCTATAGTACCACTTATCTTTTTTTAAATGAAAGAGACACACATGTCGGCTTAATGATAAGATAAATTAATTAAATAAATAAAATTTATTTAATTAATTGGAAAGTCGGCTTATGATGAGAACTTAATTCAAATAAAATATTTGAATTAGTTGGGATATGAGTTGGATATTAATTAAATAAATAAATTTATTTAATTAGTTGGCTAAATGAATAGGATGAGATAAGATATGATGTGGAAATTAATTAAATAAATAAAATTTATTTAATTAATTGGCTTAATGGATAAATGGGATTAAGAGTGGGATTTAGGACAAAATGCTACAAGCTGTCTAGGATAATGTTTTAACAAGGTGTTGCTAGACATGGACAAAGTTGGGACAATTTTGGGTGTCTACATTTTGCCCCTCTTTGAGATGATGTTCAAGATGATGAGCTTTATGTTGAGTAACATCATTTCAAAGAAGCTAAGGTATGGATAGAGGAAAAGGATGACAATGATGATGATGATGATAAGATAGGATGAGAATAGAAAGATAGGATGATGATGCCCCCTCGAGAGGTTAGGCGGGTTGGACAAACATGGGTAGGCTCTCGAAAAGAAATAGTTTGGCTAAGAAAGATAGCTAAGGGAATGGATAGAAGAAATGAATGATACGTTATGCTGCAATGAAAGTGAGCAACCATGATGTTTGATATAGCACTAGACGTTATGCACCAAGGTATAAGGAACCAAGATGACGATATGTCTTGTGCCCCAGCGTAATACAACCTTGTCTGGATACAAGATATGAATATTAGCTGGATTGATACCGATGTGATGCAAATGCAAGATAAAATGATAACACACACAAGCAAGCAAGCAAGCATGCACAAATGATTCAAAAACAAACAAGGTATTGCCCCTGTCAAGCTGTAAACCAATGATTAATTGCTGATTGTTGATAGTTGAGAGTGTTGTCATTGTGGGGAAAGCTATATCCCTAGATCAACACAAGGTTGTTTGCTGAGTTAGTTGGCTGGTTGGCTGATTAATTTGGCTTACAACAAGGCTAGGATCAAGACCATGGATTGCGTTTAGATAACTTGGCTTGATTGATTAACTTGATTGGTATAGCTTAATGATTGACTTGCATTTGGATCATTGCTTGGAATGATTGGAAGATGATTGAAGGATGATTAGATGAAGTGATGATTGGATTGATGTGCTATAATAGATTGATTGGAAGAAGTTGTTTATTGATGATGTATAAGATAGATGATAGAAGAAATGATGAGAGAAGAAAGAGGAAAATCGCTTGTGCCTGAATCTGGGCACTTCCTTCGTACTCCAGACTGCCTACATACCCTATATCCACGGGATCAAGGCACTTAACGATGGAAATGAGATGTAGTTCTGATGTTGTGTTTTATTGATGATGATGAAAATGGATTGAGATTGATGAAATATTGATGATGTGATGATATGTGGTGGATTGAGCTACTTCTGATTTGCTGAAGTGATTGGATTTGTTTTGATGGTTAGCTTGATGTGTTTGGTGTTGATGCTGATAATTGAATTGTTTTGAATGATGATAGTGGTGGTGTGATGATTAGAGTGTCCACTCAGTCTAAGCATAAGCAAGTGTTCTCAATGTGCTCAAAGGATGTAAAACAAACAAGGTATTTCCCTTGTCAAGTCATAAACCAATGATTGATTGTTTGTTTGTTTTGATAATTATAGATAGTGTTGTCATTGCGGGGAAAGCTATATCCCTAGACCAACACAAGGAGGTGGGAACGCTATATCCCATTGATGATGATTGATGATGATTGATTTGGTTCATGACAAGATTAGGATCAAAAACTGGTTGATTTGATTAGATAATGTTCCTTGATTGATTGGCTTGCTTGATATGGATTAGCATGACTTGGATTTAAGATCATTGCTTAGATTGATTCGATTGATATGATTAGAAGAAGTGATTGATTGAAATGGATGAATGAATGTTATTGATAAGAAGAATTGATGATGATGAGGATGATTTGATTTTGATTGAATGTTGATGGAGTGGATTGTTTTGGATTGATGATGATTGGTTTTATTGCTTGGATTTTTTGTTGGATATTTAATTTTTTTGGATTTTTTGAATATTTTATTTTTTTTTTGTGTTTTTTATGTTTTTTTTTTTAATAATTTTTTGGGATATTTTGATTTTTTTGTGTTTTTGAATGTCTTGGGATGTCAATGGATTTACAATTTGGGGTAGCCTTTATGCTTGATACCAATGACAAGGGAGAAAACCAAGTCTAGGTGCAAAGGATGGATAAAAGGATGGGCTCATAGTAAATGTGATGGCAAGGTCATGATATATGGATGGGATGGAAGGTTCATGAGAGTTGGATGGATAAAAAGGATAGGCCATATAAGGGATGGACGTGTGCCTCATGATAAACGGATAGGTAGCTTATAGTGGAAAGATTCATGATAAATGGATGGGGATAAGCTATAAGATGGAAAACTTGTGATAAGGATATGCTATAGTGGATGGATCATAAGGGAGCTAGGATGTGATCTTAAAAGGCTATGTTGCATAGGAAGAACTTGCCCCATTCTAGATGGTAATGCTTAGGATTTTACATGACAAAGTTCATGACCAAGGGATGACATGATGAGTTTGGTTTGGATAGGATGGATGAATGGTCAATGGATAGGACTTGGTTTGGAAAGAAGGTATGTCAAGAAATATCCAAACATGTTTCCACATTTTGCCCCTATGTCTTCAGCAAAATCAAAAGGGGGGAGGATGGATAAATTGGTTCAATAGAATAGGCATGTTTATATAATGGCTAAGGATGGTAGGATGTAGCATGATAGAAATGATATAATGGGATAGATAGTTTGGAAATGGATAGGTTGGATAAGACAATGTGCCCCCAAGTGTAAGTGACATAAAAGATCAACCTACACATGATGCCTGTTTGCCAGGTTTTCATCATGGTACTTATCCAAGGCGCCTGTTTACCAGGTTTTCACCGCTGGACGAAGGGATTTCTCTTTACTTTTTTTTTCCTTTCTTTTTTTTTGCTTTTTAGATGGGATGACAATTACTCATGGTGCCTGTTTGCCAAGTTTTCACCATGGTAATGGATAGGAGGGACTCAAGTGGCTAGTGCTATGAAGGTTGGTAGTGTCCCTTTAGAGATGGATGTCATCGCATGGACCATGTCATTATGCTCATAGATGTTGATAAGGGATTGCATGGATGGGAGATGGATTAGGTAGATAGTGGATGATGAGATGAATTATGGTAGGGTAGGCTAGTAGCTTATGGTGTGGATTTATATAGGCTTATGGAATGAATATGGATGAAAGGTTTATGCCAAAGCATGGACCATAGGGATAGCATGGGGGAGATATGTAGGATAATGGATGGAAGATGGGGAGATGTAGTTGTGTGGAGGTGTTGCGGAGTGGAAGGGAACCATGACCAACGGTTGCACACACCATGATAAACATTGAAGCTTTTGATGAGATGGTGGTGTAGGAAGCAATGGAGATGTTTGCTTAGGAGATGGTTGATGAAGTGATTTAGGAACCCACATAGATTTAGTATTTTTAGTGCTTTTGTTTTGCTTGTGGGATTTTTGAAGGGAATGGAAGTTTTGGATGGAAATAGGCTTTTGGATGGAGGTAGGTGATTGGGATTCTTGAGATGTGGAGGAGGATGCCTCATTTGACTTGCTAGCTATTTGCTTAGGAACCCAAACCATTTTGCGTTTGGGCTTTGCTTTTGGAGGTAAGGGTTTGGATGGTTGCTTAGATGTGGATGAGGATGCCTCATTTGACTTGCTAGCTATTTGCTTAGGAACCCAAACCATTTTGCTTTTGGGCTTTGCTTTTGGAGGTATGGGCTTGGATAGCTTTTTGGATTGCTTTGATTTGGTTCTTTGCATTGATTTTTCATGTTTGTGCCCTAAGGCATGATAGTTCTTTAGATTTTTGGTAGGACTTTTAGCTTTATAGGTAGAGGCATCAAAATTTTTGCTTTTGAATCCCATGGGGTGGGTGGAGTGGATGGAATTATTAGAAGCTTTATGTTTAAACGCTGTGTGCTTTCGTTGGCCATGATTAGGGATGTAAGGATACTTATGAATGATATGTATGTTAGGTGTTGGAAGCAATGGTGGCAAGGTGGATGGAGGGATATTTGGAGTTGGTAAAAGTGGAGGTAAAGTGGATGGCAGAAGGTGTATGGTCACATGCTTTTGACATTTATAGGATGATGGAGATGGAATGGCTACATATGTTTTGGGTATATGATGGGGGGTGTGATGGAAAGTGGGAGGTTTAGGATGCATGAAAGGATTACCAACATCTTGGCCTTGTTTACCTTGGGGTGTGTATCCAAGGCCATATGAGCATGGAGGGATTTTGACATGGTTTGGCTCCAAAATACCTTGTTCATAAAGGCCTAGACCTTTGCCTTGGTAGTTCATGTTTTGGAGTATGCGATGGACAATGGGACTAGGTGTGCTATGAACATTAGACTTGAGCTCATTATTGGATGAAGAAGGTGAAGTGGATAAAGGTCATTGTTGTCCTAAGGAAGAATATTCATGGAGGAAGCTGGTAAGACCAAGTGGACATGATGGTGGATTTGAAGTGGAATCGATGGTGGATGTGGAAGGATGATCATTAGGATCTTGATTATGTTCACTAAGATCCAAGCTAGTTGTTTGATCTTCTATGCTTATGTGTTCTTGAGAGGCACATGTCTCATTATGACAAGTGGATGTTTGCTCATTATGAATAGGGCTAGATGGTAGATGACTAGGAGCAATTTGGATATCTTGCTCATGGATAGATATAGGATTATGGATAGGATCAAGGTGCTCATGGATAGCTTCTTCATAGGTATCATCTTGATCATAGAGAAGGTACATGTTATGGATAGGTTGAATGAAAGTGTTTTGATCTTGAGTTGGACTAGGGCTTAATGTTTCCACATGTTTAGGATTAAACCTTTGACATACCTCTTGAGTTTCTTGAATGGAAGTGGAAGGCTCTTGGATAGGCTCTTGGTCAACAACATGAGAACATGATGACTCTTGACTTAGGCTTGTGGTTGGAGACTCTTGAATAGACTTGTTGGCTAGTAGGTCACATGATGGGCTTAAAGGGCTAGGCATGTTAATGGAAGGCTCTTGGATAGGCTCAAGGATATGTGAACCACATGATAGGATTATATGATTGGACATGACCTTTGCAAGTTCTTTGGTAGGCTCATGAATGGGTGTTTGACATGGAGGTAGTTTATTCCTAGCTAGTAGCCAATGGATCACATCCTTCGCAAGGGTCTGAGTGAATGGGCAATATAATGGATGAGCAATAACAGCGGATGATGTTGCAAGCTTAGGACTAGGATTAGGTTGGGGGCTAATTGGATTGGGTGGATTAGGATTTGGACTAGATGAGGGTGACACACGGGATTGGGATGATGTGGCATGATTTCGCATTATAGGTGGGTACACCTTGTAAACAATTGAGAGAAATATTGGGCATTGGTTTGTATTATGGCCTTTGGTCCTATGGTATGTACAATAATCATGTTCATCATATGGACTTTCTTCACATGGGTTGATGGGGGGAAGTTCAATGAGTTTTGCTTCAAGCATCCTTTGTAAAACTCTCTCAGCCATATCCTTTGGTGAAGGATTAGAATGACATGGTGATGAAGGTAATGGAGGGCTTGGTGATTTGGAAGGTTGATGGACCAATGGACTAGGAGTAGGATCACATGGTGGTGTTGGGATAGGATTAGTTGGCTCATGTGTTGGCATGGGATTGGATGGTGGAGGCCACTCTAGATTGGTATCTCCCTTGTCAAAGGTTATTAAATCTTGCATAGGATAACTTGGGCTTGTTTGATTTATGTACAAGGGATTACTTGGACTTGGATGTGCTTCTTGTTGCAAAGGTGGACTTAGGTCTATCAATGGTGCTTGGTGGTCTTGTTGAAAAGGTGTACTTGGACTTACTTGATTTATGTACAAAGAGCCATTAGGACTTGGATGTTGTTCTTGTAATATCACTTGATTGCTTTGTGGATGGGCTTGGTAGTGCATTGGAATGGTGGTATGAGGGATTGGATAAGCTTGAGGTGGATGTTCATAGGTTGATGTGGCATTGACTTGGTGGATAGGTGGATTAAGTTGATAGGAGGTGGATGGATATGACATGTGGCTATGAGGTGGATTAGGTTGGTATGGAATGACTAAGGATTGTTGTACTTGTTGAGCTTGACTAGTGGCTAAAAGGTGTTGAACTTGGGTTACGAGGTTTTGCAGATGAGGTGATTGGCTTACGTGGGGTTGAGCTCTTTGGATGAAGAATTGTAATATTTCAATGGCGTCTTGGTTTAGGGGTTGTGATCCTTGATAAAGATTTTGGAGGAATCTTTGGAACTTGATTGTTGGGTCCTCTAGTGTAGACATGTTGTCACCAAGTGTTTGTCTTAAGTCCTTTTAGCAAGTGCTTGTTTAGGGATTTGGATGATGATGTGGATTGTTTGGATGACTTGGCTATGTTTGGGATGAAAGTGATTGGGTTTGAATGTTATTGGAAGAATGTGTAGGATGACTTGTCTTTATGTGTTTGGGTGTTTAGAGCTTGATGTGGCAATATTCAAACAAATGATTATGCATATACACACATGAATCACTCACGCAAGACACATAAGCAAGTTTTAGTTTGGAAGAATGTGATGATGGTTAAGCAAGCACGTGAAGACAATTCAACAAGTCCTAGTAAAGGCAAGGCCACTATCACAAGGAGGTTCTAGTGAAAATCCGGGGGACCGGCACCCCACGAGCATCCAGCAAGCCACTTAAGACTTTAACTAACCCTACTAGGAGTTTTAATATACACAAAGGTACACCTCCTTTCGAGTTAGCACTGTATGGTGAGCGCTAATACCGGTTAGACTTGGCTTTCGCCTTATCCTCTAATTTTTATAGCGGACCGGATGAAAGTACCGCTTGAGGTCGTTCCCTTGGGGTGGATACCAAGGCAGGCCTCTCTAAGGCTAAACAAAAGCAACACAAGTAAATGTTTTTGATCTCCAAGTTCGTGTTGGGACGCGAGGAGAGAGCATACACATTTACTTGGTCACACTCGCATGGGGTTCATTAACCTTAGAAATTCCATGTGTGGAAGACAATTCAAGCACTTGTTTGTTTTAAAACCCAAATCTAAATGTGATGAAAGACAATGGTTTATTTTAGCCCAATATTTTGATGTGAATTTGCAAACAATTGTTCATTTTATGCCCAAAAATCTAAATGTGTTTGCAAACAATGATGAAAAGATGAGAAATGAAATGATTGCACCTGGTTAATTCGCTATCCAAATTGCTGTAGATGTTGATGTCAATGTTGCTCCAGCTCCTTATGATCACCTACAACATAAAAAAAATGATATTATAATGCAGGCATAAAAAATAGGCTCATCAGGGAAGGAAAATTGTAATTTTATATGCACAGCCGAATTAGATTTGATTATTTCGATAGATTTTTTATTCGAAAATTAAAAAATCAAAGAAGAGACCCCCATTAATTTTCAGAGAGCTTTCCGAAAATGTAAAGAAATCAGAAAAATTCCCTGATTTGCGCCCAGAAATGCGGATTTATGAAAATGGTACAGTCGGCAAAGATCTGATATTTTCACATAGTAAACGACCTCTAAATTAAATCTGCAAAATAGAGACCCCCATTAAAATTTCAATAGATTTCCAGAAATATAAAAATTTCTGAAAAATTCGCTGATTTGCGCCCAAAATTGTGATTTTATGAAAAAACATAAAAATGTGATAAATCCCGCAAAAATCGCGATAAACCCAAAATTTTTCTACTGTAGCTTTCTTATATCATGGAGAAATTTCTGCTAAAATCTTGTAGAAAAATTCGTAGCCGTTTGGAAGATATGATGAAATCTTTAAAACCTAGGGTTTTGTCGAAAAAACTGCAGATCTGCAACAAAAAGTTAATTAAACCTGCAAAACTCAACAATGGGGGTTAGATGAATGCAAATTTTTACTACAAAAACTTGCAAAAAAGATCAAACGAAGTGAGTCCCACCGGGCGTGCCAAATGTATGTTAGGGTAAAATTGCAAATAGGATAAATGAGGAATCAACAATGATAAAACCCTAGCAATGCACAATGAAGCACAAGACAACATGAAAATCAAAATAACAAAAATGCAAACCAATCTCCACGCTATGCTTGATTTATCTCCATTGCTCTTCTCCACCTCGCATGAGCATGCAAGATTTTGAAGGATTATTGTTGGAAGAATGTTGGGTGCTTATTTCTGCAGCATAACATTAAGATGAAAATGACATGAGGATGATAGTTGAAGGATGCAAAGGCTCTAATGATATTTCAACAGCATGTGGATACTTGAGGATCAATGCATGCTAATGGCTTATGAGGGGTTTGATTTATAGAAAAGGCTTGGTTCAAATGGATGGTTGAGATTAAAAAGTTAATTGATTGATGTGGACGGCTAGGATTGATTCGGTTATCCCACTCTTCAAGGGAGTTGTAGTCATTTGACAAGTGTCAAGAAGGATAGGGCTCATGTGTGCTTATGTACATAAAAAGTACTACATATGAAAGATATTAAATAAAAGGCTATAGTACCACTTATCTTTTTTTAAATGAAAGAGACACACATGTCGGCTTAATGATAAGATAAATTAATTAAATAAATAAAATTTATTTAATTAATTGGAAAGTCGGCTTATGATGAGAACTTAATTCAAATAAAATATTTGAATTAGTTGGGATATGAGTTGGATATTAATTAAATAAATAAATTTATTTAATTAGTTGGCTAAATGAATAGGATGAGATAAGATATGATGTGGAAATTAATTAAATAAATAAAATTTATTTAATTAATTGGCTTAATGGATAAATGGGATTAAGAGTGGGATTTAGGACAAAATGCTACAAGCTGTCTAGGATAATGTTTTAACAAGGTGTTGCTAGACATGGACAAAGTTGGGACAATTTTGGGTGTCTACAACACTAACTGAAAACAATAGCAGCAACTAACTAAAAAAATTGAAACGAAAACTGATTTTCTTAAAACAAAACTAGCTACATGTGCAGAAGCACTTCTTGGAAACAAAACAACAAAACTGAAACTAACTATGCAAAAGCACTTATTTGCAGCATAAGGCTGCCTTACTTAGTAACATATCTTGAGGTGAATCCCATTAACTGGGATTTGCAACACCTCACCATCTAACTTAGCAAGTTGAAATGCATTGTTTTGCTTACACTCTATCATTATATATGGTCCATCCCACATTGCATCAAACTTTGTATGCTGTCCTGGTCTACTTTTCAATTCATTCCACTTGAAAACTAGATCTCCTTCTTTATAAACCCTTGGTATTGCTCTTTTATCAAAAGTCCTTTTCATTTGGGCCTGGTGTACTTCCAATGTTTTCAAGGCTTCCTTTCTAATCTCTTCAAGTTCAATCCGCTGTGCAAGCCTAATTTCCATTGGTTGTTCTTCAAGTAATTCTAGCTCTTTATATAGCTAAGTGTTGGTAACTCCACTGTTATTGGTAACTTGGCTTCTTTTCCATATGTAAGCACATAAGGTGAATTACCTGTTGATCTTTTAGGTGTAATCCTATCAGCCCATAGTGTTAACTTTAATCTATCATGCCAATATCTCTGATTCTCATCAACTGTTTTCTTTATAATCTTAATTAGATTTTTGTTAGTTGATTCAGCCTGTCCATTACCTTAAGGGTAATAATTTGATGATGTATTCAAGAATATGTTATTTTGATAGACCAATTAGCTATTCTTAATCCAATGAATGCTAAATCATTATCTGAAATAATTGAGTCAGGAGTTCCAAACTTGGACACTAGATCTTGATAAAAATTTAGGATTGATGTTTCATTAGCATCTTTCAAAGCAACTACTTCAGTCCACTTAGTGAAATAATCCATTGCTGTCAAAATCCACTTGTGTCCTTGGCTTGAAGGTGGATTGATATGACCAATGAAGTCCAATCCCCACTTGTCAAATGGCTGTTCCACTTGAATTGGATGCAAGGGCATTGCTGCTAGCCTTTGTTTACCTGTAAAAACTAAACATTTATGACATTTCTTTACCCATTCATGAGCATCCTTGAACATGTTAGGCCAATAGTAACCAGCCCTCATAATTTTTAGAGCTGTTGTTCTAGCTGCAAAGTGACCTCTAGCATGTCCATCATGAAATTCTTCTAGAATCTTTTGAGTCTGATCTGGCTATACACATCTTAATAAAACATTATTAAAATCTCTCTTGTATAGAATTCCATCAATTATGGCATAAGGGATTGCCTGTAATCTATAATATCTTCTTTTAGATCTATCCAGGCCTTGTGGATGATCACCAGTGTGCAGATAATGAATCATATCATGCATCCAACTTGTAGGGGGGTCTAGGACAACAACTGTTTCATTATTTTGAAGCACTGTCTCAGCCTCTCCTTCAAGTTCCTTGTTGTATCCTTCATTTCTTGCAAGCTGTTCACACAATCCTTTACCTTGGACCAGCTTGGTTACCTTAATTTGTATGTCATATTCCATGACCTTTGTTATCCACCCTGCTCTCTTATCATTTAAATCTTTACTGAGAAAAAATTCTTTCACTGTTGGGTGAGCAACGATTAATTGAATTCTATTATTTGAAAGCATGTGTTTGAATTTCTTTAAGCTCCTAATAACAACTAATATGTGCTTATCAACAAAAGAATATCTTACCTCATAGTCATGCAGAACCAGGCTGAAAAATGCCACAGGTTGTTCCATTCCTTCACTGTTTTGCTGACATAGCATAGATGATATAGTATCCACAATGCCGAATGCATATAAAATGAAGTCTTTATCAAAATTTAGATTTCTCAAAGTTGGAGCAACAACAAGTGCTTCCTTTATTTCTTCAAAGCTCTGCTTTCCTTCTTTGGTCCAGCTGAAGGGAATATTCTCCTTCAGCATTGTTGTAAGAGGTTGTAAAAGTACTGCTATGTTTGGAATAAATGATATAGCATAGATGATAGAGTACTGCTATGTTTGGTCCAGCTGAAGGGAATATTCTCCTTCACTGTTTTGCTAACATAGCATAGATGATATAGTATCCACAATGCCGAATGCATATAAAATGAAGTCTTTATCAAAATTTAGATTTATCAAAGTTGGAGCAGCAACAAGTGCTTCCTTTATTTCTTCAAAGCTCTGCTTTCCTTCTTTGGTCTAGTTGAAGGAAATATTCTCCTTCAGCATTGTTGTAAGAGGTTGTAAAAGTACTGCTATGTTTGGAATAAACCTTCTTACAAAGTTAATTCTTCCCAGAAAGCTTTGTAAGCCTTTCTTATGTGCAGGAAGAGGTAATGTCAGTATTGCAATAATTCTTTCAGGATCAATTGATATTCCATCCTTAGACACAATGTGTCCCAGTAGTTTACCTTCATGAACAGAAAAAATACTCTTATTTGGGTTCAATGATACCCCAAATTCTCTACATCTCTCAAAGATTAGTCTTAAATGATGAAAATGATCTTCAACGTTTTTAGAAAAAATAGTCACATCATCTAAGTATACAAGCACAATTTTATTAATCAGGCCTTGAAAAGCCATGTCCATTGCTCTCTGAAATGTTGCACCTGCATTTGATAAGGCAAATGACATCTTTCTGTATGCTAGTGTGCCCCATTTTGTGGTAAAAGCTATCTTGTATTGATCTTCCTCTTTCACAAGAATTTGGTTATAACCTTAATAACCATCCAATAAAGAAAATCTCTCTGATCCAGAAAAAATCTGCAATATCTGTTCTATAGATGGTAAAGGATAATGATCCTTTAAAGATGCTCTATTTAAATCACAGAAATCAACACATAATCAGATTTCTCCATTTTTCTTTCTAACAGGAACCAAGTTAGAAACCCATAAAGTATGTTTGATAGGAAAAATGATATTACCTTCAATGAGTTTATTGAGTTCTATTTCCATGAGCACTTCCAGTTTGGGATTCAATGGTCTTTGCTTCTATGTGGCAAGTTTAGCTTTGGGTTCTAGCTCTATTGTGTGTTGAGCTAACTCAAGGTTGAAACCTTTTAGGTCTCCATATTCCCATGCAAAAATTTCACTAAACTCTTGACAAAGCTGGATGAATGCTTGTTGTTCTTGTTTTGTACATATCTTTCCCAGCTTGAGCAATTTTCTTTTAAAGATCTCAATAGGTTCATAATGTTCTTGCTTTATTGACAAGTTGGCCTTATCCTTTCTTACTTGATCATCAGTATTAAAGATAGATTCCAAGGTCACTAAGCCCCTAGGTAACTTATTTGATCTTAACTAAAGTATTTGGTCATCATATTGTTGTACAAAATTCTATTGATTACCTACAGAAAATTCAGCTTCTTCCATTAAGAAATTTGCAATCTGTTCATCACTGTCAAACACTTGCCAACTGACATTATTATCTGGAACTGATGGTCTAACAACAATTTTGACATATAAAGGAGAGTGAATATTCTTCATTTCAATAGGAATATCATATTCAACTCCTATAGAAGCTAGTTTGTCAGCTTGCTTGTTATTACTTCTAGGTACAGATATGAGATTAAATGCATCAGACTCTTCTAACATGTCCCAAACTCTACGTTTGTATAATTTAAGTAAGTCATTTTTTGTAGCAGCAAGGTTTCTAACTTGTTTAACCACTAACTCACTATCTCCAAACACTTTTAAACATCTAATTTTTCTCTTCCTTGCCCATTCTAATCCATGAACTAAAGCCTCATATTCAGCTGAGTTGTTAGAACAGCTGAAAGCAAATTTGAAAGATAAATAATATTTCTCACATGTAGGAGAAATTAAAACAACTCTTCCTCTAGCTCCTACCTTGCTTCTAGAACCATCAAAAAATAGTTCCCAAACATCATTTTTAGACTACCGTTTGTTATTTTTCTTCTCTAATCAGATTTAGAATAATTGTATTATTTTCTTGAATCATGTACATACCAAGACCAATCTTATCCATTTGCTCAAATAGATCTGTTTCATGATTTTCTGCTACCCATTGGTCTAGAACCAAATCTAGAATTCCTTCTAAAGGTGTGTTTGGATCTTGGACATGAATCAGATCTTCTTGATAAAAAATGGGAAGATTTTCATTTATAGAACTGGGTGTGTAAGGTTCCAAATGATCTTTTGCTAGTGATTCAGACTTGATTGTAACCTTGGTTCCATATCTAGTTCTAAAAAATAAACGTGTCCAATCAGATGATAAATACCCTCCTAGCCTTGCTGTAAAATCTCTGGATAAGCAAATGGCAAAGGTAGGTGGTAAATCAATGACATAAATGTCCTGGTATATAACAAAGTTTGGACAAGCATGCAGAGTAAGGCCTAAATTTTTGAACATTACAACTGTACTTACTTCAGTTCCATCCATTTGTACAACACCTCTAACAACAGGTTCTTATTTCAGACCTAACTTATTAGCTAGCTATTTTGGCATAACTAAACTGCTGCCCCTTGAATCTATCATGCAATTATGTACTAAATAATCACCCACAATCAAAGTGACATAAAATGGTGGAGGTTTACCTACTAGTTTAGGTTGTTCTACACTTTTTTCTATTTCATTTGCAATCATAATCTGAGGTTGATGTGATTTTTGTACCTCATTTGATAAAAGCAATTGAGATAAAGCATTTTGTAACAAATTCTTTTGTCCTGGTATGTGTAAAGAATCTAAAATAGACATGCTTATTGTTGTCTTTTTCATATGATCCAAAATATTAAAAATAGGGCCACTGACCTTTTGTTGTACTTTTGGGACAGCAACCTCTGGGTGGTCTTTTGCTGGCTGTTTATTTTCTGTAGCTGGATGTCTTGACAAAATGTGCAAATCTTTTGATGTAGAGGCTTGATTTTTCTCATTCTGAGTTGTAGAAACTATATTTTTCCCTTTATCAGTTGGCTATGATACATTTCTAGCTTGCTATTTTCCAGTTTCAGCTTGCTGATTTGTATTTCCGGATTGTTGATGCAAGTCAACAAATCTCTTTTTTGATCTTGTGTTTGCTGCAATATTAGTAAAAGATTATTTTTGACTTGACAACTAATTTACACCACAAAATTCATTAGCCTTCCAATTCATTAAAGCTACATCAGGATTAACATATTGAGGCTGAATGTCCAGCTAGTTGTTTACATCACTTGCTGAATTTTCAGCAGCAACATAGTTATTCTATACCATCAAAGCTTGGCTTACTATTCCATTTGGACAAATGGCTTGATTATAAGGCTGATTACAGGGATAGCACCATGCATAGTCTTGAACCATGTTGTTTTGTATAGGCACTATTTATTTTGATGTACTGACAACATTTGGATTGTATTGCTGATTTGGCCTATTGTTGTAATTTCTTCTTTGACCTTGATAATCTACCTGATAACCAAGTCTATTTATTTGGTAAGGGGCTGCTTGGTAAGGTCTGTTATTCTAATTTGTTTGAATTTTCAAACTCACTAAGTCATTACTCATAGTCTGCAGTATTTTTGCTATGTTTTGTTGATTTTCTTTAAGATCTCTAAATTTAGAATAAATGGGATCTATATTATTTTGTGTGTTTGTTGAATAACCAAAAGATGGTATTGCTGAAATATGTGGGGCTAAAATTGGTATTAAAGGCTATATATTTGGAAAAATTGGCATTGGGGGCCTAGGTGCTATCTTACCAGCTTGTATTAAACTATTTTTTTCTCTTATTGCAATATCAAAAGCAGCTGGTAAAGTTACCTCTCCCATGGATTGTATCATAACAATAATATATGAATTTAATGCCCTTAAATAATACAAAAAAGCATGCTTAGGTGATGGTTTCACTGTTTCAAGAATTCTATTCCATGTTTTCTGAAATCTGAAATTAAAATCTGTCATTTGCTCTTGTGGAGCCCTCTTAATAGTACTCATTTGTTCAACTAATGATAAATGATCAGACTTGTCCTAAAATTGCCTATTCAAAGTAGCACCTAATTCATCCCAAGATCTAATTTAAATTACTCTTAAGCCTCTAAACCATTGAAGAGCTTTACCTTTTAATGGTGCTGCGAGCAAATTGATTGCAATGTTTTCTTCGGTGATGTGGTGAACAACACATAAAGACACCACATTTTTGATATGTTCAATGGGTGTAGTCCCATCTTCTCATGTAAAACTTGGTAAACTTTTCAATGCAGCCATTGGTATGTCATCATGTTGATTCAGATTCAAAGGGTTGCCTCCATTAAAAGACACAAAAGGTTGATTTCGAGGTGGTGGTGGATTTCTTCCACCTCCTCCACCTCCTCACCACCTCCAGGTGGTGGTAACACTCCTCTACCTCCACCAGGAGGTGGTAATACTCCTCCTCCTCCTAGTAAAGACATTGGAGTGGGTAAATCTTGAGTTGGTGTTTGGATTGAAACTTCTTGAAATATTTCTTGTAAAACAGGCTCTTTAGCAGTAAACTTGAGAAGAAGTGGTTCCTCTTGGAAAACATGGATCTATTCTTCTGGGCTTGCTGGTGGGGAACTTAAATTTTTTGTTGATGAACTTGTAAACAATGAGTTTTGATGTGAAGCAAAGTCAGGATGTGTACTTGGCAGATCTATAACAACTAATAAATCTGTTGTATTAGCCTCTTTCTCTACTTTTATCCTCCTTTTTGGTGGAGATAACTGATTATGCTTCTTCTCAGAATTTTTACTTGACCCTCTTTGATATTTTTTCATAGGCTGCAAGATCTGATTTAAAAAAATCAAAGTATTAGAGTCACCAGGTACTGATAAGAAACCTCTAAAAGGTTGGAATTCTATTGCTTATACCAAAAACAACAAAAAGAAATAAGTCCATTTGAACTAAAAATCAGTTCAAAGTCCCACCAAGTGTGCCAAAAATTGTTATCACTGGGGATTGCACCTGTATGCAAAGCTAGTTAAAGCATTGCAATTCCGTGTAACATGGGACTAATCTCAGGTTGTGGGTGCCCTATGATGAGATTAGACCTCCAGATTGTGGGTTGGTTCCCTTAAAATGTTCTGTTGAGATGTATATTTTTACTTTTTGGGAAAAGGGAAGAAAGAAACTAAATGAACTCTAAGTGTAAAATGGTGATGCACCTGATATAGATAAAAATAATGCAATTTGATTCACAATGCTTGCTCATAAATCTAACTTCTACACAATCCAGACTTGGCATAAATATCACAAAAATGATTCTAAGGAAGGTTTGAAAATAAGTTTTTATGAAGGAAAATAGTTTTTCACAGCATAAAAAGACTATTTCTAGTTAACACAACCTAAGACCTATGATGAATTTATGCTTTAATGCTGTAAATAATGAGATGAGACAATAATTTTGAAGGTTTAATAATAAAACATAGCAAAATTTCATCAAAATCACTTCAATATTTAGCACTTAAAAGGAAAGGTAATTCAACTGATCTGAAATAACAAAGGAAATGTTTGCAAATAGACAAAAAATAACCTGTAACCTGTCGATCTCTCAATAAAACTGTAATAGTGAACTACAAGAATTCTCCAATCTGTCTAAATCAGAATGAGAATCAAGAACTAGCAAAAATAGACTTTTGCTTTACAATATATAGGCTTGCTCTCTCCAAGAGGCATGCAAAAAATATAGACTTGCAGATAACTGCCTCTAAAAATACTCATTCTCGAGCAACCTAAAAAATCCTCAAAATTAGGGTCTAAAACTGCCTCAAATTGAGCAAAAATAGCTTCAATTTGGGCTTCTCCATGTGTTTGACCAAAATTTTGACTAAGTACCCTAAAAATACTCTTAAAAATCATGCAAAACCTCTTAGGTGGCCTAGTTAACTCAACTAATCAATTTGCATGATTTTGCATGAGCAAAATTGATTGTGAGTAAATAATAAAGTAATAAAATATTACTCTATTATTGGTTACAACTTGTCTATTTTTGATTTTACAATTTGTGGAAAATAATAAAGTAATTTATAGAATATTACTTTATTATTTATTTACAATTAATCAATGTGTAAAATCGTGCATGATTAGAAGAAAAAAAAAACTCCTTATCACTCCAATACATTTGCCTATTTTGCAAAATAGGACTTAGGAATAATTACATAATTCCTTATCACTCGAATACATTTGTGAAAAAATATCTCCCTCTACAAGGAAAATAAAAGAACCAGTCACTCCTGTAGCACTCCATACACAAGACAAAAATTGCATAAATATCACAAAAATGATCTCTTTATATCCCCATTCAAAAAATGAAGTTAAGGAAAGAAAACAACTCCACTATGCAATTTGACCCCATTCATAAAAATATCCATTATATGCTGTCATTATCAATGCTGCCAACATGCAATTGCCACATCACTACAAGACAAATATCTTATCATCCATATGCTATATCTCCACCATGCCTAATGAGTTTACCCTTGAACCTCCATGTATTTCATATGCATAAAATAGTGCACCATTATAGATGCTCACCTTATTTGCCACTTTTGTAAACTCTATATTCATGCATATCATGTCTTAAAACATCCACCTCCTTGGCTGTTAGCCACCATGCATAATCTTGAAATCCATCCTTGGATGCTTGGGCATAGGAAAAAGGACTTAAGCATGTGTTTTGTTATGCCTCCACCATTCGACCACCAAGGAACTTCACCATGCATAATAGGTCATAAGGCTTGTAGCTTTTCCACATGTTATATCGACCTTTTGACTTAAAAGGAACCAACCTCCAAAGGGTTGCTGTTGGCCACTATGTGTTATGATTGCTAGGGAAAGTCTTGACCTTGACAACAATTTTGGATAAGGTAATAATTTGGTTTTTTTAAGTCAAAAAAAGAACTTGAGTGAAAAGAACCTTTGAACAAAATAGAGAAACAACCCTAATTTTTCTCTCATTGGCTCATCTTTTGATTTATTTCTTTGAGCTCTGCAAAACATGTCAGCCGAGGGTTTGAAGTAGCTCCATGGTGGCTCTAGTTTTCTCCTTTAATGGCTCTAATACATTGTTGCTGCCATGAACTCTTCATGAGATAGGATGAAGGTAACCTTTCTTTTCTATTTGATATGAAGCATTTGAATGTTGTAGCCTATTTCATATATATGGCCTCGGCCTTTTTCACTATTATAACAGCTCCATTGTTGTGCATTATTTTAATGCCTTCACTCTTTCTTTATGTGCTTCTTTTCTCAATGGTCTTCTCCTACTCATTTAGAAGTTTGAGGCCACTGTGAGGCTGTGGAAAATCTTTCTTTCTCGGCAACAATAAGGTAAGCACTTACTATCTAGTCTTTGTAGTTTCATTCTTTTTTGGTCTCACTCCTAAGATAGCATGACAAGCTGTAGATGGTTGTGGGTATTGCATTTTATAGCAAGGAATGTTGTGTCTTTGTTGGCCATGGCTACATACCTCTTCTTTTATCTTAATTTGCCTTTATTATGCAGAAACCTAAGGGTTTTGAAGTTTTGAGTTAGGGTTTCAACTTCTCCTTTGCACAAAAACTTCTTGCCATGGCTCTGCTTGTGTTTGTTAATAGGCATAAAAACTGTAACTTACTTAGAGGGTTCATAAGCTTTAGAGTTAGGGTTTTAATCTTCATCATGCACAGAAGAAATTTTGTAATGCCACAACCACTATTTTACTTGATCTCTTCCTCTTTATTGTAAGAAATGAAAGATTTGATGTATCTGTAAAGAAATCTTGTGAATCTGGCAGATGGGTATACACTCTTTCTTGTTTCTTGCTCCTTTCTATTAGTTATGAATGTATCATGGCATTTCCTTTGAAATGTCTCAGCTGTGTCTACAAGAACATCATTAGGGTTTGATTTCTTCAACATGGATGGTCTATTGTCTATGCAGCACCACCTTGACTGTGCTTTTATCTCTATCTACTGGCAAAAGTTTAAGGGTTTTGAAGTATTAGAAATGGGTTTTCTTTCTTTACTTCTCATAATACTTCTCACCTCCTGTGATTTTTTCTCACACATTTGCTGATGACTTATTTGTCTTATCATTCCACTGTGGCTAATAGGTAGAAGCATATGTTAATTTTTGTCATGACAATAGCCTTTTGATATTCTATATAATGGCTTTGATATTTACCTCCATTTACATCTATAGCATAGATTGTATCATTTTGTAAGGTTCTTCTGTAAACTATCTCTTAGGATTGCATGAATGCAAGGTTGATGAACTGTTTGGCTGTTCATATCTTTATCATTATGCACCTTTGTATTATCAATATATGCTCTTGTCCCCCCATTCATTTGTGATCATTCATGTGTATCTTCAGACTGCCTATCTTATCATTTCTCATGTTCCTCTGTAGGTGGGCAATGATCATTATGGTGTATCATGAATGTCATCTGCTCATTTTAACCACTTTATAGGTCACTGCCATGACTGTTACGGTGATGGTGACTACATTTTGATAGCATAACTATCATAGAAGGAAAAGTTGTCTTCTTCTTGACTGTTTGTTTTATCATTATTGATGTTCCTCTGTAGGTGATCAATGACCATTATGATGTATCATGCTACTTCATGATCACTATCATGACTGTCTATAATGATGGTGACTGCATTTATTTTGATTCTTGCATTGTATCATTCTTTATGGCATCATTATATCTTTTGACTGTATTGTATCTCTGACTGCATCTTGCATGACTATACTATTTCTATGTGGCACTTCTTCTTGACTGCATTGTATCCCCTCCTTACTGTGTTGCATCTACTCCTATGTGGCATCTTCTATAGCTTGCAACTTGCATAGTATCTTCTCCTGACTACATCTTGTATACTGTGTGGCATCTACTATATTGACTTATCTTCTGTAGCTTGCAACTTCAGTCATAACTATCTTTCATTTGATCTTGAAAGTTGACTTGACTGTCATGTTGGAGGTCCATTCACTGTGTTGGGGTATTTCCTTGTATTATATACTTCATTCTTCAATGCTTGATTGTTTGAACATGTTACTCCATTTCGAATGTAGCATTTGATCTTCATGTCTCTTTTGATGGTTTGAAACTCTGAGGCACTGGTGGCAGCCTTTTACAAAGTTTATATCTTCTTTTTTGGATGACTGTACACCCATCTCATACATATTGTGAAGTCTTATTTAATGGCAGTCAAGTTGGCATAGAGATTAAGTTGTTTGTCTTCAACTGTTTTATTTGTTGTTCATGTGGCAATTACTTGACTACTTATGAGACACTTGTAACTTTAAATGTGATATAGCTATTTTAAACTTTGATCATCTTTAGACAGTATGAAAATAGTATGAGAAATACCTGGTATGCAATGTTGTTTCATCTTACTCCTTTATCATAATGAGATGACTCTTCATAAGATCTATTCTGCAACTTGTTCAAATGATGCATAAGTTCTTGTATTCTCCTTTCTCTGTCTCTCTTCTCTTTATCAGGCATAATAATCTGAAAACTTGTATCACTCTTGAGATGACTGTAATTTAATTTTTCTAAATTTGTCTTTTGTCAATCTTGATTCAGTCATATAGTTCTAATTTGTTTCAATCAACTGTAATGATGTCATGATGACATCTTCATTATGTAAGTTGATTAGATGATGCATGATATAGCTTAGAATGATGCATCCTATCTTTTTTTGGTACTCTTTTCAAAAAATGAAAAGAAACATGCTATGCTCAAAACCTTGTGGGAGCCACATTTAATCCACATGTTTATTTGTCTACAAATCAGCAACAAAATTTGTCCTATACCTGCACAGTGAACAAACAAGTTAGCATAGAAAAGTTTATGATAATATTGATTGATCTCCTTTATTTCTTCTTGATCTATATCATTATCTGATATAAATTATTATATGAATTCATGATATGATAAGTAGATGTCTTTGTTTGATAAAAGCATGTGATAACTATAAACATTCGGAGCACTATGGGGCTGTCCCAAATTTTTTTGCAGGTTTCAACTGGATGGTGGCTTGGATTGAAGCATGAAGACTGAAGACTTTGAAGATCAACTTCAACAGAAACCTCCATAATCAGGCAATGATAGATGTTTAGATTTATCATATGTTCTTTTCTCTTTTCTTTTATCAAACAGATGCATAGCTTGCATGTCTACAATTGCTCAGTTTATTTATTCCCACATCTTGTGTGGGACGCATTTGAACATTTCTTTAAAAAATGATTAGTTAGTTTTTCTAATGCATATGATGTATATGTATTTCCTTTTTAATCAATGCATGAGATAAAGTAACAGATACCTGGATGTATGTTCAAAACATGACATGAAATAACAGTGTAATACAACATCTTTCTTTCTTTTATTCAAAATTGATTAATCTAAATAATCAATTTAACTTATAACTCCTGAAAGATCAAACTTTGTAGAACAACTGTATCTCCTTGAATGTTTGATCCTTTGATGATCAATTCTTTTGTCATGATAACTTATTAGTTCTGATTGGACTAATGGGTTATTTTGACAACTGGATCCTCTTTTCAGCTTTGTTAAAGTGTCAACCATTGAAGAATGCAAAACCTTGAAGTTTTCTATTATTCATTCTAAACAATTACACCTAGATCCAACTAATTTTCAGTGTGAACATAAAAATTAGTAACAATAGTAATGGGTGAAGAGGAGCTAAGTGAAGTGAGAAGGAGGGTGCTAAGATGGTGGAAATGGGTGGTATGGAGAATTGGGTGGAGAAAGAGATGGAAGAAATAGCAGGTAAAAACTTGGTTGAGATGGGAGGTGATAAGGAAATAGGAGGAATGATGGTAAAAGTGGTGGGTGAAGAAGGAAGGATAGAGATGCTTATATTTGCCACCACTAAAAGCAATGATGATGTTGTGTCTGAAACATAGAGAGTAGAGGATACAATGCCTCATGCAACAAGAGGAATGGAAGCTACACTTGCTGGGGATGAGGAAATTATAGGGACAACAGAGGTATTGGTAGAGGTGGTAGTAGATGCTTCTATTGTCTATGCCTTCAGCTTCTTAGCCTTTGAGCTCTCTCCTTTCCCACTTGGTATATCTTTCCTTTTAGCTGCTCTGGTCCTTGTGACAGGAGGAGGATCCTTCTTTAAAGTTTTGGGAGCAATGTTCTTGGATTTTCCTTTTTTAGCCAATGGTACATGCTCCTCACTATCAGTATCTTTTCTTACTTCTTGTTCTTCAGCACTTATGACCTCCATAGGTTGATTTTTTCATCTCCTGATTCCTTTTCTGAATCTTCCTCTGCGTATGTTAATGTAACCCCTACTTGTGTTAGAACTGCAATTTGGCTCTTGACCCAAATTTGTTGAGTTTGATCAGGTTCCTCATTGCCTCATCTAATGAACTTTCCTCTGCATTGGCCCAATTTGGAGGAGGAATAGGCTGATTAAGTAATGCTTCCCATGGCCCCCTCTGAACCACATTTCCATCTTCCACTACCTGATCAGGGACCCATATGATACAAAAAATTTTTATACATTCCAAGGATAGCTAGGAATAATTTCTTCTAATCACCTCATAGTCATCTACACAATCTACCCAAAAGTCCTCAAGGTGATCCTGATGAAACAACCTCTTACTTACATACTTCTCCATAGTCCCATAGGGATCAAAATGTTTCCTTCTTATATATGGATGAAGATTTAGCAGTTGTAATTCTTTGTCTGAGTGTTCTGCTACTCCTAAGGTGGTACAAGAATAATGACCCTTACCCAATAGAATTGGAAATTAATAATTGACCCTATGCAAATGTTTTAGCCTCTCTACACAGGTGAGGAGTTGTCTAGTCAGCTCAAGGAGGACTATCTTGTCTGTTGGATATTGGGACAACCTATATGGTGTACTTGTAAAGGATTGGATTCTTAAGTAGGTGAACTTATGAAACTGAAAGTACCATCTCCCATATTGTTGTATAACATTCATGGCATTGGGAGAAATTCTTAGTCTAGTGCTATCTTGAAGTAGCCTGGTGATATGCATAGTGAAGGCATCATTTACTCTCTTGTAATGAATCAATGACTAAGAGATAGTCAGCTGGGTATAGCATTCATAAACTTTCAATTGTTGATCCCTATTCCCAACTTCTCCAACCTTGGACAGTCTTGGGTATTCATTCCTTCTTGCTAAGACATAAACAATGTAGGAAGTCCATTTGAATGCCTCGTTCCCTCTAAAATTTACAAAGGCCTCATGCATGTTGTCACTTAGGATTTGAGCCCAGTGAAGTTTCTTGTGTCCATGTATTATCTCCTCAATGAGGGAAAACATCCATTCTTCGAAGGTACAGGTAGTGGTAAGCCCATAGATTCTACTTAACAGTGTTACTAAGTCCCCAATTTCATCATGAAAATCACTCCTATATAGTGTGTGAGGTAACTTGGTCAAAGTGGACCTTTTGTGCTTCACCCATCCTTCATTGATTTGTTTCTTGCGCTTATCTACATCCTTCTTATATGTGTCCTCTACATCTTTCTTGTCTGGGATTGAAAGCACTAGGAAAACAGGTATTCCAAAGATTTATGCCAGGGAGGTTGAGATCAAATCTGCCAAAATCTACCCATTTGTGACCTGAATAGTCCTGGTTAAAGGGTCATATCTTTCTGTACATGCTACAATGAGCTTTGGACACTATGCAGAGGTGGGGAAAGCAGTAGCTTATGTAATCCCATTATCTCTAATCTTCTCGGCTAGAGGAGTTGGGTTTGGTCTAAACACCCTGAGTCTAAAGTCCTCTAGGTCTATATTGTTGGCAAGAGACACATTGTAGCTTCATGATTGTTGTCATTGATGGCAACAAAGTTCATCCCACACATCCGCAGGACATGGTGTGCCTATACCAGAAGTCAGATTGAAGAGTGTTGTGGTCTGGTAAGCAAGAACAAAGTATGTGGCAAGGTTCGATAGTTAGGTCTGGATCTCTCAGAGGAAGTATCTTTGGAAAGTACAGACTTGGGGAAGTCAAGAGGAGTACCTTGACTGATAGATTCCAGGAATTTAGCCTCCGATGATGAAAGAGTAAAGAGATATAAGTATTCAAATATTGGGGTCCGGATTGGTAGAATAGACAGAAGAAGAACTGACAGGCAAGGCATCAGAAGTTATTCCGGATGAGATGTTGATGGTGATAAAGATTCCTAAGGTATCATTCATGATTGGCCAACTTGTTAGATGACTTCTATAAGTTCCTTTTTGATCCGCATCACTTGGGAAGCAAGGATTCAGCCGACAGACTAGAGTTTGGGAAATATTGACTATTCCGGATGCCGACTAGAAAAAGGATGAAATCCTTTGTGCAGATATATATACCAGATGGATTTTGATGAGAAGTGGTTGTGTTGTGTGTGTATAAAGAAAAGTAGAAGAGCAGAGTGAAAGCATTAAGGAAGGTTCGGTATGTGAAAGGACAGTAGCACAAAAGAAGAGGAAGGATGAAGTGTAGCAGATCAGTGTATTGAGCCTAACCGGAATTAAACCTCAGCATATGTGGATGCTTCTCATCAGTTCAAGGATCTTGTTATTCTTCTTACAACTTGTAGACAGTGAGTCTCTTGTAGGCAGTGAGCCTCTTGTGAGTAGTGTGCTTGGGTAGTAAGCCCTAATTGGCAAGTGCCATTTTATATTTCTATTCTTCTAACAGAGAATACAATCTTGGGTTAATCACCCCATGGTTTTCTTCCTTAACAGGGTTTCCATGTCAAAAATATTGTGTCATGTGTATTTCCATTTCTTGGTTATGTTTGCTTATTTGAATTGATGCAGCATTAAATAATAAGAAAGTTCAGAAAGCTGAAATAATTAAGATAACTGATTCACCCCCTCTTAGTTATCAACAATTGGTATCAGAGCCAAGTTCCTCCCAACAGAGCCTAACAGCTTGAGGAAGATCTAGGAATTCAAATGGATGTGTATGGTATGAGGGAGCAACTTAAGTCTACCCTAGATGATCTTGAGCAGTCAAATTTTGAAGTCAATGAATTGAAGGAAAGACTTAAACAGGCTGATGATTTCATAAATGAATTAAAAGAGAAACTGAGTCTCTCTATGAAAAAGAGAAAGGAGCTACTTCAGCAACTGGCAAGTCAAGGTGAAGCCAATGATACAAATGGAGATTTGAAGGAGAAAACCAAGTTATGTGAAAAGTTATCAAAAGAGACCATTATGGTAAGACATGAAGACTGCCATAAGATGGATAGAATAATTAGACATCTTGAATCTGATCTTGAAGATGCTAAAGATAATGAAGAAAAACTTGAGGATCAAATTGTCTCTCTTAGAAGGGATCTTCAAACAGCAAATGAATATAAAGAGAAATTCAAGATAAGTTCTGCTTAACTTGAAGTTCTTCTTGAAAGCCAAAAGAGGGTAGATGACAAGTGTGGTTTGGGATATGAGAAAGGAGAAAGCTCCAGATCCGGTCAGAAGAAGTTTGGATCAGAAAATTCAAGGAATAGTCCTAGAAGACCTCTGGTAAGGAAACCTAATGATCAAATATATCCATCCTTCAATGGATACTGCCACAACTGCAATAACTTTGGTCACAAAGCTAATCAATGTAGAAAGAGAATGAATTAGACTAACACATCCTTCTCCAGACAATGTTTTAACTGCAAAAGGTATGGTCACAAATCTCATGAATGCAGGAATATGCAAATGAACAATTCATTCAATGGTAGATGCTTTGCATGTAATAGAATGGGTCATATGGCTAATTAATGTAGATCAAGAGGACATCAATCAAATATACAAAGAAATGTTGTTTTCCACAATTGCAATAGATCCTGTCATATTGCCAAATTTTGTAGAAGCAAGAATTAGGACAAAAGAGGTCCGGTACATCATAATCAGAATCAAGACAAGGGAAAAGGAAAAGTGAATGCGGATGAAGTTCAAAGTGAGATGAACAATATTTGGGTGAAGAGAAGTATATAAAATGTAGGGAATGGATCCGCACCAGAATCTGGTGCTAATATTCCTTCCAAAAATTAAAAAGTGAGCTTTGGCTCAGGGGGAGACATAAGGAAAAACACTTTCTCCTAGCCAGTTAATTAGTGCCGGAATTGGCACAAGAAGAGTTGCAGATTAAAGGGTTTATAGAGAAACATCTAAATAAACTGTGTTTAAGATATGGAAGATCTGCAAGATGTTTAGATCAAGATTGATCCAGTTCATCAAAGTCATCTGAATAAGAAAAACAAGGCAAACCAGAATGACTTAAGTCAAGCATTTATTGCAACTTTGTATTAGGGTTTGTGGATTAATATAAGGGTTTTCTTATCAAACAATTGCTCATTCTACATTCAAGAAGAAGCGATAAAGAGCTCTACAACAAATCTCCTCAAGCCCATAAAAGATCATCTGCAGAAGTCGATTCATCCAGCAATCGATCCGGCTCACTTCGTGAAACCTTGGAGTGTAAAAGGTATTTTCCATTTTTATATATCTCTCTGCAAATCTTTGAAAGATGGCTACTCCAAATGTGGTGAAGATTTTTGATAGGCCACGCCCTAAATTTAAGAAGCACCCATATAAATCTCTAGAAGTTGATCCCCTAGGCACCTTTTCAAGCATTCCGCATGGGGTTTTGCATGTAGAAGATGTTGGAGCATATATTCATGCGAGTATTGAAGAATTTGGGGAATCTAAGTTGGTCGATATCTATCACAAGCATTTGATAGATGACTCTTTCAAACTCAAAACCTAGTATAAAGCCATCCGGGACAAACATTTTACACAATGCATTCATTTCCCCTATTTTTCAGAAGATAAATGGGTTCGGTATATTCTAAGCCGAATGCATGACAACTTCATGTGGTTGAATAGGCCATTCAAGATCACTAAGGATGCCATTAGGGCTATAACTAGATTACACTCAACCGATGAGATGCCTATTCTCAAATCTATCAAAAACCAAATTGTAAGTGAGGCTACCGGATTGAAATTTGATAAAAGAGAAATGACAATTGAGGATATCATAGATCTAGATATCAAGTTTGCTTCAATGATAATTGGATATAAGATATATCACTCTAGCAGGGAGAATTTAGTATACGAAACTACTGTATATACTACTTATGAAATGTTGAGGAAGAATGCAGACAATGATCTTTGTGAGCTTTTTTTGAACCAACTCTTGGAGAATCTATAGAAGATAAAGAAGGATAAGAAGAATTCTTTCAAATACAGTGGTTTGATACTCTGCCTATTCTTTTATTACATGAATGAGCTTCCTAGATCCAGTGGCTGGGTATGGCAGAATGATAGGCCAGTAGCCATTCAAATTAGAGATTATATACATAGGTTTGGTGATGCCAAGGCACAGAATACAGCTCTCTGGGGTTATTTCAAGAATTTTTAGAGCATGATGCAAGCAAGAGAGAGAATCCCCCAATCTTTAGTTGAAAAATATAAAGATACAATATGCTTTATGGTAGAAACTAATCAGTGCCTAATGGAGGCTGTGGAACCAAGAACAGTGTGGATCATGCCTATGGGGTATGAAGTGGATGAGAAAATTGTGGAGCTGCATGTTTAGCACATGCTAAGTCAGCCCAAGGATCCCAAGGCAGAAAGGTTTGGAACCTTTGAAGAATTAAGTGTGAAGATCCATGTGGAGTTAAGACAACCAGAAATAAAAAGAAAAGTGAGGAAGGAAATAGAAGAGCTTGCCAAGAGGCATGGAATTTCAAAAGAAGCACTTGATGCAAATAGAGAGAAGACAGAAAGGCCAGAGAAAGAAAAAGAAAAAGTAGAAAAAGAAGGTACTGCGGTGGAAATCCCCTCCCAGACCAGATCCTCTAAGACCTCTGCACCCACCACTGCAAAGAGCTCAAAGGAATCAAAACCGGAAGCAAAATCATCTAGAAAAGGAGAGAAGAGAACCAATAAAAAGGCAACAAGGTCTTACACAAGCCAAAAGGATGAAGAAGAGATAGAATCAGATGAGGAGGTAAGGAAAATGAGGAAAAAGAAGAAAGTATCTGGTGAACCCTCTACCGGTGAAGACAAGGAAGAGATAGTAGAAGAACTCATTGAAGGCCCACTCTATCCTTAGATGATGTAGTTAAAGCAGTCACTATGTATGGGAACCTGCAACCAATAACAAAATTCTATGATGCAGATAAAAAGATTCTAGAGGAAGCCACAGTTAAGTATTTGAACATATATAATAAGGCTTTTATTGAAATCATATCTCTCATTCCCAAAAGCCTAGAGAAGGAATTAGAGATATGAAAGAATAATGCTAGGGCAAAGGATCTTGAGATCCGGGAATAGATAGCCATTCAGCTCTTTCCTTCAATCACTCTGAAGCAAATGGATATGATCTTCAAAGATTGCAAGGATGAGTTCCAGAGCAAATCCAGAATGAATCAACTTATGCTCAGTGAAACTGACAAAATAGGAAAAGAGACAGAAGAGATTCTCTAGAATGCTTACAAAAGATTCAACATTCCCATTGTAAAGGACTTAGGTAATTATCCCTCAGCTACAAATGAATCTACTGACACAGTGGCAAAAGAGGTAAAGGAGACAAGTGAAGAAAAAGGTAAGGACTTAGATTCTTTGCTCTGGAAGAGGAGGCCCATGAACAAGCAAACATCTCTCCTCTGGTTTCCACTGCTGATTCTGGATCTAAAGAAGAGGTAAGAGTAGAAGAAAAAGAAGCAGAGGAAAAGGAAAAACAAGATGACAGTAATAAGGGTTCAAAAGGAGAGAAAACTCCAAAAACCACAGATGATAGTGGTAAGAATGTAGAAGGGGAGAAAACCCTGTCATCGGCAAGAGACACGGTAGAAGCAGTCGAAGAATTCCTAACCAAGGAGATGATGGAATTTGATGAATTGGAACTTCTTTAAGGACCATTCAATTTTAACTCCCTCTCCCTGGTTCAAACCATGAAGCTAGCATCCTTTACTTCAGCAAAGGCAAAAGAAAAACTTCTATAGTCTCACATGGAAGACTGCAAGCTCATAGAAACTGCATCCAGTGTATTGGAGAAGATCATGCCATCTTTTCAGAAAGATCCCTCAGCCTCTTCATCTAGTAATCTCAAATCTCTAGTAAATAGTGTTAGTACACATTTTGAATCTCTAGAGAAATCAGTTGAGGAGAAGGTCCAGAAAGAGTTTTTGGATAAGAGATTCTTGGAGTTACAAGGCTTAATAACAAATGATAGGAGAGTTATGGATATTGGAATAAAGAGATTGGAAAATGCTCTTAAAGATGGCAGAGATATCTACAAATTTTGTTTATCCTGGCCTAAAGTGACCAAGGATATTGAGAAGAAAGTAAAAGAGAAAGAAGATAAACTGACAAGTTTATCTCAAAATTTTGATCCTCTCTCCTCTTCTATAGTAAATCAGGAATGTCAAACTATTGTAATGATGAATGAGACTAAGAATCTTGAGAAGGAGAGGAAGAACATATTAAGAAGAATGGGTGAGATTAGAAGGATGATTATCCCCAAATTAGAGGCCATGCATGAGGCCCTAACAGATGCCCAGACTATAGCCCAGACCAGTGATCCGACAGATCTCAAGAGGGTAGAAGCTTTTGCATTCCTGTTGAGTGGTCACATCTCAATTTTGGACAGGATGAAGTAGAGTTGGGTGACACAAGTTGTATAGCTGAAGACAACTTTTGTAGACATACTACAGTATATGTAAGTATAACCTTCCTATATACTTATGTGGCTAAGTATAGTTGAGCTTTTGGGAAATTTTGGTGTGCGGACCCTACCCTTTGCCATTAATGTCAAAGGGGGAGTGAGGAACAGTAAAAAATGTGGAATCTAGCTAAGGGGGAGCTCCGGTAAAGTGTACATTAGAAGAGAGCATCAACCAAGGGGGAGTATAGTATAACACTTAGTCATTTTTCACTAAGTGTTGCCATCGATGCCAAAGGGGGAGATTGTTGGCAAGAGACACATTGTAGCTTCATGATTGTTGTCATTGATGGCAACAAAGTTCATCCCACACATCCATAGGACATGGTGTGCTCATCTAGCTGTCCATCCTGCCCGGCTGCTAGTGTAACGAATAGTAGGGCCATCTGATGCTAACTGCTGGAGTTCTCACAACTATAGTTCTCCCTCTCTCCCTAATACAAGATGTGAAATGAGGAGGACCAGCGAGCAAACTAGTACTTTCTTTCATCCGGGAGACAAGGGCTAGCCAACAGATTCTTTCCTTCCACCCTCGTTTCTCACGGTAATGAAATTCAACTATAGAAAGAAGGCGGGTCCAATGGAAAGAAAGAACTAACAAAGTATGTGGCAAGGTCTGACAGTCAGGTCCAGATCTCTCAGAGGAAGTATCTTTGGAAAGTGTAGACTTGTGGAAGTCAAGAGGAGTACCTTGACTGGTAGATTCCAGGAATTGAGCCTCTAGTGATGAAAGAGTAAAGAGATATAAGTATTCAAATATTGGGGTCCGGTTTGGTAGAACAGACAGAGGAAGAACTGACAGGTAGGGCATCAGAAGTTATTCCAGATGAGATGTTGATGGTGATAAAGATTCCTAAGGTATCATTCATGATTGGCTGACTTGTTAGATGAATTCTATAAGTTTCTTTTTGATCCGCATCACTTGGGAAGCAAGGATTCAGCCGACAGACTAGAGTTTGGGAAATATTGACTATTCTAGATGCCGACTAGAAAGAGGATGAAATCCTTTGTGCAGATATATATACCAGATGGATTTCGATGAGAAGTGGTTGTGTTGTGTGTGTACAAAGAAAAGTAGAAGAGCAAAGTGAAAGCATTAAGGAAGGTTCGGTATGTGAAAGGACATCAGCACAAAAGAAGAGGAAGTATGAAGTGCAACAGATCAGTGTATTGAGCCAAACCGGAACTGAACCTCAACATATGTGGATGCTTCTCATCAGTTCAAGGATCTTGTTATTCTTCTTACAACTTGTAGATAGTGAGTCTCTTGTAGGCAGTGAGCCTCTTGTGAGTAGTGTGCTCGGGCAGTAAGCCCTAATTGGCAAGTGCCATTTTGTATTTCTATTCTTCTAACAGAGAATACAATCTTGGGTTAATCACCCTGTGGTTTTCTCCTTTAACAAGGTTTCCACGTCAAAAATATTGTGTCATGTGTATTTCCATTTCTTGGTTATGTTTGCTTATTTGAATTGATGTTGCATTAAATAATAAGAAAGTTCAGAAAGGTGAAATAATTAAGATAACTGATTCACCCCCCCTCTCAGTTATCAACATATATGACCTAGGTCAGTATCTCCTATGTTCTTCCATGCATAATTGATCTTAGTCTCTAGAGGAATTCTCTTAAACTCATACTTCATTGTGTTTGCTCGGGCAAACATCTATCCTACGGGACATGACCTAATAAGTCTGAGTTGAAATAGAGTTGTCCTAGATGTTCAAGATCTTAGTTTTGAATGAATGATTACTATTCTCTATTCTTAAGTCAAGTTTTCTATTGAAATTCACACAAAGTCCTTTCAAAATACCTAAGTCTACAATTTGCATGCTATCTTACTTCATAAGACTTAATACATGAGTTTTGCAAAAGATAAATGAAAACAACACTTTAAAAGTCCTTTTTAACTCATGAAATAAATGCAAATTCATTGAAATTTTAACCCAAAACATGCAAATCATCTTACTTTTACCATTAAGATGCTTTTCGTAACAAAACAAACTTAGTTGCCTTAAAAATTTTTAATAAAAATGGCTCCGTGATCATTTTGCACTAATTTGGGAAGGTACTGCCTAAAGCTCTGGATTTGGTCTTGGCTGACCTAGCACTAGATTTAGGATCTACTGACTAAAGTTAGTGCATGGGGTTTTCAGCATAGGAAGGTAACTTAAGATTTTAGCGTAGGCAGAATGGTAAGAGGACTGGCACTGGTTTTGGTTCAGACTGACTAATATACATTTACGAAGTTGGTCGGTGTGTTTTCTAGTGTAGGTCTATTAGAGGAGGTTTCAACGTTAAAGGTATATGGATGCATCGGTGGGATTTAACATCACCACTGACTTGTGTGGGTTTCAAGGTGGACTGACCAAAGTCAGTGGAAGTGATATTCAGCCCAAGTCAAGAGATAGCAACTTCGGCACAAAGAGTTTAGATGTGGGCTAGTGGGATTTTCTGGTCCTACTACCTTAGCGCAATTTTTGATAGTGACCAACTAAAGGCGGTGGGAATGGTTTTGGACCCAAAGTCAGTTGAGTCCTATTTTAGTGCTAAGCTACTTTTAAGCATTTGGCATAAAATTTCTAGGGTATCGAATTAGCATCATTTTGATGGGTTTTGGATAGAAGTCGGTTGAGGCAAGTTTTAGCGCAGAGACGCATGGTTGAATTTTAATGTAAATGTCTTTTAAGAGTAATTTTAATAAATTCAACTCAAATTTTCCTTGTGTGGATTCTACGAAGTAATGCCAAGAGGTAGTGAGGGATGATTTCGATACAAAGGCAGTGGGGTTCATTTATAGCGCAACTTGCAGTTTTGATTTTGACAAAATTTAAATGCAGGTTTGTAGGATCCAATCAAACCCAACTTCTCCCGACTTAAACTATTCTTGCATACAGACTAGGGTTTGATTTTATATGCATTTAAGAAGCATTTTCCTAAAAAATTAGAATGTTTCTAGTGCAACAAAAGATCGTGCAATCCCAATATGCATTGTAAAATTCATTCCAAAAATTCCAACTTTGAAATGACTCCAAAAGATAAAGGATAAGAACATTTTAGCACCTGAACTTTCATAGGGAAACTTAGATTAATAAAACCCTAGGTTACATCAGAGAAACAAACTGAATTTTTGGTGCCCCAACCTAGTTTGAGGGAGTTGCAGTAATGTAGGAAATCTATTTGAATGCGCCCCCAAATCGTATCCCTCATCGCCTCGAACTTGCTAATCATGCTTACAAATCTCAAAAATGGTTTACCGATCATGAAATGAACTCAAAAATAACTGAAATCGCTAAATACTGGTGCAGGAGCACCTACCTGACAGCTGGCCTCCATGAGGCAGTTAGTTTGTTATAGGTCTGGTTAATGTTTCCAAGAAGGTCTTATAAGACCAATGCGTGTAATAAGGTCATGTTGACCATACTTTACTATTTTTAGATAGTTTGTTTGGACAGCTGTTATACTGTATGTCCGGTTGGATCTCCCAGCCGCCTGGAGAGATTTCCTAGCCGCTTGGAAGCTCCCAGCCGCTTGGAAGCTCCCAGCCGCTTGGAGTCAAGTTGGTAGTACTCGCGAGAATTCCTATTTATGCATTAGGATTGGTTGGTTTTAGATATATTGAAGAGCTAGGTTGCACAGAGTGAGACAGAGAGAGAGACAGAATATTGTATTTGCATCTTTTGAAATTAATAAAGAGATCCTGTTTGTGTCCATTCTCTGTTTTGAATTCCATTGTGTAATCGAGTTGCTGTTCTGGTGGTTGCATGGATTCGCTGATCCATTCCACCGGTTGATTCGTCGAATCGGTGGAATGGCTATGTACAATAGTTTAGGATTTAGTTTGCATTTTCTATTTGTTCACATGTATGTTTGCAGGATCGCAGTCGAGATGTGCTGAGAACCCTAGCATGGGCATGTGCTAGGTCGTGCTGGCAGTTCGAGTCTGGAAAGTTGTCCAGGAAGCAGATTGGGTCACCTCAGGAGGTTCGGCGGATTGAAATTCGCTAAGGTTAGAAATTCGTCACAACGGCATCATCAGGATATTTCTGTGTATATCCTGCAGTTACTTCGGGCGTCATCCGAGTAGATGGAGGTGAGCATGATACAGTTATTTGCATAAGGTGAATGCATTTCGGGGTGATCATCACAAGGTGTTGCCGAGGAAGAGTATATCGGCATAAGTTAGTCGATCGGGTTGATAAAATCATCGTGGGCCGATAATGTTAAGTTTGGCCGACAGTAGGATATTGAAGGAACTGCATATGACGTCATCGTCATCAGGACATTCCGAAATATCACCCGATAAAGGTTTATCCTGCTGACCATAAGTGTTTTGGTATCGGCATAAGGCATTGAGAAGTTAAGTGGATCGGGAGAAGGATATTCGGCAGAATATTCGTCATCAGTATAAAGTTGAGTATCATCATTAGGATGTTTCAATATGACCGGATAAGTCATATCCTGATGCTGCTTGTTTAAGCAGGTCGGAGATCAGGGTGACGTAAGCGTCTAAAGGAAAGGTGCATGAGAGTGTCGTCATCAGGATATATGGGAGGAACCGGATATTTTACATCCTGCTGATGAAGATGATGTCGAACATCATGATGCTGCAGATAGAGGTTGGCGGTAAGATGAACAGTGATCGTCAGGAGGATGATTGTGCTTGCCGAATATGATGAAGCTACCGATAGCCGGATATGATGATGCTGCTGACAGGTGAAAGGTCGAAGGTTTGTCTGCAGGAGGATATCGGTCGGCAAGAGAAAATATGATGATGATGATGGGTTGTAGACATACATGCTGTATGTCAAGGTTTTAGTGTGGATGCCTCTGCATCATAGTGGTATCAGAGCTTAGCAAAAGGTCTGGGCTGTTGTGTGTTGATTCTGTCACTGAAAAGACAGAGGTAGAGGAGTGAGAGGTTGACAAAATGCCTCCGAAAGGTAATGGTACTGCAAGGGAATTGCAAGAGATGAAGGAAAAACATGCCAGAGAGATGAGGAAGATGAAGGATCTTGCTGAAGCACTTCAAGCCAGGCTTGTAGCCTTGGAGAAGAACAAAAAGAGGGAAGTGGACGACAGTGAATCAGAAGAAGATGAAGATACTGTTGAAGAGTATGAAGAGGTAGCTGAAGATCTGGATGCTGAAGACCAGAGATTTGCAAAACTGTTAAAGGCAGTGCAGAGTGATAAACCTAAGGTAAAGGTTGATGTTTCCAAGTATAATGGAAGTTTGAATGAAGATGAGTTACTGGATTGGATTGCTGCACTTGATAATCACTTTGAATGTGAAGATGTTGCTGAGGATCAGAAGGTAAAGATTGCAAAGACCAAGTTAGGAGGTCATGCTTTGGTATGGTGGGATTATGTACAATCCGAGAGAAGGAAACAAGGAAGGTCAAAGATCACTTCATGGGATAAAATGGTAGCAAGGATCAAAGGTAAATTCTTGCCCAAGGATTATGAAATTCAGATGTTTAAAAAGCTGCAATTTTTAAGGCAGAAGGAAATGGATGTGAAGGCATATACTGAGGAGTTTTATAAGTTGAGTATGAGATCTGGTCATCATGAGAATGAGGTAGAAAAGGTGGCTAGGTACTTGGCTGGTTTGAGATTGAACATACAGGATGAGTTAGTTTTAGCTAACCCTAAGAGTGTGGAGGATTGTTACCAAATGGCAATCAGGATTGAAGAAAAGATGAATAGGAGACAAGATAAGTCCATGAGAGGAAGAGGCATCAATATGAGGGGAAGAGGATTAGCCCCTACAACAAGGCAAACCAATGAGGGTCAAGAAGACACTGGTAAAGGACAGGGACAGTCTGATTTCAGAGGTGGATGGAAAGGTAATAGAGGCAGATTTGGAAGTGGTAGAGGTTCTACTACATTTTCAGGAAAGTGTTACACCTGTGGTGAGTTTGGTCATCCATTTTTCAAATGTCCAGAAAGCAAAGGTTTATCATCCAGAAATGATAGAACGAATGACAAGAGAGTACAACTTGTGCAAGAAGAGAAAGTAGAGAAAAGTGTGCAAAGTTCAAACACTTATCAAGGAGATAGAGCTCCTGACAGTTATGGATATCCTGAGGAGGGAGAAGCATTGATGCTAAGGAGAACTAGTTTGCAGACATCAAAGGATATGATGCAAAGAAGAGCTCTTTTCAAGACCACATGCAAGAGCAAAGGTAAAGTATGTAAGGTTGTCATTGATACTGGTTCAACAGATAACATGGTATCTCAGGAAATGGTGGATAAACTAAATTTGGAAAGGATTCCACACCAACACCCTTACAAGGCATCTTGGGTGAGTGATAGTCAATCACTTTTTGTCTATGAACAGGCATATGTTGATTTTCAGATTGGAGCATATCATGATAGAGTTTTGTGTGACATTTTGCCCATGGAATGTTGTCACCTACTGTTGGGTAGGCCATGGCAATTTGATAGGAGGGTACTGTATGATGGGTATGCTAATACCTACACCATCAAGAAAGATGGGAAAACTATTATGTTGATGCCATTACAGGAAGCAGCTGTAGTACAGAAGGCAGCAAAAATCATTTTAGTGGGAAAGAAGGAATTTGTGCAGAAGCCTATAGGAGCAGGCATAAAGGCAGTTGAGGACATTGCAGGGAAAGAAGTTGTTAAGGACAACAGTTTGAAGACAGTTTCAGTTTTGACTGACAGAGGTCAGCAGCAGGTTCAGCAACAGGTTTGCAAACAACAACCAGTTGAGAGGAATGACAAGGATGTTGTCATAGTTGGGACTATTGTTTGTCCTATAAAGGTTGAAAGAAAGACAGAGTTGAACATTACAGAAGTTCAAGAGGCAGTTCAGATAGAGGTTCTGGTCAGACAACCTGACAAACACAAGGTATGTGAGAGAAGGGCCTAGATTGACAGGCATGAGGATTTACTTGCAAGAAAACAAGTTACAGTTCAGAAGTCTTGGAGCAGCCGAGAGCCAGCAGAGGACAAAGCTGGAACAGGTCAAGACACTGCAAAGGCAAAGTGTAAAGGTGGAGGACTTCCACAACCTAACTCATGGGACATGAGTTCTTTTCTGTTGGGGAGTATGGTGCAGGAGCACCTACCTGACAGCTGGCCTCCATGAGGCAGTTAGTTTGTTATAGGTCTGGTTAATGTTTCCAAGAAGGTCTTATAAGACCAATGCGTGTAATAAGGTCATGTTGACCTTACTTTACTATTTTTAGATAGTTTGTTTGGATAGCTGTTATACTGTATGTCCGGTTGGATCTCCCAGCCGCCTGGAGAGATTTCCTAGCCGCTTGGAAGCTCCCAGCCGCTTGGAAGCTCCCAGCCGCTTGGAGTCGAGTTGGTAGTACTCACGAGAATTCCTATTTATGCATTAGGATCGGTTGGTTTTAGATATATTGAGGAGATAGGTTGCACAGAGTGAGACAGAGAGAGAGACAGAATATTGTATTTGCATCTTTTGAAATTAATAAAGAGATCCTGTTTGTGTCCATTCTCTGTTTTGAATTCCATTGTGTAATCAAGTTGCTGTTCTGGTGGTTGCATGGATTCGCTGATCCATTCCACCGGTTGATTCGTCGAATCGGTGGAATGGCTATGTACAATAGTTTAGGATTTAGTTTGCATTTTCTATTTGTTCACATGTATGTTTGCAGGATCGCAGTCGAGATGTGCTGAGAACCCTAGCATGGGCATGTGCTAGGTCGTGCTGGTAGTTCGAGTCTGGAAAGTTGTCCAGGAAGCAGATCGGGTCACCTCAGGAGGTTCGGCGGATCGAAATTTGCTAAGGTTAGAAATTCGTCACAACGGCATCATCAGGATATTTCTGTGTATATCCTGCAGTTACTTCGGGCGTCATCCGAGTAGATGGAGGTGAGCATGATACAATTATTTGCATAAGGTGAATGCATTTCGGGGTGATCATCACAAGGTGTTGCCGAGGAAGAGTATATCGGCATAAGTTAGTCGATCGGGTTGATAAAATCATCGCGGGCCGATAATGTTAAGTTTGGCCGATAGTAGGATATTGAAGGAACTGCATATGACGTCATCGTCATCAGGATAATCGTCATCAGGACATTCCGAAATATCACCCGATAAAGGTTTATCCTGCTGACCATAAGTGTTTTGGTATCGGCATAAGGCATTGAGAAGTTAAGTGGATCGGGAGGAGGATATTCGGTAGAATATTTGTCATCAGTATAAAGTTGAGTATCATCATCAGGATGTTTCAATATGATCGGATAAGTCATATCCTGATGCTGCTTGTTTAAGCAGGTCGGAGATCAGGGTGACGTAAGCGTCTAAAGGAAAGGTGCATGAGAGTGTCGTCATCAGGATATATGGGAGGAACCGGATATTTTATATCCTGCTGATGAAGATGATGTCGAACATCATGATGCTGCAGATAGAGGTTGGTGGTAAGATGAACAGTGATCGTCAGGAGGATGATTGCACTTGCCGAATATGATGAAGCTGCCGATAGCCGGATATGATGATGCTGCTGACAGGTGAAAGGTTGAAGGTTTGTCTGCAGGAGGATATCGGTCGGCAAGAGAAAATATGATGATGATGATGGGTTGTAGACATACATGCTGTATGTCAAGGTTTTAGTGTGGATGCCTCTGCATCAAATACCCCCCCAATTCATGCCATTAATGTAGTGTACGTCTGTAGTAAAATAGGTGTAGATTTTGGTCCTTACTGATCTGGCAGGGTTTTCTGGGTCAACTGACCCGGCACTAGATTTGAGTCCAACTGACTTGCATCATTTTTAGCATTGACTAACTTGCACAGTTTTAGGGTCTCTCCGACAAAAGTTAGTGAGGGGCAATTTAGGTGTAGGTTAGTAGAGGTAACTTGTAGTGCAAAGTTAGTGTTATGGAATTTTAGTGCTAAGGTGGTAGGATGGAAATTTAGTGCTGGGGTCAGTAAGACACATTTTTAGCACAAAGGACCTAATTGACTTGAGTTTGATGACAACGGAAACTTAACTTAACACTTTGAAACCCTAAGTAACCTAAACACTCTTCAGCAAGAAAGATTTGACTTCAACCTTCAAATGGATTAATTTTGATAACGCGACTTGAACATACTAGGAACTAACAGAAACTGAGTTGACAATCTAAGCCACAATAGAAGGAGGGGGTCCCTATATAGTGAAATGGGGAATGTGTGTAAGGCACAACACAATGGAATTTACAGTCATGGAGGAAAAATAGAAGAACCAGTTAATTGTAGGAATCAAAACTTATTAGAGCCAAAATCAAAGTTGTGATTTACGAGATTGTAGTTGGAGATATTTTTTGGCAATTTTTAGAGGATTTTAAAAGGGTTTCTTTGGCTTTAAATATAGAGATCTAGGACAGAGACATGGACACAATAGACAGAACCAAAGATCAGAAACTTTTAGCAATCAGAGTAGAGACATTTTTTTTCCTTAACATATACCTCTCATGAAGGATTCAAATATTGTATTTTGTGCAAGTGATTGCCTCTATATTTTGTTCTCCATAAAATAATGAAGAGAGAGAAGTGTTTTGTTCATTATGGATTTATTTTTGATTCTTTCTTCTTTCTTTCTACATTAAGACTTTTGGTTAATTTTCTATAATATGCTGGGAAATGTTAATCATGCAATCTGCTCTTTAATTTTTACTAGTAGACTCTTTCAAGATTTAATCACTGTGTTGTTGGGTAGATAATGAATCTGGTGCATCGCCTTAGTAGATTAGGAATTTCATTTATAATCTTGCTTCTTTCTTCCCTTTTCCTTAGAACCCATAGAGAAGAACCAACTTCTTTAAAATCTGAAGGTTATTCTGAGAGTCAATCCCACATTCTTAGAATTTCCCATTGTTGGTGATTTATTGACAAATTTAAACATCAGTAGTTTTTGGCACACCTGGTAGGACTAGAATCAAAGACTTTGGTCTTTGTTTTCTTGAATCTTGGTTCTACATTTTGTGGTTTTGATGGAAAATCACAAAAATATCTACTCATAGGAGCATGAATCTTCCATCTGGTGACTCTACTAGTGACTCTTTCTCAGATCTTTACTTTTGCAGATCTTGGCAGCCTCAAATATTTTTGTGCAGCTCAATATTCCTGCAAGAAATTTGCCTTTGTGACTTGGGATTCAAGTCCTCTTCTTCTACAACAATAGGGTCAAGTTCCTGAGGCATCATGGAAAGCATTACCTCATTTTTTTGGAGATGGCTCTGTTTGTCCTATAGATCATATTCAGGATGTTGCAAATTTATGCACTATACACAATGTCACAACTGAGAATGAGGCTCTTCTGTTGTTGGCATCTTCTCTCAAAGGCAAAGCAAGGGAATGCTATAGAGGTTTGTAGCCCAGTTCAGTCACAAGCTGGGACCAGCTTGGTGAGCTCATTTACAAGCAATTCTAAGAAAGGACAGATGTTAGCTTCCTCACTCAGAATCTAATTACAATCAAGAGGCATCCTATGGAATTTTTTTAGTTGATATGAGACCTCCTCCAGTTTTTGTATTTCTATATTATTTAGAGGCTTTGGACCCTAATTTTTTTTTTATGATTCAATCCTTAGGAGGTGAAACCCTACCCTAATCATATAATCTTGCTATTAGAGCTGAAAAGAACCTCATAGAAGTTGGTAAATTGCCTCCTATGCCTTTAGAACCATTGTTGCCTCATGCAAAGATCTTGTCTCAAGCTCTTCCTTGTAGCCAAATGCATAATTGTTCTAGTGCACCCACCCTCGCTGCTAATTTGTCAAATCATACAGAGATGAGTGCAATAAAAGAGCTTATAAAATTCTTCACCCATGAGCTAAATGAGCTAAAAGATCAAGCCATGTATCATGCTGATCGAATTTTCATGCCTCAAAGCCCCTATGGACAAAAATATCAATACAATCAGTTTGTAGAAGAAATTCTCCCTTAGACATATAAGAGACCCTCTTATTTTGATAATTGTACTTTACAAGCATTTGTGTTTACAAATCAGCCAATAGAAGTCACAGGTTAGGTACTTCGTTACTTTGAGGTCAAAGAAAAATGCAATCCACATCCAAGAAAAGAGGTAGCTCCTATCTATACATTGTGTTCTTTTGGTTCTAAACATCATGCACATGTGGAAAAGTGTGATTTAGAAATTTAGTCAAATGATGAAGAAGATGTAGATAATGATGAGTTGACTCTTCTAGAAGCTGAAAAGTACTTGAAAATGGGCTTTGAATCTGAAAAGTACTTGGTGAGGGGTGATGCAACATCTATACCTTATTTTGAAAAAGAAGTCGCAAAGGACATTTCTATAGAATCTACAAAGAGTGAGTGCTTTTATTTTTGCAATGAGTTTTCACATCTTGTAGTAGATAGTGATGAACATGGGGAGCAACAAAATGAGGATTTATTCTCAGTTTTTCAACAAGGATATCAGATTCTTGGTGTAGAGTATCCTACAATTGAGCAAGTGCATGGCTATTTTGCAAAGCCTCTTTTAGGTGATCATGGAGGAAATTTTGAAACAGAGGTAGATGCAAATGTTGATTTATTTTCTAGTTTTGAAAATGGATATTTCTTTTTCTTGATGAGGATCTGTAGAGGCATGTAAAGATTCACGATAATGAGACCTCAAGAGACATTTGTAAAAGTGAAGATTTTCATAAATAATTGCAAAATATGCCATTCTTCTTTCAAGAAGAAATCCCAATTAGATTCAAGACAATTATTGGTAGCGCTGTCACTTACCAGCCTAATTTTGATGCTATCTTGAGTCATGATCTTGTAGAAGAACATGCCGAAAAGATCACTAATAGAGTCATGTTAACAAATGCTTTCATATATAAGCACGAGCATGAGATCCAACACTTGATTTTCCCTTCCCATCCTCCGCTAAAGCAAGAACAATGTGCAGATCAACTTGATTGGTATTTTCATGTCAATGAAGAATCTCTAGAATGCAAGAAGGTGAAAAGGTACAAGTTCCTAATATTTTTCTTCATGCATTTTATTTGGTTAGTTATCAGTTCAATGTGGATTTAGTGGGGTAGAATCATCATATATGATAGTTATTTTGTTGTCCCTATGAATGGGCATGTTCTTGTGAGTTTCATATGTCAATAATTGAAGCTCAGTAATAAGTTGCAGCTGCAACAATAGATAGATTTCAGTTTCAGTTCATTTGCTTTCAATAAGTCTCAGTTGCTGTAAGGATTAATGTTTAGTTTCAAAGGTTTCAGTGGTCATCAGTTGTGGTTTAAGTTGTAGAATGTGTTTGGTTTAGTAGTGTTTCAATTTCATATTTAACACATTTTCTGGGCAGGTTGCATAAGTTTTGATTGCACAAGTTTTGGTTGTGGATCTATTTTGGTTTTATGGATATCTCAGTTTTAGCACAATTCTAACTCTATGCCCAATGGATGAGGCACAATTTTCTGGTATTCAGCATGTGGACACACTTTCCCAGCCAGTCACCAAGAAATGTTGTGCAACTTTTGCACACCATATTAAAATTTTTAATATCAAGGAGATTCATGGTTCAGCCTATGAATTAAAGGCACTAAGTCCAGTCAGATTCTAAAGCATGGCCACGTAGAGGAAGGCTCAACTATTTCATTATGATACACAGTTCAATAAATTAGTGGCATAGAGAGGAGTTTGTCCTCTTATAACAAACAGGGACAAATCTGGTACAATATTTAGAGTCTCTAATGCAACACGTTAATGAAACAAAAGTACTTTCAATGCAACACTCCACCAATATCAAAAACATGAAGAGCACTACCATTTGACATGGGTAAAGGAAGCATAAAAGGTGTTGCCCTTTCAAAAAGGCATTGCCAATTTGTAGATGACTCAACATATAAAAACTCCATGCAAACAGAACATAGGTGCAAGCCAATGAAGGGAACATGGAACCACCAACAAGGCTAATGGTATGTAAGTTTGAAGGCATGCATCATAAAATAAAGCCCATAGTTAATTTTAATAAGGCACCAGCATTCATGTGAAATGGCTCAGTATTTGAAAAGAGAGCAAATAAGAGTTATAGTGCAACAAATGAAAGCACTCATTCTTGAGATGAGGAAGCGCTACCCATTCTCAATGATACATCAAAGGATGGTGATGCCACCAAATGGAGGCAAAGCACATAAATATGGCATGGACATAAGCAAGCTCACGCTACCCTTGACAAGGTAAAGCCACAGAGACACAAGTAATTAAATGGCATAGTCACTAGCATATAAAGTCATTTCTAACAACAACGTGATTTACGTAGTAGAAGAACAACATACATTCCAGGCCATTTGAAAGGATAGGTGGCCACAATTTGAGGCACAACCAATAAATGTGAAACATGACACAAGTTTAATCATGGTGCTACCTTCAAATCAGAGGCATGGCCTCATAAAACAAAATATAGAGGCAACCATTGTGCATAGCCTATAAAGAATGGATGCTAGGCTTAAATACAAGTTTCAGCATCAGCCTATAAATCAAACCACAAGCCATTCTAACATGGCATAGTTCCTGCACAATGACATAGGTCATAAAATGACAGTAGTGGCTATTAGAATCAAGTGCATAGTAGGAGTGCTAGTTTTTCAAACAGTGGTATCATCCATATGATTGAAGATCAAAGTCACTTCAAAATACAAAGTTCAAGAAAGAATCTTGGCCTCTCCATGGCAAACATGGCATTGGTTTTATAAAGACAAATCAATATCTGAATGTCACGCAAGCATCTAAAAGTAAGCCACCATCTCTAAATGCAACCTATAGAAAATGGAGATAAAATGATAGAGTCACTGCCAATAACAAAACATGGCATTGCCTGTAAACTCCAATACAATCAATATGTATAGCATCAGCATAAAGAAGATTTAGGGTGCAAAGAAAACAAAGGCTTAAAACAATACAGGAAAAATAACACACAACAACCATAGATTAGAAAAAAATTGACGAATCAGGCATCAAATGAAAGGAAGAAGCGGAAGCAACCATGTGTTAGAAAAAGAGGAAAGAAGAGTCTCAAGGCTATGGAGCTTGCCACTTGGTAGAATGGGGGGTGTTTGAGGAGAAGCAACAAAAATTTCCTTTCGGAGGAGCAAGAATATGCCACATGGGAGAAATAGAGCAGAGATAAATGTTTTTTTTTCATTTTTATAAAACTCACCTAAAAAAGGTTGAGTCACGTGAGTCCAAAAGCTAAGTCATATTATTTTAATGTTGAGTCCTTTATTTTAGTGATGGTGGGCCCTCCTCAAATAAAGCTAAGCCTTATTAAATAAAGAGTCTTTTTTAGATTTAAAGCTCATGGGTCATGGGAAGTTAAAGTAGAATTAAATAAAGAAATGAAGAGTCTTTTATTATTTAAAGATTCACATGGTGGGACCTAAGGTTAAAATAAAGCTATGTCTTTATTTAAAGATTCATATGACTCTTAAGTCTCACAAATTTACATGCTTTATTCTACGACAAGCCAACAGAAAGAAGAAAGAATGGGAGTTTGAGTTTTTCATACTTGTGGAAGCAATGGAAGTTACAGTCATGGAGGCAAAACATATGAACCAATTAAATGTAGGAATCAGTTATCAGAGTTGAAATCAGAGATGGGATTTACGGGATTGCAGTTGGAGATATTTTTTGGCAGTTTTCAAAGGATTTTCAAAGGGTTTCTTTGGCTTTAAATATAGAGATCTGAGATAGAGACATGGACACAATAGATAAAACTAGAGATTAGAAAGTTTTAGCAACCAGAGTAGAGACATTTTTTTCCTTAACAGGTGCCTCTCATGAAGGATTCAAATATTGTATTTTATGCAAGTGATTGCCTTTGTATTTTATTCTCCATCAAACAATGAAGAGAGAGTGGTTTTTTGTGCATTCTAGATTTGTTTCTGATTCTTTCTTCTTTCTTTTTGTGTTAAGCCTTTTGATTAATCTGCTATAATATGCCAAGAAATGTTAATCATGCAATTTGCTCTTTAATTTTTACCAGTAGACTCTTTCAAGATTTAATCACTATGCTGTTGGGTAGATAATGAATCTGGCGCATCACCTTAGTAGATTAGGAATTTTATTTATAATCTTGTTTCTTTCTTCCCTTTTCCTCATAACCCATAGAGAAGAACTAGCTTCTTTAAAATCTAGAGGTTATTCTGAGAGTCAATCCCACATTCTTAGAATTTCCCATTGTTGGTGATTGATTGGCAAATTTAAACATCAACATAAACCACACAATGAAAATCTAATTCAAACCTTATTAATGTCTTCTAAATAATCTAGAATCAATGGAGATTGCAACAGAAATAAAACCCACTACACAAAAATAACATGCATTAAGAACTGAACACATAATATAGTATGTAATGTGGATAAAACCCTTTCGGGTAAATAATTCCACCAAGAAAAGAGGGTCCAATTTGTATTATCTTCAAATATGAGATTACAATACATGTACTTCCTCTACTTCATCAGTATTCAATCCAGTTGTGCCTGTTACTCTCAACTCTACTAAAACCATAGTATACAAATCCTTATAAAAGGGGGTTGCCTTCAAGGGCAAGAAAACCAACATAATATCGACCGTCAGATCTATGACCCCCTTGCAACCCCCTTGTCATGGATAAATTAGCGTTAGGGACTAGAACTAAACATGCTACTGGTGAAACCTTTCATCCCTTATTTACAAACAATAATAGGAATAATAAATTACATAGGATTGACAAGGTTGATGGCACCTTAATCCTAACAAAAAGGGCAATCAGTTTGGGGAAAAGAAAAATAAGAATAAATTTACTAAAGGGTGTGAGAATAGTAAATCTTATGCCAAACACAAAGCTTTCAGCGAAGGGGCAAATGATAGCAGTGATAGAGGGAAACCTTCAGGACCTAGGGGAATGAGGGGTGGATATTTTGTCTATGGGGGGAGCATTACGCAAATAAGTTCCCTCAGAAAACATCTGAAAGAGTAGAAGGAATTGAGCATCTATCTTTTTAGCATCACATTCATGCAGCAATGCACAATAGATAGGCTAACTATCAAGCAACTCCTATTCAACTAATAGGTGCAATCTGTGGCCTTCCTATTAATGTACTTATTGATACTAGTGCTATCAAATGTTTCATAGATCCTAAAGTAGTAGAAAGGTTGCCTAGGAAAGTTGGTTAGATGGATAAATCTTAGACAATAATGTATGGTAACTAAGAAGAGAGGAGGGTACACTAATGTCTAGCCTTCAGTGATTTGGCACTTCCAAGTTTTGTAACTCAGGTTAACCTTTATGTGGCTCCATTAGAATCATATCATGTGATTCCTAGAATAAACTGGTTGATTTAACACAAGGCCATAGTGAATTGTTCTGAGAAGGTGGTAACTTATTTTGATGATTTTGGAAACCCAACCAAAATTTGTGGCACTTAAAAGGACATAAGCCTTAGACAAATCTTTGCCATGCAAGTTAAGAGAGCTTAGAGGGAAGGATGTACTCTTTATGCTTTCCACATAGATGACTTGGGAGATAGTAAGGAACTCTCAATTGATGATTTTCTAGTGCTCCAATAATTCTGTGATGTATTTCCAGAGGAGTTACTTAGATTTCCACCAAGGAGAGAGTTTGATTTCTCCATTGATCTTTTACCTAGTTCCGAACCACAGTAAAAAGCCCCTTATAAGATGACCACTACTGAATTTTGTATGAATTAAAGGTCCAGTTACATGAATTGCTAGATAAAGGTTTAATTTGACCAAGTGTGTCACCTTGGGGAGCACCTGTAATCTTCATGAAAAAGAAGGATGGTACTCTCTAAATGTGTATAGATTATAGGATGCTCAACAAAGTGACTATCAAAAATAGATACCCTTTGCCAAGGATTGATGAACTTTTTGATCAAATGAAAGGTATATTGTGTTCTCAAAAAATTGACTTAAGATCTAGTTACCATTAGTTGAGAATTAGGGAAGAGGACATCCATAAAATGACTTTTAGAACTCATTATGGACATTACAAGTTCATAGTACTTCCTTTTAGGCTTACTAATGCACCTGCAACATTTATGAACCTAATGAATATTGTGTACAAAGACTGTTTAGATGATTTTGTCATTGTGTTCATTGATGACATCCTCATTTATTCCAAGAATGAGGAAGAACATTTGAGAATAGTGCTGCAACGTTTAAGGAAACACCAACTACTTGGAAAGCTGTCAAAGTGCTCTTTCTATCAGAAGAAAGTGCACTATTTAGGCCACATTATTTCAGCTGAGGAAATATCAGTTGACCCAACCAAGATTAAAGCCATAATGGAATGACCAACTCCCTCGAATGTTCAGGAAGTCTGAAGTTTCATGGGATTAGCTAGATACTATAGAAGATATGTTGAAGGATTCTCCAAAATAGAAAATCCTATTACCACCCTTCAGAAAAAGGGGAAGAAGTTTGTATGGATAGACAAATGTGAGCAGGCCTTTCAGTTTTTGGAACATAAGCTCACTACTACTCCTTTTCTTTTGGTGTCGGATCTAAATGGGATATTTGCAATCATAACAAATGCTTCAGGAGATGGTTTGGGTGGGGTCCTTATGTAGAATGGTCAGGTTGTAGCATATGAACCCTAGAAACTGAAGCCTTATGAGGCAAATTATGTACTTGATGACTTAGAGTTAGTTGCATAGTGCATGCTCTACAAATGTGGGGGAACTACCTTATCATAAAATCTTTTGAGTTAAAAACTGACCATTTAGGACTTAAATACATTTTCACACAACCAAATCTAAATGCTCATCAAAGATGATGGCTTGAATTTCTAAGTGAGTATGACTTTGATATAGATTATATCCATGGATAGAAAACTGGATCAAAGGCAATACAAAGATAATGACAACAAACCCAATACCTTCACCTTCAATTCAAGTCCTCCACATGTGATAGAACAAAGTAGATGCACCCTAATCTACTAGCTATGTTGTCTAAAATGACTGATAGATAATGATATGTAAAATTGCTCATGATTTCTGCAACATAATGATAGTATGAAGATAGTGGATATGGAGATCTAGAGTGATTTTGATAGCATAATGGTGTATGAGGATGGATCCCCAAATAGCTTGGGTGAGGCATCATTTATAGGAGATAAGGGATAAGGATTGATGTCTAGGATTGAAAGGTCAATTGTGTGATGTGGATGGCTAAGATTAAAAGATAATTAAATAAGTGGGATAGTGGTGTAGTCACGATTGGAGGATTTATAGAATGAACTATCCAAGCCATGCAACAAGAGTAAAAACAATAGAAACAAAACAATTATAGGATGCAATCAATGATTCAAATACTTAGTATATCATAGATTCAAAACACTTATATGCCGACAACATGTGGGCTATAAATTAGGGCTCACGGGCCTGATTATCCAGTTATAGAAGATATGGCTTTGAAGCTCAAACATCTAATGCTTACAAACTAAGAAGTTTCTAAATTGTTAACTACCTTTCTAATACATCCTAGAGATCTATATATATCATCTCCAAGCTTAAGAATTCCTCCACGTCAGCCAAGAAAGAAGTTACAATCTGCAGGAATAGATAGGTCAGCCTTAATCAACTGGTACTCCTTTGTAAATGATGGAAACTTGATGCAGATCTCAAGGGAGGTTAGATAGGTCCCAAACTATCTTGCATGATGTTTCATTTAGCTCCGCAAGTCATGGAAGTGCTATGGGAACCTTCTCCTCCAACTGGTTGTCAGTATGCTCTGCTCTGTGAAAATAAGTGATCTTCTAATAGCGATAACTTTTAGCAGACAAGTCCAAATGATATAAATTTTGGATATGATGTAGATGATGATGTCTAGATGCTAAGTCCTTCTCCGCAAGCTCTAAAATGATAAAATGGCAAAATGCAGTATACAATGCTAAAAATGCTACTGACTGAACTAAACTGAACTGTAAAATGAAAGAAAAACAAAATGAATGCAAATGTTTTTGGTTGATGCAAGATTGATTTGCAACCTGGGATGCTCCTACATCAGACACTTGAGGTTGTTGAAAAAGTGGGTCCATCACTTTCCTGGGGCTAGAGGAAAACCAAGACAGTTCACCTCGGCCTGAGAAATCCAAGATGAGTCTTCTTCTAGTTTGCCTTTCCACTTTACCAAATATTCATTGTATTGCTTGCCTCTGGTGCTATGTCCCATTCTACTCTCCAAGATGTCTTCTATCTACTCTGGTTGATGTGGTAACTATTTCTTCAATCCATGTTCAATGTTGTCATTTGATCCTCCATCATGATATTGATATAAGTTTGCAATGTTGAATATAGGTGATATACCCAATGTCTCTGGTATCTCAACTTCATATGCATTCCCCGAATCAAAATTTTTGAGTATCTTACATGGTCCAAACTTCTTCATCTTCAACTTGTTATATGTGCCTACCGGGAATCTCTCTTTTCTTAGATATACCATTACTTCATCTCCTACTAAAAATTCTTTGTCTTTCATCTTCTCATCTACTTGCTCTTTATACTTATTGTTCATCTCTTCCAAATGCTTCTTGACTTGATTATGCACTGTCTCCATGTATCCAGCAAATTATTCTACTTCTGCACTTCTCTTATTTTCCATACTAATGTCTCTTAACTCTACAACTCCTCTAGTTTTCATTTCAGTCACAATCTCAAAAGGTGTCTTTCCGGTACTCCTATTCACTAAATTATTATATGCAAACTTTGCTTGTGATAGAATTAGATCCCAACTTCCTGCCTTGTCTCCTACCAAACATCTCAACAAATTTCCCAAACTCTTGTTTACCACTTCTATTTGTCCATCTGTTTGTGGATGAAATGTTGAACTAAACTTCAAGTCCGTCTTCATCTTCTTCCAAAGTGTTCTCCAAAAATATACAATGAATCTTGTATCTCTGTTTGAAATTATGCTCTTAGGTAATCCATGCAATCTCACAATCTCCTTGAAAAATAGGTCAGCAACATGCACTACATCATTTGTCTTCTTACAAGGTATGAAATGTGTCATTTTTGAAAATATGTCCACCACTACAAACATAGAATCACGTCCTCTTTGTATCTTCGACAATCCTAATATGAAATCCGTACTTATGTCTTCCCAAGGTCTCTCTGGTATTGTCAAAGATTTGTACAAACTAGTATTTTGACTACTTCCTTTTGCAACTTGACATACCATACAACTCTATACAAACTTCCTTACATCCTTATATATCTGAGGCCAAAAGTAATGTTTACTTACCAAAGCCACTGTCTTGTCAATTCCAAAATGTCTTGCTAATCCACTACTATGCTTCTTTTTTTATCAAATTATCTCTCATTGAACTCCTAGGTATACACAACTGATTTCCTTTGAACAACATATCCTCCTAAATGAAATATTCCAACCACTTACTTCTATTTGTCACAAGTTCCTTACATGCTTTCCAAGGTTCTACAAAATCAAGATCTTCCTCATACATATGGTTCGATTCTTCAAAACCTAATACTTCAATCCTCATCTCTGTCAGCATGTTCCTTCTTCTACTTAATGCATTTGCAACATTGTTTGACTTCCCATTCCTATGCTTTAGTATAAATGTGTAACTCTACATGAACTCTACCCATCTCATATGTCTCTGATTCAACTTTCCTTGATTGTTCAAATATTGTAAAGCTTGATGATCTATATACAACACAAATTCCTTAGGAAACAAATAATGTCTCCACTTCTTCAGGGCTTAAATTATGGCATAGAATTCCTGATCATAAACTAAATAGCTTCTCCTTGTATCATTCAAATTCTCACTGAAATATGCTACTGGTCTACCTTCTTGACTTAACACTACTCATATTGCATTTCCACTTGCATCACAATCTACTTGAAATACCTTATTGAAATCCAGTAATGCTAACACTGGTTGCTCTGTTACTTTCTGCTTCAACATTTCAAAACTCTTATTTGCTCCTGATGTCCACTTAAAGTCCTTTCTGTCACCTCTCATTGTCTCTATCATTGGTGTACATATTGAATTAAAATTTCTAATGAACTTCTGGTAAAAACTAGATAATCCATGAAATGATTTGGCTTCTCCAATTCTCTTAGTTGTAGGCCATTCAACAATTGCTCTAACTTTCTCAGGGTCCATCTTCAATCCTTCCACAGAAATCACAAATCCAAAATATACCAATTTTTCCTTCATGAAACTACATTTCTTGATGTTTATAAGCAACTTCTCTTCTCTTAGTCTCTGTAATACTTGTCTTAGGTGCCACAGATGTTCTTCCTTTGTATTACTAAAAATCAAAATATCATCCAAGTATACAATAACAAACTTACCCAAGAATCTCTCCAAAACCTCATTCATTAATCTCATGAAAGTACTTAGTGCATTAGTTAGTCCAAAAGGCATCACTAACCACTCATACAAACCTTGATTTGTCTTAAAAGTAGTCTTCCATTCATCTCCTTCTCTGATTTTGATCTAGTGGTATATACTCTTCAAGTCTTTCTTTGCAAAATATTTGGCTCCACTCAAGCAGTCCATAATGTCATCCATCCTAGGCAATGGAAATCTATACTTAACTATGATCTTATTGATTTCTCTAGAGTCTGTTGATGCAAGAGCATCCCTAGTTCAAGATCAATCTTACATCAACCAAAAACAATTTGCATTTCAGTTTGTTTCTTTTCATTTTGCAGTTTAGATTTAGGTAGTTAGTCAATAGCAATTTTTGTATTTTGGTCTACATTCTACCATAGTTGCATTGAAAACCTTACAGAGATGGACTTAGCATCTAGATTCATTCTTGATATCATATCTAGAATTTAGATCATTTGGTTAAGGTACCGGAAAGATATCGCTATCAAAAGATCGACTATTTTCTCAGACAGAGCATCCTGATAGTCTTAAACAATCAGCTAAAGGAGAAGACTTACAGAGCATCTCTTGACTTGTGGAGCTAAAGGATACATATTTCAATGTTCTTTGGTTCATGGCTGACCTTCCCTAAGATCTATACATCATTCCATTCATTTGCAGAGGAGTTCTTCATGATTAGGTCTGACCTATACATGTACACACGTTATAGCTCTTCATTGGAGTTTGTGATCTTCCTTGGCTAACACGGAGGAATATTTTGTACTGGAGATGATATATATTGATGTAATAGATCCTTAGGAAAGTATTTCATCGTATAGATATAGCTGATAGTTTGGATTCTTTGTGAAGGAGCTTCAAAGCTATATTTGGTGCATATTTTGATATTCTATAATCAGGCCTGTGAGTCCTAATTGTAATCCTGCATGATGCCGACCCATCTGTATTTGAATTCTATGAGATACTAAATGATTGAAACTACATTTACTTTAGATCTTTGAGTTGTTTCTGTTGTGTTTACTCTAGTTGCACAGTCTGGACTGTTCTCCTTGAGGACCCTCCTAACCGTGACTGCATCAAGTGGTATTAGAGTGAAAGTTTGAATCTTTGGGAGTGAATTGAGCAAAGTTGGAAAAAGAATTATGTAAGATCTTGTTGTGGAAAAATCACTAATCTGAGGCAGGTTACTCATGTTGCAACCAATCACCGATTGTGAGGCAGTCGTCACCTTGTAGCCTGATCACCAAATTAGAGGTAGTTTGTACTTGATCCTAGGAAGAATGCTGCTGAGGAGAGTCCCTGTTGTTGGAATAATGGATGGAAGGATGGATGAGATGATGCAAATGATGAAAACAATTAGAATATGATTGGATTCTATCAAGGAAGATAGGCAAAGAGGATTGACACCTAGACCTAATGTTGAAAGTGACGATGAAGAAGAATTTCAATCCGTTGAACAAATTGGTGAAACCATAGGAGGTGATGAAGAAGAAGAATCATAACAAATCAAGATTTTGCTAGCTATTTCAAAGATTGGAAAAAGACCTAGAGTTGATGTCCCAAACTATATAGGCAATCTGAATCTGGAGGAGTTGATAGACTAGATAAATGACATGGAAGAATACTTTGAATATGAAGAGGTTGAAGATTTGGAGAAGGTGAAATTTGCAAAGATAAAGTTGAAAGGACATGCTTCTATATGGTGGAAAGAAGTTCAGTTGCATAGAAATAGAAGGGGAAAAGAAAAGATTACAAAATGGGATAGAATGGTGACAAAGTTGAAGAATCAGTTTATACATGAGTTGGAATTATTGAAGAGATTGCAAAACTTGAAACAAAAGGAGAAATCTGTGAAGGATTATACTAAAGAATTTCATAAGATGATCACAAGGACATGACATAGTGAAGCAAGCAAAGAGAAAGTCACTAGATACATCAATGGACTAAGATTGAACATTTAAGAGGAACTGAGTTTGGTAAGGATAGCAATATTAGAGGAAGCATATCAGTTTGCCCTAAAGGTTGAAGAGAAGCTGAGTAAGAGACGTGATCAGAGACAGAGAGGTAGAGGAGGTAGATTTCAAAGAAGTAGAACATTTTCCTGAGGAGAAAGTCCCTATGCAGAGCAGAACAGACAAGAGAATACATTCAAGAAAGAAGACAGAGATAACAATGAATACCAAAGGAATGCTAGAAATTTTCAGCATAGAGGTAATCATAATTCATACCAGAGTGAAGGATGCAGAAGAGAAGGAAGAGGAACTAATGGGAGAACATTTAGAGGCACTTGTTTCAAGTGTGGAAGTGAAGGACATAAAGCATTTGAATGTAATCAGGGGAGTACAAGCAAGAGGACAGAGAACAATGGAAGAGCAGCCTATGTGGAAGAAGAACCTATTGGATCACCAAGATCAGTTGGTAAACCAGAGAAAGGAGAATCACTTGTGATGAGGAGAGAACTATTCTAAGAAGAAACAAATGAATAACCATTGCAGAGGAAAAGTTCGTTCAGAACCAGATGCAAATCAGGAGGTAAATGTTGTAAAGTTGTAATTGATAGTGGTGGTTCAGATAACCTAGTTTTATAGGAGATGGTGACTAAGCCAAAGTTGGAAAGATTGAAACACCCTAAGTCCTATTAGATAACATGGATTCAAGATGATCATAAGGTACTGGTGAGTGAATAATGTTTGGTGAAATTTCATATTGGATCTTATCATGATGAAGTCTTGTGTGATATTATGCCTATGGATCTTTGTCATATCTTGTTGGGTAGACCTTGGTAGTATGATAGAAAAGCTATACATGATGGGAGAAAGAATACATACACTATATAGTAAATGGAAAGAGAATTAATTTGATTCCTTTGGAGGATGATCCTAAGAGTGAAGTATGTGGAAATGTTAGAATCTATTTGGTAGGTGGAAGAAAATTTCTGGATGGTATGAGGCATGAGAATATGTGTTATGCTCTGATTCCTAAGAAGCCTGAAACATTGAAGAAGGAGACTGAAGAATCATAACTAGAGGAGATAAAAGAGTTGCTGACAGAGTATGAAGACATCATATCAAACAATGTACCTGAAGGATTGCCACCAATTAGGAGTATCAGTCATCACATGGATCTAATACCAGAAGCTAGTTTGCCTAACAAAGTAGCACACAAAATGACACCAGCAGAAAATGAAGAATTGAATAGGTAGATACAAGAGTTGTTGAGGAAAGGTTTGACTAGAGAAAGTCTGGGCCCTTGTGCAGTACCTGCAGTGTTAGCACCAAAGAAAGATGGAGAATGGAGAATGTGTATAGACTCTAGAGCAATAAACAAGATCACAGTTAAGTATAGATTCCCTTTACCTAGAATGGATGATATCATGGATTTTTTGAGTGGACCAAGATATTTTACAAAGATAGATTTGAAGAGTGGATACCATCAGATCAAAATCAGAAAAAGAGATGAATGGAAGACTGCTTTTAAGACAAGCGAAGGATTGCATGAGTGGTTAGTGATGCCTTTTGGATTGACAAATACACCTAGTACTTTCATGATATTGATGAATGAAGTCTTGAAGAAATTATTGGGTAAGTTTGTCATTGTGTACTTGGATGATATTCTAATTTTCAGTAAGACAAGAGAACATTTACAACACCTTAGACAAGTTTTACAGAGACTGAGAGAAGAAAAAATGTTGATAAACATCAAGAAGTGTAATTTCATGAAGGAAGAGTTGGTATACTTGGGATTTGTGATTTCTATGAAAGAATTGAAGATGGACCTTGAGAAGGTAAGAGAAATTGTTGAATGACCTACACCAGAGAGCATTGGAGAAGTCATATCATTTCATGGATTAGCTAGTTTCTACCAGAAGTTCATCAAAAATTTTAGTTTAGTTTGTAACCCTATGATAGAGACAATGAGAGGTGACATAAAAGACTTTAAGTGGACATCAGGAGTAGATAAAAGTTTTGAGTTGTTCAACCAGAAAGTGGTAGAGCAACCTGTTTTGGCATTACTAGATTTCACTAAGGTATTTCAAGTCAATTGTGATGCAATTGGAGCAGTGTTAAGTCAGGAAGGTAGACCTATATCATATTTCAATGAGAAGTTGAATGATGCTAGGAGAAGATATTTAGTTTATGATCAAGAGTTCTATGCCATAATTCAAGCCTTGAAGAAGTGGAGACATTACTTGTTGCCTAAGGAGTTTGTGTTGTATACAGATCATCAAGATTTGCAATATTTGAACAATCAAGGTAAGTTGAATCAGAGACATATGAAATGGGTAGAGTTCATGCAGAGTATTACTTTTGTGTTGAAGCATAGGAGTGGTAAGTCAAATAAAGTTTTAGATGCATTGAGTAGGAGAAGGAACTTGTTGATAGAAATGAGAGTTGAAGTGTTGGGGTTTGATGAATTGAAGAACATGTATGAGGGAGATCTTGATTTTGCAAAACCTTGGAAAACATGTAAGGAACCTATTGTGATAGATAGAAGTAAGTGGTTGTACTATTTCATTCAGGAGGATATGTTGTTAAGAGGAAATCAGTTGTGCATACCTAGAAGTTCAATGAGAGACAACTTGATCAAAGAGAAACACAGTGGTGGATTGGCAAGACATTTTGGAATTGATAAGATAGTGGATTTTGTGAGTGAAAATTACTTTTGGCCTCAGATACATAAGGATGTTAGGAAATTTGTGTAGAGTTGTAGAGTTTGTCAAGTTGCAAAAGGGAGTAGTCAGAATACTGGATTGTATAAACCTTTGATAGTACTGGAGAGACCTTGGGAAGACATAAGCATGGATTTTGTAATGGGATTTCCAAAGACACAAATAGGATAGGATTCAATATTTGTAGTGGTGGATAGATTTTCAAAGATGACACATTTCATACCTTGTTAGAAGACAATTGATGCAGTGCATGTAGTTGACCTATTTCTCAAAGAGATTATGAGATTGCATGGATTACCTAAGAGCATAATTTCAGATAGAGATACAAGATTTATTGGATATTTTTGGAAGACACTTTGGAAGAAGATGAAGATAGATTTGAAGTTCAGTTTGGCATTTCATCCATAGAATGATGGACAGACAGAGGTAGTGAATAGGAGTCTAGGAAACTTGTTGAGATGTTTGGTTGGAGAGAAGGCAGGATGTTGGGGTTTGATTCTTTCACAAGCGTAGTTTGCAAACAATAATTTAGTAAATAGGAGCACTGGAAGAACACCTTTTGAGAGTGTTACTAGAGTAAAGCCTAGAGGAGTGACAGATTTGAGAGACATCAGTATGGAAGAAAAGAGGAGTGTAGAAGTAGAGGAATTTGCAGGACATATAGAGACAATGCATAATCAGGTAAAGAAGCATTTGGAGAATATGAATAGTAAGTATAAGGAGCAAGCAGATGAGAAGAGGAGACATAAGGAATTTGTAGTTGGAGATGAAGTGATGGTATACTTGAGAAAAAAAAGATTTCCTGTTGGGACATATAACAAGTTGAAGATGAAGAAGTTTGGATCTTGTAGGATACTCAGAAAATTTGATTCAGGAAATGTATATGAAGTGGAGCTACCAGAGACATTGGGTATATCACCTATTTTCAACATTACAGACCTATATCCATATCATGAAGTAGAGTTCAGTGAGAACATGGAAGAAGACTTGAAGAAGCAATTACCACAACAAGAATTGGAGCAGATTGAGGACATTTTGGACAATAGAGTTGGACACACCACCAGAGGAAGACATTATAAAGAATATCTTGTGAAGTGGAAAGGTAGACTGGAAGAAGATTCATCTTGGATTTTTCAGTCTGAGGTAGACCGTCTTGGTTTTCCTCTAGCCCCAACAAAGTGAGGGACTCACTTTTTCAATAACCCCAGATGCATGATGTAGGAGCATCCCTAGTTCAAGACCAATCTTACATCAACCAAAAACAATTTTCATTTCAGTTTGTTTCTTTTCATTTTCTAGTTCAAATTTAGGTAGTTTAGTCAGTAGTAGTTTCTATATTTTAGTCTGCATTCTACCACAGTTGCATTGTAGACCTTGTGGAGATAGACTTAGCATCTAGATTCATTCTTGCACATCATATCTAGAAGTCAGATCATTTGGTTAAGGTACTGGAAATATATTATTATCAGAAGATCGACTATTTTCTCAGATAGAGCATCTTGACAATCTCAGACAATCAACTAAAGGAGAAGACTTACGAACCATCTCTTGACTCATAGAGCTAAATGACACATCTTTCAATGTTCTTTGGTTCATGACAGACCTTACTTGAGATCTGCACATCATTCCATTCATTTGCGAAGGAGTTCATCATGATTAGGTCTGACTTATCTGTGTACACATGTTAGAACTCTTCATTAGAGTTTGTGATCTTCCTTGGCCGACGTGGAGGAATCTTTTGTACCAGAGATGATATATATTGATGTAATAGATCCTTAGGAAAGTAGTTCATCATATAGAGATAGTTGATAGTTTGGATTCTTTGTGAAGGAGCTTCAAAGTTATATCTAGTACATATTTTGATATTATGTAATCATGCCTATGAGCCCTAATTGTAAGCCCGCATGATGCCAACCCATTTGTATTTGAATTCCATGAGATACTGAATGATTGGAACTACATTTACTTTAGATCTTTGAGTTGTTTCCTTTGTGTTTACTCTAGTTGCATGGTCTGGACTATTCTCCTTGAGGACCATCCTAACCGTGACTACACCATCAATACACATTCTCCATTCTCCATCCTTCTTCAGTGCTAGCACTATATGTATTGTACAAGGGCTCAAAATTTCTCTAATCAAACCTTTCCTCAACAATTCTTGTATCTGTCTATTTAATTCTGCATTCTCTGCTGGTGTCATTTGGTGTGCTACTTTGTTAGGCAAACTAGCTCCAGGTATAAGATCCACATGATGGTTGATACTCCTGATTGGTGGCAATCCTTCAAGTACATTATTTGATATGATGTCTTCATACTCTGTCAACAATTGAGTTATCTCTTTTGGCTATGATTCTTCAATCTCTTTACTTAGTGTTTCATGCTTCTTAGGAATCAAAGAAAACCACATATATTCTCATGTCTCAATCCATCAAAAATTTCCTTCCATCTACCAAACAAATTCTAGCATTCCCACATACTTCACTTTTAGGTTCATCTTCCAAAGGTATTAAGGTGGTTTTCTTTCCATTAGATACTACAATTTAAGTATTATTTCTCCCATCATGTATAGCTTTTCTATCATACTGCCATGGTCTACCCAACAATATATGACATGCATCCATAGGCATAATATCACACAATACTTCATCATCATGAGATCTAATATGAAATCTCACCAAACATTGTTCACTCACCAATACCTTGTGTTTATCTTGTATCCATGCTGTCTGATAGGGCTTAGGGTGTTTCAATCTTTCCAACTTCAACTTAGTCACCATCTCCTCTAAAACCAAATTATTAGTACTACCACTCTTAATTATCACTTTACGACATTTACCTCCTAATTTATATCTGGTTTGGAACAAGGTTTTCCTCTACAGTGGTTCCTCAGTTGTCTTTGTTTGAAATAGTGCTCTCCTCATGACTAGTGATTCTCCTTTCTCTAGTTTGCCAACTGAATTAGGTGATCCAACATGTTATTCATCTACATAAGCTACTCTTGCATTGTTGTAAGGGCACCTAAACCCTAATTATTAATTGTGATATTTTTATTAAGAATAATTAATTAAATGCATTGTTTTCAAAATAATTATTTAGAAGATTTAATATTGTATATTATTATTTTATGCTTTTGCATTCTTCTATTTTATGCCATTTACAAGAAATGGAAGTTATGAAATTCTAGAGAGAAATTTAGAAATTTAATATTTTCAAGTTAGTGGAAGAGGTGGAGTAAACGAGGTGTTCAGATTGGCAAATGAAAAGGCATGATTGCTCATTTTTAAAAAGAGGAAGAAATGAAAGAACTGAGATATGCAAGAATGAGGCACGAAGAACTCTGGTGAAACTATAGGTATTGGTCTCCACCTGTACATGGTATTTTCTAAGTGAAATAAAGAAGCATGGGTGCCACAATTTGATTAATTTGCTCAAAAACTCAATTGGGTCGATCTTATTCTGAGGTATGTTTATGTTTATGTTTATCAGAGTGACACATTCGAAATATCTAGCAATCATTGCATTCTATGAGATCAATCTCCTTTTGGCATTTTGTCAAATAGATCGTGTGTCTTGTCTGTGATTCCTCACTTTACATTCATGTCAACCAAAGCTTTCTACTATTTTTGTTCTTAACAATTTTTCCTTTGTTATGCTTTGATGGAAGACCATACGATGGTAAACATCATGAAATTTATTTTAGAATCTACCAATTTCATTTGTTAGAAAGTTTCTAAAGTGTCATTAGCTAGTTCCTTTGTGCATATTACGTAGATTATGATCTTATCTTAAATATCTTTGAAGGAAAAATTCTAGGTGCACTTGGCATTGGATACAGTAATGGTGAGGTTGAATCACCTCAATTAGAGATTAGTAATTTTATACCTACAGTTGTTTGTTTCTATATTATGAAAAATCATGCTTATGTCCATAAATTACGTTTTTAATCTGCTATATTCTCAGTGCCTGTAATGAAAAAATCATATAGATGCTTCAGTCAGACATGACACTGAGAATGCAGGGACGGTGATTGTGAGATTTTGTTAGCAATATTTTTGTTGTTCAATTTAGACCACACACTGTCCCCATTTCTACATTGTGCTTTGACCCATGTCTAAATAGATTGGATGAAGTAGTTTGGAAATGATTTTAGATATCATTATTTTCATTAATTTCATTGCACCTCATTTGGTTTGAATCATTATCGATGGAGTAGGGTGTGAATCTCATGCTAGTTTTTAGTAGGGTATTATATATGCATTCTTATGCTAGTTTGTATGCAGTATACTGCAAGGTTTAAATATAGTTTAAATGCATGGTTAATAAATTGATTTTGTCATAAGTTCAGTGGTGTTGTATGTGGTCTTTTAGTACAATCCAACCGATGATTCTATCTGTCATTGTTAAATATTTTCTTGAAATTTTGTGTGACTTCTTTATGATTGAATTGTTTCTACCTTACATTACCAATTTTGTGGAAACTAGTTTGAGTTTTTCCTTGATTTGATAATCAAATTGCATAATCTCCCTTATTGTTATATGGAATATGGATAAAGACCATTTCTTCTTTATATAGCATCTCCATTGTAGAGAATGGACCATTTCAGTTAGTGTTAGTGTAATTGTAAACTTGAATCTTGTCTCCACCTTATTCATTGAGATTTAGAAGTTGCCAGTTCGTCGCCTCTAAAAATAGAATAGAAAATTTTTGTTAGATCTCATCATTCTAAAACAAAAATCAAACATTTTATGTATTCACTATTTGATAATTGGAAATATGAGAGTTTATCAAGTAGAAAGTAGATATTTATATATATTATTAATATTTATTCAATGGCTAAACTTTCATAATCTTGAAATCCTGGTGAGTTCCTTAATTAGTCTACCATGTTCTGCATAAGTGCCCATACAATGCTAATAATAGTCAAGCTGCATCTTGAAAGTTCAATTAGTTGGATTTGATTGTCTCTTTTCTCTAGGTTTCATATAGAGACGCGTTTGCTACTTGCATTCCTTTGCAATGTTTGTTGTCCATGGTTCTTTACAAATTTGTAACTTCGTGTTTATTTCTGTTGTTAAGTTTATGTAGACTTGTATGGTTTTACAAAAGTAATAAGATGCTTCTGGGTTATTTAATGAAACTAATTAGTAGCCTTATGATTTATGGAGGAAAGTAATATTATTTCTCTGTTAAGGTATCGACTAAATACAATTGCCTTTCATTTGCTTATGAATGACGACTCATACTAATAATTTCTTATAGCTTAAAGAGGTGTCAATTACCTTGTAGAGGTCAACATATGTAGTGTATTAATATAAATGATTGTGTAGTGGCAGAGTATTATCCTAAGTCAAATGCATTTAAATATATCTGTGGTAGCGTAGTTTTGAGAGTTGTATGCTTATAATAATTTCACAAAGATATTGTAATGGCATTGAAGCCATTTGTATTTAATTATTAGTATAATGGTGACCTTGTAACAATAGGCATAATTGTTTTGCATTGATAAGAACAATGGCATCATATTTTAATTGTTGTATGGATATTATATTGATATATTATTATTACTCTAGCTATAATTATTATGTTACCTAATATATGTGGCATCGTATTATGTATAGCTATAATTTAAGTTTTGGAATTTGATATGTAGTACCATTGAAATGTATATTTATGATTACCTCTTTCTTATGATGGAATCATATTACATATGGCTGTATATATGTACGATACAATTGTATTATAGAGGCAATCTAATATATTTTAGTTGTAAGCATATGATTGCTTTAGTTTCTTAAAGGTGATAGTTGTTTTTGATTATATAAGGCGGCTAAACAAGGGGCCGAACCCTTAACAAAAACAGAAAGGCCTGAAGACAAAATAGAGCCTTACACCAGAAACAACATATACCACTAGTACATAATGCCAGCAGAACCAGCAAAACTAGCCACTAAAACTAAAGCCAAAAAATAGAGTAACAGAGTATCAGCAGTAAAATAACAAAGACAGAGGAGACCACATCTCTCCTTACTAGACCATAGAGTTAATAATAGCATCCACTTTTTCAGCCAAATCATCACTATCAGTATTGACAGTAACCCCCAAATTCTTCAGCACAAAGAGGTTGAGAAGAATAGAGGTCCTGAGCACAATGGAGAGAACCCGTTCCAACTTCGCAATGCGGACCCACAGACCAGCAAGATCAGCCCCCCCTGGACCATCATCTGTCTCCATAGCATCCTCAGCTTCTTCCACAAACATATCGCCCACTTTGTTAGCATGGCCAACAGAGTCAGTAGTTTCCTCCCCTGTATCATGCGTTTCTTGCTTGTCTTCATCATCACCCAAAATATCCTGAATCTCCACATCCCTGTCGTCCTCCCCCTGGTGGATTCATCTGAGCCGCTCTCAGAATAGTTGTTACTTAAAAGATTGCATATGTATAATAGTATGCTCGATTTATATTAGAAATATGAAAAATGAATGATATCTAATATGTGTTCCTTTTGTAAGAAAGATGAATAGGAAGTTATGTTAACTGGTTCCTTTTTCTTATTTCTTAATCTAATATAAATGTTTAGGATATTAATTAGATATATAAAGGTAAGATGTAAGTTTAGAAAACTCATTTTGGTAAACGGTTTAGATTCATGGTAATAATGTGAACTCTTTTTAGTAGTAACAATAGTATTACCATTGTAAACCTTGTTTAGATAAAATTATTTTATGTGCATGAAATATCAAGGTTAATTTAGACACTAATTATTAGCAAAAATCAAGTTTTGGGTAGGTTCTTACGATGAAATTAAGTCTAAATCCTATTCACCTTTGCAGAGCTATATCAGTATCTATAATAAACAAGTTCCTTATGATTTTTGTTTTGGATAATTTATATTTGCAATATTTGTTTGTAGTTGATGTTTGTTTGGGGTAAGCATTTCTATGTCTTCTAATGTTCTATATATATCTATATATATATATGGGAGCTGATAAGTGTTAGATTATATATCTGAGCTTTACTCTAGTTTATGAGTAAGGAAATAATCATAATTTAACATAATGACTTTATCATTGGATAGTAGTTGTTCAAGATAGAAATGTTCTCATGATTTATGTTAGTGTGAATAGGGTTACTTTGCTATCTAATTATTTCTTAGCATGTTCTCCACTTTAGCTCTCTTCACACTAGGTTAAGTTTACTTAGGGACTTTTTCACTTTATCCCACATTGGTTGTGTATTGAGTCTCCTGGGTGGAATATCCTTTCTATATCCACCCCTTGCTCTCATATGAGCAATCCCATTCTATTGTATTGCTTTGCAGTCTCTTGAGTTGAATACAATTTATTTATCTCATATTTGATTTCTATTTTGCTTTCTCTTAATTACTTGCATTCTTGGGTAGAAATCTAACAATTTATAGTTTGTGATTGTATCATTGGACTGTATATTTTGTGGTTGCTAGGTCCCCGAACTATGAAGTCTCTATGCTACGCATACATAGGCAAGGCCTATTGGAATACATGGGACAACTGAGAGGGGGGTGAATCAGTTCTCACAAAAACTCAACAATTTATGAATGTCAAATCATCAACTACTTAACTATTGATAATCAAATTCAATCATGAAAGTATGAAATCATAAGTTTAATCACAAACACACATTCAACACAGGAGACACCAAATTTTTACGTGGAAAACCCTATAAGGGAAAAACCATGGTGGGTGTTAGCCCACATAAATATATAACTTATAACAATACCAAAAATTAGAGGCTCACTACCCAAAATGCTCATGACAAAGATCAACTCACTACTAGGGATTTGTGAACTGATTTGACAGCATCTAATCTATGCTTGAGTTTAGTTCCATTGAAGCACATTACTTTTCCTCTGCTTTGCTTTTCTTCTCACTTATCTTTGCATCTTTCATAAGGACATATTTTTTGCAACTACATTACAAGTCTTTATACAATTCATCAACCTTGGAATGTGTATCAAGGTCGGCATTACATTCATCAATCGTTGGAATAATCTCCAAGGTCAGCATTACAAAACATACATAGAAATAGGTATGGACATAATACAAAAATTAGCTAAGGAAAGATGTATAGATGTATGATGAACATGCCACACCTTAGCTAGGACCCAAATGCAATCCTTCATGTTACCACATGCTTCTACAATCTTCAATGTATCTCTGCATTTAGTGAAAGCAACCAAGTCGGTCAAGACTAGTGTTCACATTAAGACTTTCAAGAACAATCTTCAATTATGATCCAAATTTCTCTTTGCAGACCAATCCAAAGGTAGGAACATGATCAAGAGTCATTCACAAGCACATTGAAATCATTAGGAACAACCACACAACCTCTAATCACTCTGTCAAGAAGATTCTTCAAACTAGAGCACATAAACAACACTGCTAGCTATTGCCATAAGGAAAAGATCACTTATGGACCACCAAATCACAAACCATTGGACTTGAAGGCACATAACATCATGTCAAACTTAAATCTAGAACCGCAGACCAAAATACCTCAATGCAGAGAAATGCAGAGTATAATATATTCTCCATGTCACCACCAAACATTCAGACAAAACAATTTTCACTCTGGTGAACATAACTCACTCAAGTTTTCATACCGGAGGCTCAAACTTGGAACATAGCATCTTTAAACATGTGTTTGAATAAATTCCAATCCACAAAAAGTATATTCATTCTACAGGAAATGTAAAGCATTCTGCCAGATTGTTATTTAGTAAACAAAGATACTCTTCCATACACTGTTTCCACTGGAGGAGCAAAGTTTCTCAATATCCTTAATATCAGACTTTCCAACACTTACATGGGCATCTAACTCATTACAAGCAAGCAACAAAACAAGAGCACAGTTGACATCAATGACAACACTGATATGTTGACATCAATGACAACACCGATTAGGCACATATTTGGATCAATCTACCCCTTTGTCATTGATGGCAACATATGATGTGAAAAACTGTAAAGACCATTAAGACAAGATTCTCCCCCTTTCTCTCTACACATCTACACTCTTTCTTTTCTAATTTTTTCACATGATTTCTCTCCCCCTTTGACATTAATGGAAAAGAGCACATACTTGCTCTCTGCTACTTTGGTCAAATTGAACTTCTGTAATCAACTCTTTCTTTATCATCATTCAGCTACTCCCTCTAAGAGGTAGCTCTCAGAACATCAATCTAGATCAAAGGATGAATCTTTGGGAACCACTGGACTGATGCATTCCTTTGCATCTTACTTTAGAGAAGGATGGGTAATAACCTCTAACTTTTCTCTGAGATACTCAAAATTATCCTTAGGTAGAGGCTTAGTGAAAATATCTGCAATCTGATCCTTTATGGACACATATTTCAAATTTACTTCATTTTCTATCACCTTTTCCCTCAGAAAGTGATACCTTATAGAGATATGATTTTTTCTTAAGTGCATCACTAGATTCTTTGAAATATTTATAGCACTTGTATTATCATAGAAGATTGCAACTAGATCTTCATACACAACTCTTATGTCCTTCAATGTCTGCTTCATCCATAACACTTGAGTACAACAACATGCTGCTGCAATATACTCTACTTCTGCTATTGACAAGGAGATTGAATCTTGCTTCTTGCTCAGCCATGAAACTAATCTATTTCCCAAGAAGAAAGCACCTCCACTTGTACTTTTTTTGTCATCAATATCTTCGGCCCAATCAACATCTGTATAAGCACTAAGAGTGAAGTCATTATCCTTTGGATACCATAGGCCATGATCCAATGTACCTTTTAAATACCTCAAGATTATCTTAACTGCCATCACATGTGACTCTCTTGGATCTGCTTGAAACCTTGCCACAAGGCAAACTACATGCATTATGTTAGGTCTGGTTTGAGTTAGATAAAGTAATCCCCCAATCATAGATCTATACCTTTTCTAATTAGCCTTAGGTGATTCATCAGTTTTGCTCAACTTGCAGCTAGTCATCATAGGAGTACCTACCAATTTAGAGTCTTCCATCCCAAACTTTTTCAACAACTCTTTCACATACTTAGACTGAGATATGAAGATTCCTTTATCTGATTGATTAATTTGTAGACCCAAAAATAAATTCATTTCACCAAACATAGATATCTCAAACTCATTTTGCATTTCACCTACAAACTTCATACACATACCTTCATTTCCTCCAAAGATAATGTCATCAACAAAGACTACAACAATCATGATCTGATTATCATTGATTTTTAAATAGAGATTGCTATTAGCAGTGCCTTTATTGAACCCTAATTGCAATAGATATTTGTCTAACTATGCAAACCAGGCTATGGGGTCCTATTTCAGTCCATACAAGGCCTTCTTCAATCTGCACATCATATCACCATCTTTTAATAGTTGAAATCCTTCTGGTTGCTCAATGTAGACCTCTTCTTCTAATTCACCATTCAGGAATGCAGACTTAACATCTATTTGATACACTTTCGAATCTTTGAATGCTGCAAATGCCAGAAACATTCTAATTGCTTCAATTCTTGCCACAGGAGCATAGGTTTTTTCAAAATCTATTCCTTCAACCCGAGAGTATCCTTTGCATACCAATCTTTCTTTGTTCCTTACAACTTCTCCATTTTCATTCATCTTGTTTTTGAAAACCCATTTGGTGCCAATCACATTCTTGTTAGCAAGTCTAGGAACCAATTCCCAAGTTTGATTCTTTTCTATTTGTGTCATCTCCTCTTCCATAGCTTTTACCCAATTTTCATCATCACAAGCTTCATTCACAATTTTAGGTTCAACTTTTGAAAGTAAACAGAGATTCACCTATTCTTCTATAGTTCTTTTTCTTATTAATACTCCTTTCCTTTTGTCCCCTATAATCTGATCTTCAGAATGATTATTTCTTACATACCTGGGAGTCTTAGCAGTACTTTTCGTAGCCCTTTCTTCTTCATCTTGAATGTCTTCTTTTTCATCTTTTTCTTCACTTCTTATAACAACAGGTTCATTTGACTTATAGCCACTTACGTTTGATATTCTTCCCATGTCTTCATCAACCTTCACATTAGCACTCTCAATGATCTTCTTCAATCTCTTATTGTAGCACTAGTAGGCCTTACTCTTGGTAGAGTATCCAAGAAAGATTCCCTCATCACACCTAGCATCAAACTTGCCTAGATATTCTTCTCTTATGATATAACATTTACTACCAAAGACATTGAAATATCTTACTGTAGGAACTCTTCCATACCACAATTCATAAGGAGTTTTGGCATTGTTACCATTAACTTGAACCCTATTTAGGATGTATACAACATTATGTATGGCTTCTCTCCAGTACACTTCTGGTAGGTCAACTTCCTTCAACATAGTCCTAGCGGCTTCTTGAATAGTTTTGTTCTTTCTTTCAACAACCCCATTTTGTTGAGGGGTCCTAGGTGCAGACAATTGTCTCTTTATCCCTTGTTCTTCATAGAAAATATTGAATTCATTTGATGTGAACTCACCTCCTCTATCAGACTTAAGCATTGATTCTCAAATCTAACTCATTCTCAACCATTGCCTTGAAGGCTTTGAACTTATCTAGGGCTTCTGATTTATCTTTTAGAAAAGTGACCCAAATCATCTTGGAGTAATCATCAATAAGCAACATAAAATACCTATCTCCTTGCAGACTTCTTGTTCTTGTGGGACCACACAGATCTATATGCACTAGCTCCAACAATCCAACAGAGAATTGTTCTTTGCTTTTAAAACTTGTTCTTGTTAATTTCCCAAATTAACACTCCTTGCAAATGATATTGGCAGGCTTCTCAAGATTGGGTAGATTTCTTATAGCCTGTGTAGAACTTATCTTCATCAAATTGTCAAAATTTATATTACACATCCTTCTATGCCACAACCAACTCTCATCAATCTAAGCCAACAAATAATAATCATTAGTTCCTTTCAAATGATAGACATTACCTTTGGTCTTCTTACCAGTAGAAATTATTGTTCCAGAGATTTCCATGATTTTACACCCATTGTCCTTGAATCTCAAATCATAACCTTTTTCACACATCTGACCAACACTCAAAACATTATGCTTTAAACCCTTTCCATATAGAACATCATTAGTATTGTGCTTTCCATCAAAATAAATAGATCCTCTTCCACAAATCTTACCAGATGTATCATCTCCAAACCTAACTAGTCCACCATCATACTTTGCCAAGCTTACAAACTTACTTTTGTCTCCAATTATGTGATGTGAGCATCCACTATCAATAACCCATTCATCCTTATCTTTCTCAACCTGAATAGCCAAGGTACTTTCTTCCACTAGTTTTTCTTCCTTTATATAACTTACAGGATTAGTAGACACAGGTTCTTCTTTAATAGCAATAAACAGGCATTCATTTGTACTAGTACTAGCATCATCAGATTCATCATCTATCACACCTTCATCATCAATATCTCTAACATAATAGCATTTCTTTGGGATCCTAGTTCTATTCTCAAATCTTTTTCTATTCCTTTCGATACTTTCTAGACACTTAGAAGCATAATGACCAACTTTACCACATGAAAAACATTTGAAAGGTAATTTGTCTTTGAACTTACCAGAACCTCTTTGCAGTCTGTCAAAAAAGTTGGCTTCAATTTCATCAAGCTCATCATTAGGTTCCACCTTATACTTTTCTTCTCTGGAGATCTTCTCTGAAGTACTGGCTTTGAAAGCAGTCTCTACTTTTGGTAGAGCATCACCAAATTCTCTCATTTCAAAGGCAGTAATCTTTCCAAGAAACTGATCCTTATTAATCTTTTTCATAGTCATTATTTCTTCAATTGTAGCTACCTTGTGATAGTAGGATTTAGGTAATGACCTAAGAATTTTCATCACAATTTTAGTTTCATCAAGAGTTCCTTCCATACCTTTGATTCCAGTAACAAGTTCATCAACCTTTTGCAAGAAAGATGTTATGTTTTCATCTTCACCCATATTTAGACCTTCATATTTAGCTTTTAGTCCCTACAATTCGGCACTCTTTATAGATTCATCTCCTTCATATAGATTTTTTAGCTTATCCCAGACTTCTTTAGCAGTTTCATAATCCATGACCTTTATCAAGTCAGAGTCAGTCAATCCACTCAACATAGAATCTCTAGCTTTTATGTTTAACTAATATTCTTTGATTTCATCTTCAGTTGTCAGGCCATTATGATGCATGGTATATTCAGTCTGTGTCACTTTCCATACTTTATAACCAATACAAAGAAGATGACTTTTCATGCAAATCTTCTAGGTTGCATAATTCGTCCCATCAAACTATGGAGCCTCCTTCTTGTAAGACATCCTAGATCTACCTTAAGTTGTTAAGCTTACCACTGAAGAACTTGGCTCTGATACCAATTGTTGGAATACACAAGACAACTAAAAGGGGGGTGAATAGTTGTCACAAAAACTCAACAATTTATGACTGTCAAATCATCAACTACTTAACTATTGATAATCAAATTCAATCATGAAAGCATGAAACCATAAGTTTAATCACAAACACATATTCAACATAGGAGACACTAGATTTTTACGTGGATAACCCTATAAGGGAAAAACCACGGTGGGTGTTAGTCCATAGAAATATATAAGTTATAACAATACCAAAAATTAGAGGCTCACTGCCTACGGGGCTCACTACCCAAAATGATTGCTACAAAGATCAGCTCACTGCCAGGGATTTGTGAACTGATTTGACAGCATCTAATCTATGCTTGAGTTCAGTTCCATTGAAGCACATTAATTTTCCTCTACTTTGCTTTTCTTCTCACTTATCTTCACATCTTTCACAAGGACATCTTTTTTGGAACTACATTACAAGTCTTTATACAATTCATCAACCTTGGAATGTGCATCAAGGTCAGCATTACATTCATCAACCATTGGAACAATCTCCAAGGTCGGCATTACAAAACATACATAGAAATAAGTCTGGACCTAATACAAAAATTAGGTAAGGAAAGATGTATAGATGTATGATGAACACACCATGCCTTAGCTAGGACCCAAATGCAATCCTTTATGTTACCACATGCTTCTACAATCTTCAATACATCTCCGCATTTAGTGAAAGCAACCAAGTCGGCCAAGACTAGTGTTCACATTAAGACTTCCAAGAATAGTCTTCATCTATGATCCAAATTTCTCTTTGCGGACCAATCCAAAGGTAGGAACATGATCAAGAGTCATCCACAAGCACATTGAAATCATTAGAAACAACCGCACAACCTCTAACCACTCTATCAAGAAGATTCTTCAAACTAGAGCACATAAACAACACTGCCATCTACTGTCATAAGGAAAAGATCACTTGCGGACCACCAAATCACAAACTATTGGAGTTGAAGGCACACAGCATCATCTCAAACTTAACTCTAGAATCGCAGACCAAAATAGCTCAATGCGGAGCATAATATATTCTCCCTATCACCACCAAACATTCAAACAAAATAATTTTCACTCTGGTGAACATAACTCACTCAAGTCTTCATACCTAAGGCTCAAACTTGGAACATAGCATCTTCAGACATGTATCTGAATAATTTCCAATCTACAAACAAGGATATTCATTCTACAGGAAATCTAGAGCATTCTACCAAACTGTTCTTCAGTAAAAAAGATACTCTTCCATACACTATTTCCACCGGAGGAGCAAATTTTCTCAATATCCTCAATATCAGGCTTTCCAACACTTACATGGGTATCAACTCATTACAAGCAAGCAACAAAACAAGAGCACATTTGACATCAATGACAACACTGATATGTTGACATCAATGACAACACCGATTAGGCACATACTTGTAACAAGGCCATCATGAGCCCCCAAGACTCTAGGTCGGCCCCTTAGGGCCTTAGGCTAGTATTTTTCTCTCTAGTTTGTTTATTGATGCACTATGTGGATCTAATGTTCATGTTTAGATGTGCAGATACATGTCTATTAACTGAGTAGATTTTTGGTGCAAAGAACATGTATTCCACTATGTTTAAGATGATCATATAGTTCTTGCTGTAATTGAGTGTAAATTGTGTGGGAGTGTGTTATCTATGAAAATTATTTTTAGCAACACATGATATTAAACTTATGAATAATCAAAAACTTGTAATATATTCAATTGGTACAAGTGAATATTCTTCTTTCATCATATTATATTTTCATTATTTCTGATTGATTTTACCATATTATTGTTATTTATTGATGATTTCTTGAGTAGGCATTACATAGGTATCAGAGCACTAGGTTGCAACACTTAGGAGCTTTAGGGAAAAAGTTGAACCTATTTCATTGGTGTGAAACATGTATGATTTACATTTGAATATGACTGTAGCTTAATGAAATGATTAGGATGACTTTGATTATAAGATATTTCAAAAGCACTAATGTTTTATGAAGATGTATTGCAGGAAGAGTAGCCCAATTATTTGTTTTTATGAGAAGAAATGCAAAGTGTTTCAATAGAAGGGAAAAGTGAATTATTTTTTGTAAAATAAAGAGTTGTTATTTTCTCTAACTGAATCTTTCTGAGTTGAGTGGAAGAATGAAAGGCTAATGAGTTGATTTAGGCATGAACAATCAAGATTCTTGGAAGGATTATGGAAAGATAGAGGAAAATGGCTGAAAATTGCAAAAAGGGGAATCTGAGCTTGGAGAATGGAGGTATGAAATATGTTGATAATTATATTTTTCTTATCAGATTATTACTAGATTCAATGATTGATAATATTAAATTTTAATTGATACTCTATATGTGCTCTATGTGAGCCATACTTTATGCTCTGTGTGAGCTATTGGGAGATATTGTGCTTTGTGTGAGCTATTGGGAGTTGTTGTGCTATGCGTGAGCTATTGGGAGATATTGTGCTCTGTGTGAGCTATTGGGAAATGTTGTGCTCTATGTGAGCTATTGGGAGAAATTGTGACTTGTGGGAGTTATTGGGAGTTGTTGTGCTTTGTGTGAGCTAATGGGAGTTGTTGATGCTCTGTGTGAGCTATTGAATGGTGATAAGGGAGCTACAAATGTGATAAGGGAGATACATTGTAAAAAAAGGGAGTTTTCTAAACTTTGATTACTCATAACTGTTGAATGTTTATAACTGCATAAATTTCATGGTCTATTTCTTTTGTGGTATATGTTGGAGCTCCATGTGGTTTGAGACCACCACATTCCTCTCCTCCCTTTAGGTGGCTCGTTTGAAGTCACATAGTGATGTTCTATTTTGTGAGAATATTTGAAATTTTAATTTTCTTATTGTTTTAGTGAGCCAGCAATTTGAAGATTTCTTAAAATTTTTGTTTGTTTATTGTCCTTTTGGCTCAAGGACTATTCTATTAAGTATTTTGGTTATGTTTAGAACTATTATTTTTCTGTTAAGCAATTTGTTTTTATATGAAGTTTTATTTATTGATTATACTTTAAATCTTTACTCATTGAAAACTTTTATATTTTGAGGCTTTATTGTTGCTAGCTTGAGTGAAGTAATGTAAAATGTGTAGATTGTCTTGGTAGGTTGTATAGGCAAGGGATGGCTTGGGGAATGTATGTTGTAAAATTGTGTAAGGACTAATCTATGGAATTAAGGTTATATTTGGCACTAATCATTTTGATATCATTAAAAGTATACATGATGAAAGAAACTGATATTTGTGATGTTTAAATTGTAAGAGAATATATATATTTCAATGAATTTGATTATCAGTAATTTATATTGATACTTCTATGACAAGTAATGAAGAAATTCTTGTATAAGTATTATTATGTTGGTTGGTTGCTCTATGTGAGCTATGGATTCTCTGTGTGAGCTATGGATGCTCTGTGTGAGCTATGGTTGCTCTATGTGAGCTATTATTTGGTTTATTGGAAACTATTGTGGTATGGAATAATTGAAAAAATTTCTGGAATAAATGCATGGCTGTGAGTTGCTAGAGGAAGAAGGTAAGAAAATCAATTACATTTCTATTTTATATGACTTCATGATTAAGATGAATATATACAAGTAAATTTTAGAAAGAAATATGTTTTCATATTATTGTATATTTGATTTGGCAAGATTGATGAATTTTTATATGAATATTATTATGATAGTTGGTATTGGTGTTTTGATGGAGATGATTGTTGGGAGTTATTGATCTTATTGTGAAAGAAAGTGAGATAAATTTAAGATTCTTGAAATGAAATTGTTTATTGGTCTAATATGTTAAACATCAAGAAAAGTGTTTCTCTTTATTTGCTCGGGGGTGGATTCGACCAAGTCAATCCTATGGTTGGGTGGAGAGAAAATCTAGATTGTTATTAACTTTGTGGTTGCAAATCAAGTGAGCTAATTTGGGTTGATCTTTGAATAAAAACTACCTTATGTCGGATGTGTTGAAGATAGGGAAATTCATTCCTCTTGATGACTTCTAGGAGGAAGTCCATTCTTAGGGGGGAAGAATGTAAGGGCACCTAAACCCTAATTATTAATTGTTTAATATTTTTATTAAGAATAATTAATTAAATGCATTGTTTTTAAAATAATTATTTAGACGATTTAATATTGTATATTATTATTTTATGCTTTTGCATTCTTCTATTGTATGCCATTTACAAGAAATGGCAGTTATGCAATTCTAGAGAGAATTTTAGAAATTTAAGATTTTCAAGTTAGTGGAAGAGGTGGAGTAAATGAGGTGTTCAGATTGGCAAATGAAAAGGCATGATTGTTCATTTTTAAAAAGAGGAAGAAATGCAAGAAGTGAGATATGTGAGGAGGCACAAAGAACTCTGGTGAAATTGTAGGTATTGGTCTCCACCTGTCCATGGTATTTTCTAAGTGAAATAAAGAAGCATGGGTGCCACAATCTGATTACTTTTCTCACAAATTCAATTGGGCTGATCTTATTCTAAGGTATGTTTATGTTTATGTTTATCAGAGTGACACATTTGGTATATCTAGCAATCATTGCATTCTGTGAGATAGATCTTCTTGTGGTATTTTGTCAAATGGATCGTGTGTCTTGTCTGTGATCCCTCACTTTGCATTCATGTCAACCAAAGCTTTCTACTATTTTTGTTCTTGACAAATTTTCCTTTGTTATGCTTTGATGGAAGACTATACGATGGAAAACATCATGGAATTTATTTTAGAATCTACCAATTTCATTTGTTAGAAAGTTTCTAAAGTGTCATTAGCTAGTTCTTGTGTGCATATTCCATAGATTATGATCTTATCTTAAATATATTTAAAGGCAAAGTTCCAAGTGCACTTGGTATTGGATATAGTAATGGTGGGGTTGTATCACCTTAATCAGATATTAGTAATTTTATACCTATAGTTGTTTGTTTCTATTCTATGAAAAATCATGCTTATGTCCATAAACTGCATTTTCAATCTACTATATTCTTGGTGTGTGTAATGGAAAAATCATATAGATGCTTGAGTTGGACATGACACTAAGAATGCAGGGAGAGATTTTGTTAACAATGTTGTTGTTCAATTTAGACCACACGCTGTCCCCATTTCTACATTGTGCTTTCACCCATGTCTAGATAGATTGAATGAAGTAGTTTGGTAATGATTTTGAAGACATCATTCTTTTCATTAATTTCATTGCACCACATTTGGTTTGAACCATTATCGATGGAGTAGGGCACAAATCTCATGCTAGTTTTTAGTAGGGTATTATATATGCATTCTTATGCTAGTTTGCATGCAGTATACTACAAGGTTTAAACATAGTTTAAATGCATGGTTAATAAATGGATTTTGTCATAATTTCAATGGCGTTGTATGTGGTCTTTTAGTACAATCCAACCGATGATTCTATCTGTCATTGTTAAATATTTGCTTGAAATTTTGTTTGACTTCTTTATGATTGAACTATTTCTACCTTACGTTACCAATTTTGTGGAAACTAGTTTCAGTTTTTCCTTGATTTAGTAATCGAATTGCATAATCTCCCTGATTGTTATATGGAATATGGATAAAGACCATCTCTTCTTTATATAGCATCTCCACTGTAGAGAATGGACCATTTCAGTTAGTGTTAGTGTAATTGTAAACTTGAATCTTTTCTCCACCTTATTCATTGAGATTTAGAAGTTGCCAGTGTTGGCAAGAGACACTATATGGATTCATGGTTGTTGTCATTGATGGCAACAAAGGTCATCCCACATATCCGCAAGTCATGATGTGTCTCTACTGGAAGTCAGAATAAAGAATGTTGTGGTCCGGTGAACAAGAACAGAGCATGTGGCAAGGTCCGACAGATTGGTCCGGATCTCTCAGAGGAAGTGTCTTGGTGCAGTGCGGATTTGGGGAAGTCAAGAGGACTACCTTGAGTGGTATATTCCAAGGATTTAGCCTCCGGTGATGGACAAGGAAAAAGATATGAATGGTTGAGTACCGGATTCCTGAGAGACAGTGAAAACAGAGGAAGAACTGACTGACAGAGTATCAGATTGCTTTCCGGATGTGTTACTGTTGATGACAGAGGTTGTGAAGGCATGAATCATGTTTGGCTGACATAATTAATGATATCTACAAGTATATGCTTGATCCGCATTGCTTGGTGAGGAAGGATTCAGCCGACAGAATGAGAGTTTGTAAGAAACTAGACTGTTCCGGATGCCGACTAGAAAAGTGATGAAATTACTTTTGCGGATATATATAGAGGATGGATTTAGTTGTGAAGGGTGTGAAGAAGTGGAGATATATGCGAATAAGTCCAGATAAGAGCAGAGGTAGCAAAAAGGATCCGGTATGTGAAAGATAGCAGAATAAAGAACAGAGGAAAGATGAAGTGCAGCAGATCAGTGTACTGAGCCTAACCGGAACTGAACTCCAGCATATGCAGATGCTTCCAATCAGTTCAAGACTGTGATTCTCATCACTTTGTAGACAGTGTGTCTTCTTGTAGGCAGTGGGCCTCTTGTGAGCAGTGTGCTCGGGCAGTGAGCCCTAATTGGCAAGTGCCATTTTTGTAATTTCCTATTCTTCTAACAGAGAATAATTTTGGGTTAATCACCCCGTGGTTTTCTCCCTTAACAGGGTTTCCACGTCAAAAATACTGTGTCATGTGTTTCTTATTTCATGATTAATGTTTTGTGTTTGATTCTATGCTGCATCAATTAAAAGGAAAGTTCAATAAGGGAAATAATTAGGATAACTGATTCACCCCCCCCTCTCAGTTACCAACAATTGGTATCAGAGCTAAGCTCCTCCTAATAGAGCCTAACAGCTTGAGGAAGATCTGGGATTTCAAATGGATGCATATGGTTTAAGGGAGCAACTCAAGACTGCTCTTGAGGATCTTGAACAGTCAAATTCTGAAGTCAGTGAATTAAAGGAAAGACTCAAACAGGCTGATGAATTCATGAGAGAATTAAAAGACAAATTAAGTCTCTCTATGAAAAAGAGAAAGGAGCTGCTTCAACAGTTGGCAAGACAAAGTGAAGAAAGCAATACAAATGAAGAATTGACTGAGCAAACCAAGTTATGTGAAAAGTTATCAAAAGAAGTCATTATGTTAAGACATGAAATGGAATCAGGAACTATAAAGTTTACTCAAGAGATTGAAGAAAAAAGAAAGGCTGAAGACAATCTAAGACAATCTCTTAAAGAAAAATCAGAAGAATGCCACCAGATGGACAGGATTATCAGACATCTTGAATCTGATCTTGAAGATGCCAAAGATAATGAAGGAAAACTTGAGGATCAAATTGCCTCTCTCAAAAGAGACCTTCAAACAGCAAATGAATATAAAGAGAAATTCAAGATAAGTTCTGCTCAACTTGAAGTTCTTCTTGGAAGTCAAAAGAGGACAGATGACAAGTATGGTTTGGGATATGAGAAAGGAGAAAGCTCCGGATCCGGTCAGAAGAATCTTGGATCAGAAAATCCAAGGAGCAGGCCTAGAAGACCTCTGGTAAGACAGCCAAATGCTCAAAGATATCCATCCTTCAATGGATACTGCCACAGCTGCAACCACTTTGGTCACAAAGCTAATCAGTGCAGAATGAGAATGAATCAGATTAATTCATCCTTCTCCGGACAGTGCTTCAACTGCAAAAGGTATGGACACAAATCCCATGAATGCAGAATTATGCAAGTAAACAAATCATTCAAAGGTAGATGCTTCACATGCAATAGAGTAGGTCATATGGCTAATCAATGCAGATCAAGAGGATATCAGTCAAATATGCAAAGAAATGTTATTTGCCAAATCTGCAATAGGTCCGGTCATAATGCTAAAGTCTGCAGAAACAAGAATCAAGACAAAAGAGGTCCGGTGTATAATCAGAATCAAGACAAGGGTAAACAAAAGATGAATGCGGATGAGGTTAGGAATCAGATGAGCAAGATTTGGGTGAAGAAAAGTTCAGAGAATGTAGAGGTTGAATCCGCACCAGACTCTGGTGCTGATATTTCTTCCGGAAATTAAAAAGTGAGCTCAGGCTCAGGGGGAGACTCAAAGAAAATCTTGTTCCCCCAGCCAAACAAGTGGTGCCGGATGTGGCACAAGATGCGGATCAAAGGGTTTGTAGATATGAGTCTTGAGATACTTCAGTCAAGTTTTCAGAGGTCCGCATGGAGTTATGAAGAAGCTGTGATCGATCAAATAAGACCTGTTCAGGGAGATGCTCCGGTATGATAAAGGATTACAAAAAGGTCCGGAAAGATCCGGAAATGCACTATCTTGTTCTGCGGATTGGACAGAGTGTTTGGGATGTTCTTGTAATATGTTACCTCGATTTATTCATGATTGAAAGATCCGGATGATATCCACAGATCAGGACTAATCCGGGATACTCCAAACTATCCAGACAAGGCAAACCGAAATGATGTAGGTGAAGCATTTATTGCAGACAGATATTAGGGTTCGCGGAGCAATTTAAGGGATTTCTCAAAGGTCATTTGCTCATTCTGCACTCGAGAAGAAGCGAAAAGTGGAGCTCTGCAACAAGGTTCATCAAGCACACCAAGGATCTCCTGCCGAAGTTATTGCATAAAGAAATCAATCCAACCACTCCGTGCAAACCGAAGGCGCATAAGGTATTCTCCGTGTTTCATTACCTCACTGCAAATCTTTGAAGAATGGCTACTCCAAACATAGTTAAGATCTCTGATAGACCTCGCCCCTCATTCAAGAAACATCCCTACAAATCATTGGAGGTAGATCCACTAGGAGCCTTCTCTAGTGTTCCTCACGGAGTTTTACATACTGAAGACATTAGGGTTTACATACATGCAAGCATTGAGGAATTTGGGGAATTCAAATTAAGAGACCTCTATCACAAGCAACTGATAGACAATGCTTTTGAGCTTAAACCAGAGTATAAGGATATCCAGAAGAAACAATTTGAGCAATTTATTCATTTCCCCTGCTTTGAAGAAGATGAATGGGTCCGGTATGTACTGAGCAGGATGCATGACAACTTTCTATGGCTAGATAGACCCTACAAGATCACAAAAGAGGCAATTAGAGCAGTAACTGGTCTATACTCTTCCGGAGGGGTACCTATCCTCAAATCTGTCAAGAACAACATTGTAACTGAGGCCACCGGATCAAAATTTGATAAGAGGGCAATGACCATTGAAGATATTTCGGATCCGGATATCAAATATGCATCAATGATAATAGGATACAAGATCTATCACTCCAGCAGGGAGAATTCTGTATCCGGAACTGCAGTATACACTGCCTATGAAATGCTAAGAAAGAATGCAGAATATGATCTCTGCGAACTACTGCTAAGCCAATTAATGGAAAATATACAGAAAATCAAGAAGGATAAGAAGAATTCCTTTAAGTATGGTACTCTTATTGTATGTCTATTCTTCTACTTCATGAATGAGCTACCCAGATCAAGTGGATGGATATGGCAGAATGACAAACCTGTTGCAGTCCAGATAAGAGACTATTTGCATGGACTTGGGGATGCAAAAGCGAGAAATTCAGCTCTATGGGGATACTTCAAAAATTTTCAGAGCATGATGCAAGCAAGAGAGAGAATTCCCCAGTCTCTTGTTGAAAAATACAAAGACTCAGTGTGCTTTATGGTTGACACTGATCAGTGCCTAATGGAGGCAGTGGAGCCAAGGACTGTCTGGATCATGCCCATGGGGTATGAAGTGGATGAACAGATAGTGGAGCTGCATGTTCAACACATGCTAAGTCAGCCCAAAGATCCTAAGGCAGAAAGGTTTGGAACCTTTGAGGAGCTGAGTGTAAAAATACATGTAGAACTCAGGGAACCTGAGATTAAAAGAAAGGTGAGAAAAGAAGTAGAGCACATTGCTCAAGGCCTAGGCATCTCAAAAGAGGCACTTGATGCCAGCCGGGAAAAGAGGAGGAAGGCTGAGGAAGAAGAGAAAAGTAAAGAAAGTGCTCCGGTTGAAGCTCCCACCCGGACCAGATCATCAAAGAGATCTGCACCTCCCACAACCAAAAGTTCTAAACCGGAAGTCCAGGCATCCGGTAAGAGATCCAAGACAAAAGCCACAAGGGCTTATGGAAGCCAAAAGGATGAAGAGGAAACAGAGTCAGATGAGGGAATAAAAGAAATAAAGAAACAGAAGAAGAAAGGATCCGGTAAGCCCTCCACAGGCCAAGACAAGGATGAAATGGCAGAGGTAACTGTTGAAAAGCCCACTCTGTCTCTAGAGAGCATAATCAAGTCGGTCACGGTGGATGGAAACCTTCAACCAATGACTGAATCCTATGATGACTTCAGTGAGGCTGACCAAAAGACTCTGCAGGAAGCCACAGTTAAATATCTAAACATATATAATAAGGCTTTCATTGAGATCATATCTCTCATTCCTAAAAGCCTAGAAAAGGAATTGGAAGTAAGAAAGAATAATGCTCATGCTAAAGATCTTGAGATCCGGGAGCAGATAGCTATTCAGCTATATCCTCAAATTGATCCCAAGACAATGAACATTATCTTCAAGGACTGCAAAGATGAGTTCAGAAGCAAAGCCAGGATGAATCAACTCATGCTTGGTGAGACTGACAAAGTGGCCCAAGAAACAGAAGAGATCCTCTGGAAGGCCTTCAAAAGGTTCAATCTTCCTGTTGTAGAGGACTTAGGTGCAGAAACAGCTGCTGATTTGGAATCTTCTATTCCGGAAGAAGTGAGCCCTGAACAGACAAATATCTCTCCTCCGGTTTCCCCTACAGTCTCCGGATCCAAAGAAGAAGAGCAATTACAGGAGAAGGAAGCAGTGGTGAAAGACAAAGAGGTTGACAGTTCTAAGACTGCAGAAGAAAAGAAACATCTATCTCCGGCAAGAGACACTGCACAAACTGTTCAACAATTTTTGAGCAAAGAAACTTTAGAGATTGATGAACTGGAGCTTCTAAAAGGCCCATTTGATTTTGACTCTCTCTCTCCGGTACAAACAATGAAGATAGCTTCATTTGCAAATGCCAAGGCAAATGAAAAGCTCCTGAAGTCTCATATGGAAGACTGTGAGTTGATAGAGGCTGCTTCCGGAGTACTTGTAAAGATCATGCCATCAATCCAGATAGATCCGACAGCCTCCTCTTCCGGTAATCTAAAAACCTTAGTCAGCAGTGTTGATACACATTTTGATTCTCTAGAAAAATTAGCTGAAGAAAAGGTCCGGAAGGAATTTTTGGATAAAAGATTTTCAGAAATATTAGAATTAATCTCTAAGGATAGGAAGATTGTAAGCATTGGAATAAAGAGCTTAGAGAATGCTCTTAAGGATGGTGGTGACATCTACAAATTTTGTATATCCTGGTCAAAGGCAACATCAGCATTTGACAAGAAAATAAAAGAGGAACAGGATAAGCTACAAAGCTTATCTCAAAGTTTTGATCCTCTCTCTTCCTCCATAATAAATCAAGAATGTCAGACTATTGCAGTCTTGAATGAAATAAAGAATCTTGAGAAGGAAAGGAAGAACATCACCAACCGGATGGGAGAACTTAGAAGGATTATAATCCCTAAGTTGGAAACTATGCATGAGGCCATCAGTGATGCTCAGACCACCGCCCAAACAAAAGATCCGACAGATCTCAAGCGGGCAGAAGCGTTTGCATTTTTGTTGAGTGGTCACATTTCAATTTTGGACAGAATGAAGCAAAGCTGGGCTACAGAAATGATCCAATTGCAGACATCCTTTGCAGACATTCTTCAGTATATGTGAGTATGTAAATATGCGGCTAAGTATAAGAAATTTTTGAAAATTTTGATATGCGGACCCTACCCTTTGCCATTGATGTCAAAGGGGGAGTGAGGAGCAGTGAAAAATGAGGAATCCAACTAAGGGGGAGTTCCGGAAATTGTATATAAAGATAGAGCATCAGCAAAGGGGGAGCATAGTGAAAACACTTAGTCATTTTTCACTAAGTGTTGCCATCAATGCCAAAGGGGGAGATTGTTGGCAAGAGACACTATATGGATTCATGGTTGTTGTCATTGATGGCAACAAAGGTCATCCCACATATCCGCAAGTCATGATGTGTCTCTACCGGAAGTCAGAATAAAGAATGTTGTGGTCCGGTGAACAAGAACAGAGCATGTGGCAAGGTCCGACAGATTGGTCCGGATCTCTCAGAGGAAGTGTCTTGGTGCAGTGCGGATTTGGGGAAGTCAAGAGGACTACCTTGAGTGGTATATTCCAAGGATTTAGCCTCCGGTGATGGACAAGGAAAAAGATATGAATGGTTGAGTACCGGATTCCTGAGAGACAGTGAAAACAGAGGAAGAACTGACTGACAGAGTATCAGACTGCTTTCTGGATGTGTTACTGTTGATGACAGAGGTTGTGAAGGCATGAATCATGTTTGGCCGACATAATTAATGATATCTACAAGTATATGCTTGATCCGCATTGCTTGGTGAGGAAGGATTCAGCCGACAGAATGAGAGTTTGTAAGAAACTAGACTGTTCCGGATGCCGACTAGAAAAGTGATGAAATTACTTTTGCGGATATATATAGAGGATGGATTTAGTTGTGAAGGGTGTGAAGAAGTGGAGATATATGCGAATAAGTCCAGATAAGAGCAGAGGTAGCAAAAAGGATCCGGTATGTGAAAGATAGTAGAATAAAGAACAGAGGAAAGATGAAGTGCAGCAGATCAGTGTACTGAGCCTAACCGGAACTGAACTCCAGCATATGCAGATGCTTCCAATCAGTTCAAGACTGTGATTCTCATCACTTTGTAGACAGTGTGTCTTCTTGTAGGCAGTGGGCCTCTTGTGAGCAGTGTGCTCGGGCAGTGAGCCCTAATTGGCAAGTGCCATTTTTGTAATTTCCTATTCTTCTAACAGAGAATAATTTTGGGTTAATCACCCCGTGGTTTTCTCCCTTAACAGGGTTTCCACGTCAAAAATACTGTGTCATGTGTTTCTTATTTCATGATTAATGTTTTGTGTTTGATTCTATGCTGCATCAATTAAAAGGAAAGTTCAATAAGGGAAATAATTAGGATAACTGATTCACCCCCCCCCTCTCAGTTACCAACAGCCAGTTCATTGCCTTTAAAAATAGAATAGAAAAATGTTGTTAGATCTCATCATTCTAAAACACAAATCAAACATTTTATGTATTTACTATTTGATAATTGGAAATCTAAGAGTTTATTGAGTAGGCAGTAGATATTTATAAATTATTAATATTTATTCAATGGCTAAACTTTCATAATCTTGAAATCCTGGTAAGTTCCTTAATTTGTCTACCATGTTCTGCATAAGTGCCCATACAAAGCTAATAATAGTCAAGCTGCATCTTGAAAGTTCAATTAATAGGATTTGATTGTCTCTTTTCTCTAGGTTTCATATAGAGATGTGTTTCCTACTTGCATTCCTTTGCAATTTGTTTGTTGTCCATGGTTCTTGACAAATTTGTAACTCCGTGTTTATTTATGCTGTTAAGTTTATGTAGACCTACATGGTTTTACAAAAGTAATAGGGTACTTCTAGGTTATTTAATGAAACTAATTAGTATCCTTATGATTTATGGAGGAAAGTAATAATATTTATCTATTAAGGCGTCGACGAAATACAATTGTCTTTCATTTTCTTATGAATGAAGACTCATACTCATAAGTTCTTATAGCTTAAAGAGGCGTCAGTTACCTTGTAGAGGTCGGCATATGTAGTGTATTAATATAAATGATTGTGCAGTGGCAGAGTATTATGCTAAGTCAAATGCATTTAAATATATCTGTGGTAGCATAGTTTTGAGAGCCGTATGCTTATAATAATTTCACATAGATATTGCAATGGCATTGAAGCTATTTGTATTTAATTATTAGTATAATGGTGACCTTGTAGCCATAGGCATAATTGTTTTGCATTGATAAGAACAATGGTATCATATTTTAATTGTTGTATGGATATTATATTGATATATTATTATTACTCTAGCTGTAATTATTATGTTAGCTAATCTATGTGGCATCATATTATGTATAGCTATAATTTAAGTTTTGGAATTTGATATGTAGTACCATTGAAATGTATATTTATGATTACCTCTTTCTTATGATGGAATCGTATTACATATGGCTATATATATGTATGATACAATTGTATTATAAAGGCAATATAATATATTTTAGTTGTAAGCATATGCTTGCTTTAGTTTCTTAATGGTGATAGTTTTTAAGTTTAAAAGATTGCATCTGTATAATAGTATGCTCGATTTATATTTGTTTTCAAGAGACACTGCTATGATGAATGACTAATTGTCATTGATGGCAACAAGACAAAGAGATTCCACCTACAAGGCAAAGAGACTTTACTCCGGTAGATCATTTTGGTCTAACAAAGGATTTTGGTCCGGAAGGCTCAAATGGCTAAGTATGGGTAGTATACAGAGCAAGTGACAAAGACTGGGTCAGTATGCCTCTGCAGTTGAAGATAATTATATGTAGTTTAGGTATGTCAATCATAGATACTTGGTGATGACATGCTTCAGTGATCAAGTGCTGACTTCCTCCGAAAGTCATATGATGAAGTAGCTAAGTCTGAGTAAACAGAGTAAAGACGGGAATAATGCAAAACACCAAAGTAAAAGGGTCCTCATTCCTCCGCTGTGGCATATTTTGGTTTATGGTTCTGAAGGTATGCTAAGAGGACAATGACGGATGTTGGATATTATTTTTAGAGTCTCCTATAGTCCACAGTAGAAGTTATGATGTGACAGTTGAATTGGTCAAGTGTGTTCTTAAGGGACAAGTTGACAGGCTTGTTAGATCCATATGCAGAGTAGATATATTGTTTGAATATTTAATCTAAGTGGTTGAATGATTGGTGCTAACCTATATGAAGATATGTGAATATTTGTTTAGGGTTCGTATTGTTGTTTGTACACAAAATCAAGCCGACTAGGTACAACACTTGTATACACCTTTCATGTCTAGGTTGCCAACTTGATTATGAGATGAATAATATTGCAGATATATATATTTGATGGATTTCTATGTTGGATGAATGGTATGTGTGATGTGCATGTGAATTTGATATGTGTATGATCTAAAGTAGTTTGCAGAGTAGAAAAGGATTATAAGGGCAGAAAAATAGAAGCAGATGTGAAGCAGGGCAGAGATACAGGGTAGACAGTATGAAGTCATTTGAATCTATATATTGAGCTAATTGATACTACACCTCAGCATTTTGTAGATGCACCTATAGTAGTCAACCTTACCAGTGAGCCAATCTTTTCTTCTATCTTCTATCTTTCTTTCTCTATGGATAATGAATCCACTTGGACAATGAGTCCATCTGCAGTGAGCATTTCTTTGGGCAGTGAGCCCCATGGTAGTAAGCCTTATGTAATTAGGTATTGCTATCATAATATATTGTGATCTAACACTCACTGTGGTTTTTTCATTTTTGGGTTTTCCATGTAAAATCATGGTGTCCATGTGTTATGAATTTGTGGTTGCTCTTCTTGTGTTTACTTTTCTTTCATGTTAAATGGATTAACAAATGTGTGAATGAGAAGTTTTTCAGAATACCGATTCACCCCCCTCTTAGTATTCTTTGTATTTAACAATTGGTATTAGAGCAAGGTTCCTTGGAAGAAGCTTAACAACTTGAGGAAGATCTAGGAAGGTGTACACATGGCAGCTAGAAGATATTTCACTAAAGCCTCATATGGAATCAATGATGAATTATAAGCCACTCTTGAAGATCTTGAAAAATCTGAAGCTCAAGTCAGGGATCTGAAGGATAACATACATGAAGCTTATGAATGCATTCTAAAGCTAAAAGAACAAGTCAAAAAGTTCAAAGAAAAATACAAAGAGGTTAGTGAACAATTGATATCAACCAATGAAACCTTGGATGATTTGAAAGTGGAAGTTGTAGAAAGAGCTAAAGCAGAAGAAGATATAAATCTGTTGGTAAAAAGCAAATTAGAAGAATGTGATAAACTTGAAAAAGAAGTTGTAAGCCTAAAATCAGATCTGGAGAAGGCTAAGAGCTATGAAGAAAAGTTCAAGATAAGTTTTGTAAAGCTTGATGAGATGATTGCTAGTCAAAACAGTTCAGATGAAAAGAAAGGGTTAGGGTTTGAAAAAGGATAAAGTTCTAAATCAAGACAAGAAAACCTTGAAATAAAGAAAAATAGAGGCAACTAGTTCTAGAATCAAAGAAGAAGATCCAGAGGACCTCCGGTCAGACAACCAAATGCTCAAAGGTATCCATCTTTCAATGGCCATTGTTTTAATTACAATAAATTTGGTCATAAGGCTACTCAGTGTAGGAGTAGAATGAATTAGAATGTTCCATCATTTTCTAGTCAATGTTTCAATTGCAAGAAAATTGGTCATAGATCAATTGAGTGCAGAAGTCTGGCAAGGAATAGTTTTAACTATACAAGGAATACTCAATCATTTAATGGGAAGTGTTTTGCACGCAATAGATTTGGGCATATGGCTAACCAATGCAGATCAAGAATGAATTCAATCAATAGAAGGAATTAAGGTCAGAGAAATGTGGTATGCTACAATTGCAATAAGTATGGGCATATTGCAGAATTTTGCAGAAGCAAGAAAGAGAAAAGAAACTATCCTACAGAGAAGATGAAAATAGAATAGAAAGAAGACAAAGGTAAAAACAAGATTGATCCGATGGAGATTAAAAAGGAAATGAGAAAGGTCTGGATTAAGAAGGATGTGAATGAGATCAAGGATGGATCCGCACCAATTTCTTGTACAGAACTTCCTCTAGGAAGTAAATTGGGAACTCTGGCTCAGGGGGAGTTGTATTGAAAATCCAAATCCCCTAGCTAGATATTTAGTGTTGGGATCCAGCATGAAGATATGTCGAAAAGATGCATAAGACAGATCTTTTGAAAGAAATTTCGGTGAAAAAGGTTCAAGTACAGAACATTGCGGAGCAATCGTAATAAACTATATTCTACAAAGATGTGTTTGACAACTTTTTCAATAGGGGCATTTATGTGATTAGGTCAAGATAGATAAAGGATTAAAAAGGGGTTCATTCAAGGAAAATTCATTTTTCATTCAAACTCTCAAGTGTCTAAGGTGAACCAAAGTGAAATTCCAAGTGACTATAGTGATTTCCAAAGCAAATCAAGTCAAGATCAAGCAAAACCCTAATTTAATGAAAAGAGGTACTTTTTACATTCAAAACCCCACTGAATTTATTTGAATCTTTGCAAAAATGGCAACACCATATGTGATTGATATAACCGAAAGAGCCCGACCAAAATTTAAGAAGCACCTATTCAAATCAATAGAGATCGATCCAAATGGTGCATTTTCATGGATTTCATTTGGTGTGATGCATGCGAAGGATGTTAGGGCTTACATTCATGTTTCCCTAGAAGAACATGGTGACAAAAAATTCTCATATCTATACCTAAAAAATTTAAGTGGTGACCAATTTGAGTTGAAAGAAGAATACAAGGCATTGGAAGTGAAGAAATTCATTCAGTACAAAGACTTTCCTACATTTGTAGAAGATGAATGGGTCTGATACGTGTTGAGCATGATCCATGATGAGTTCATGTGGCTTGAAAAGCCCTTTAAAATTACCAAGGATGCGATTAGAGCTGTGACAGGATTAAAATCTACCGATAATGTGCCCCTATTAAAAGATGTGAAGAATAAAACTATGATAGAAGCAACTGGAGCCCAATTTGACAAAAGAGTGTTAACAATCAATGATATTATGGACCATGCAGTGAGGTTTGGATCTATAGTAATTGGATATAAGATCTATTTCTTCAACCAAGAGAACTCTGTCTCCGGTACTGCTATTTACTCTGCTTACTAGATGATTAAGGAAAATGCAGACTATGATCTCTATGAATTTCTACGACAACAACTAATGGAAAACTTGAAGAAGTCAAAGGAGAACAAATACCCCTACAAATTTGGTAAGTTGATCATCTATTTACTCTTCTACTTCATGCAAGAATTACCCAGAATGAAAAACTTGTTCTGGTTAAACAATCAACTAGTTGCAGTGCAAATTAGAGATCATTTAAGCAATATAGGAAGTTATGAGGAACAAACCACAGCCCTATGGGGTTACTTCAAATTCTTTTAGAGAATTATGCAATCTAGAGAAAGAATTCCCAAGGGAATAGTTGACAAATACAAAAATGGCATATGCTTTATTGTGACAATAGACCAATGCTTGATGGAGGCCGTTGAGCCTAGGACAGTATGGGTTATGCTAATGGGGTATGAGGTAGATGGACAAATACTGGATAACTATGCCCAACACATGTTAAGCAAACCTAGGGACTCCAAAGAGGAAAGATTTGTAACCTATAAGGAGTTGTCAACAAAAGTCTTTGTTGAGTAGAGAAGGCTGAAAATTTTAAAGAAGGCCCGACAAATGGCAGAAGAATATACACAAAGCAAAGGATTCACCAAAGAACAAATATCAACTACAAGAGCTAGAGCTGAGGAAGAAAAAACAGCTAAAGAAAAGGAGAAGGAACAAGAAAAGGAAGCTAATAAAGCTCCAGAAGTTTAAGAGACACAACAAGAGGCACCTGCTACACCAAAAAGAAGAACAAGAAGTGTTGGTTCCTTTGGGAGAACATCTAAATCCTCTAGTATTCCCTCCACAACAACTGCAGAAGAGCAAACATGCAAGTGGAAGAAGACCAAAGTTCAGAGAGTGTATGTCAGTGTTGATCTAGTTGATGATGAGGAAACTAAAACCAATGAAGAGGTGAAGAAGATGAACGTACATCAGGACACACCCTCTGGTGCCATAAAAAGGAAGATCTCTGGTAAGGATTTAGGGAGAAAGAAGGCTAAGACTACAATGAGCCTAGAGGAAGTATTGAAGGCCATTATAGTTGATGGCAATCTAAAACCAATTGCCAAATTGTATGATGACTTTGATGATACAAACAAAAAGGTCATTGAGGCTGCTGTCATCCAATACTTAAATATATACAATAAAGCTCACATTAAAATAATCTGTAATCTCCTAGGAAACTTGGTAAATATAATGTATGCAAGGAAAAAAGCTACTATGGCTAAGGACATTGAGATTAAAGAACATACATTAATAAAACTATGTCTTGAATCACTCTAGAAGAAAAGACAAAAATCTCCAAAGCACTTCATAAAGAATTCAGAACAAAGAGAAGAATGAACACTCTAATGGCAGATGGCATCGAGAAAGTAGTAAAGGAGACCAAGGAAATCAATTTAAAAGTGTTTAAGGAATATCATCTTCAAACTATATATGACAGAGAAGAAACTGGATATGATACATCTAATCCTGAGGTAAACTTGGATCAAGGACTAGACAAAAGTGATAAAGAGCCGAAGGAGAAAGAAGATCTAGTCCCTGCTACTGGTTCAGATACTATTGTCAAAAACAAAATTGAGACAAGTCTTCCTCAACAACAAACTGATAATCAAACACATAAGGAGAAGACTGAGGAGTAGAAAAAAACTAAGGATCAACAAGCTGAGATGAGCCCTGTACCAGAGCAAACTGTTGATGAGGCTAAGAATCTGAATCATCTGGAACAAGATAGAGAAGAAGAAGTCTCTAGTATAGTAAGAGACACTATGGATTCCATCAAGGAATTCTTGGAAAGAGAAAAACAAGTCTTGAATAAGCCTAAATTTTTGTAGGGACCAATAAATTTGGATTCAATGTCCCCTATGCAGAAATTTAAATTAGTGTCAATTGCTCAAGAAAAGGCATAGGAAGAGTTGATGAAAACACATATATAGGATAATGAGCTCATTGGTGTAGCACCTGAGGTACTAGAGAATTTGATGCCTGAATACCAAAAAGATACATCATTATCATCAACTGATCAACTTAAAGGTATGATAAAATCAATCAGCAATCATTTTGAATCCTTTAAAAAATCCATAGAAACAAAATTTAGAAAAGAGTTTGATGAGATAAGATTAGCTGAGTTGAAGACCATGTTGATCAATGATAAAACTTCATTAAACAATGGAATAAGTGCTATACAAAGTACCATAAAAGAATCCTGTGACTTGTACAAATTCTATTTATCATGGTCGGAAGCCACAAAGGAGTAGGAGGAAAAATCAACGATCTGAAATTACAGCTGACAAATATTTCTAAGACATTTGATCCCACAATTGAGTCAGTAAGAAACAAAGAAATGCAAGTGATCAATATCCATAATGAGTTAAGTAATCTGGTGAATAAGAGAGATCAATTGAAAAATAGAATGTGTCAATTGAGAGGACTAATAAGTCCCAAACTAGATTCAATGTCAAATCTTACAGCAGAAGCACTGCAGGTAAGAGCACTAATTAACACACCTTCTGATATACAAAAAGCAGAGAAATTAGTCTTCCTCTTAAGTGGGCATATTCAAATTTTGGACAATTCTATGAATAGTTGGGATAAATAATTAGTTCAAATCAAGAACATTTTCAATGACATTCTACAACCCACAACAAATTAAGTTGAAGATTGTATCTGTACATATGTGGCAGAGTATGAAAATGTTTGTAGTTTTTACAATTTTTGACACATTTTGACCCCTATACATACACATTTTGCATTGATGTCAAAGGGGGAGAAGAAGACTAGTGAAAAATGGGCAAACACCAAAGGAGGAGAAGAAAAACAAAGTGCATATAGTAAGGGGGAGCAGACAAGCATTTTTCATTAAGTGTTGCCATCAATGCTAAAGGGGGAGATTGTTGGCAAGAGACACTGATATGATGAATGACTGAATGTTGTCATTGATGGCAACAAGACAAAGGGATTCCACCTACAAGGCAAAGAGACTTTACTTGGGTAGATCATTTTGGTTTGACAAAGGATTTTGGTCCGAAAAGCTCAAATGGCTAAGTATGGGAAGTATACAGAGCAAGTGACAAAGACTGGGTCAGTATGCCTCTACAGTTGAAGATGATTATATGTGGTTTAGATATGTCAGTCATAGATACTTTGCGACCTCTAGTGATCAAGTTTTGGCTCCCTCTGGAAGTCATATGATGAAGAAGTTAAGTTTGGGTAAATAGAGTAAAGACAGGAACAATGCACAACACTAGAGTAAAAGGTTCTGCATTCCTCCGTTGTGGCATATTTTGGTTTGTGGTTCTGAAGTTATACTAAGAGGACAATGATGAATATTGGATATGATTTTTAGAGTCTCATATGGTCCACAGTAGAAGTTATGATATGACAGTTGAATTGGTCAAGTGTGTTCTTAAGGGACAAGCCGGCAGGCTTGTTAGATCCATATGCGGAGAAGATATATTGTTTGAATAGTTAGTCTAAGTGGTTGAATGATTGGTGCCAACCCATATGAAGATATGTGAATATTTGTTTAGGGTCCAAATTATTTTTTGTACACAAGATCAAGCCAACTAGGTGCAACACTTGTATACATGTTTCATGTCTGGGTTGCTGACCTGATTATGAGATGAATCCTATTGCCGATATATCTATATATATATATATATTTGATGGATTTCCATGTTGGATGAATGGTATGTGTGGTGTGTATGCAAATTCAATATGTGTATGATCTAAAGTAGTTTGTAGAGCAGAAAAGGATTATAGGGGCAGAAAAATAGAAGCAGATGTGAAGCAGGGTAGAGAAATAGGGCAAACAGTATGAAGTCTTTTGAATCTGTATATTGAGCTAATTGGTACTACACCGTAGCATTTTGTAGATGCACCTGTAGCAGTCAACCCTTAGCAATGAGCCAATCTTTTCTTCTATCTTCTATCTTTCTTTCTCTGTGGATAGTGAGTCCACCTACAATGAGCATTTCTTTGGGCAGTGAGCCTTATGTAATTCGGTATTTCTATCATAATATATTGTGAGATAATACTCACCATGGTTTTTCCCTTTTTAGGTTTTCCACGTAAAATCCTGGTGTCCATGTGTTATGAATTTGTGGCTGCTCTTCTTGTGTTTACTTTGCTTTCATGTTATTGAATTTGGTAAATGGATTAACAAATGTGTGAATGAGAAGTTTTTCAGAATATTGATTCACCCCCCCTCTCAGTATTCTTTGTATTTAACAATATTAAGAAATATATAAATGAATGACATCTAATGTGTTCCTTCTGTAAGAAAGATGAATAGGAAGTTATGTTAACTGGTTCCTTTTTCTTATTTCTTAATCTAATATAAATGTTTAGGATGTTAATTAGATATATATAAAGGTAAAATGTAAGTTTAGAAAACTCATTTTGGTAAACAGTTCAGATTCATTGTAATAATATGAACTCTTTTAAAGTAGTAACAATAGTATTACCATTGTAAACCTTGTTTAGATAAAATTATTTTATGTTCTTGAAATATCAAAGGTTAATTTAGACACTAATTATTAGCAAAAATCAAGCTTTGGCTAGGTTGTTACAATGAAATTAAGTCTAAATCCTATTCACCTTTGCAGAGCTATATCAGTATCTGTAATAAACAAGTTCCTTATGATTTTTGTTTTGGATAATTTATATCTGCAATATTTGTTTGTATTTGATGTTTGTTCAGGGTAAGCATTTCTATGTCTTCTAATGTTCTCTATATATATATATATATATATATATATATATATATGAGCTTTACTCTAGTTTATGAGTAAGGAAATAATCATAATTTAGCATAATGACTTTATCATTGGATAGTAGTTGTTCAAGATAGAAATGTTCTCATGATTTATAGTTTGTGATTGTATCATTGGATTGTATATTTTGTGGTTGCTAAGTCCCCAAACTACGAAGTCTCTTCTCTATGTGTACATAGGCAAGGCCATCATGAGCCCCCAAGACTTTAGGTCAGCCCCTTAGGGCATTAGGCTAGTATTTTGCTCTCTAATTTGTTTATTGATGCACTATGTGGAACTAAAGTTCACATTTAGATGTGCAGATACAGGTCTAGTAACCGAGCAAATTTTTGGGGCAAAGAACATGTATTCCACTATGTTTAAGATGATCATATAGTTCTTGTTGAAATTGTGTGTAAATTGCATGGGGAGTGTGTTATCTATGAAAATTATCTTTAGCAAGGCATTGATATTAAACTTATGAATAATCAAAAACTTGTAATATATTCAGTTGGTACAAGTGAATATTCTTCTTTCATCATAATATATTTTCATTATTTCTGACTGATTTTACCATATTATTATTATTTATTGATGATTTCTTGAGTAGGCATTACAACTATTTTCTGTCTTCTTGCTTGTACTTCCCTGATGACATTCAAATGCTTTGTGTCCTTCACCTCCACACTTAAAACAAGTTCCTCTTCAAATGTTCTCTTATCAAACCTTCTTTCATCTCTCATGTATGCTTCACTCTAATAAGAATTATGATGTCCTCTATGGTAGAAAGTTCTATCATCTCTCCGGTATGCATTGCTATCTCTGTCTTCCTTCTTGAATGTACTATCTTGCTTGTTCTGCTCCACATATGACCTTTCTCCTCCAGAATATGTTCTACCTCTTTGAAATTTACCTCCTCTACCTCTCTATCTCTACTCATGCTTCTTATTCAACATGTTTTCAACTTTTAGGGAAAACTTATATGGTTCTTCTATTGTTGTCATCTTCACCAGGCTTAGTTCTTCTTGAATGTTCAATCTTAGTCCATTGATTTATCTTGCCACTTTCTCCTTGCTTGCTTCACTATGTCCTATCCTTATGATTATCTTATGAAATTCTTCAGTATACTCCTTCACAGATTTCTCCTTTTGTCTCAAGTTTTGCAATCTCTTCAATAGTTCCAACTCATAGTCAGCAGGTATAAATTGATTCTTCAACTTTGTCACCATTCTATCCCATTTTATGATCTTTTCTTTTCCTCTTCTATTTCTATCCAACTAAACTTCTTTCCACCAAATAGCAACATGTCCTTTCAACTTAGTCTTCACAAATCTCACTTTCTCCAGATCTTCAATTTCTTCATATTCAAAGTATTCCTCCAAATCATTTATCCAGTCAATCAATTCCTCTGAATTCAAATTTCCAGTGTAATTTGGTACTTCCACTCTAGGTCACTTTCCAATTTTTGAAATAGCTCTCAACATCTTCACTTGATCTGATTCTTCTTCTTCTAGGGTTTCTTCATTTTGATCAACGGATTGAAATTCTTCATCATCATCACTTTCAACATTAGGACTAGGTGTTAATCCTCTTTGCCTATCTTCTTCAATAGAATCTAGTCAAACTTTCATGGTTTTCATCATTTCCATCATCTCATCCATTCTTCTAGCCATAGTGCCTACAACAGGTATTCTCCTCAGCGGCATCTCTTCCTAGGATCTAGGTGTAGCTACCTCAAATTCAGTGATCGGACTACAAGGTGACAACTACCTCATAATCAGTGATCGGTTGACTAATGCAAGTAGGCTGCCTCTATTCGGTGATCTATTTCACCACAAGTTCTTATAGAATTCCTTCACTTTCAAACTTTGCTCTTATACCACTTGGTGCAGTCATGGTCGAAGGGTTCATAGAATGAACTATCCAGGTCATGCAGAAAGAATAAACACAACATAAACAACACAATTATAGGATACAATGAATGATTCAAATACTCAGTATATCACAAATTCAAAACACTTATATACTGGAAACATGCGGACTACAAATTAGGGATCACAAGCCTAATTATCTAGTTGTAACATATATAGCTTTAGAGCTCAAACATCTAATGATCATGAACTAAGAACTATCTAACTTGTTAACTACCTTTCTAATACATCCTAGAGATCTATATATATCATCTCCAAGATCAAGAATTCCTCTGCGTTGGCCAAGAAAGAAGTTACAATCTCTAATGAAGGTGTAACATGCAAGAATAAATAGGTCGGCCTTAAACAACTGGTACTCCTATGAAAATGATGGAAACTTGATACAAATCTCAAGGGAGGTCGACTAGGTCCCAAACTATCTTGCATGATGTTTCATTTAGCTCTGCAAGTCAAGAAAGTGCTCTGGGAACCTTCTTCTTCAACTGGCTGTCAGTATGCTCTGCTCTGTGAAAATAGGTGATCTTTTGATAGTGATAAATTTCAGCAGACAAGTCCAAATGATCTGAATTTTGGATATGATGTAGATGATGATGATGTCTAGATGCTAAGTCCTACTCCGCAAGCTTTGAAATGATAATGTAGCAAAATGTGGTACAAAATGCTGAAACGACTACTAACTAAACTGAACTGAACTAGAAAATGAAAGAAAAACAAAATAAATGCAAATGTGTTTGGTTGATACAAGATTGCTCTGCAACCTAGGATGCTCCTACATCAAATAGTGTGACAAGGCATTTAATGATGATTGTAGTGTGACAAACAGTTATAATAAAAATATACTTAAATTATGGGAGAGGGACAAGTGTGAGGATGAGAATAAAGGTGAGGGCTAATTTAAATAAATATTTTATTTATTTAAATTAGAGGAAAGGTGGGATTATTTAATTAATTGGCTAGTGGGATAAATGGGATTATGATGGGATGAAGATAGAATTAGTTAAGTAAATATGATTCATTTAACTAATTAGGTGATGGAAGGGTTATGTAAGGGTCCTAGGATAAAATGTGTCATAAGATGTCTCAAATGATGTATCAACAAGGTGATGTTGTAAGACATGGTCAATTTTAGGTGTCTACATTTTGCCCTTCTTTGAGATGATGTTGCGACTAAGAGAAGTAACACCATTTCAAAGAAGATAAGGTATGGATAGAGGAAAAGGATGCCCCAACCACTTGAGACAGTGACAAGGAATAATGGATGAAGGGATATAATGATAATGTAAGGATAGGATGATACCCCCTTGAGAGAATAGGTGGGCTAGAAGAACATGGGTATACTCTTGAAATGAAAGAGATTGGTCAAGGAAGAAAGATGCAAGAAAAACATGGATATATGAGTTCAATGAATGATACTTTATGCTGAAATGAAGGTGAGCAACCATGTGGTTTGATATATAACTATACATTATGCACCAAGATATAAGGACCAGGGTGCCAATGTGTCTTGTAAACCCATCGTAATACAACCTTGTCTAGATGTATGAGGAATAAAACTTAGAGTATCAAAGCCCTAATGCACGAAAGGTATGATATGACCTTAGATGCAAAGGATAATGTAAAAAGCTATTCCAACATACCCAAGATATGAATATTAGCTGGAATTATAAGGATTTGATACAAATGCAAGATAAAATGATAACACACAAGCAAGCAAGAAAACATGCACAAATGATTAAAAAACAAACAAGGTATTGCCCTTGTCAAGTTGTAAACCAATGATCAATCGATGATGATTGCTTAGGATAGTGTTGTCAATGTGGGGAACAATATATCCCTAGATCAACACAAGGATGTGGGAACAATACATCTCATTGATGATTGATTGATGATGTTTGATTGATTTAGTTTATGACAAGATTAGGATCAAGACCAAGGATGTGATTGGATACTTTGGCTAGATTGATTAACTTTATTGGAATGGATGAAGGATGACTTGCATTTGGATTATTGCTTTAATTTTTTGGGAATATTTGATTTTTTTGTATTTTTGAAATTTTTTTTTTTTTTTGGAATTTTTTTTTGTATTTTTGAAATGTTTTTTTTTTTTTGTGATTTTTGGAATGTTTTGGGATGGAATTGTATGAAAATTTGGATGGCCTAAATGCTAGATACCAATGACAAGGGAAAACCAATTCTAGGTACAAGGGATGGAGGTGGGATTGGATGGATGGGTAAGAGGATGGGCAATGGGAAAGGGGATGGAATACTTATGATAGATGAATGGATAAAAGGATAGGAAATAATGAATAGGATGGAGGACTCATGATAGAGGGATGGATATTGGCATCATAAGGGAGCTAGGATGTGATCTCCAAAGACTATGTCACATAGGAATAACATGCCCCATTCTATGTGTAATGCTTAGGAATTTACTTGACAAAGCTTATGACAATAGGATTGGTTTGGAAAGGACGAGATATAACAAGAGATTTTCTAAAGATTTTTTCAAAATTTTGCCCCCAAGTCTTTATCAAGATCAAAAGGAGGAAGGGAAGATGGATGGACTCAATAGAATTGGATATGTAGGTATACTGGCTAAGGATGGTAAGATAGGATATGATGGGATGGGAAATGATAGGTTGGATATGATAGTTTGGATGAGACAATGTGCCCCCAAGTGTAAGACACATAGATAATCAACCTACACATGACGCTTATTTGCTAGGTTTTCATCATGGTACTTATCCAAGGCACCACCAAGGGTGGTTTTCAGCATTGGACGAAGGGATATATCTTCACTATTTTGATTTTTAATTTTTTTTGAAATATTTGGATGGGATAGGTGGATATGGACAAGAAGGATTTGTAAGAGGCTAGGGATTCAAGCATCTAGTTCCATGAAAGGTGATAGTCCTATTAGAGATGGATGTCATGTTGGTAAGAGACTACTCTGGTATGGACCTGTATGTTGTCATTGATGGAAACAAGGTTCAAAGATCCTATCACCATGACAGGAAGAGATATCTTTGGAAGAACATGTTGGATCCTAGGTCCGGTTGACAGAAAATGGCTAAGTATGGAAAGTATTCAGAGTAGAGGACATTAAGCTGGATAGTATGTCTCTGCAGATGATGATCAATTAATGCGGTTTAGGTATGATGTTCTCAATTGTTTGATAGTGTTACTCTTCAAAGGTTAAGTATTAACTGCATTTGGAAGTCACTTAGAAGAAATATCTAAGTCTGGGTAAGTAAAGGTATAGAAGGAATAGTGAACAGGGTCCAGTGCAGTGGTCCGCATTCCTCCATAGATAAGTATTCTGTTATGCATTTTTAAGGTATTGTAAACACTTATATGAAGTGTCTTATTCTAGAGTTAGGAGATCTGAAGTCCACCGGAAGGTTTGCTACAAGCTGCTAAGTATCAAGCGGAAGGTTTGATAGAGTTTAACAGAGACAAAGTCTAAGTTTTGATGGTCTGCATTTCTCCGCAAGATGATATAATGCCTTGCAGTTCTAAGGGTATGATTGGAAATGTGTAAAGAGTCCTTGATGTGTTTTTGGAAGTGTTTTGTGATCCACAATAGAAGTTGTAAGTTAGTAGATGAACTTGTTAAGCATGCTCTTGAGGAACAGGCCAACTGGTGAGATAAATCATGATGTGAAGAAAGGATATTGTGTGAAAGATCTATTCAAGTATTTGAATGATTAGATCTGACATATATGAACACATTTGGGAAAAGATTTGGGTCCGTGCATCACATAATGCATCGGATTGAGTGACAAGGTACATCTTTCTATGTACACATTTCACTTCTTAGATGCCGATCTGATTATGGATTAAATCATGATGCTGATATATATAAGAGCAATGATTTTTTGTTAAGCTGGTGTGTGGTGAAGAAGTGTGTGTGTGTGTGTGTGATGTGAGTATGCAAATAGAAGAGCAGAGTTAGAAGAGAAGCAACAATGAAGACTTGGGATTCAGAATTCAGTTGCTAAATGACTGCACCCTGGCATAGTAGCAGATGCTTAAGCAGTATTCGGTTTTCATGTGTAATACGATTGGAAGTAAGGTTTCATCTTCAATGCAGTAAGCCAACAATGAGCATTTAATATGATTTAACAGCCCTCAAGGTTTAACAACCCTTATTGTAATCTTGCTAGGTTTAGGGTTGAGGCAGTGAGCCTACTAAATCTAGTTGTACTTCATGGCAGTAAGCTAGCATGTTCTAGGCCCGTGGAGTGACCAAGCCTAAACATCATTTTTGTAAAGATTGCAATATATATTTGAGAGCTAATTCTCTCTGTGGTTTTTCCCTTTTTGGATTTTCCATGTAAAATCTTTGTGTTATGTGTAATGCTTTTGTGGATGTTGTTCAGTTGCATATTTTGCTCTATTTGATTATTCTTTTGAAATGGTTAAAAGTAAAAGTGCAAGAAAAGATTTATAGAACACTGATTCACTCCCCCTCTCAGTGTTCCTAACAATCAACAATTGGTATTAGAGTGAGGTTCCTTGGAAAAAGTTTAACAACTTAAGGAAGATCTGGGATAGTATGATCATGGCAGCAAGAAGGTATGGAAATTATGAGAGATACAACCAACTAGAAGCAGCTCTTATGGATCTTGAATATTCTGAAGCAGAGGTCAGGGATCTAAAAGAAAATGTGCAACAAGTTGATGAATGTATCTTAAAACTAAAAGAGCAAGTCAAGAAATTCAAAGACAAATATAAAGAAGTCAGTGACCAATTGTTATCAGCAAATGAAGCCCTAAATAATTTGGAGCAGTAGTTACAAAAAGAACAAGAGTAGAAGATGATCTAAATTGGATTGTGAAGAATAGATTAGAAGATTGTGCAAAACTTGAAAAAGAAATTATAAGTTTAAAAATAGATTTGGAAAAGGCTAGAAGTTTTGAAGAAAAATTCAAGATAAGTACTGCAAAGCTTGATGAAATGATTGCTAGCTAGAAGAATGCTGATGACAAACGTGGTTTAGGATTTGAGAAAGGAGAAAGTTCAAACTCTAGTCAAATAAGCACCGAGTCAAGGGAAAACAAAGGATACCAGTTCAAAAATCAAAGAAGAAGGCCTAGAAAACCTCTGGTCAAACAACCAAATACTCAAAGGCACCCATCTTTCAATGGTTATTGCAATTCATGTAATAAGTATGATCATAAGGCTACTTAGTGTAGGAGTAGAATAAATTAAAAAAAATCCATCATTTTTTGGTCAGTGTTTTAATTGTAAGAAAATTGGTCATAGAGCAAATGAATGTAGAAATTAGATCAGGAAAAGTTTCAACAATGCAAGGAATGAACAATATTTCAAAGGTAAAGGTTTCACTTGCAGAAGTAAAGTAAGTCAGAATGCTATTAGGTACAATGCATGCTATAAAATGGGACATAGATCAAATGAATGCAGAAGCTCGGTAAGAACTAACTTTCAAAATATAAGGAACAGTCATCCATTCAATGGAAAGTGTTTTGCATGCAATAGATTTGGACATATGGCTAATCAATGCAAATCAAATTTAATCAATGGAAGGAATCAAGGTCAAAAGAATGTGATGTGCTTCAATTGTAACAAATTTGGACATGTTGCAAGATTTTGTAGAAGTAGAAATGTGAAGAGAAATCACTATTCTAAAGAAAGGAAAACAAAGCTGAGAAATGATAAAGGAAAAGAGAAAGTTGATCTGGTTGAAACCAAGAAAGAAATGGACAAGGTATGGACCAAGAAAGAAGTAATAGAAGTTAGAGATCAATCTGCACTAGTATCTAGTGCAGATACTTCCTCTAGGAAGTAAATCGAGAGCTCTGGCTCAGGGGGAGCAGTGTTGAAAAATTCAAAAACTCCAACTAGAATGTGGGTACCAGAATCAGGCACAAAGATGTATAATGGAATCTGATGTGATGCACCTCTTAGAAGGAAAATTGGAAGAAAAAGGGTCAATGTAGCATATTGCAGGGCAATCCTAATCGACTGTGTTCTATAGTGAAAGGTTTTGGTAGCTTTTTGGAAATAAGCATTTATGACGACTAGGTCAAGTTGTGTAGAGGATAAAAAGGAACTTGTTTGATTTCAAAATCACTCTGCACTCAGAGCTATAAAAAATTTAGAGAGATCAAAGCTAAAGCAGTGTCAACCAAGATTTGAAGCATTCGAAGAAAGGAAACCCTAACTCAGCAAAACAAGATATTTCCGTAGAAACCCTAATTGTGAATCTATTGAATTCTTGCTATGGTGACTCCACAAATTATAGATATTACTGAATGCCCTTGACCCAAGTTCAAGAAACACCCACATAAAGCAACCGAAGTGGATCAAATAGGTGCATTTTTTTAGTATACCTTACGGAGTCCTGTATGTTGAGGATGTTAGGGCATATATTCATGTTTCCCTAGATGAACACAATAGCATTTGTCTGATAGATTTATATCTCAAGCATCTAACTGATGACTAGTTTGACCTCAAAGAGGAATACAAAACCCTAAAGGAAAAGAAGTTTATTTAGCATGTGGATTTTCCTACATTTATGGAGGATGAATGGGTAAGGTACATTCTTAGACGAATTCATGATGAATTCATGGGGTTAGGGTAGCCCTTCAAAATCACTAGGGATGCAATTAGGGTAGTGACATGATTAAGTTCCACCGGAGGTGTGCCTTTGTTGAAGGCTATGAAGAATCAGACTGTTACAAAGGCCACTGGAGCAAGGTTCAACAAGAGGGCACTGACTATCAATGATATCACAAATCATGATGTAAGATTCACCTCAATGGTTTTGGGCTACAAGATCTATTTCTCCAACCAGGTGAATTCTATCTCAGGAACAACAATCTATACGACATATCAAATGGTCAAAGAGAATGCAGATTATGATTTGTATAACTACTGTTAACCCAACTACTAGAGAACCTAAAGAAGATAAAGGAAAACAAGAACTACCCATTCAAATATGGTACGTTGGTCATCTTCTTATTCTTTTATTTTATGAATGAGCTACCAAACATGAAGAATTTGATATGGTTAAGTAGTAACCAGTAGCTATCCAAATCAGAAATTGTCTAAATAGCATTGGAATTGTTAATGAGCAAAACACAGCCTTATGGGGATACTTCAAAAATTTTCAAAGCATAATGCAGGCTAGAGAAAGAATTCCTAGGAAAATTGTTGACAAATATAAGGATACTATCCGTTTCATGGTTACAAAAGACCAATGCCTAATGGAAGCTATTGAGCCTAGGACTGTCTGGGTAATTCCAATGGGGTATGAAGTATATGGGCAAATATTAGAGAGCTATGCTCAATACATGTTGAGAAAACCCAAGGACAAGAGGGAAGAAAGGTTTGGAACTTATGAAGAGCTATACATAAAACTTCATGTTGAATTTAGAAAACTTGAATCAACTAGAAAAGTTAGAAAAGAGGTGGAAGAGGTCGCTGCAAGGTATGGCATCACCAAAGAATAACTCAAAGAAGTAAGGGAAAAAGAAGAGAAAGCAGCAGAAGAAAAGCAAAATAATGAACCAGTGTAGATTCCAGAAAAATCACAAATGAAATAGGAGAAAGCTTAGAGGACTACCAGAAGCTCTGTCACCTCCTCTGGTGCCACAACCTCAATGAACTTGGAGAAAACATAAAAAGAATCCTTAGCCAAAGACATGAAGAGAAAGAAAATGAAGGTAAAAAGATTATATCTTAGTATAAGTGAAAATGATGAAGAGGAGATAGAGATAGATGAACAGATCAAAAAGATGAAAATTAAGATTGACAAAGCCTCCAAAAGTACTAAAGAAAAATCCTTTAGAAAATAAGTCAAGTAAAAGACAGAAAATGCCTCCAGCACTTGCAGATATAGTAAAGGATGTCACTGTAGATGGGAATCTAAAAACTATGACTAAGCACTATGATGAATTTAGTGACAATGACAAAAGGAGTCTGGAGGAAGCCACTGTAAACTATCTCAACACTTTCAACAAAGCCCTCATTTAGATCATCTCTGATCTCCCAAGAAGTCTATCTAATATCTTGAGTATTAGACAAGAGAATGCTAGAGCTAAAGATATTGAGCTGAGAAAACATGTGTTGACTAGACTATGTCTAAAAATCACTGCAGAGGAAGAAAATCTGATCTCTAAGAAGACCAAGGATCAGTTCAGAACTAAAACAAGGATGAATTTGTTAATGGTAGGTGAAATTGATAAAGTGGTGAAAGAAATAAAAGAGATTATATTGAAATCCCTGAAGCAACACAATCTTCCCACTGCAAGTGTTAATGAATAAAATGATGTTATTGATAACTCATCTATTTCAAAAATAAACTTGGGTGAAGAGACAGGTATAGACGGCAAAGCGTTTGACGAGACAAAGGCACCTATTGATGATTCTCTAGTTAAACCTTCACCGACACAACAATATGGGAATGTTACTAGCAAATAAAGGACTGAGGAAGAATTGGTAGTGGAAAATCCTCCACCTAAACAAGAAGAGGACACCAATAAGGTTATGGAATTAGATTATCTGGAGCAAAGCCAGAAAGAAGAAGTCTCTGTCACAGCAAGAGACACTGCGGAGCCTACAAAAGAATTGTTGGAGAAAAGAAAACAAGTTTTAGATGAGCCCAAATTTCTAAATGGTCTAATAAACTTGGACATAATGTCACCAAAACAAAAGTTTAAGTTGGTTACAATTGTTTAGGCAAAGGGTCAAGAGGAGATATTAAAATCACACATTGAGGATAGTGAACTGATTGATGAAGCATCTAAGATTTTGGAGAAGCTGCTGCCTACCTACAAAAAGGATTCATCCATGACCTCAGGAAGTTATCTGAAAGGGTTAATAAGTTCCACAAGTAAACAATTTGAATCCTTTGAGAAATCTACAGAAATAAAGGTGAGACAAGAGTTTGATGAGAAACGATTTGAAGAATTGAAAATAATGATAGAAAATGACAAAACTTCATTGAATAATACAATAGCTAATATTTAGAAAGTTGTGAAAGATGTCGGAGATATGTACAAGTTTTGTTTGTCCTGGCCCAAAATTGCTCAAAAGATTGAAGAAAAGATCAAAGATTTGGAACAAAAATTGTTGGATATTTCTAAGAAAGTTGATCTGGAAGCAGAGTCAGTCATAAAGAAAGAAATAGAGGTCATCAATATTCACAATGACTTGACTGACTTAATAATTTAGAAATATCAGATAAAGAGTAGGATGGGACAACTCAAAAGACTAGTTTGTCCAAAGTTAGAGTCAATGACAAATCTTATTGTAGAGGCCAAGTTAGCCATCCAAGAAGACATAACTTCTGATCCCAAAAAGGCAGAAGCCTTAGTTTTTCTTCTCAGCGAACAAATATAGATTCTAGAAAATGCAAAGAAAAGATGGGATGTAGAGTGGACACTAATTAAAAACATATTCAATGATGTTCTCAAGCACATGTGATATTAAGGTGAAGATTGTACTTGTAAATATGCAGCAGGGTACATAATTTTTTTGAAATTTTGACAAGTTTTTTGTTCAGGTTCACACCCTTTGCAATTGATTTCAAAGGGGGAGAAGAAGATCAATGAAAAATGGATAATCATCTCAGGGGGAGAAGGAAAATAAAGTGTATATAGTAAGGGGGAGTAGTCAAGCATTTGTCACTAAGTGTTACCATCAATGCCAAAGGGGGAGATTGTTGGCAAGAGACACTGCTCTGATATGGACCTATATGTTTTCATTGATGGAAACAAGGTTTAGAGATCCTATCACCATGATAGGAAGAGATATCTCTGGAAGAACATGTTGGATCCTAGGTCCGGTTGACAGAAAATGGCTAAGTATGGAAAGTATTCAAAGTAGAGGACAGTAAACTGGATACTATGTCTCCGCAGATGATGATCAGTTAATGCGATTTATGTATGATGTTCTTAGTTGTTTGATAGTGTTATGTTTCGAAGGTTAAGTCTTGACTTCCTCTGGAAGTCACTTAGAAGAAATATCTAAGTCTGGGTAAGAAAAGGTATAGCAAGAATAGTGAACAGGGTCCACTACAGTGGTCTGCATTCCTCCATAGACAAGTATTCTTTTATGTGGTTTTAAGGTGTTGTAAACACTTATATGAAGTGTCTTATTCCAAAGTTAGGAGATTTGAAGTCCACTGGAAGGTTAGCTACAAGTTGTTAAGTATCGACATAGTGTTTGACAGAGTTTGATAGAGATAGAGTCTAAGTTCTGATGGTCTGCATTTCTTCGCAAGATGATATAATGCATTGCGGTTATGAGGGTATGATTGGGAATGTGTAAAGAGTCCTTCATGTGTTTTTGGAAGTGTTTTGTGATCCACAGTAGAAGTTGTAAGTCAGCAGATGAACCTGTTAAGCATGTTCTTGAGGAACAGGTCGACTGGTGAGATAAATCATGACGCAGAGAAAGGATAGTGTGTGAAAGATCTTTTTAAGTATTTGAATTATTAGAGCTGACATATATGAAAATGTTTGGGAAAATATTTGGGTCCACGTGACACATAGTGCATTGGATTGAGCAACAAGGTACATCTTTCTATGTACACATTTCATTTCTTGGATGTCGACTTGATTATGGATTAAATCATGATGCAGATATAAGAGCGATGATTTTCAGTTAAGGTGGTGTGTGGTGAAGAAGTGTGTGTGTGTGTGTGATGCAAGTATGCAAATAGAAGAGCAGAGTTAGAAGAGAAGTAGTGATGAAGACTTGGGATTTAGAATTTAGTTGCTAAATGACTGCACCTTGGCATAGTGGTAGATGCTTAACCAGTATTCAATTTTCATGTACAATATGATTGGAAGCAAGGTTTCATCTTCAAGGTAGTACACTGGCAGTGAGCATTTAACAAGGTTTAATAGCCCTTAGGGTTTAACAACCCTTATTGTAATCTTGCTAGGTTTAGGGTTGAGGCAGTGAGCCTGCTAAATCTAGTTATACTTCATGGTAGTAAGCTAGCATGTTCTAGGCCTATGGAGTGACCAAGCCTGAACATCATTTTTGTAAAGATTGAAATATATATTTGAGAGCTAATTCTCTCTGTGGTTTTTACCTTTTTGGATTTTCCACATAAAATCTTGGTGTTATGTGTAATGCTTTTGTGGATGTTGTTCAATTGCATATTTTGCTTCTATTTGATTATTTTTTTGAAATGGTTAAAAGTAAAAGTGCAAGAAAAGATTTATAGAACATTGATTCACCCCCCCTCTCAGTGTTCCTAACAATCAACATGTCACACAGGGACCATGTCAGAATGTCATTATGCCCATAGATGTTGGTAGGGAATTGCATGAAAGAGAGATGCAGTAGGTAGATAGTGGATTATGAAGGGAAAGATAGTGGATTATGAAAGGTTTAGGTAAAGATGGATGGATGGGGGATAGTGGATTATGATGTGGATTATATATGGAAGGATAGTGGATTATGATGTGGATTATGCAAGGAAGGATTATGCAAAAGCATGGACCATAGGTAGGTGATGGGCGAGCTATGTAGGATAGTGGATGAAATATGGAGAGATGGAGGTATGTGGGGATGTTGTGGAATGGAAAGGAATCAAGACCAACGGTTGCACACACTCTAATAAATGTTGAAGCTTTTGATTTGGAGGAGGTGTATGAAGCAATGGAGATGTTTTCGTAGGGGACGGTCAATGTAAGAATTTAGAGACCCACATAGACTTAGGATTTTTAGGATATTTACATTGAGTGTGGGATGAAATAATTTGAGATTTTTGGGATTTTTGGATGGAGTGGTATTTTTGGGATTTTCAGGACATGGATGCTTCACTTGACTTGAGTTCTTTTTGCTTAGGGACCCAAACCATTTTAGTTTTGGACTTTTCTTGTGCAGGTATGGGTTTATATAGCCTTTTAGATGGATTTTTCTTTGACACTTTGTATTTGTGCCCTAAGGCATGAGGGTTTTTATGATTTTTGGATTTATAAGTGGAGACATCCAAATTCTTATTTTTGAATCCCATGGAATTGGTGGAAGCTTCATGTTTGGTCGATGTGCACATTTGTTGATCATGATTAGGAATGTGAGGGGATTTATGGATGGAGGGATTAAAAGTGGATTTGTGGATAAATTGATAAGGGGATTGGATGATAGGGATATTAGGCATTGGGAGAAGTGGAGGTAAAGTGGATGGAGGGATATTAGGAGTTGGAAGTGAAGATGAGAGAGATTAGCAAGACCAAAAACATGAAAGGAAAACTAAAAATGAAACATTATATCTTTCAAAGCCTCCAAATCTCCTTCACTCCTTGATAAGGTTGAGGAGAAGTGCACCCAAGCTCTCCTAGCTTTACCCAAGTAGATATTATGAATGTGGATTGATCATAGTTTCAACACAATATGGATTGATAAGGGATTTAGGCTATGGATTGAGATTTTGGCATAATAAGGGTGAGATGAGATGAGAAGAGATGAGATTTGGGTAGCATAAGATTAGGATGAGAAGTGTTCTAAAAATGCTTGGGAGAGCCTTGTATTTATAGGCAAATTTGGAGGGATTTGAGATCAATGGCCAGGATTGAAAGTTCAAATCCAATGGTGGAGATGAGGAGATGAGATGGAGGGCTAAGATCTCATCAACAAAAATGGATGTTTGAGAATATTTGTGAATTTTTAATTCACCTTGGGAAGGGTTTGATTAAGACTTGTGAATGAATTAAATTTTTTTTTTGTGGGAGATGGTGTGAATAAAAAAATAAGATTTATGGGTGAGTGTGATGACATGTGACGTGTTTATTTGACAAACACATGTGTGAGATCTTTGCATTAAAAAGAGCTCTAACATGGAAGAGGAAAGGTGAGGTGGAAGGGTCATGTGACCCTTTTGAATAAAAAGTAATTTTTTATTCAAAAGGTGTGGGGCTAAGTGTTAAACAAGGTTTGACCCACTTAATTAAGTGATTAACTTAATCAACATGGCTGTAGAAAATTAGTGAGTGGGCTAATTAAGGGTTAAAATTAAATAAATAATGATTTATTTATTTAATTTAGGTCTAGGGGTTGTGTAGGCTAGGGTAGCTAATTAAATAATTGGTATTTATTCAATTATGCTAGGTTTAGGCTATAGGCTATGGGAGATTAATTAAATAAGCATGTTTTATTTAATTAATTAGGATTAGGAGATGGAGAAATTAACCAAATAAATATTAGAAATATTTATTTAATTAATGATGAATGAAGTTGTAAGGTCTAGTAATAAATTAATTGAATTAATTCATTACTAGGAATGAATTTGGGATGAATGGCTAAGGATGAATGGTTAGGGATAAATTAATTAAATAATGGATTTTATTTAATTAATTGGAGGAAGGGATAATTAGTAGTGTGATGATGTGGGAAAGTGTCTTGCGAGGGCAATTTATTTTTTAGGTTTCTACATTTTTCCCCTCTTTGAAATGGTGTTGTGACTAAGTAACATTATTTCAAAGAAGTTTAAAATATAGTGTTGTGTTGGATATAAAAAGACTTTGGTTTAGAAGAATAGGATTAGGCTTAGGCTTAGAGATGATTGGTAGAGGTGATGCCCCCTCGAGAGGATAGGTGGGTTGCAAGAGCATGGGTGTGCTCTCGAAAGGGATGGAACGAGTTGGTGAGGAAGGGGGAAGGATAAGGAATGGAATGGAAGTTGTTTGTTGGGATGAGGTGGTTGTGTTGATATAATTAGAGCAATCCTAGGTTTGTTATAGATAAGAGGATATTTTCACCAAGGTATAAAAGACTAGGGTGATGATGTATATCCATCTTATGCATGGACCAAACTTGCAAACAAAAGGAGTATCCTTATACACAACATAATACAAACTTGTCTAGACACAAGATATGAATATTAGCTGTAGTAATAAGACTATCCAATAGACACAAAAATTTATGCCCTATTCTCTGCTAATCATAACACACCAAGATATAAATGGATCTAGGTGGCTTTGATAAAGCATAAGAAGGAGATAGAAAAGATAAAATGAAAAACAAAAGACCAAATGACATCCATTGTATCTCTTGCCAAGATAAGTGTGGATTGATGAGGTTAAGGTACAAGGTATTGCCCTTGTCAAGTTTGGAACCAATAGTTTGATGGATTGAGATAGTGTTGTCATTGCGGGGAATGATATATCCCTAGATCAACACAAGGATGTGGGAAGGATATATCCCATTGATGATGATGATTAATTGATTGGGTTGACAACAAGATAGGTACAAAACCAAGGATGAGATTGGATGATTTGGCTAGATTTATTGGTTGCATTTGGATTTATTGCTTGGATTTTTGGAATGTTTTTATGTTTTTGGATTTTTGAAGGTTTTTTGTGATTTGTTTGGATTTTGGAAGATTTTGTGATTTTTTTTGGGTTTTCATATTTTTGTGATGTTTTTGGATTTTTTGAAGGTTTTTGATGATTTGGATGGGGTATGGTTTTATTATGGGAGGGGTGCATTGGATTGCATTTGGATAGCCTAGGTGCTAGATACCAATGATGAGGGAACACCAAGTCTAGCAGTAAGGTAGGTTAAGATTGGAATAAGACAGTAGGATTGGATGGGAGGTGATGGATAGGAGATTCATGATAGATGGGTGGATACATAAGGATAAGTGATAGGCTGGGAGATACATGATAGATGGATGGGGGGTTCAGGATGATCTCCAAAGACTATGTTGCATAGGAATCAATATGCCCACTCTAGGTAGAATGCTTAGGGTTTGTATGATGGGTGAATGCTTAGAAGGGATGGTTGGATTTTGTAGTAGATGTATGAAGGGAGGGTACTCTTGGAAATGGACGTATGCCGAGAGGCGTCTAAAGTACGTTGTTTTGATATTTTGCCTCGGTCTTTATCAAGATCTAGTAGAAATAGGATAAGGAGGAAGATATTGTAGATAGGATGGATGGGAGATGATAGGATAGATATGAAGATGGTGGATAAGAATGTGATAGGGTAAGGATACATAATGGATAGTTTAGGAAGATGCTATGGATGTGGATAAATGGTATGATGGTTTTACCCTCAAGTATGGGATACAAATGAAGGGCAAAGGGATTATGCATGACACCCACAAGGGGTTTTCATCATGGTACTTTCCCAGGGCACCACAAGGAGTGGTTTTTTTCATTGGACAAAACAAATTTTATTTATTATTTTGCTTTTTTCTTGATTTTTTGATTTTTTTTCTATTTTTTTGCTTTTTTGATGGAATGGGGACTAGCGTTTGTTTCTATAGCAAGGAGGATGTTGTCCCATGTTAGATAGTTGTTATTCTTGGAGCATGTGAAATAGCATTATGCACATGGATGTTGGTAGATAGGAGAAGATGGAATGGATGGTGGATAGTGGATTGTCATGGATGGAGAATGATGGATTATGATGTGGATTATGCAAAAGCATTGACCATAGGGATGTGACGGGGAAGATATGTGGGATCTAGGGGATGTAAGATGGAATAATCGGGGTATGTGGGAATGCCATGGGGTGAAGGGAAACCATGACTAATGGTTGCACACACCATGATGTATTTTGAAGCTTATATTTTGGATGTGGAGTGGGGAGTAATGGGGATCGGGATAGGGGATTTGAGGATGGTTGATTTGGGGTTTTGGGGACCCAAATAGACTTAAGAATTGTGGGATTTGATGGGGAGAGGGATATTTGGGATTTGGGAGTAGATTGGGATGTGGATGCCTCATTTGGATTGCTTGCTTTTTGTTTGGGGACCCACACCATTTTTATTTTTGCTTTTTCTTTTGATGGTGTGGGCTTTGATAGCCTTGTGAATTCTTCATTTTACTTGGATGGTATAGCATCTTTAGGCTTTTGCGCATTATTTTATTTATGTGAGGAGGCATCAAAAATTTTTCTTTTGAATCCCATGGGGTTTATGATAGATTCAAGTTTGGATGATGTGTGCTTTTGTTCGTCATGATTGGGGATTTGAGGGGATCGGGATTGATGGGATGAGGATTGATGAATGGGAGTTGGAAGGATGCGAGGATAAGGGGATTTGAGGATAGGGACATTAGGAGTTGGAATGATGGGAGGATAAGGGGATTTGAGGATAGAGATATTAGGAGTTGGAAGTAGTGAAGGTAAAGTAGATGGAGGGAGATGTATGGTCACATGCTTTTGCGAATGATATGATGATGGAGGGGGATGTCCACATATGATTTGGATGTGTGATGAGGTGCACCAGGTTTGGAGTGATAAAGAGTAGTTGTATGAGTTGCGTGGGTGGTACCAACATGAGTGGATTATTTTCCTTGGGATGTATAGACAAGGCCATGCGATCCTGGATGGAACATGGTGTGGATGGGCTCCAAGATACCTTGTTCATTAAGGCCTAAACCTTTTCCATGATAGTTTATATTTTGGAGTATGTGACATGCGATAGGATGTTTGGTGCTTTGGAAATAAGATGGGAGTCTATTATTTGTTGGAGAAAGATGGGTGGTGGATGGAAGTTTATCACTTCCTATGAGAGAGCCACCACAGATGAAGGTTCTTTGAACAAGTGGATAAGAGGATATGATTGGAATGTAAAGAATCAATGGGGAATGATAAGGGGGTGATGGAAGATGGTGTAGGATTAATAGGGGGTGTTGTGGTATTGGGGATAGGGTTGGTGTGGATAAGTTGATCTCTAGATGGGAAGGGATCGAGGATGGAATTGGATGGGATGCTTAGATCTTGACTAGGATAGGAAGTTGATGATTCAACATGCTTTGGATTTGACTCTTGACATAGCTCTTGTGTTTGAATGAATGTGGAAGTGAATTGGATGGATGTGATAGGTTCTTGGATGGGCTTAGAGGGTGTTGGATTGCATGATGGTGTTTGATTCCTTGCTAATAGCCATTGGATCACATCCCTCATAAGCGTAGGGGTGGATGGATTAGGAGAGGCATGAGGTGGATAATATAATGGATGGATAATGATGGTAGATGTTGTGGGATTAGGATTAGGATTGGGTAGGTGGGGGATGGAATTACATAGTGGTGGTTATTGGATAGGCTCAAGGATATGCGTTGGATTACATGGTGGTGTTGGAGAGATGGGCTTGGGGCTACTTGTGTTGGAGGGGGTTGACATAGGATGAGTGGATTTGGAGGATTCCATATCTTTGCTTTCACTTTTTACTAATATTCTTTGGAGAAGAGTCTTCAAAGATTCTTTGGTTGATGGATTAGGCCTTGATGGAAGATTAGATGGTGGATGGATGATAGGGATTAATGGATTGGGAGCTAGGTGGCTCAAAGGGTTAGGTGTAGGAGGATTGGAGGGATGTGGTGGTGGGAATATAGGGATTGATGGGTTGTGGGGTACATAGGATGATAGATAAGGTTGATAGGATTAGAGGGATATTGTTAGGGATATATGGAGGTAGGGGATAGACTTGATTTCCCTTGTCATATGATATATCATTAGGTATATGCGCATAACTTGTGCTAGCCACTGGTTTTATGTTTAGATATGGGTGCGTGAATTGGTAATTTGTTTGTGGAATGATGTTTGGGGATGGTGATGTTGATGTGAGGGATGATTTGAAGGATGGATGATTCTCTATACTTAAGGTAGACTAACGAGCTTAAGCAAGAGAATTTATTAATTTGGATTTGATTTCTACTTAAGATAGCATTACGTTCTTAAGTAGGAATTGATGTGACTTGATTGGATGACTTACTTAAGATAGACTAATGTTCTTAAGCAAGTTTGGATAAAGGTTGATAATGATCAACTAAGGTCTTGCTTTTGGAAATGGATGATTGTGGATTTATTCAAGGATATTTTAAAGATTAGGGATTTTGATAAGGATGTGGATAATTGTGATTGGGATTTTGGATGAAAGATTGATGGGGTATGAAGGAGACTAAGTCCTTAACCAATTTTTGATTTTCAAATGATGATTTGTTGATTAAGGATTGGGGGTTGGAATGTTTGATTGGAATGGATAATGGATGATGGGTGATTGATGTTGGATGAGGGATAAAGGGATTAGATTAGGTTTGAATGAAATGCAATCAAGTGGATAAGGGGATTGGATCAATGTGATGATGATGAATTGGATTAAGGATGATAAATAGATAGAATGGATGATTAGTATGATTGGGATGAATAGGATATGATGGGTAAGATAATGTTTGGATATGTTGGATGATTGGAAGATGAATAGGATAGGTAGTTAGGATGATGATGTGGTTGATTAAGAATAAGGTGGGTATGATTAGAATTAGATTGGATGACATGGATAAGACTTAGGAGATGAGATAGATAAGATAGATGAATAGGATGATGAAGTGGATAGAATATATGATCTAAGATTGATATGGATTTGGATTGGGATGGATTAGGATGGTGTTAGGATTTTGATTTGGAGAGAGATAGATTGAAAGTTTGGGTGATTGTTGATTTTGATTGAAATGGATGAAATGAGGATAAGGATCCAAGATGAAAATCAAGACATTTCTAAGGATATGGGATGATGAAATTTTTTATGAAGGATGGACTTTGAATTGATGATGGATGATTTTTGGACACGGGAACCAAAGGTGCTAAAGGATGAGCCAAAGGTGCTAAAACAGACACTGAAGCTGCTAAAACAAACACCAAAGGTGCAGAAGGATAAGACAAAGGCACTGACAGAAGATACTTTGGCACTGAAAAATAAGCAAATGGTGCTAACATAGAGCCCAATGGCACTAAACAGAGGGCCAAAGGCGCTAATTAGCTATTACAAGGGCTAAAGTTGATTGATTTGATGGAAAATATTTAATCTTTTGGCTCCAAAGGTTCTTTGGCAAGAGGTTGAAGAAGAAAGAATATACAATGGCTTGAATTCAAAGGATGCGATTGGATTTTGGCTTTTACAGGTTTGGACAAAGAAGACATATCATTCACATGAACATCCTAGAAAATTTTTAGGTGGGAGTGTCACATCCAATGGATCGACTTAGGTGTGGTTTCAATCTCCACTTTTAGAAAATGGTGATTTCCACCCCCTTGATACCATCTACCATTGCTTGGTTGGATAGAGAATGCAAGGTCATGGACCACCTTACACATCTTACCTTAGAGATGAAATGTCTTGCCTAAGGTTTATCCCAAATCAAGACAATAGAGGTAATAGCATGGGCTCTTCTCCTCCTATGGCAGTGATGCACCATGGATGTGATGGTCAAAAGGTCTTATGCTAGGTTTGATCAAGCTTCTAGGGAGTCCTTGATATATGCAAGGCACATGAGGCAAAAACCATAAACACTAGTCTATTGAAGGGATGTGGCAATCCACTTCACCTTATGTTTGAAATTACCTGGGGCCCTAAGGCTGTCCCAAGTGACTATGCAACTAGATTGGGGTACAAGTTTCCTTCTCCCCCCTTTGTTATACACTTCCTGTACACGTAGTTAAGGTCATCTCTTGGGGTGATGAAATCCCCAAGTAGGCCTCCTAAGAATAAATTACCCCTTGCTTTTGATCATCCAAGATTGCACTAGGCACGAGGGGAGAGCATACCCAAAAAGAATAACCCCTTCGGGATACACTTAAAAATAAAGAAAGTTTGCAAGTAGACTTTTGATCCACAAGATCATCCTATGGTACAAGGGGAGAGCATAGGTCTACAAACAAACAAGATAAAGGAAACAAGGTTGATTTCCCCTACTTTAACCTTAGTGCAACTAAGAGCTAGTGATAAAATGATGCTTTGGCTGTGAATCGGCACAAAGGATGTTAGTAGTTTGATGATAGGGCTTTGAAGAACATTTTGGATACCTGCAAAGATGTGTTAGATGCCTGGATAGACCTGTAAATATTGTCAGAAAAAAAAGGTGCTAAAACAGAGAAGATATGTACTGACAGATAGACAAATTGGGCTAAACAGAAAGATAATGGTACTAAAATAGTTATGATATGCACTAAGATAAAAGTTGAAGGAACTACGATGGAGGCAGATGACACTAAAATAGAGGATGATGGTGCTAAAACAACATCTAAAGTGCTAAGGTAGAAGCTAAAAGCACTAAAACAATGACTAAAATTGCTAAAACAACAGATATATATGCTAAAATATACTTAGATTGCATTAAAACAGACTCATATTGTGCTAAAATAGTTAAAAACAAATTTATACCTACATGCTCTGTCGCAAAACCTTATGGCATTGTTCTGGGTGTTGAATGCACTGAATTGATAGAATGGAGCCAAGCCTGCATAAAAAAGAGATCTTCTTCCACTAAATGATCACAAAGAGTGCTTAAACAAGATGAAAGGTTAGCTTGAGAAGGTTAGACAATAGTTTACAACCCAAAAACATAGTTAATGAGGTAAAACATGCAAGATGAAAGTTAACCCTAGATGTTTTTTACCAAAATGCAAGAGATTAAGTGATTTATCAAAGGAAACTCTAGGGTATAGGAGATCTACAAGTTAGAAAACAAAAGCCCTACAAGCACAAGTTAGTGAAAAACTGAATGTTAGAAGTGATTTTTAAGACAAAATTTTTTTGTTGCTGCCATGTCGGAAGGCGCTAAACCAGAGACAGAAGGTGCTAAAATAGTGGCTGAAGGTGCTGATACAAAGACTAATGACACTGATACAGAGACTGATGGCACTGATACAGAGATTGATGGTGCTAATACAGAGATTGATGGTTCTAAGATAGATGATGAAGGCACTAAACCAGGAGCTAAAGGTGCTAAAGCGACTTGCATGACATAATCTTAAAAAAAAAGCTCACAAAAATGTTAGTTTTAGGGATAGGAGTCCCACCGGGCATACCAAATGAAGACGAGAGAGATTAGCAAGACCAAAAACATGAAAGAAAAACTAAAAATGAAACATTATACCTTTCAAATCCTCCAAATCTTCTTCACTCCTAGATAAGGTTGAGGAGAAATGCATCCAAGCTCTCATAGCTTTACCCAAGTAGATATTATGAATGTGGATTGCTCATACTTTCAACACAATATGGATTGCTAAGGGATTTAGGATATGGATTGAGATTTTGGCATAATAACTTGGGTGAGATGAGATTTGAGCTGCATAAGATTAGGATGAGAAGTGTTATAAAAATGCTTGGGAGAGCCTTGTATTTATAGTCAAAGTTGGAGGGATTTGAGATCAATGGCTAGGATTGAAATTTCAAATCCAATGGTGGAGACATGAGGAGATGAGATGGAGGGATAAGATCTCATAAAAAAAAATGGATGGTTGAGAATATTTGTGAATTTTTAATTCACCTTGGTAAGGGTTTGATTAAGACTTGTGAATGAATTAAAAATTCATTTTTGTGGGAGATGGTGTGAATAAAAAATTAAGTTTTATGGGTGAGTGTGAGGACATGTGACACATGTGTTTATTTGGCAAACACATGCTTGAGCTATTTGTGTTAAAAATAGCTCTAACATGGAAGAGGAAAGGTGAGGGTGGAAGGGTCATGTGACCGTTTTGAATAAAAAGTTACTTTTTATTCAAAAGGTGTGGGGATAGGTGTTAAGCAAGGTTTGACCCACTTAATTAAGTGATTGACTTAATTAATGTGGCTGTAGAAAATTAGTGAGTGGGCTAATTAGGGGTTAAAATGAATTAAATAATGATTTATTTAATTAATTTAGGTCTAGGGGTTGTGTAGGCTAGGGTAGCTAATTAAATAATTGGTATTTATTCAATTAGGCTAGGTTTAGGCTATAGGTTAGGGGAGATTAATTAAATAAGAATGTTTTATTTAATTAATTAGGATTAGGAGATGGAGAAATTAACCAAATAAATATTAGAAATATTTATTTAATTAATGATGAATGAAGTTGTAATATTTGGTAATAAATTATTTGAACTAATTCATTACTAGGAATGAATTTGGGATGAATGGCTAAGGATGAATGGTTAGGGATAAATTAATTAAACAATTGATTTTATTTAATTGATTTTAGGAAGGCATAATTAGTAGTGTGATGATGCAAGAAAGTGGCTTGCAAGGGCAAGTCATTTTCAGGTGTCTACAAGAAGTAATGGAGATAAAGTGGATGGTGGAAGGTGTATGGTCACATGCTTTTAGGAATTGTAGGATAATGGAGGGATGGCAACATATGTTTTGGGGGTATGATATGATTTGTGATGGGAAGAGGTAGATTTAAGAGGCATGGAGGAAGTACCAACATCTTTAGATTATTTTCCTTGGGGTATATATCCAAGGCCATATGATTGTGGAGGGACTCTGACATGGATAGGCTCAGAAATACCTTGTTCATGAAGGCATAAGCCTTTACCTTGATAGTTATTATATTGGAGTATGTGATGCACAATTGGATTATGGGTGTTGTGGACACTATACACAAATTCATTATTTGATGGAGAAGGTGGGATGGTAGATAGATGTTGTTTCTTTCCTAAGGAAGAACATTCATGAATGAAGGTAGTAAGACCAAGGGGATATGATGGTGGATTTGCAAGATGGTCGATAGTGAATGATGAAGGATCTTGATTATCATTATGCTAATTAAGATCCAAGCTATTTTTTGATCATCTATGTTTACTTGGGAGCCAAGTGTCTCATCAAGGGAAATGGATGTTGTTGGATCATGGATAGGACTATATGTAAGATGGATAGGAGTAATTTATTCACTTCGAAGGAAGGCCATGAAGTGGGGTGAGAGCTCAAGTTGATCAACAAGACTTTCATACTCACTCTTATTGCTAAGATAACCATGAGGAGGAGTAGATTGAGTAGGTGGTTCTTGGGTAGCTTTCTCATGGTAAGGAGCTTGATCATGGATAATATCTTGATCATAGAAAATATATAGGCTATGGATGGGTTGAATGGAGGTGTTTTGATCTTGATTTGAACAAGGGGCTAATGTTTCAATGTGCTTTAGATTATACTCTTGACATAGCTCTTGATTTTCTTGAATGAGAGTGGAAGACTCTTGGATAGGCTTGATAGGCTCTTGATGGTCAACAACATGAGGGTATAATGGATCTTGACTTGGACATATGGTGGGAGACTCTTCAATAGGCTTGATGGGTTGTGAACTACATGATGGGGTTGAAAGAGTAGGCATGGTGTTTGAAGGTTCTTTGATAGGCTCAAGGATAGGTGTTTGATGACATGCAGATGGTTTATTCCTTACTAATAGCCATTGGATCACATCCTTCATAAGTGTATTGGTGGATGGACAATATAATGGATGGATAATAATGGTGGATGGTTATGTAGGCTTATGATTAGGATTCGGTGGAGAGATAATAGGGGTGGGAGGTGTTGTAGACTTAGGATTAGGATTTGGATTGGATGGAGGGATAATGAGATTGGATGTATTGGGATTTAGACTAGATGTAGGGATAATGGGATTGGATGGATTAGGATTAGGATTGGGATCATCCATCACAATATTACCATAATTTATAAGGTTCTTGATCAATTTATTAAGTGTATAACAATTGGATGTCTTATGGGCCCAAATCCTATGGTATGCACAATAATCATTTTCATTATACCAATGGGGTTTAATGACATTTGGATCATATGGTTTTATTGGGGGTATCTCAATAGACGAAATGTTGTACAAGTATCACCATTGAATCCTCTAGTAAAGGGTTAGTGGAACATGGTGATATAGGAGTTGAAGGGGTTGATGGATTAATGGACTAGGATTAGGATTACATGGTGGTGTTGGTATAGGATTAATAGGCTCTTGGATTGGCATATGATTGGATGATGATGGAGGATACCCATAGGATGCATAAGCTAGAGTGGTGTTCCCATTGTCAAAGGTAGAATGAGGACTTAAGGACACTTGATCTTGGTGAAAAGGGTAACTTGGACTTGCATGTTCTTGTTGTGAAGGAAATTGATAGTCTTGTGAATGGATTTGGTGGTGAGGTGAAATGGTGGGATAAGTAGTTGGATGGTCTTGGGGTATGGATTGATATGGATATTGGTTAATATTGGAATAAGTGGGGTATGGTGATGCAGGATTGACTTGATATGTGTATGGATTGGGTTGGTATGAATTTGAGGGGGATGATGCATAGGATTGAGGTGTAATTTGTTGGTGTTGTGTGAAGAAAGGTGTAGTGGATGATGTGTTAAATGAAGGTTTTGGTTGTGGTTGTTGAATGGATATGGGTTGTGTTTGTTGGGTTTGGGATTGGTAGGTGGCTATGAGTTGTTGTATGAGGACTTGTTGTCATTGGATGATTTGTTGATCTAGTGTCATAACCATTTGATTATGATGATGAAAAATGGAGTTTGATGAGGATTAGGTGGATGAAGTTGGACTAAGATAATGATGTAGGATGATATGGGATTATGATTAGAATGATGAGATGGATAAAATTGATTGGATTAGAACTATAATGATGATGTGGAGTAATTAGGATATGATTAGGATATGAGGTGGATGAAATTAATTGGATTATGAATAGATTAGTGATGATTTAGATTATAATGAATACTTAGAATAATTAGGGATGAGGTGGATAAGTGGGGTGATTAGGATGACTAGGATGGAATGATTGGATGTTTAAGATGATGAGGATGGATAATTAGGATGACTTGGATAGTTAGAAATGATGAGATTGGATGAAGAGGTGGGTGACTAGGATAATTAAGGATGATTACTATGATATATGGATTAGTAGGATTGGATAAGTGACTAGGATGCGGTGATTGGATGATTTGGAATGATGCCCCCTTGAGAGGATAGGCAGGGGAGAAGGACATGGGTAGACTCTCGAAATGGATTGGGGTGGATACTAATTATGATGATGTGGATATGAAAAGTAGGATTATTAGGGATAATGAGATGGATGATAGGGATGATTAAGATATCTAGGGTGGATGATTAGGATAATTAGGGTTTATATTATGGTGAAGGTGACTTGGCTTAGGATGGATGTGATGACAAGGATGTTTAGGATGATGCAGAATGAATATGTTGATAGCTTGTCTTAGACAATTGCAAACAAAAGATTTCACATCTACATGCATGAATCACACACACAAGACACAATAGCAAGTTTGAATTTTCAAAATTGATTGTTGGATCTAAGAAGACACTTGAAGACACATCAACAAGCCTAATAGTAGTCGAGTGGATATTGAACTCCATTATTAACCAATACATTAATGTAGAAAGGGCATGCACAGGACTCAACGAACCAATGAATCCTATATCGAGCAACCTACTGGCTATAATGTGTTACATTTAAATTATCATACTAGGGAATCATATTCTTCTTGGATGATTCTCATACTATGTGTACAATTAAGGATTCCTAAGTTGTAATCTAGAGGTTGTGCATAGGAATAAACTAATTGAAAAGGTAAACAAACTCTATTGTGATGATTGACAAGTACTAGGAATAAGTAGTGCTAATAAGAAATAACCAGCGTTATTTATGGTTGTAAACGAAACAGTCTTATGTAATTCCAAATAAGAGAACAACTAATAGTTAATCGGTGATCACCTTGACTAAACAACACAGATTATAAAGATCTAACAAATTTATATAACATAACTCATTACAACATGCATTAATCACATACACATAAACATATAACATAAACTAAACACATGAACATATAAGGGAGACATAGTTACCTCAAGTGGCCCTTGATTGAGTGACTGTGATCCCACAAAATCTAACTAGATCTCTACTGTATCTCTGAAACCATCGACTGAACTCAAAACATGTGTTCCTTTATTGAAATCTGAAGAGAAAATACAATAACAATTCTAATAACACAATCTCTATCTAACTTTCTTGTTTCATATATAGATTTTGACAATTCATATAGACAAGATCATACCTTTTTTATTTGAATAAAACTACTAAGCAATAAATACCATAACTATCCATTCTCCAACAACATAGGAAGAGGACTTTATTACAAAGAAAACTAGGAATAGGAAACTAAACTGTCATAAAGATAATGTAGACGACACAACCCTACTATAACTCTCTTTAGTCTTTATGAAAAATAGTCAAGACTAGAAATAAAACATGGAGCACAATTTGAAATTCCTTCATTATTCATGACTGCATCAATTGTTGAAGGATAACTGTCAAAGAGTGGAGAGTTATAGATAACTCATTCCAATCAATGCAGAGTCTTCTTCCTTTGGCTGCAGATGCATGTATTGTCTACTGTGGACGTCAACACCTCCTTTGTTGCGGGCTACCAAGTGGTCTTCATGAAATGTAGCCACGTACTTGTTGGATGAAGGGGCTAGTCCATCACATGATATCTATATATCACAATTACTAAAATTAACATAAAGTACCATCATAATGCATGAGCAATCATCAATTCACATACAATTAATTAACAAAATAATATATACTAATCTTGATGTTTTCAATGTCTTAAGGATGATTATAGACATAGTTAATATATATAAAAGTCTAGGAATGTCTTAGGAAGCATGTACTTAAAGAAAGAGAAATAGGACAAAACATAGCCTCATCACACCCCCAACTAAACATGTTGATGGTCCTCTAGCAACCAAGGTCTCTGATTGTATTGAAGAGCTATCTCCCTGTAATTTGTAGGTTCTTCTACTCCTTTGTTCTATTTGAGATGGAAGCCTTGCTGCTCTCCTAGCCTATTCCACCTAGACTATTTTGCTATCTAGTTCGTCCTCTACTCCAGCCAATGTGGGATTGGATCAAGAAGTAGGGGAGGATAGAACACCAATGACAGCAAAGTTATTCCACTTTCATTGGCTAATCTTATATATGTTCGTGCCCTATTGATTACTGCTGAGAGGTTGAAAACTAAATGAGGCTCTTTCCTTTGCAATGCTAGTGTCAATTCTTTCCACCTGCCCTATGAAAAACCCAAAGCTTCCTTACCAATACCATCGGTTAATTCCCTAAATTTCTTGTAATCCATTTCTCTACATTCCAAGAGTTTGGTTTCTGCCTCAAGACATTTAATTAGATCAATCCATTCCTCCACTATATTGCTAGGATCTAGTGATTCTGACTTGAGTTTGAGAGGGAGTGATTTATCTCCCTCATTATACTGTTATTGTAAGATTCCTCTCCTATGCTCATTCTGGATGAATGATGCTAGGGCCTTCAATTGTACATCCCCAATAACAACTAGGGGATTCCAGTATCATATGGAATGGCTAAATCATGCAAGTAAAATTCACATAGTTGATTCTACATCTCAAGGGTAGATTTTTGGTAGGCTGTTAGAAATAAAGCATGTGTAAAAAGTAAAACATAGGCATCACTATAGAGTTGGCTAAATGGAAAGCTTAAGTACTTCTCCTATAGATAGAGGGCATAGACCCTTGCAAGTGGCCAACATCTCATCAGTTGGACATTCATATCTACCATCCTGTCCAATTTAAATTTTAGTCTCTTTATTTTTGTGTTCTTCACCTCTATTACTTTGCTATGCTTCTCCTTCAATTCACCTTGTTCCATTATCAAATCATTTATCTTATCCCACAACTACAATGTAACTGTGAATAAAGTTGATGGGGTGGGTTCCTCTAGTTGTTCTTCTGATTGCATATGCTCTAGATTACTTCTATTGTTTCAATAATGGCCAATTGGGCCAAATGATCTAGTCCTCATCCTTATTTTTGGTAAACATATACCTGATCCTCCAACTTGTTAACCTGTTCACTTAACCTTGTCTCTTTGTGCTAGTAATCATTCAACTGTTTCTCCAATTCTACAATTTTCTGTAGGGCCACCTGCAATTCATCCTTCTTTTCCTCCTCTGTATCTTGAGAATCCAACAACAATTCCTCTACTTGGATTTCATTTGGAGAGGCTGATAAGTCAAGGTTTTTAGTTTTAGGAGGAGGTTGATGCCTTTTCCTAGCTATATATAAATCCTCCTCTTCAAACTCTGTATCAATGTCCAAGATAAGTGTGTGGCCCATATTTCTCTGTTCTCTATCAACAAACAGATGATCCCTTTCAGAGTATGTATTAGTGTGTATATCAATCACATTCTTCTTTTCAGGCTAGGTTTTCCCCCGTGAAAGTTCTTTCTCCTTCAGGGGGTCTAAGTGCCTATGTGATTGAGTAGTTACCTTTTGTTTCTTCTTGGCTCTAGATGTAGAACATGATGATTTTCTCTTCTTGGTGGGCTTTGAGGCAAAAGGAGTTGCATGGGTAGTTTTAGGTGCTGCAAGCAGTGAGCTGGTAGCTGTAGGCTGCAATTTTCATTTTGATTTTTGCTTTGTGTAGATAGAAGTCTGTGAGGGTGAATGATCTAGAAAAAGGGTTAACACTGGTGAAGATGTAGGTGTGGGAGACCTTGTAGGTTCGCCTATAGGGTTATCAAGGTTTGGAGCTTGATGCTCCTCGGTAGTTGCATGGCAGCGAGTAGGTGAAGCTTTTGGTTGAGAAGAGGTCGTTGGGGCTTCCTATTCTCCCCATGTTTGTACATTTTTTGACTATGCCTCTTCTTCCCTCTCTAGTTCAAGCCTCAAAGGTCCCTCATCAACATGATTAGTTTCAAGAAAATGTTCCCAAGAAATATAGGGGTATTGAATAGATAAACTCCTTTTTACTCATAGCACAACTAGGCCATGATGAGACAATGAAGACTGGCTATTTTTCCTTCTATATTCAATGGACATCCTTTTTAACAAATTGAACAAGAAATTTGGAACATTCACTACCCTCCCATGATGGAGATGGCTTAATAGTTTGAAATGTACAATATAAAGCAAAGATTTCCTTCCATCACAAGTAAGATATCTAATAATATAGGTAGCAACACAAGTGCATAACTAGGGTAAAGAGACTCGTTTGGTACCTTGAGATGTAGATTCCATTCTTTCTCTTGGTTGATTGAATTTGACCCTTGCTGAAATAGTGTTGACTCTTATAGGGAATTCTTGTCTAGATGCCTATAGTCCCATTACCTCGGCATTGGCAACTATAAATGTGTCAAACTGCAAGCCTCTTACTATTCTCACAAACTTTTGGGTCATGTCTTCATTATACTCTGTTAGATTAAGGAAATAGTCCAACCACCCTGCTTGTTGAAAGATAGGCATGCAGTTCCTATTAGACAATAATGTTGTGTGATAGTAGGCTCTCTCCTGATCGGATCTCCACCCATCATGATATCTCATGAAACTCTACTATTGAACCCAATTTCACTCTGCAAACTCAATTCCCTCAACTTAATCCCCTACTCTTCAACAAATTCTTTGTACCAGTCACTTCTTACCAGTGGCTTCTTACCAGTTTATATCTAATAGCTTGTATGTTATGCGGTGTAAATACTCATAATTATAAAGGAAGAGATTTAAGAGATTTGAATGTACGTGAAATAATTCCTACATATGGAATTTCCCCCCAACTATGGTGTCATTTTTCCTCAAATGAGAAGACAAGTTAAGTGTATGGAAGAGCGGTTTGAAAACAATTCAAATTGGGTATAATATTTGAAAATAATGACATGTGAAGTGTGAAAGCCATAAAATAAGAAGTAATAAATATTAATTAAAGCAATAGTGAGATAAATACCTGTGAAGTGATGTTTAACTTGGAAAAGTTGCATGGAAAATTGATGACATCAGCATGACTGGAGTTGATGTGCTCGACAAACAAGCTGAAGCAAATCATATTGATGTGATGTTGAAGAAGTGTGTGGATGGAATGTGTGGTAGCATTGTGACATGTAGCATGGAGGAATAATCAATAGTGGAAGATGGCAGCATGTTGATGTTGAAAGAAAAGGTGTTGCAGGCAGGAGTGGTTGCATGCACGCAATCAGAAGGTGAAGTGAACAGGTCCCATGTGTGTTGGTTGTGGGTGCAACAGCTATAGGTCCCTTGGGAATGATGACCATTGTAGGTGTCACATGTGTAATTGTACAGGTCTCTTAAAATAGTAGAGATCCTTTGGCTACAAGTCCCTTCAGTGAAGTGGTTGGTAGCCAAAGTAAAGATTAACTAGATAGGAGGAGCTAAGTTGATGGAGCTTGAACTCTGATTGATTTATTTGTTTTTTTAAAATATTTTTTATGTTCTATTTATGTACAAGGTTCATAGAAATCAAACCTGATGTGGCAATGCAATTAAGCTAGTAGATTGATCTACTGATGGAGTGTTGTGATCATCTGGGACTTAGTTGCATGCCTCATCTGAGGTAGGCTACTGTGGAGCTTCAATACTCATATCTTATCTCAATTGTTGGAGGAAGGTAGCCTTATTCAAAGGCTTCTTGTACAATGTCAATCTAGGTCCATTAAGCATCAGTGAAAATCTGATTGATCAATTGTGGTTAGTTGGACTACACCATTGGGAAAAACTTCCTTGATTTCATAAGGACCTAACCATTTGGTCTATAAATTGCCTTTATTGTCCTTATACCTTGAGTCATAGAGCAGGGCCTAGTCACCTACCTGAAAGTCCTTGGTTTTGATATACTGATCATGCCATTTGATTCTCTGGTTTTGTATTATTTCAGTGTGATTGACTACTTCCATCCTTAACTCTTCTAAAGCATTAAGCTAGTGCAACCTTTCCTTTTGAGCTGTGGATAGGTCCATCCCAAGTTGTACGACAATTCTCAATGTTTTGTATTCAAACTCAATAGGAAGGACAAATTTCTTACCATAAACTAGTTGATACAGTGTATACCCTATTGTTGTCTTCTAGGTAGTTCTATATGCCCAAACTACTTCAAGGAGTCTTGCTACCTAATCCTTCTTATGTAATGCAACTGTCTTTGTTAGTATGACCTCAATGTCCCTATTTGTGACCTCAACTTGGCCATTTGACTATGGATGATAGGGAGTGGACTTCTTATGTCTGATTTCATATTCCTGAATAAGGCTAGCAATTAATGCTGATGTGAATTATGGTCCCTAATCTATTACTATTTCCTTTGGAACTCCATACCTTGTAAATATTTCCTCATATAGAAATGTAGCAACTTTACTGTCTCTGGCTACTTTCAGAGCTTTCATCTCCACCCATTTTGTGAGGTAATCAATGCAAACATTGATGTTTACATCAACCATAGGGCTTCCAAGATCTACATATTTTGGGAAAGCCAAGTTACCTAGCATGATATCAGCAAGTTGTCTTATAACATGTACTATCTGAGGATCTTTTCTTTTCCTTCTTAGTTTCTTAAGGCATAATTCCCTTATAGCCTTCGTATATATGGGTACATCCTTGATAGCTTGGATGAGGGGAATTTTAACATTGACATTTTTCAATTGCCCCATAAAATCAAAGTCAAGTTCAGATGGAGGTGGTGCTTGCATTTTTTATCTCTCTAGAAACAGAGGGCTCCTGGTAATGGTTTCTTCCTACAGAGAGGTTTTCTCATAATGGTTATGATGGTTATTCAAATGGGTGTTAGTGATGGAGGTTGGCTCCTTATCATGAAGTTATGTGATAAGCAGAGATGAAGGTCCAGTAAGCATTTTTCTTGAGCACAAGTGTAGATCACTAATCTCAACCGTATAGGTTGGGTATAGGATGGCTTCATTAGTATAAGCCTATTGAACATGCTTGTTGTTAGGGTTAGGTATAGGTTGTGCTGGCAATTTAGTGGCTCTAGGTGGAATAGGAGTGGGTGAAGCTGCATTTGTCATAAGGGTAGGTTGTTGAGGTAGGGCTTGTTGTGGCTATGGGTAGTTCATATATTGATTTTTCCAAGGTTGGTTTCTGCGCCACTTCTATGGCCAGGGGTTTGGATTGGCCTACCATTATGAATTATAATTTGAGGGTTGGAAAGGTTGTTCTAGCCATACCCCCTACTACTAGTTCCAGCTAGGTGGCATAGTTGCCCATTGTTTCTATGGTAGGTTATACCAAGGTGCATTATTCCAATTAGGGGTGTTTGAAGTAGATGATGGAAATGGCATATTATTGGTTAAGGGGTCCTGAGGTATACCTTGTCTTTGCTTCCATTTCCTTCATTGTACAATGTAAAACACTTGACCTTCTTCATTTCTATAGCTCAGAAATATGCTTTCTCATTCTTTCCCTTAGAAATACTGACAATACCTTTGCATATGCAGTTGGCCTTCTTCTGTCGACAGTGTGAATAGTATTCAACCAAAGCTACCTCTACTACCTCTTGCTTCTTCTTTATGTGTAGAGTGTCTAGTTGTGTTGCAAGATGGCCTATAATATCTTCTTTCATGTTTTACAATAGATTGCTGAGCTCTACTCTAGAGACTCCAATAGATGATTTACTCGAAGTTAGGGCTCTCAAACCTCTATTTTCTTCAATGTGGAATGTGAATAGTTTCTACAAATTTGATAAATTTCATCAAACTTGAGTTGAGAGATGTCCCCTTCTCCAATTAAATTTAGTGCATCCATGCATTATTCACTCACACCTCTTAAGAAGACCAACTTTAGTGACTCTGGGGAGAGCCTGTTCTATCTTGACTTCTTGAGGTAAAACTAAAATATTTCAACATAGTCTTCCAGAGGTTCATCTTCTTTTTGTGACATCCTAAAGATGTCATATTCTTTCATATCTCTACCATGACAATAGTCTTGGTACTTTTGCAAGAACTACTCCTTCATGGTAGCCCAGTTTTTTACTGAATTCTCACCCAATCCCATAAACCATTGCAATACAGGATCCTTAAGGGTGGCTAGAAAGAGCTTGAGTCTATATGTATCTATAATGTAGTCATATCTCCTAAAGAGTGCATCAAACTCAAAGAGAAAGGTATTTGGGTCTTCAGTGATTAGCCCATGAAATTTTGGTAGGGCCTAAGGAGGAATGCTCTTCAAGGTATCATCTCTTTTCTGGTCTATAATATGAAAGGCAAAGGTAACTCGCTTAGCTGAGTTTTCTATTGCTTCTTCTTCCATTGTGTCTTGATACCAACTAGAAATATCTTCAAGATCTTTAGTGTCCTTTGGTCCAAGGGATAATTCAAAGTGTTCTTCTTCTTCTATTGAACTGGTTAGAAGAAACCTCCCTCTCTAGTCACTTGGCTTCCGCATACAATGATGTATAAGCTAATAGCTTTGTTCCTGCACCTATTAGTAGATAGTTTGGAGATAGATTGAATGTCTAACCAATTCTAAATGATGAAAAATATTATATCCTATGAAAGAAAGTACAAGCATAAATCAAAAAAGAACTTAGATACTCTAAACCTTAGCACCATCCCTAACAATGGTGCCAAAAATGTCAAACTCCATTATTAACCAATACATTGATGTAGAAAGGGCATGCACATGACTCAATGGACCAACGTATCCTATATCAAGCAACCTACTGGCTAGAATGTGTTACATTTAAATTGTTAAACTAGAGAATCATATTCTTCTTGGATGATGCACGTACTATGTGTATGGTTAAGGATTCTTGATTTGTAATCTAGATGTTGTGCATAGGAATAAACTAATTGAAAAAGTAAATAAACTATATTGCAAAGATTGACAAGTACTAGGAATAAGTAATGCTAATAAGAAATAACCAATGCTATTTAGTTGGCTGCAAATGAAATGGTCTTATGTAATTCTAAATAAGAGAATAACTAATAGTTAAACAGTGATCACCTTGACTCAACAACATAGATTATCAAGATCTAACTAATTCATATAACATAACTCATTACAACATGCATTAATCACATACACATAAACTAAACACATGAACATATAAGGGAGACACAGTTACCTTAAGTGGCCCTTGATTGAGTGACTGTGATCCCACAAAATCTAACTAGATCTCTACTGTATCTCTGAAACCATCGACTGAACTCAGAACATGTGTTCCTTTATTGAATGTTGAAGAGAAAATATAATAACAATTCTGATAACACAATCTCTATCTAACCTTCTTGTTTCATATACAGAATCTAACAATCCATATAGACAAGATCAAACCTTTTTTATTTAAACAAAACTACTAAGCAATAAATACCATAACTGTCCATTCTCCAACAACATAGGAAGAGGACTTTATTACAAAGCAAAATAGGAATAGGAAACTAAACTGTCATAAAGATGATGCAGATGGCACAGTCCTACTGTAACTCTCTTTAGTCTTTATGAAAAATAGTCAAGACTAGAAGCAGAACATGGAGCATAATTTGATATTCCTTCATTATTCATGACTGCATCAACTGTCAAAGGATAACCATAAAAGAGTGGAGATTTATAGATAACTCATTCCAATCAATTTGAAGTCTTCTTCCTTTGGATGCAGGTGCATGTACTATCTATTGTGGACATCAACACCTCCTTTATTGTAGGTTGCCAAGTGGTCTTCATGAAATGTAGCCACGTACATGCTGCATGGGGGGGATTAGTCCATCACATGATATTTATATATCACAATTACTAAAATTAACATAAAGTACCATCATATTTCATGAGCAATCATCAATTCACACACAATTAATTAACAACATATTATATACGAATCTTCATTCTTTCAATGTCTTAAGGATGATTATAGACATAGCTAATATATATAAAAGTGTGGCAATGTCTTAGGAAGCATGTACTTAAAGCAAGAGAAATAGGATAAAACATTGTCTCATCAATGGGTATGGCTAATAGGTCTTAATCTAGGATGCAGAAGTTGTTGAAGGATGTCCCCAACATACACAAGGTACGGGGGGGCCAATTTTGTGAAATGAAAGTGAAATAATGGCACAAAGCCAGGAGAAAGGTGTAACCCATCCTTCACCTTCAATTCCCCAAGGTATAAAGTTCTTGGGGGCTTAGCCTGAATGAAAAGATTCCAACTTCTAAGAGGTGTGTCTTTCGATTCACTCCTCACTTTTTATACTCCATCGAAACACAACAGTCAAGGTTGTCCCTTGGAGTGGTGTGTCTCCAAGCAGGCCTCCTAAAAGGGTGACAAAAGCAAATTGAGTGGTGGTTTTGATCTCCAAGATCACCTTGCAGTGCAAGGAGAGAGCATACACACACACACACACTTAACTCACACTCACAATATTTTTTTACCATTAGAAATTGAAATGTGTGTGTGAAGATGAATGGATTAAAGGATGTTTTTGATTCCCAAGATCACACAAAGTGCATGGGAAGAGCATACACACCCTAAATCACACTCAAATCCACCAAGGAATGCAAGCAAAAGTTTTTTATATCCAAGCCCAAATGTGATGATGAAGAAACGTGTTCGTTTTAAGCCCAAAATCAAGTATGATGATGCAAACAAGTGTTTGTTTTAAGCCCAAATCAATGTGTGATATTGCAAACAAGATATTTGATCAAATGAAAAGACAAGATTTGGATTGTGTGCACCTAGAATGTTTGTCTTTAGATTTGATGCTGATACAATGCCTTATGTCCTAGATTCCACCAAAACAAAAAAGAACAAAAAATACTTGCAAACCCACTAGTTAGCATGAAAAATGATAAATCTAGAAATTTTTGATAAAGATGATCAAGTAAAGTAGAATGGATGTTATGATCAGGTTCTACATGAAATTCTATGCTATTTCAAAAAAATCATCAAAATTGGATAAGTTTTGCACAAGTTATAGAGATTTCAAATTTACACACAAAGAGGAAGTTTGATAGAATATACCTGATAAATTTGACAAAATTACCTGATGAGACCTTTTCCATAGTGAATCTAGTTGAATCAACTTTCTGACACTGTTGGTTTCATGAAAATCCAACCTCACACGCAAAAGTTATACTAAAAAGAAAAAAAAAATTTAGAGCTTGAGGAGGATGAGGGCATGTTGTTATATGGAGCCTAATCAGACTCGGAGGCTAAATTTTCCCCACTTTTATCATTGTGGTTTCCCCCCAAATTATTTAACGGGGGTTTGGGGGTGTCAGGAGTTATTTTTCTGTTGGCCGACATAAAAAAAACCCTATTTTGTAACTAACATAAGTTTTGATAAAAATGGCCAAGGGTTAGGGTTTCTGTTGATATTGTATTGTAGCATTTGTAGTAGTATTGAGTTGCAAGAATTGTTGGTTGTAATCAGTTTGATTTGTTGGATAATAATATTGGACTCTCTGTTGGTGGATGTAGCTCGAGTTTGGGTGAATCACGTTAAAAATTGTCTCTCGTTGTTATTATTTCTATGTATTTTTCATTCCTCTATTTAATCTTTATTTTCATTTAATTGATATCTTCTGCATGCAATTCCTAACAGGGAAAGCCTAATGGTTAAAGTTAACTACTAACAATTAAGTGAAAATGTGGTCACAAGGCACAGTTAGTGTTGGCAATTTAAAACTGGTAGTTTAGAGCTAGTAGAGCCCCTAGTCATCCATATGACTAGGGCTATGAAATAAAAGGAGGGTTAGGAGCTCTGACCTGGTCATAGATGTGACCACATGCCGTAGGGTGGGGGCTACAAAGGCGGTGGGGAGTGTTGAAAACAATGGGGTGCTGAGAGGGGGGGTGAATCAACACACTTAAAAATTTAAGACAAACATTTGCTGATAAGACTGAATAACTTAGAGAATAGAAATGAAAACATGTAATTCAAGAATCAACACATAACACTAGTATTTTTACATGGAAAACCCTAAAATAGAGAAAAACCATGGTGAGGATTAGCTCACAATATATTATGCTCACAACAAAAGTATTACAACATTGTTTTAGGGCTACAACCCAAGGAAGCTACTACTCCTTGATTTATTGCTTACCGCAATTACACTTTGATTTAGGGTTACAACCCAAGAAAGCTACTACTGCCTAAGTGCTCTTCTCACTGCAATGGATTTACAAAGATAGTAACTACATGGACTGCTATAAAAACATATGATTTATGATGATAATAATCTTCTATTTTTAGCTTAGCACGTGTCCTTAAACTGATTCTACACACTTCATATCTTTCATTCTACTCTACTTCTCTTTGTATACCTTTTTTTTATCACAAATAAACTTGATCTTCTATAAATATACTCCACAACACATCAAAACACTGATTAGGTCGACATCACAATCAACACTAGATGAAACGTGTAGCTCTTCACAAGTCGGCATCCATACATAATATGATAGGAAAAACTTGTTTTAGACCTTAGAAATTCATAAGGGAGATCAAAACATATCTTTCCATATCTTCTAGTGTTAAGGAAACTAATTAGGATCCTCTGCACATAACATAAACTTAACCAGTTAGCTTAAACTGTTCAACACTACTAACTATTCATCTTCATACAACTAGAGAGAAGCCAAAAACTCTATGCAGACCAATAATTCAATCACACATGAACTCAACAACCTTCATACTCCTTACTTCTAAAGTATCAACTCAATCTATGTATCCGCAAGATATGAACCATGACTATTTGTGGAAAATAGAGCATCCCCGATCACATGTGATACTTCACATCTCAAAATATGATGTTGTGGTGAAAAGCAAGACCTGAAACCTTTTGGGAATAAGTTTAAACATCATTATATTCTTCTTGTTAGTTCCACACACCTTTATCTAATGATTGTGGAGGAATTCAAAAATTTGGCATGGATAACTAGGAATCCAGAATAGTTATACTCAAACCTTTACTTGTAGATATAACTACTTAATACGGTACCAGAAAAAGAAATTTGTCTACATGCAGATCATACCTGATATACCTTGGACCATATAATACCTCTGTACAAGCTCTAATGGTTGATCTATACATGTTTCATCCTTTGCAAAATTCAAACTTGTGTATTCAGGCTCCGGAATAGACTGTATTGCTTCTGTTAAAAGAGTGTTGACTTTGAGTTCCACCATAATACTTGTAACTTGGAGAACATATATTTCTGACATATGTGAACTTATCCTCAAAACCACATAGAAAAATATTCTTTTGCAGTGGAATGCAGAGCATTCCATTATACCACTAAAACTGCCATTATATTGTCATTACAGAGTCTGATACTTTGTCCATTCTATCTTCAATTGTGGAGAACTTCAAAACTTGAAACTTTGGATTTAGACTTCTTTAATATGTATCAAGGTTAGCTTAGAATTGCATGACAAAATTCTTCATAGCGGAGAAATACGAATCAAAACAAGATGACTCTATCGTAGGATATGTACTATGGATGCCTTAGTCAGATTTATGCTTCTTGTCCTTAAGTGCGGTATACTCAATTGATTAGCTATACATGTGAGAATACTGGAAACATGCAAGGATATGAGTATTTACCTCCACATTATGCTCAAACACAAAACTTGATCACTTTATCATTCTTAGATTGTTCTCTCTTCTCCCTAATTGGTTTTCTTTTACCATGTTGACTGACTCTTCCTCTGTACAAGTCTGTCTATTCATTTCCATATGCTATGTTGATATCAATGTATACTATGTTGACATCAATGACAATACATATTGCCAACAATCTCCCCCTTTGTCATTGATGGCAACATATACTCCCCCTTAGACATATGTTTCTCTCTCCCCCTTTGACATCAAGGATAAAGGAATTGACATCCAAAACGCTGTATAGACTCCCCCTTACAAAAATGATTTCTAAACTGTACTCCCTTTAACTGTGTTATTTAGTTATAAAATTGTACCTTTGAAGACCAAAATGGCACTACCAATCTACTCAATAGCTCCACAATACTATGTACATAAAAAATTGTCTTGTTTGCATCTAACAACTCACTTGGATGGTATGATGGCCTTGTAGATTACCTTGAGTTGTTGAACAATGGCTGTCCAGATGACACACTTTGAGGTTAGCATATAGTTTTGACATTCAAACTCCATGTATATCTCCTCAGCTTCCTCTAGGTTGCTTGGGGTCTTCATCTTTTTCTCTACTTTTTCTTCTTCCCCTAGTAGACTAGACATTGAGGCAAGTCTCAAATTTGTTGCCTTTCTCAACTGACCAAATTGTTTCTTCAAGTTTTCTATTTGGTCCTATAGTTGAGATAATTGTGCATGAAGGTTTTCCACCCATGCCCTAGTTGTACTAATCTTGTCCTTTGACAAATCATAAACTTCAGCCAATTTGGATAACTGTGCCTCAATAGAGTCCATCTGAGTTTTGATGTACTTTGTGGAATTTATCCATTTTAGGTAAAATAGATATAATGTTGTGGTCTCATCAATGCAAGATTTGAATTTCTTCAAGCTTTCTTTAAGCTTTTCATGTGCACTAGCACATTTGTCAACCATCTCACCATTCTTTTGTCATTTATTCTTGTTGTTGTCTCTTGTTCTACTTTCTACTCTATGTGGGAGGAGTGATCCTTAAAGGAGTCCATTAGCAACTTGAGATTTTTCTCCAGAGGTAGAGAGGAGTCAATGGTTACCTCTGGTAACCCTTTTTGTATCAATTTCATAGCATCCTCAACCATACTGGATTTCTTCAAATTTTCTTGTAAAAATTCTTTCCTTACTGAGGCATGCAATATGTCACCAAGCTACAATTTGTGAAAGGGAGAAATATTTGCCAAATCAATTTGTCCTTTAAGAGTGAGAATTTGTAGGAGTTGTGGTGTGACCACTAGTTGAAAATGCAACTGCATATCTAATAGGTCTCTAAGTGATTTTGTCTCTGATGCATTTTGACCTATATAATCCATTCTATCTGATTGCTACCCTTCTTCAATTTCTCCCTTATCCTCTTTATCCTTTTGTTCCTCATCACTCTTTCCTTTTTCATCCTGATTCTCCTTAGAATTATCTTCTTTCCCCTCTTCCATATTTCATGTATTCTTCGGAGGGAGAGAATCATGTCTTGTATCATGATTGTCTGTGGAAGACACAGTTTGTTTGGTAGGGATATCCAGAGAGGGTAGATTTGTTTTACTTTGACCCTCTGTGATTGGTGCTTTAGTATCCTCAGGGGAAGCAATAGTCTCATCAATTGCTTGTTCCTCTACAGTTATTTTATTTTTGTTCATTTCTTCAAGTATTCTGGCAGTCTTTTCTTCATTCTCTTTCTGCATTATTTCTCTCTTCTTTTTCTTTTCCTATTAAAATACTAATTTTATGTTTTGTTCTGAATTCTTGTGCCTGTTTTTGGGCTAATTCAACTCTTTCTTCATGAGAGATGGATGACCCAACCTTTTCTAATGCTTGTTTTCTAATTTTTGCTTCTACTACAATAGCTTCATTTCTCTGATTACTAAGTCTCTCTGCAAGGCTTGTTGGGAGTTGATCAATGATCTCATTTAAGGCCACATTGAAACCCATCATGTACATGACTATAGCCTTTTCAATTATAGATTTTCTATCACTAGGCGTCTCATTATAGAGTTCTACAACATTTTTCAGTGCATTATGCTTTGTAATAGCATTGATGGTGGCCTCAAGATGCAAAGGTTCATATTCAAGTGTTTCCTGAGGGATCTTCTTTGTTTTCTTTGTCTTATCCTTGCCTTTCTCCTTTGAGGCATGTTTCTTTTTAGCTTCTTCTCTAGTTCTTTTTTTATTTCTTTTAACATCCTCAATATCTTATTCTTCACTTGTCTCTACATCTGGTTTCTTATTCCTTTTGGCCTTCACCTTGACCCTTGGTTCCTTTTTCTTCTTTTCCTTTTCATCTTTGTTTGAAATTATCTCTTCTTCTTTATCACTCTCAATCTCTTCTTCAATGATTTCCTTCTTCTTTGGTTGCATGCCCTTGGGTTTCATTGATGTTTGGCCTTAATAGACATGGGTCTATCTAGTAGGTTGTGGAATGTTGGCAGTAGATTGAGAAGTGGATCCACTTGATCTTCTTGGAGTTGAAAGTACAGTGGTAGATGGTGCATCATGTTCAACAATGTTTGGAGCAGTGAATTCACCTGGTGGGATACCAACCCTTTTAAACCGCTTCTCTCTTTTGTTTACATCTTCTTTAGCTCTTTTCTTGATTTGCTTGTTGTTGATTTCATTAGAAGTTCCAAATCTATCTGCATTAGGATCCTTGGGTTTTCTCAGTAAAATGTCTGCATATCCTATCAAATCAGTTTCTGAGACCTCATAAGGCAACTTGGGTATCCATGCAATCTTGGGTTCTATTGCTTCCATATAGCAGTTGTCCTTATCTAACATGAATGTGATATCATTTTTGTATTTCCCAACCACCTTGGTAGGTATCTTTTCTCTCGTCTTCGTCTTTTCTTGAAAGGTTTTAAAGTAACCCCAGTATGCAGCATTGCATGCCTCTAAATTTTCAAAGCTTATCATATGTTCCTTGATTTGACTACCTACTGGGACATTTCTTTTCCATATAATACTTTTTGATCTAGACAATTCATTCATAAAATAAATCATGAGATATATTATAAGATATCCATACCGGAAGTTGTACCGATTCTCCTTTGTCCTATGTAGGTTCTCTATTAGTTGTTGTCTCAGTAGCTCACATATATCAAATTCCTTTTTTTCTCTCACCATCTGATATGCAACATGAATGATAGTTGCTATGGTAGAGCCCACTCTATTAGTATAGAAGATTTTATATGCAATGACCATAGTTGCATACCTTACAATAGGGTCTGTTATATCATCCACAGTTAGGGCACATTTATCAGACTTTGCACTAGTTAGCTTCATCACCTCTTAAATTTTTATTTTATTTAATGTAGGTGCCAGTCCAGTAGCACACATGCTAGTCACAACACTAATTGCTTATTTAGTAATCATATAGGGTTTATCTAGAACTATGAAATCTTCATGAATCTGACTCAGGACAAGTTTAACCTAATCATTGTCATAGCTAAAATTAGGAAAATCATTCCAAACATTCAATTTATTTACAATCAAACTGGCATATTGTAGCTTCAGATTGAAATCATCACCTATGAGATTTTTCATCCAAAATTCCTAAAGTTTACTATGGTTGAATTCATCCAATGTGGAATGAATATAGATTCATACATCCTCGATGTGAAGCACATTGAATAGAACCATGGAAAAAGCTCCATCTTTATCAGTTTCCATTGATTTGAAAGAATGCTTCTTGAATTTTGGTCTTGGCTTCTCCATGACATCAATAACCCTAGGAGTGTCCATTGTAGAACTAAGATGAAGCTAGGGTTTGCACATTTCAGAGAATACATGCTTGGTAATGTTTTAGAAGTAAGAAATTTCCACCACACTTTGGTTTGACTTTTCTCTGTTCTGCTTTCAAGTGCTCGATCACAAATTCCTTTTGAATGTGTGAAATGGCTTATAAACCTCTCTACATTTGTTTAATTGTTCCGCATTAAATGTACTCTCTGGTTTAACCTAATTTCCCCTTTTCATGTGCAGAACCTTGTGAACATTTAGCAATCCTCCACAAATCAACCTATTGTTTTAGATATTTGATCAAACACATCTACGTGTTGAATGATTTTTGCATCATGAAGTGGAAGTGAAGGATTTGTAGTAAAAACTCTCCCTGAGTCCATGCTTCCATTTGATAGATGCCCTTATCATTGAAAACCCTAAAAAATTTCGTAATCTATCACATTGAGGTATTTTTCTCTAGAATTTTGATCAGACTCCTTCATATCATTATTTTAGCATGCTTAAACTAATTTAGCCAGAATGCTGAGGAATTCAACATCTTGTTTATTCAAGGGTTTGAAGGATTTTGCAGTTGTGACTCCCCCTGAATCAGTATCTTCTTCTTCTAGTTACCAGAGGATCCATCTGCACTAGGCAGAGGTTTAAAAGCATCACATTCCTCCTTCGTCTTCCATACTTTTCTCATTTCCTTCTTTTGTAGAGCAATATCAATTTTCTTTTAACGAGCTAACCTTACATTCTTCCTAGGGAACCTTGTTTGATTGCACTCATGACAAGTGCAATTTGATCTCCGAGCATTATTATTTTTTCTCACTTTGGATCTACAATTTGCTGCCTTGTGGCCAAACTTGTTACAAGTGTAACAATATCCCTAAAAGGACTGGCCATTATTCCTATTTTTTCTTAACATTTTGCTTCTGCATTCATTAGCCTTATGTCCTATCTTGTTGCAAGAATAACACCTAACTGAATTATGATTTGTCTTATTTCTACATTCAGCAACTTTATGATCAATCTTATTGCAAGAATAACATCTTAGAGCATTTTGACTTATCTTGTTTCTACAATCAATAGCTTTGTGCCCAAACTTATTGTAAGTAAAACAATGTCCATTGAAACCTTGAGAATACCTAATGGGAGCAGGTTGCCTTGTAGGTGGAGGACCTCTGAATCCTTTTTGTCTCTGGATAGGGATAAATTCATCTTCTCTTGCCTTTCCAGAGAAGTTCTTCTTAGGAACTTTAGTGCAATTTTTTCCTTTCTTTGTTTCAGACTTTCCTTCTGACTAGAAGTTATCATATAGATTTGTGGAAGCACTAAACATTGGACTCTTCTCTTTTTCAAAACCAAGGCCTGATTTTTCTTTTGTTGGCTTTTGAGAGTTGATTATCTCATCAAGAAGTTTAGAGCCTCCTTTCAATTTTAGTCCCTTGTTAATCTATTCTTTTTCCTTTTCTAGTTCTTTCCTTAGAGTGACAACTTCTTCCTCAAGTTTTGAACATTTGGTTGATTCCTCATTGAGCTTGATGTTTAAGCAATCTTCAGTCCTCTTTTCTTCTTTGACCATGACCTTCAAATTTGAGATCATTTCTTCTGCCTCGTTGAGCTTGTCACCTCCTTTATCTCCTTCTATCAGAGTTTTTAGTTTGCCAATTTCTTCTTTTGATTCTTCGACCCTTGCCTTCAATTTGTCAATTGTTTCCTTTGCCATTTCAAGCATGTCTTCATATTCTAAGTTTATTTCTTTTGCTTCCTCTAGATCATTAAGGGCTGTCTTGAGTTCTCCTTCAAGATCTAATTGACATTCATTAGACTCAAGGTCCCAACCTTCAGGTTCCATTGCTTCTAGATATGGTTCTAGTACAAATATATCATTGTCCATCACTTCAGATTCTATGTGTTCAAGTGCAGGATCTACCTTAGCGGTTAAGCTTCCCAAAGGTACTTGGATCTGATACCAATTGTTTAACACAATGGGGTGCTAAGAGGGGGGGTGAATCAGCACACTTAAAAACTTTCGACAAATATTTGCTGATAAGACTAAATAACCTAGAGAACATAAAGGAAAATATGTAATTCAAGAATAAACACATAACACTAGTTTTTTTATGTGGAAAACCCTAAAATAGGGAAAAACCACAGTGAGGATTAGCTCACAATATATTATGCTCACATCAAAAGTATTACAACATTGTTTTAGGGCTACAACCCAAGGAAGCTACTACTCCTTGGTTTATTGCTTACAACAATTACACTTTGATTTAGGGTTACAACCCAAGGAAGCTACTACTCCCTAAGTATTTTTCTCACTGCAATGGATTTACAAAGATAGTAACTACATGTATTGCTATAAAAAGAACATTTGATTTATGTTTATAATGCAATCTTCTATTTTTAGCTCAACACATGTCCTTAAACTGATTCTGCACACTTCATATATTTCATTCTACTCTACTTCTCTTTACATACCTTTTTTTATCACAAATGAACTTGATCTTCTATAAATATACTCTGCAACACTTCAAAACATTAGTTAGGTCAGCATCATAATCAACATTGGATGAAACGCGTAGCTCTTCAGATGTTGACATCCATACATAATATGATAGGAAAAACTTGTTATGGACCTTAGAAATTAATTAGAGAGATAAAAACATATCTTTCCATATCTTCCAATGTTAAGGAAATTAATTAGGATCCTTCACACATAACATAAACTTAACCAGTCGGCTCAAATTGTTCAACACTACTAACTGCCCATCTTCATACAGTCGGGGGAAGCCAAAAACTCTATGCGGACCAAGAATTCAATCACACATGAATTCAACAACCTTCATACTTCTTACTACTGCAGTATTAACTCAATCTATGCATCCGCAAGATAGGAACCATGACTATCTATAGAAAATAGAGCATCCCGGATCACATGTGATACTTCACATCTTAAAATATGATATTGCGCTGAAAAGAAAGACCTAAAACCTTTCAGGAATGAGATTAAACATCATTATATGCTTCTTTCTAGATCCACACACCTTTATCTAATGATTGCAGAGGAATTCACAATTTAGCATGGATAACCAGGAACCTAGAGGACAATTATACTCAAACCTTTACTTGTAGACGTAACTACTTAATACGACACCTGAAAATGAAATTTGTATGCATGCAGATCATACCTGATATACTTTGGATCATATAATACCTCTGCATAAGCTCCAATGGTTGATCTATACATGTTTCATTGTCCGCAAAATTCAAACTTGTGTATTCAGGCTCCAGAATAGACTGTATTGATTTTGTTAAAAGAGTGCTGACTTTGCAGACCACTAGAATGCTTGGAACTTAGAGAACATATATTTCTAACATCTGTGAACTTATCCTAAAAATTGCATTGCAAAATATTCATCTGTGGTAGAATGCAGAGCATTTCATTATACCACTAAAACTACCATCATACTGTCATTATAGAGTCTGATACTCTATCAATTCTATCTTCGACAGTGGAGAACTTCAAAAGTTGAAACTTTGGATTTAGACTTCTTTAATATGTATCAAGGTTACCTTAGATTTGTATGACAAAATTCTTCATAGCGAAGCAATGCGGATCAAGACAAGATGACTTTGTCTTAGGATATGTATTATGGATGCCTTAGTCATATTTCTCCTTCTTGTCCTTAAGTGCAGAATACTCAGCTGTTTAGATATACATGTGACAATACTGGAAACATGCAAGGATATGAGTATTTACCTCCACATCATGCTCAAACACAAAACTTGATCACTTTATCATTCTAATAGCATGGTCACATGAAGCATGCATAATTACCCCTTACAATCATCAAGTGAGAATGAAGTCTCTGCATAATTAAAGGATTTCACCTAACTTCTATCATAAGAATGACAAGAACATGGACAACAGTATAAAGATTAAACAAAGTCATGCATGTAAGTCAAATTTTATCACGATAGCAATGAGGCGACAGGAGCTTAGGTAATTACTCATTGACAATGTTCATACTATTCTTCTCTAACTTTCTAGAGGAACAATCAAACTACAAAACCATAAAGGATAAAGACTTAAGCATTCAATTTATGCAGCCAAATCGGCTTCCATTACAATATCAAATTTTGCAATAACCTCCATACAAAAACTTGATTCATGTGTTAGGTCATTGGCCCTATCTAATTTCTTCTTATTTTTAACTCTAGACTATTTGGCCTATGGCCACATTTGACTTTCTTAATGGTCTGATCTATTCTTTCAGATTATCATTCACTCACCTCCTATCAATATCGGTCCTTCAAAATGACCTCTTCACAAGAGCTATCTCCATTCTTTAATACTTTATGCTCTTTTCCTCATGGGACTCAGCCCTTCCTACAGCATATCAACCTTACTCAACTAAATTGGCCTCTCTTCCAATCTTCTTGTTCCTTCCTCTTCACCTATCGATGGCTTCTCTCTGCGACCGATGCCCATAAAATCTACTGGTATCATTATCAACCTTTTTCTTCTATCGGCCTCTTTATTTACTACATACGGCTTGCCTGATTATCTTTGGACATTCTTTATCATCCTGGCGGCCTCTTCCTCTACCAATTTCTTTTTCTATTGCCTATTGGCCTCCACCCAATACGTGCGGCCTCTTTCAATATATATGTGGCCTGTCTCTTCCAGTCTCTCTCTTCTACATACGACCTTCTCTTCCTAAGGCATCGACTCTATGATGGCCCACTATTCTCCTCCACAACTGTTCATTAACTATTTTTTGCCTTCTATTTATTTGGCATGTGTGGCTGTTATTCTTAGTCATATGCCTTCTTGGCTTAATTAGCCTTTTCTTGCATGTTGCCTACTTTGATTTTCCTTCTATTGCCTTTCCCTATTTTTGGTTCTTTCTGCCTTTCTCCACCTTCCAATGTCAATCACTAACTGTTCCTCTTTGTTTCAATAAAGAATCTCTTTTATGACACCATCAACATGTCTTCATAATGGCTAGAACCTCCCCACAAATAGCAATTGAACCTTCTTGCTGCTAATTTCCTCAAAATACCAATGTAACTGATTTTAGCAATAATCACCACCTTCACCCCGTATTCAACTTTCTAGAATTTAATAATTAATTATTATTCCTACCACCTTGGCGACAGGAGCTTCCTTCCTCATACTTCCTATCACTTGACCCATACATTAAAACCAAAAATCAAATGCCAATGACAATTTTTGAATTTTGATAAGATGCCTTGCATCAAACTCCCCAGGAGACAAAAATCATGTGCTTCGGTACATGTGTTCCTCTGCAAACTTAATCAAGCCATTTCTTCTGCCTCTTCCATAATCTTTTTGGCTCATAGGTTTCAATCTTCCAACATTTCTGTGCAACACCATGAACTACTCTCACATGATTGGCTACATCACTTATAATCCACCTCCAATCTTGAATTCTCCTTTCATTAAACAAATCTTAATCAAATGGGAAAATTATCACAACTCCTATTTCATTATCAATACTTACAATTCCTATATCATTCTCAATTTGTTCATTTGTCATATCTTCCAGCCATTCTTCCCTCATGGCCATCTGCTGCAACACCAAATCATTTTCAGCTTCATCTTTTATCATCTCACCCTCCAAATCTGCAACATTTGCAATCTTCATTTCTACAACCATTTATGCATCATTGCTTTCAATCTTTACTACTGTCCTACTTATGCTCACATCCTTAATCTTCTCATTCTATTCTTGCTCAATGGTTGCCATCTACTTCCATAAATCTTATTCTATGCTTTCCTTTGCTGCTCCATCTTTCGATGTTATCTCTTCTTTGCTCTCATTCTTCTTTTGTTTGCTTTCTTGCTCTGGAACTATGGCTACTCCATCATCATCTTCTTCCTCTATAGCTGCTTGCTAGGTCAAATCTGCTCCTTCAACACATACCTCTGTTGTCTTCCTTTTCCATACAACTCTTCTATTCCAATTTTCCTCTTTTCTGTCACACCTGGATCTTTCAATTTACCTTTGCCTGCATTCTTGTCTTCTCAAATATCTATTTCTCCTTATCTCTTTTTCATCTAATAATCTCCTCATATTTTACTCATTATTATGAATTTGATTCAAAGCTTTATCAACACAAAAATTAGATTTCTTTTGTCTTACAAAAATCAAATTTTAATATGAAAAGATGTAATGAAATAAATTTAATATTCATGTTAGTAATGCTTTGGCTATGCTTCAATAATTTGGATTACTAATCTATTAACAAAAATTGGAGTTTACTATGAGTTGCAGGTTGTTGAAGACAAGAGGTGGTTGAGGTAAAGGAGATTAGCATCCTGGCAGGGTTAAGATAGAGGGATAACTTTCACACACTTCACGTAGTGTCATGTAGTTGCATATTGAATGATTTAATAGTTTAATTTAAAGTGCATTTTTATTTTATTTGAATTATATATCACATAGTTAGTTAATGGTAATTTAATTAGATTATTTATTTAATATCTTAAGTGTTAAGAAAATAGAATAATTGATTTAGTTATTTAATTTATTTTATTTAGAGAATAATCGTATTCTATTTAATTATTAGTTTTATAGATACATTGTGATAAATATGTGAATTATTTTAATAATATTTTTAGAATTAGAAATAGAATAAAACATGTTTTTGAAACAAAAAACTTATTTGAGGAAAAAGAAAAGTTCTGGAAGTTGAAACATTGAGGAAGAGGAAACAAAAAGTTGCAATTCATTTCTTGCTCACCAAAAACTTCTATTTAACATCTTGAATTCTCAAAAAGAGGGGATCATCATTTTTTTCTTTGTAATTGCATTCAAATCATAAAAATTGTGAAAGCTTTCTAGGCACAAAAGGGAAATTAAATCAGATCAATGGAGCTTCTGTAGGAATCTGACATTCAATTGTATTAAGGAACGAATTTCCAGGTTCTTATTAAATCTTAATTTCATCTATTCGTATGATTGAATCTTTTCTTGTCTATTAAATACATGATCATCTGTCTGAATTGTTATAAATTATTAGGTTATTGGTTGTAGTTTTTTTAAAGAAATGAAGAAAACTTCATGGTAGATTGTAATGAATTTATCATATGCAAGCTTTATATTATTCTGTGAATTCTCTTCTACATATTCTTAAACCAGTCTATTGCGTTAGCCATAACTTTACTTTTACAAACTAGGTTCTTCTAAAAAATTTATATGTGATGCACCACATAGTTATCTAAATCATATCCAAAAATCATCCTTACCCAGTTTAACATTTTAGAGATTTGAATATTTTGTGACTGTCTATCTCTCACCCATTACATCTCTATAACTTTATTTTTAAGAACTGGGTTCTAAAATTTTTATATGTGATGCACGACCTAGTTATCTAAATCATATCCGAAAATCATCCTTACCCAGTTTGTCGTTTTAGAGATATGAATATTTTGTGATTGTTTATCTCTCACCCATTACGTCCCTATTAAAACAGTTTGTTGCGTTAGCCATAACTTTATTTTTAATAACTAGGTTCCTCTAAAATTATTATATGTGATTTATGACCTAGTTATCTAAATCATATCCGAAAATCATCCTTACCCAGTTTGTCATTTTAGATATATGAATATTTTGTGACTGTCTATCTCTCACCCATTTCGTCTCTGTTAAAATAGTATGTACTATTTATAGTCTATAATCAATGTAAATGATTTGATTGTATTTCTTATTGTCTAAAAAATAGAATGACTGAATCAATTATTTCATAGCAAAGTATATATATATATATATATATATATATATATATATATATTGACTGTAAATTTTTATTGTCTGGAAACAGAATGGTTTATGATTGTATTTGATTTTATCATTGATAACTTATATATATATATATATATATATATATATATATATATATATATGTCGTATTGATTGTGTTTATTGGAAATGAATATGAAGAATAGAACTACAATGTTGATTGGGTTCAATTGTCAAATTGAATTTTCTTATATATATATATATATATATATACATACATACATACATACATACATATATATATATATATATATATATATATATATATATATATATATATCTGAAATTGAATTAATTAGAAAAAGAAATATTCTTTTTAATTGCATTAATGAGAAAAACTTGTAGATACTTTTGAAATTATTGAATTCTTGATAAATGTTATTTTTACATTTCATTTGGAAAAACTAGTAGTATATCAAAATTCTTGATTTATGAAAGAAATGCATTATGTTTATATGGTAGATCTTCAACTAGATTAGATAAAAATAAGGGAAAAATAGTAAACTTTTCATCAAGCAAAACAGTAAAATCATTTGATCATTGGAAATAATTTTTGTTTATAGATATTTGAGATTATGGAAAACCAAACATAAGAAAATTGTATTGTAAAACTGCATTGTATGTATCTTGGTAAAGTACGAACTTTTAGGATAGGATGCTGAATGTGGATCTACATAGATGATAGTTTTACTTTTTCTAAAACTATCATTTTTTTATTTATTTGCTTGGCCAAGCAATTGTACCATTGAAATAGATGGATTTGTTTTAAAAGCCCAGAACTTTGTAGTCTCTACCACATCCTATTTGCAAGAGTTTATGTCATTCTAGTATTAGGATGCATATAGACAACAGACATGCATTGAGAGTTTCCCTCCTGCTTACACCATTCCAGGTTTCTAGGCTCCTTATGCAGGGTCGGTGCTTTCTTCAAGTTATGAAGAAACCGGGGGAAGTTCAGTACTTCGTGGTTGGGTGGAAAAAGCACCTCAACCACTCTCTTGGACTTGGTTTGTGGATGATCAGAGGATCGAGGCAACCGAGATTAGATATTATTATTGATATGAATATTTGCTTCTTTGTATGGCTTCAATACCAAGTGGCAATTGTAATATGATTCATGGATATCTTGATGATAGTTCTTCTTTGTGTAACATTGAAACAAATATATTGTAACACCAAGTCGGGTGTATGTAAACTGTTTGTAATCCATTTTGGTATATGGATCATTATTTTTATTTATGAGCTCTTGCCATTATATGATTATGGATATTTGGAAACCATTATTGGTTGATTGTCTTGCTTGTGGAATATGCTTTTTTTTCTTCTTTTTGGGTACTATTTTTAGTTGGTAAATTTTTGCACCTTACATCTGCTGCCATCAATCTTTCCTCGTTCACATCTTCCACTCTTTCTTTAGGAGCTATTCTTGCCCCACCTTTCATTATCTTCAAGTTCTTATCCTCAACCTTCTTCATTACTTTCTTTATACCTGCATACAAATTTGCAAACATAACATTGGCAAATAAAATGAGAGACCACAGTGTCTCTATCAATGCCCTCTGCATGGACATTCTTCCTCTTCATTTCTCTGTTTCTCAAGTGCTACTTGCTACACCTTTTCCTCTTTCTCTTTTCTCCTATTCTCTTCAATGAGAACTCTCTTGACCTCTTCCGGTGTATGTTGCTCCAATGGTAATTCTCTGGTGTCCCATCTTTTTGGGAACCCTCTCATCTTCTTATCTTTTCCTCTTAAGGATTTCATACTCTGCCTTTTCTTCTTCTCAACAATCTCCTTTACTGGCTATTTTACTTTCTTACTCATTGACCACACCTAATAATATCCTAGGTCTTGTTCTTCATACCATTATTTTACCAAGATCAGATCCCTCTTCAACTTTGCCAATTCTCTTTCGAATTCTACATCTGTCATCCTTTTGTCTTCTTTTCTTTTGTCTCTTTTTGTATGACTCTCTTTCTTCATTTACTTCTGTATCTTTCTTTCTTCCTTCATCCTCCAGTCACTTCCTTAGGGCTTTATTCTCTTTTCAATCTGCCTTGTCAATCAACCACAAAACCACTACCAATAACACATTTAATATTCATACTCAGATCGTTCTGAGCTTTGATACCAATTTGATAGCACGGTCACATGAAGCGTACATAATTACCCCTTACAATCATCAAGTGAGAATCAAGTCTCTACATAGTTAAAATCTTTCACCTAACTTCTATCATAAGAATGACAGGAATATGGACAACAATATAAAGATTAAACAAAGTCATCCATGCAAGTTAAATTTTATCATGATATTAATGAGGCGATAGGATCTTAGGTAATTACTCATTAACAATGTTCATACTATTTTGCTCTAACTTACTACAGGAACAATCAAACTACATAACCATAAAGGATAAAGACTTAAGCATTTAATTTAAGCAGCTAAATCGACTTCCATTACAATATTAAATTCTGCAATAACCTCCATACAAAAACTTGATTCATGTGTCAGGTCATCGGCCCCTATTTGGCTTCTTCTTATTTTTAACTCTAGACTATTTGGCCTATGGCCACATTCAACTTTCTTAATGGTCTAATCTATTCTTTCAGATTATCATTCACTCACCTCCTGTCGATATCGACCCTTCAAAACGACCTCTTCACAATAGCTATCTCCATTCTTTAATACTTTATACTCTTTTCCTCATGGGACTCAGCCCCTTCCTACATCATATCAACCTTACTCAACTAAATCGGCCTCTTTTCCAATCTATCTATTCCTTCCTCTTCACCTTGTTGGAACTGGAAATTTCCAGTCAAAATTTTTAAAGTCCCATGACGATTAACTTGAGTGTAGTACCCAAGAATTTCATTAATCTAGTTCTCTGAAACTTTTGCAATAGTCATTTTACTGGTACAATGGAAGTAATGGCAACACAAGTGAGAAAAGAATCTAGAATCTGGTGCTTATGTTTTTCATCCTAACAGTTCAAGCTGCTTTCATCTTGGGAATACAAGTGAACAGGCTATCCAGTTAGCTATGCAAGGCGATATTGTGAGCAAAGTATATCAATAGTTTGCCCCTTGGGTTTCACAAGTAGTTCGCTTGTCCAAAAATATAGATGATTGTTGAAATTGATTTCCTCATTGGGCCAATTCCAATTGATGACAATCTAGCGCAGGAGATAGTAGCATGGAACAAGAACAAACATATCATCAAGCAGTGAATTTTACACAGAATCCCGCTCCTGCTGATTGCCCAGTAACAAGGTTAAGCATATCATATAGTTTTTCCTTAGCAAATGCTTTATTTCTTTTGTCTTCCATTGAGAACTGGTTGGTTCTCTTCTAGCATCCACTGGTGGATTAAAGTATGCTGCGATACCTAATTACCTCTTCCTAAGATAGGTCCTATTCCCTATTTATCAACCGTTCACTAGAGGCATAGAATGGTTTGGACGAACCTTACGAGAATTTTGAAGAAGTGTGCCAATTTTGAAGGCCATATGAGGAATCGTTTGACTGCTACACAGTGCTATCCTTGCCCACTTTATTCCTCTTGCGCTCTGTATTTTTGCTCGCTTCTTGCGCAGGCTTTACGAAGCATTGAACATTTCCTTCCAGGTCTGCCATTTTTTCTTAGTTTTCACCTTTGACAATGTTCTTTGGGCTCTGCAATAAACCGTATTCAAACTGGGATTAAATCGTTCATTAAAACAAATAAAAATCAAATTAAACCTGATGAAATGATTTATGAAATCTGACTAATCATAAAAAATGATTCCTGGATTGCAGAGTATAAAATGAATAATTTGATCCAAAACTATATTTAATACAAAGATTTAATACTTCATATTAAATTTACTTATGTCGATAACAAAATACGAATTTCGAATTTAAGTACCTGTTAAACCGAGTAAAGCAATGATTGAAGGGAAACCAAGATGTAGAAGAGTTTGATCTGCTAGCAGAGGAGAAATCTAGCAGGTCAATGGAAATAGAGACAATTTTAATTGAGGATGATGATGGAGACAACATTGATGCATCTGAACATTTGAAGGAACCTTCTCTAGGTACGAAGAAGAAGAAACCAAGTAGCTATCATGAAAAGGACAAATATAATAACTCCATTACAAAAAATGTATGTATTTTGCCAATTTCAATCCAAGATAAAGGGCAACTGAGTGTTCCTAGAGTAAGTGAGCATGAAAGGGAGGCAAGCTCTCTACGAACTGATTATAATGTCAAGGCTGAAAAGAATCTGGGGCAGCCACAGGAGGTTTTGGATTCGAGATAGTTAACATCATTTCATAATAATGCTGCTGAAGGCAAGAGTAATTCGAGTTTGATTGCTGGTTTCAAGTCTGATGCTTCAGAAAATGAGGTTTCTGTTCGCAGTCCAGCTTGTTCAAGGGATGGCCCTTTGATTACTAAGATACCAGCTTCTGGAAAATGGAAAAATAACACACGTCCAGAAATATATAGATGATAAATCTATAACTGGAAACAGAAAAACAATGGAAGATTCATTGGAAAAATGATTTGAAAACTCCCTACATGAGTAGAATAGAAAATACTAGCACTGCTAGTAATACGGAAAACCGAAAGGAGAAATATGAGGAGGTTGAATTCTCATCAATAATTAAAGATATGGCAGTGGCATCCCATGTGCATGATCACAGTAAAGCTTCTGGTTCAAATTCCAGCACAGATCCACAGGAAAATGAATTGGATCATATGAGCACAAATCTTGTTTGTTCAATCTGCCAGTTTGGAGAAGCTGAAAAATTATTACTTCTTTGTAATGGAAAAAAAGTGCAACGACACAGCTCGTGTAGATAAATAACACTAGGCCTCAAATTGATCCTCAGCAATAAGGAAGTTTCAGCTTGTGTTTTCAAGGCATCATATGATCTCAGTGCTGGTTGCCTTATGCTGGTAAAAAGATTGCTTTAGATTAGGGTTGATGATATTCTTAAGTTATTAAAGTTTTTCTTCTTGTTAATTTCATCTTTGTTGGAAGAATTTTCATTGACTTTAATCTACACTTGGCAAGAGTGAAAAACCTGATAGGTTGTTTGAGAGCAACCCAATTAAACGCTGGGCCCACAGCCACTTGGTCTAACATTCCCTCATACCACTCTATGCATCATAGATTCAGACTAACTATAGTCGTAATCATTTAAATGTTCCTAGGGTTATTGACAGATTAAAGCTCCTCTCAACCTCAACATCCTCTCCGACAACTATGTGCATCATAGGGTCAGACCTTGAAAATTTTTTATTATGATGAGGGCTCAAACGCTTATCTGTGCTGGTTAGAATGCATGCATTTAAAGCTCGAATGCAGAGAAAGATTCTGACACAAGGTATAATGTGAAATAGAGCACTCCAAAAAAAAATGGCACCAGCCATAAGGTGGTATGTGAACTCAAACAACGCGCAAGTCCTCATATATCTAGTGCAAGTCTCTAATCCTTACACAGCATTACAAAATTTCAGCACAAATTTTTAAATCTCAAAGCACAAAAGTATATCATCTCGAGTTCATTGTAAACTTGATAAGCACTTAATAGCTCCAATGCAAAGTTTTCAAAGGAGATGAAAAATTGTTGAAGAATTTTAGTACAACGATTATATTCAGCACATATTCTTAATGGTACATTGCCAGGAAAATTACTGCAAGTAATAACTAATGGGAGGGAGATGTTCAAGATCTAGCACAGGTTCACAACACTCTTGGCTTCAGTTATGTAAGTGAGGGCAAGATAGACAAGAGTATTGCCCAGTTTGAGATGGCCGTGAAGCTTCAGCCAGGATATATGACAGCCGGAACAATTTAGGTGAGGCACTTACAATTTTTTAAATTTTATTGAAGCCTCTCAAGAGGAGGTTTTAAGCTTGCTTGGCTTAGAATGTATTTCGTCAACAAATTCATTGAAGCTGTCTTTTATGTCTAGCTTAATAGAAAGTTTCTATTTGGACATTTTACTTCATTGTGGGAAATTTGGACGTGACCTTAAAAAATTGTATATAATTTGTTGATATATAGTTTATCCAATTTGAAAACTCTGGTGGATTTAAAAAATAAAAAATAAAAAATAAAATAAAATAAAATAAAATATATTATGTTTACTGTGCAAATTTTAATGCTTGTTAACATCATTTAGAAATTGCTATTGGCTGTTTGATCATTCAAAGTAGAGTGGTCTCAAGTATTCGTATTTGTAATTGAATTTCATAAGCTTGTTGTGCAACTTTAAAGTAAACCGTGGCTTCCAGAAAGCTTCAGAATGGGACATATAAAATGGTTGCAGCAAATGCTTGCTTATGAGAAGTCCAAGTCCCACTTGCTGCTGGCCAAAGAAGACGAACTCAAGAAAATAGTCCAAAATTTGCAATCAGGGTTCGATGCAGTGGAGAAATTGAAAGTTAGGGCACTTTGTTTGGATAAGAAGACTCTATTAGAAAAACAGATTGATTGGTCTGTAAAGAAAACAGCAATTCACGCCGCTTAAAAGGCTTCCATTCAGTCACTTAAAGTAGACATCGAGAAGCAAACGAAGTCATTTGCGAGTAAGAAGGTAAATTATGAGAGGAAATTGAAAGAAATTCAAAAGGAGAATCTGGACTTGTGTGAAAAAATAATAATTATGAAGCAAGAGCTTGATGTCTTTTGAGAGCAAGATAAGATATCTTTGTGAATTATATTCTACTGTTTGCATTGGGAATGATATTTCCAAGAAAGAAATCATACGCTCCCTTGAATGCAATGTCAAGAGCTGCATCAAAGAAAAAGTCCCAAATCCATTACAAATGCGAGAAGATACACCTTATGAATGGAGAACTGAGAATGAAGTTTTTGCATATACGAACTTTTCAATGAATGGAGTTTTTCATATGTGCAAACGCTAGTTAATTTCACCCCTTACCAATTCATGTGAAGTTACAGAAACCCTAAAGAATCACGTTGTTCTAACTTTAAGAATCTTTTGGAAGATTATATGAAATCATGACATCCTAAAGGAATTGACAATTATTTTACCGAGATGAAATTATTATCAAACAGACAGTGAAGATACATGTAAAGACATCAGATAAATATTTGCAGCTTAAGGTTGAGGAATATTTGTAGTTAGATATTTTTATTGAATTTATAAAACAGGGGTAATTATTTTTACCCAAACGAATATTTTTGTCCAACAAAAGTGAAAAATATGCAAGTAAATATAAAGAAATGAAGTAGAAACTAATAAAGTATGGGATTGAAATATTTGATTATCAAACATGAAGATTAATTTAAATATTTAATTTGGCAAAAAACAACCAATTAAATATTCTATTTTGCCAAAGTTTTTTCTGAAATTATTGGAGCCCTAAAAGGGGAAAGCAAAGAGAAATAATTATTATTATTTTCACAATATGAAGGCTATTGACAAACCCTAATCAAGGGTGATTATTTTCACAACAAATATGAAAATGTACATAAATGTGAAAATAAAAATTGAGGCCAAAGAAGATAATTATTTTATTTTCTTCACGGTGATACTATATTGAAAATTTTATTTTCTGCCAAAGGCGTTCAACATAATGAAAGGACATACGGGATTTATATGTGAAGGATTTCAACCCTAAAAACATATGAGAAAATATACATTACTGCACGACACAGGTCCTAAGGATTACCCAATATAAATTATATGTTTATATATGATTTATGTAACAAATATTTTGATTTGTTTTTGCAGGATTATGATTAATATAATCAAGCGTTTCAAGCCGGAGATGAAAGAATGCAGTTATGAAGATTAAACAGATGGTCGATTTATTTTCTTATTACTTAAAACCATCTATCTATTATGTCAGTTATTGTAACGGGTCTGAGGCTTGTTGCATCTCTTTAAATAGAGATCCCAGGACCCAGAGAATGGAGTTAGATTCGAGTTAGAACAGAGTTAGAAATTAGGTTAGGATTAGATTTTTACAAAAACACATTTGAAATATTTTAGGGTTAGATTAGGTTAGATTTATTCAATCTGATGCAAATTCGATCCTTTTACGCAAATTTCATTATGAGAAAGACTCTGGTGCATGATACATTCTGAGGCAGCAGTTGAGGATTCAAATTTGAAATACACTGTGACGGTATCATCTGTTTGTTGTTTTTAATTCAATCAATTTAATTATCTCCATTTCATTCATTTTCTGATTATTCAATTTGAATATGTTAAGGATATGTTCAAATTGTCTGGTTACATTTGCTAATTCAGTATAGTTGATTTGATTGGTTTCTCAAGCAGAACTAAATCCTTTCTCATCAATTATAGTAATCTTAGAATGTTGAATGGATTACTAAGTACGATTAATTGATTAGGGTTATTAATTTGTCTCCAGAGTTGATCTAATTTGTTAATTTGCAAATTTAAATTGGTTCTTTCCAGAAAGATTAAAATCCTTTTTGATATTTTGCATTTAATTCAATTATGTCCTTTGGATTATTAAGAATGAATTAATGATTTCTTCCTTGCACGTTTGTACAAGTTGCAAACTGTTGTATGTGCCAATCAGATCGAGTTATTACCTAATGCAAGTTATTTGTTTTTGACATCCTGACTCCATTGCTATTGATTTATCTTATAATTAAAATCTTTACATTGTTTTATTGTTATAGTTTAGATTCATTTCATGTTAATTGTTATTTATTTCTGTTAGAATTTAGATTAAATCCTTTGCTTTCTTTAGAAATAGTTTACAATATCTCATCTGATTTACAAGTATGCCATTGTAATCGGATAAATTAGCAGCAAACCAACATCGATTTAATCATACAACCTGCTTTGATAATCAAGGGTTCACCCGCCTAGGTTGTAGCAGGACCTAAAGCGCAGGGAGAAGCTGATCGTTAAGGTCAAACTCCAGTCATTGGCTCAAAAACGTTGTAGATTTGATCATAGGGCTTGGCATCCCCTTAGAATCCACAACCTGCATTTTTGAGACCCAACACACCTATTGATGGCTTCTCTCTGCGACCGGCCCCCACAAAATCTACTGGTATCATTATCGGCCTTTTTCTTCTATCAACCTCTCTATTTACTACATATGGCCTGCCTGATAATCTTTGGACATTCTTTATTGGCCTAGAGGCCTCTTCCTTTGCCATTTTCTCCCTCTATTGCCTATCAGCCTCTGCCCAATATGTGTGGCCTCTTTCAATATATATGCGGCTTGTCTCTTCCAATATCTCTCTTCTACATATGACCTTCTCTTCCTAAGGCATCGACTCTATGATGGCCCACTATTCTCTTCCATGACTATTCATTAACTATTTTTTGCCTTCTACCTATTTTGCATGCATGGCTATTATTCTTAGTTGTGTGCCTTCTTGGCTTAATCGGCCTTTTCTTGCATGTGGCCTACTTTGATTTTCCTTCTATCGCCTTTGCCTATTTTTGGTTCTTTCTGCCTTTCTCCACCTTCCACTGTCAGTCACTAACCATTCCTCTTTGTTTCAATAAATAATCTCTTTATGACACAATCAACACATCTTCATAATGGCTCACACCTCCCCACAAATAGCAATCGAACCTTCTTGCTGCTAATTTCCTCAAAATAGCAATGTAACTAATTTTAGCAATAATCACCACCTTCACCCCGTATTCAACTTTATAGAATTTAATAATTAATTATTATTATTCCTGTCACCTTGGCGACAGGAGCTTCTGTCCTCATACTTCCTATCACTTGACCCATACATTAAAATGAAAAATCAAATGCCAATGACAATTTTCAAATTTTAATAAGATGCCCTTGCATCACATTCTTAGACTGTTCTCTCTTCTCCCTAATTGGTTTGCCTTGACCATGTTGACTAGCTCTTCCTCTATACAAGTCTGTCTATTCATTTCCATATGCTATGTTGACATCAATGTATACTATGTTGACATCAATGACAATACATATTGCCAATAGGGAGGTTGCAGGTGGTAGTGAAGTGGCTTCTGAGGTGGCGACAAGGTTGCCAAGGGGTGGCTACTGGGCTACCATGGAGGTGGTGACAAACTTTTTAGTGGTGGAGACAGGAGAAGGGCAGCATTGACGGGGTGTCGATGGGGTAGCGGAGGTGGTAGAGGAGCTAGAACAGAGAGTGGAGTGGGGAATGGGCAGCGATGAAGGCGTCACAAAGATAGAAAATGGATCAAAGGCAATACAAATATAATGAAAACAAACCCAATACCATTACCTTCAATTCAAGTCCTCCACACACGATAGAATGGAGTAGATTCACCCTAATCTACTAGCTATCTTCTCTAATATGAATGATAGATAATGATATGTTGATTGCTCATGATTTCTACATCATAATGATAGTATGAAGATAATGGATATGAAGATCTAGAGTGATTTCAATAGCATGATGGTGTATGAAGATGGATCCCCCAAATTGCTTGGGTGAGGCATCATTTATAGGAGATGAGGGATAAGAATTGATGGGTAGGATTAAAAGGTCAAATGTGTGATGTGGATGGCTAGGATTAAAAGATAATTAAATAAGTGGGATAGTGTGACAAGGTGTTTAATGACGGTTGTAGTGTGACAAAGGGTTATAGTAAAAATTTACTTAAATTATGGGAGAGGTACAAGTGTGAGGATGAGAATAAAGGTGAGGGCTAATTTAAATAAATATTTTATTTATTTAAATTAGAGGAAAGGTGGGAATTAATTAAATAAATATAATTTATTTAATTAATTATCTAGTGGGATAAATGGGATTATGATGGGATTAAGAGGGAATTAGTTAAGTAAATATGATTTATTTAACTAATTAGGTGATGGAAGGGTTATGTAAGGGTCCTAGTACAAAATGTGTCATAAGATGTCTCAAATGATGTATCGACAAGGTGATGTTGTAAGACATGGTCAATTTTAGGTATCTACAATATCAAAGGAAAAGAGAACATGGTAGCTGATGCCTTAAGCCGAAGAAGGCATATTTCGGCCATGACAACTTTTTGCTCCACCTTTAGAGAGAAAGTGTTTGAACATCTCCAAAGTGATGAGTTTTACCTGAAGGTTAAGATAACTTTAGAGGAAGATGCCTTTAACCATCGGTTTGAAGAGTATAAACTTGAGCATGATGGTCTGCTTAGATTTTAGAATAGGATGTATGTACCAGATCATGGTAGTTTGAGAACCAAAATCCTTGAGGTCCTTATTCTAGGCATCTAAGAGTGACTAAGCTCGTGGCTGATTTTAAGCCATTGTACTTCTAGCCTAGTATGAAGAGGGAGGTAATAGAGTATGTGGCAAGGTGACTAGAATGCCAGTGGATAAGGCTAAGCATGTGCATCCAAAAGGATATATGTATCCTCATGACATACTAGAATACAAGTGGAAAGTAATTAGTATGGACTTCATATAAGGGTTACTCATGTCTAAGTCTAGCTTGCATGATGTAATTTTGGTAGTAATTGCCAAACTTACCAAAGTAACCCATTTCATACCTGGAAGTTTGACTGATGGATCACTAACCTTGGCCAAGAGATTTGTGCAAGAAATCTTTAGGATCCATGGTGTACCTGAAATGATTATTTTTGAATGTGATATTAGGATGACATCAAGGTTTTGGAAAACTTTGCATGTTGCTCTGGGTACTCACCTTAATTTCAATTCAGCATATCATCCTCAAATGGATGGACATGCAAAGTGGATTAATCAGATTATTGAGGATCTAATTCGAATGTAATGTATGGATCAACTATACAAATGGGAGGAATATCTTCCATTAGTTGAATTTGCATACAATAAATCTTATCAATCCTCTTTGGGAATGACTCCTTTTGAAGCTCTTTATATGGCGGGAAATGTCGTACCCCTATCAGTTGGGATAATATAGAGGACATGGTGGTTATTGGTCCTAAGATGCTTAGAGAAATGGATGAGTAAATGAAACAAATTAGAGGAAGACTAAAAGAAGCTTCTGATAGACAGAAGAGCTACATAGATAAAACAAAAGTTTCCATCAATTTGTGGTAAGGGACAAAGTGTTCCTATGAGTAAAACTGCATAAGAGTTCCATTTCCTTTGGCAAGTTAGCCAAGCTTACTCTAAGATATGTGAGGCCTTTTGATGTATTGGATGTGATCAATCCTATAGCTTATAGATTGGCTTTACCACCATCTCTTTCTTAGTTACATGATGTTTTCCATGTTTCATTGTTGAAACCTTATCACCTAGATGCCACTCACATTTTGGATTGGCAAGCTTTGCAGGTTTAGGATCTAGGGGTGGTATAGGTAGAGCCCCTACAAATCCTTGAGAAACACAAACTTTAGTTACACAATAGGGAAGTGGTCTAGTGTAAGGTGCAGTGGGACCAGTTCTCTGAGGATAATACTAATTGGGAGGATGTTGTAGAGATGCAACAACTTTTTCCTCATCTTTTCTAGTTTTTGTACTTCCTTGATATCATTGGGACAATGACTACTCCTAGAGGGGAGGGAGGTCACAGCCCAATTTTGTACATGACATAGTGTTGCTTACTTTGTAGATATTACATAGACATATATGATGTTATGATGATGATATATTTAGTATTATGAACTAAATTTGGTTAACTGTTCCATTGCATAGTTAAAAATGTGTTTTTATATGTTTGAAGTATGTTATAGTAGCATGACTTGATTCATGGATATTGTATGTTTATATATTGATATCAATCGATGTTGTCTAGCTACCACTTGGATGTTTGAGTGTGATAGGATCCACCATAACCTCTCACCAAAGGGGAGAGTATCATAGAGGAGAAAGACCTAGCAATTTAAGGCCATCATGCATGATATTGCACACACGCACTAGTTACATTTAGTATAGTTGCATATAAATTGGGTTTATAATCAATGTGGTTAGTCATTTGAGTATAAGATATGATTCTCAGTGATTTCATTCTTGCGAACAATTAAAATTATTTAGTTTCGGAAAGGGAAAATTTATTTAAAATATACATACATACATAGATACAGACATAGATACATACATACATACATACATATATATATACATATTGTATGCCACGGACTATAAATATATACATATATATGTATGTATATGAAATAATGTAGCTTTATCTTAATTAAACTAGATAATGATATAGATATATTTATGTATATTTATTGAGTAACATTTTATTTATATATATATAAAGTAAAAAGGAAATAGTAATGGTAACATTTTATTTATCAACCTTTTAGCCTTGACAAAAGTGAACAAATAAATTATTTCACTTTTTGATGGAAAATAAGGGGAAATGAATAAAATTTATATTAAAATATTTCAGCAGTTGTAGTCTCTCGTTTGTGACATTTGTTGGTTTAATTGGATTTCTTCTTTCAATAAACGTCATGAGTTGTAGGGTCCAATGCCACTTGGAACCTTCTGACCATTACCTGTTGATAGGAAAACATAATGCTTGACAGCTGTAACCTTTTGAAGGACACGAGTAAGAAAATGTGAAGGATGGAAATTTAGGGATAAGGAGTAGGAATGTTGTCAGGAAAAAGGGACAGAGGACAAGGAAAAGGAAGGAGAAAGGGGAGTTGCAGGAAGATTTAAAAATATTACACAGACTGGAAGCTCTAAACATGTATGAAAAAAAAAATTCATCCTGTTACTGGCATTTGATAAGTTCTATGCCTTCACCGAATGAATATTCTGGTAATGATTTGAGTTTATAACCTAACTAGATATAATCTTGTGTAAATTTGTCTAAAACTATCATATCTGCAATTGCATAAGAATTTATACTATTGTAAAACATACTGTGCAAACTGTTCTAGAATTTATGCCTACAAACTGTGAATTATTTCAAGAGCATAATGGAGAACAAAATAGTGAATTATCCAATGCAAACTAATACAATAAGCTGGCTATTTCAAGCCATAGAACACAAAATATACAACTATGGATATGCCCATATTGGTGAAAGGAGTTGGAAAACATACTGTGCAAACTGTTCTAGAATTTATGCCTGCAAACTGTGAATTGTTTCAAGAACATAATGGAGAACAAAATAGTGAATTCTCCAATGCAAACTAATACAATAAGCAGGCTATTTCAAGTCATAGAACACAAAATATACAACTATGGATATGCCCATATTGGTGAAAGGAAGCAAGGTACGTGGAAATGCTTCCTACACCGATCTAATAAGGGGAATGTAGTGCAAATTTTTAAATCCTTACAATTACAATTATGTTAAACATATAACATAGAGATTAAGCAATAAACAACATATAGAATGCTAGTGACACAAGATGTATGTGGGGAAAACCCTTTTGGGTGAAAAACTCCACACTCCAAAACCTGCGTAATGTATTATCAAATCTGCAAAGGATTACAATACACTTGCAATGCAAGTTCTTTTAAGAGTCTTTGAATGTCTATTATGGAGTAATACTGGAAACATAATAGTACTTATAGATCAACTATATAACTCCAACTCCAACACCAGTATAAATAGAGAAGTACTACGAATGGAGGAAGCTTCTAGAGCAAGTCAACACAAGAATCTCGTCCAAATCCATAAGTCAACACAAGAGTCTCATCCAAATCCATATGGCCTAATTTCCAAGGCCATAAAACATGTGTATGACACTTGTAAGAGACTCCCTTTCATCCCTTACAATCCCCAAACTTGGGCACCCCAAATTTTCCCAATCTAGGTATGATAGATGCTCTTACAATGTCATTAAATCTGTCATATATGACAACACTTACAAATGTAAGAGAATCTATCATAACTGACTATTAATAGCAAATTCTCTTACAATTTGTCATAGTCAAACTTGGGTGCCTACCTTCTCCATGCAAGGATGCTTCCTGAAACTTGTCACACCTATCATAGGATCTTCTATTTCTGGCTCTTACATGTCATAGATTCTGTCATAACTCTTACGCATCATAGACTTCTTACAACACCCAAAAGATGATGACACATGGAAATAGTCTTCTACCATAAAGTGGGATGCCTATCTCCTCATATAAGGACAAAAAATACATCTAGTCATCTTCCATGTAGGATGACACATCACCATGAGAACTCCCACAAAGTGACAAAATAAGATTTACATAGAAAATACAATAATAGGCAAAAAATAAATACAATTAAATAATAAATGCTAAGAAATTGCAAAGGTTGAGACACTTTAATTCCCAACATTCTCCCACTTGTTGAACAACTTTCAAGAGCCAATACAAAGACAAGATTTTAACTACTAGGGGCCAAGAGGCCCATAGACTCCGAACACCATCTGAACTTCTCTGTGCCCACATGTTTTGTCAATGCATCTACAACATTCTTCAAAGTGTCAACCTTCTCCAAATTCACCTTCCCATCCTCTATCATATCACGTACAAAGTGGTACTGTACATCAATGTGCTCACATGGAAAGTAGGATTCTTCGCCAAACATATGACACTCTGGCTGTCACAAGAAATGGTAATCTTCCCTACATCAAACCCAATGTTAGAACACAATCTCTTAACACAAATGGATTCCTTACAAGCATGAGTAGCTACCATGTACTCTACTTCTATCATGGACAAAGTGACCACAGGTTGTCTCTTACTCATCCAACTAATAGCTCCACCAAACATAGTAAACACGTAAGCACTAGTGGATCTCCTACTTTCAATGTCACCTGCGCAATCAAAATCCACAAATCCATGAATACTTACAGAATGTTGAGGTCCTATAGGATAACCATGATAACATAGGGAATACTCAAAAGTACCCCATAAATATCTGAACACTCTCTTCATTGCATCCCAATGTACCTGTCTAGGATTAGCCATAAACTAACTAAGGACTCCCACTACTTGGGCAATGTTTAGCCTTGTATAGACCATAGCATACATCAAACTTCCAACCGCACAAGCATAAGGCACTTTGCTCATACCCTTTATCTCAGAAGGAGACTTTCGACAATATCCAATAAATAACTTTGTCCCCATCGTAACAGGAATAGGAACAATTCCCATAGTGTTAACATACTTACTCTAGCCTAACCATTTTTTTTTGTTTGCTCTGTCTCTTCTAATCTCTATCCCCATAATGTTCCTAGCTACCCCTAATTTTTTTCTTTCAAACTATGTTGGCAACTGAGACTTCAAATTAGAAATCAAACTTTTACCATTCCTAATTAGAAACATATCATCAACATGTTGCAAATATGTGCATATGATGTGTTATCATTGATGTCAACATATCTCTTCATCAGAGATAGTGAAGACAGTGTAGTTCAGTAAAGTAGATTGATCAGCATTCCCAGTGAGACGAAGATCAGAGTCTATGGACTTAAGGGTTTTGTAGAGGATTGTCTAAAGTTGCTCTAGTTAATATTTGAGAGGTCCACATGGAGGATTGGTGAAGCTATGGTCATCTGAGTAGAATCAGGTTTTACAGTTGTTCAAAGCTAACAGAGTGACAGGAATTTGGTCTGGATTGTTCCGCATTGAAATAGTATGGTCTACGAATGTAGAGGTATGTTTGGGATGTTGGTGTGTATCTTCAACTCAAGTGGCTTGTAGTTTGGAGGTCTACAAGCAATCTTTCTAGTGTGACATTCATGATAGTTAGTGTTCTTGAGTTCTTGTGTGAAGATGTAAGTGATTCTAGTGATTTGAGGTGGTGCAGTTGTTCTTGTTGATTTCATTGTGCTTGTGGAGGTCTCTAGATCATGTACCTATTGTGTTGGTGGTCCACATTGAGGATTGAGTTCATAGTTGAAGATTTCTCCTTGGGTGTTGCTATTCTTTCCAGTCTTGGCTAACTGGATGCTTGGTGCATGTTGCGGATGATCTAAGAGAAGTTATATTAAGTGTGGTGTGTTGTTCGAGGAAGATTTGAGTCTTAGTTTTGTTTGGCCGATAGTGTAATGGTTCGTATGTAGCATTTTAAGTCTTGTGATTGTAATTTATTGTAATGCCTATCTTGGAGATTGTTCCAGATAGATGATTGTTAAGCTAACTTTGATGTCCATTCCAAATTCGATGTCATGTATAGTAAGTGTTATGAAGTCATGGAAATGTGGGGATGTGAGCAAAGATGTGGAGGTAGTGAGGAAGTGTTCGGGGGCAGAGCAGGGGTGTTGTGAGCTTCAATGGAACTGAACTTTGGCATGGAGAAGATGTTTCTTAGTTTAACCTTTTGGTGTTAACCAAGTGAATATTTTGTAAGCAATGAGCATCCTTTTAGTAGTGAGCTTTGGGCAGTGCACCCAAAGGCAAGTACCTTCCTAATAGAGAATAAATCTTGTGGGTGAACCCCCACTGTGGTTTTTCCCTTAACCAGGTTTCCACATAAAAATCTTGGTGTTATGTGTGTTGATTATGTTTCTGCTCATGTGTTGTTGATTCATGCTTTCATGGTTATATCATTAATTTGTTAATAAGTGGTGAAGAATATTAAATACAGCAAAAAGATAAATTTTTGTGATAATTGATTCACCCCCCCTCTCAGTTGTCTACCCTAATTTCAACAATTGGTATTAGAGTCAGTTCCTCTAAAAGAAGCTTGACCACTTGAGGAGATCCAGGATGTCGACATACAAGAAGGATAGTCCAAGATTTGATGGAACAAATTACTCTCTTTGGAAGAATTGCATGGAGTGCCATTTGCAATGCGTAGGTGATCCTTATTGGTTGATAACTAAGAATAAGTATAGTCCTCCATAGAATGGTCCTATAACTCCAAATCAAATCAAAGATGTTGAAAACAACATTCGGGTTAAGGAAGCATTATTGAGTGCTCTGACTGATACAGAAATGACAAATGTCTTGGAATTGAAAATTATTCATGAAATTTGGAAGAAGTTGGAAACTTTGTATGAAGGTGATGCAAATGTCAAATGTGCTAAGCTATAGAGCCTGAAGGGTAGATAAGAAAGTTTGAGGATGAGTGAAGATGAAACATCACTTCCTACATGTTGAAGGTGAATGAACTTGTGTGTAGTATCAGGTGTGCTAGTGGAAAACTGGAAGAATCAAAGATTGTTGGAAAACTACACAGATCCTTACCTGCTTCATACAAGCATAGACTTGCTGCTATTGAGGAGATCAGGACTATGATAGATGTTACAAGGGATCAGTTGGTTGGCAAGCTTTCAGCATTTGAAATAAGTGAGTTTGGTCATTCTCTTCCTAAATCAGAATCTGCATTTAAAGCCAGTGTTTTTTGAAAGCAAAGATTTGATCCAAGTGAAAGCTCTTCAAGAAGACTAACCAGATTTGAGAAGGCAAGGAAGGAACTTGAAGAAGATGAATTTGAACTTGAAGAACTTGAATCCCTTATTGCCAAAAGATTACCAAGAGGATCTGGTAAGTATGAAGGAAAGTTTCCTTTCAAATGTTTTACTTGCAATAAGATTGGTTATTTTTCTTCAAGATGTTCGGAGAGGGTTTCAAAGCCAAACCCTAACAGACCTAGTTTTAGAAGAAATACTACTATGTCCAAGAAGCTTCTGATGGAGTCACAAATACTGAATTTGATAAGGGAAGTACCTTTGGAAATGAATGGGTGTTCGTTTCCATCAAAGAAGAAGATTTGGTGCCTACTAAATCTACTAGCTATGTGAATGTGGAAAGTGCCTTGGCTGCTCAAGTTGAAGAAAAGGATGAATGGGTGATTGACAGTGGATGTTCTCATCATATGACTGGTGAAAAAAGTAAGTGTGTAAGTTTGGGAAGATATGAAGGTGGAATTGTGAAGTTTGGAGAAAATTCAGCTAGTAGAATATGTGGTAGAGGATCCATCTCTTTTGATAGTAAGAATAACACTAATGATGTTTTGTATGTAGAAGGGTTGAAGCATAATCTTCTTAGTGTTGGATAGTTGGTTGACAAAGGGTATGATCTCCGATTCAAGGATGGAAAATGTAGAATTTTGGGAAGCTTCAGAACTAAGATTGCATCCGGTACACAGACTAGAGGTAATATCTTTCATTTAAGTGGTACTAGTAAAAGTTGTTTGATTCTCAGATTGATCAGATTTGGTTATGGCATAGGAGAATGTGTCATGTAAACTTTGACAACATTCTCAAGATAAGTACTACTCAGGCTATGAGAGATCTTCCAAAGCTTGTGAAACCTATTAATAGCATGTGTAAAGAATGTCAGTTGGGAAAACAAAACAGAGCTACATTCAAAAATAAAGAACAATTATCAAGTGGATTATTGGAACTTGTCCACACTGATTTGTGTGGTCCAACCAGAGTTAGGAGTTTGCAAGGAGACAAATACTTTATGTTGCTAATTGATTATTACTCTCGGATGATATGGGTGACTTTCTTGAGAGAGAAATTAGAGGCTTTTGACAAATTCAAGGTGTTCAAGGCTAAGGCGGAGAATGAGATTGGTGTGAAAATAAAGTGTTTGAGGTCTAATAAAGGTGGAGAGTTTAACTCTGGTGAGTTTAATTTATTTTGTGAAGAGCATGGAATAAGAAGACAGTTATCTGCTCCTAGGACTCCTTAGCAGAATGGAGTTGTGGAAAGGAAGAACTGGACTATTCAAGAGGCTGCTAGAACCATGATGATGGAGGCAAATTTTCCACATGTCTATTAGAGAGAGGTTGTGAGTACTGTTATCTACACTCTTAATCGGGTGCAGATCAAAGGTAATACTAGTAAAACACCTTATGAACTATGGTTTGGTAATGTTCCTACTGTGAAATACTTTAGATTTTTTCATAGTAAATGCTATATCAAGAGAGATGAAGATCTAGGCAAGTTTGATGCAAGATGTGATGAAGGTATATTTCTGGGTTATTCTAACCAAAACAAGGCATAGTAGTGCTTTAACAAGAGATTGAAAAGGATTGTTGAAAGTGCTAATGTCAAGGTCAATGAAAGTAAGGAGAGACCTTCCAAGTCTTGTGGATATGAATTAGATGATCAAAATGAAAGTCCAAATGAAGGAAAGCAAGTTCAAACTCAAACTCAGATTCAAATTATTCTAGAGAATCCAGTGACTCAAGAAGCTAGTGTAAATGTTGAGGAACAAGTTCAAGAATCAGAAGTTCAAGAAAATCTCAAAACTCCTAGGTATGTAAGGTTGAATCATTCTAAAGATCAGATCTTAGGAGATAAAAATAAAGGTGTTCAAACTAGAAGAAGAATTGTTGAAGAACAAGTGGAGTATTGTTTGATTTCAAAGATTGAACCAAAATAAGTGAATGAAGCTTGTAATGATGAAAGTTGGGTAAAAGCAATGGAAGAAGAATTAATGCAAATTGAAAAGAATCTTACTTGGGATCTTGTTCCTAGACCTGAAAATAAAAAAGTAATTGGAACTAAATGGGTCTTCCAGAGTAAAATGAATGAAGATTGTGAAGTTGTGAGAAACAAAGAAAGATTGGTGTGCAAAGGATATTCTCAGGTAGAGGGAATTCATTTTGAAGAAACTTTTGCTCCGGTGATAAGAATCAAAGTAGTCAGATTATTTCTTGCCTTTGCTACTTACAAAGATTTCAAAGTTTACTAGATGGATGTCAAGTCAGCATTCCTAAATGGAGAGTTGGAAGAATAAGTCTACATTGAGCAACCAGAAGGATTCTAGTTGTCTAATCAAGGAGATATGGTCTACAGATTGAGGAAAGCATTATATGGACTTAAACAAGCCCCAAGAGCCTGGAATGCAAGATTAGATAAGTATCTGCTAAAGTTAGGTTTTAGCAAAGGCACAACTGACAGTAATCTATATTTGAAAATTGATCATGAACACATCTTGATTGTTGAGGTATTTGTTGATGATATCATCTTTGGTGGAAATGAGAGCATGTGTAAAAAATTTGTTGATCAGATGCAAAGTGAATTTGAGATGTCCATGCTTGGTGAAATGAATTTCTTCTTGAGTCTGCAAATCATTCAGTCAGATAAGGGCATCTTCATATCTCAGTCTAAGTATGTGAAAGAGTTGTTGAAAAAGTTTGGAATGAGAATTCAAAGCTAGTGAGTACCCCTATGATAATAGAATGCAAGTTGAGTAAAGATGATGATTCCCTTAAAGTAGATCAGAAAAGGTATAGATCAATGATTGGAGAATTACTTTATCCAACTCATACCAGACCTAATATTATGAATGCAGTTCGCCTTGTTACTAGATTTCAAGTTGATCCCAGAAAATCTCATGTTGTTGGAGTTAAAAGAAGTTTTAGATATCTAAAGGGAACATCTGATTATGTCTTATGGTATCCTAAGGATGATGATTTCACTCTTCATGCATATACAGATGCTGATTGGGTAGGAGATATAGATGACAAGAAGAGTACTAGTGGTGATGCATTTTTCTTGGGAGAGAGATTGGTTTGTTGGTTGAGCAAAAAGCAGGAGGCAATATCTCTATCTACTACAGAGGTAGAGGATATAGCAGCAGCAAGTAATTATACTCAAGTCTTTTGGATGAAGCAAATGTTGTAGAATATTAGAATTGTGTTTGAAGAGCCTATTACAATCTTTTGTGATAATTCAAGTGCAATAAACATCTCAAAGAAACCAGTGTTGCATTCAAAGACAAAGCACATATCCATCAAGTTTCACTTTTTGAGAGAGAAGGTAAATGAGAATGAAGTCAAATTGGAGTTTGTTCCTTCAAAGGATCAAATTGTAGATATCTTCACTAAGCCTCTACCTAAGGACACTTTTGAGTATCTCAGAGTGAAGCTAGGGGTTATTATCCCTCCTGTTCAGAACTAAGGTGCACTAGTGTGCATCAATCTGGTGGAACTCACAATCATATCTTATGATTCAGATTGGTGTTAAGGGGATGCTACTTAGGGGGAGTAGTCAGTATGTTAATTCTAGAGTTCAGTTTGATTTTGTCTAAGAAACAAAAAGGGTGAGAGATGATTACAAATATGTTCCCTTTGCCATTGATGTCAAAGGGGGAGAGAAGTCATGTGAAAAACTTGGAAGTAAGTAGTTGTTGGTGAAAGGGGGAGCAGTCAAGAAAGTGGTTGCAGATGTGATAAGAGAAAGGGGATGAAGTTCTTGTCTTGATGGTTGAATCAGTTTTTCACATCATATGTTTCCATCAATGACAAAGGGGGAGATTATTGCAAATATGTGCATATGATGTGCTGTCATTGATGTCAACATATCTCTTTGTCAGAGACAATGAAGACAATGCAATTTAGTAAAGTAGATTGATTAGCATTCCTAGTGAGATAAAGATCAGAGTCTATAGACTTAAGGATTTTCTAGAGGATTGTCTAAAGTTGCTCCAGTTAAGATTTGAGAGGTCCCCATGGAGGATTGGTGAAGTTATGGCCACCTGAGTAGAACCAGGTTTTGTAGTTTTTTAGAGCTAACAGAGTGACAGGAATTTGGTCTGGATTGCTCCACATTGAAATAGTATGGTCTACAGATCTAGAGGTATGTTTGGGATGTTGGTGTGTATCCTCAACTCAAGTGGTTTGTGGTTTGGAGGTCCATAAACAATCTTTCTAGTGTGATAGTCATGACAGTTAGTGTTCTTGAGTTCCCGTATGAAGATGCAAGTGATTCTAGTGATTTGAGGTGGTACGGTTGTTCTTGTTGATTTCATTGTGCTTGTGGAGGCCTTTGGATCATGTGCCTATTGTGTTCATGGTCTGCATTGAATATTGAGTTCATAGTTGAAGATTTCTCCTTAGGTGTTGCTGTTCTTTCTAGTCTTGGCCGACCTGATGCTTGGTACGTGTTGCAGATGATCTAAGAGAAGTTATATGAAGCATGGCGTGTTGTTCAAGGAAGATTTGATTCCCAACTTTGTTTGGCTAATAGTGTAATGGTTTGCATGTAGCATTTTAAGTCCTGTGATTGTAATTGCTTCTAATGCCTATCTTGGAGAATGTTCCAGATAGATGATTGTAAGGCCGACTTTGATGTTCATTCCAAATTCGATGTCATGTATAAATAAGTGTTATGAAGTTGTAGAAATGTGGGGATGTGAGTGAAGATGCAGAGGTAGCGAGGAAGTGTTTGGGGGTAGAGCAGAGGTGTTGTTAGTTTCAATGGAACTAAACTTTAGCATGGAGAAGATGTTTCTCAATTTAACCTTTTGGTGTTAACCAAGTGAATATTCTTGTAGGTAGTGAGCCTCCTTTGAGCAGTGATCTTTGGGTAGTGCACCTGAAGGCAAGTGCCTTCCCATTTTTCTATTCTTTTAATAGAGAACAAATCTTGTGGGTTAACCCCCATCGTGGTTTTTCCCTTAACCAGGCTTCCACTTAAAAATCCTAGTGTTATTTGAGTTGATTATGTTTCTGCTCATGTGTTGTTGATTCATGCTTTCATGGTTATATCATTAATCTATTAATAAGTGGTAAAGAATATTAAATGCAGCAAAAAGATAAAGTTTTGTGACAACTAATTCACCCCCTCTCAGTTGTCTACCCTAATTTCAACAATTGGTATCAGAGCCGGTTCCTCTAAAGGAAGCTTGACTGCTTGAGGAGATCTAGGATGTCAACATACAAGGATAGTCTGAGATTTGATGGAATAAATAACTCTCTTTGAAAGAATCACATGGAGTGCCATTTACAATGCATGGGCGATCCTTATTGGTTAATAACTAAGAATAAGTATACTTCTCCATAGAATGGTCCTACAACTCCAGATCAAATCAAAGATGCTGAAAACAACATTCAAGCTAAGGAAGCATTGTTGATTGCTTTGAATGATATAGAAATGACAAATGTCTTGGAATTGAAAACTGCTCATGAAATCTGGAAGAAGTTGGGAACTCTATATGAAGGTGATGCATATGTCAAATGTGCTAAGCTCCAGAGCTTAAAGTTTATATATGAAAGTTTGAGGATGAGTGAAGATGAAAACATCACTTCCTACATGTAGAAGGTGAATGAACTTGTGTGCAGTATCAGGTGTGTTGGTGGAAAATTGGAAGAATCAAAGATTCTTGGCAAAGTGCTCATATCCTTACCTGCTTCATACAAGCACAAAGTTGTTGCTATTGAGGAGATCAGGATTGTGATAGATGTTACAAGGGATCAGTTGGTTGGCAAGCTTTCAACATTTGAAATGAGTGAGTTTGGTGATTCTCTTCTTAAATCAGAATCTACATTTAAAGCCAGTGTTTTTGGAAAGCAAAGATTTGATCCTGGTGAAAGCTCTTCAAGAAGACTAACCAGATTTGAGAAGGCAAGGAAGGAACTTGAAGAAGATGAATCTGAACTTGAAGAAATTGAAGCCCTTATTGCCAAAAGATGACCAAGAGGATCCAGTAAGTATGAAGGAAAGTTGCCTTTCAAATGTTTTGCTTGCAATAAGATTGGTCATTTTTCTTCAAGATGTCTAGAGAGGGTTTCAAAGCCAAACCCTAACAAACCTAGGTTTTAGAAGAAATGCTACTATGTCCAAGAAGTTGCTGATGAAGGAGTCATAGATGATGAATCTGATAAGGGATGTACCTCTGGAAATGAATAGGTTTTCATTGCTATCAAAGAAGAAGATTCGGTGCCTACTATATCTGCTAGCTGTGTGAATGTGGAAAGTGCCTTGGCTGCTTAGGTTGAAGAAAAGGGTGAATGGGTGATTGAAAGTGGATGTTCTCAGCATATGACTGATGATAAAAGTAAGTGTGTAAGTTTGGAAAGATATGAAGGTGGAATTGTGAAGTTTGGATACAATTTAGTTGGTAGAATCCATGGCAAAGGATCCATCTCTTTTGATGGTAAGAATAACACTAATGATGTTTCGTATGTAGAAGGGTTGAAGCATAATCTTCTCCATGTTGGACAGTTGGTTGACAAAGGGTATGATCTCCGATTCAAGGCTGGAAAATGTAGAATTTTGGGAAGCTCTGGAACTGATATTGCATCTGGTACATAGACTAGAGGTAATATCTTTCATTTAAGTGGTACTGGTAAAAGATGTTTGATTGCTCAGATTGATCAGAGTTGGTTATGGCATAGGAGAATGTGTCATATAAAATTTGACAACATTCTCAAGATAAGTACTACTCAGGCTGTGAGAGATCTTCGAAAGCTTGTGAAACCTATTAATAACATGTGTAAGGAATGTCAGTTGGGCAAACAAAATAGAGCTACATTCAAAAGTAAAGAATAATTTTCAAGTGGATTATTGGAACTTGTGCACACTAATTTGTGTGGTCCAGCTAGAGTTAGGAGTTTGCAAGGAGATAGATAATTTATGTTGTTGATTAATGATTACTCCCGGATGATATGGGTCACTTTCTTGAGAGAGAAATCAGAGGCTCTTGACAGATTCAAGGTGTTCAAGGCTAAGGTGGAGAATGAGATTGGTGTGAAAATAAAGTGTCTAAGATCTGACAGAAGTGGAGAGTTTACCTCTGGTGAGTTTAATGTATTTTGTGAAGAGCATGGAATAAGAAGATAATTATCTACTCCTAGGACTCCTCAGCAGAATAGAGTTGTGGAAAGGAAGAACCAGACTATTCAAGAGGCTACTAGAACCATGATGATGGAGGCAAATGTTTGACATGTCTATTGGAGAGAGGCTATGAGTACTGCTATCTACACTCTTAACCAGGTGCAGATCAAAGGTAATACTGGTAAAACACCTTATGAACTATGGTTTGGTAATGTTCCTATTGTGAAATACTTTAGAGTTTTTGGTAGTAAATGTATATCAAGAGAGGTGAAGATCTAGGCAAGTTTGATGCAAGATGTGATGAAGGAATATTTCTGGGTTATTCTAACCAAAGCAAGGCATATCAGTGCTTTATCAAGAGATTGAAAAAGATTGTTGAAAGTGCTAATGTCAAGGTTGATGAAAGCAAGGAGAGACCTTCCACGTCTTGTGGATATGAATCAAATGATCAAAATGAAATTCCAAATGAAAGAAAGCAAGTTCAAACTCAAACTCAGATTCAGATTGTTCCAGAGAATCTAGTGACTCAAGAAGCTAGTGCAAATGTTCACGAAGAAGTTCAAGAATTAGAAGTTGAAGAAAATCCCAAAACTCCTAGGTATGTAAGGTTGAATCATTCTGAAGATTAGATCTTAGGAGATAAAAATAAAGGTGTTCAAACTAGAAGAAGAAAATTTGCTGAAGAACAAGTGGAGTATTGTTTGATTTCAAAGATTGAACCAAAATCAGTGAATGAATCTTGTAATGATGAAAGTTGGGTAAAAGCAATAGAAGAAGGATTAATGTAAATTGAAAAGAATCATACTTGGGATCTTGTTCCTAGACCTAAAAATAAAAAAAGTAATTGGAACTAAATGGGTCTTCTGGAATAAAATGAATGAAGATGGTGAAGTTGTGAGAAACAAAGCAAGATTTGTATGCAAAGGATATTCTTAGGTAGAGGGAATTGATTTTGAAGAAACTTTTGCCTTGGTGGTAAGAATCGAAGCAGTCAGATTATTTCTTGCCTTTGCTACTTACAAAGATTTCAAAGTCTACTAGATGGATGTCAAGTCAGCATTCTTGAATGGAGAGTTGGAAGAATAAGTCTAAATTGAGGAACCAGAAGGATACTAGTTGTCTGATCAAGGAGATATGGTTTGTAGATTGAGGAAAGCATTGTATGGACTTAAACAAGCCCCAAGAGCCTAGTATGCAAGATTAGATAAGTATCTGCTAAAGTTAGGTTTTAGCAAAGGCACAACTGACAATAATCTATATTTCAAAATTGATCATGAACACATCTGGATTGTTGAGGTATTTGTTGATGATATCATCTTTGGTGGAAATGAGAGCATGTGTAAAAAATTTGCTGATTAGATGCAAAGTGAATTTGAGATGTCCATGCTTGCTGAAATAAATTTCTTCTTGGGTCTACAAATCATTCAGTTAGATAAGGGCATCTTCATATTGTAGTCTAAGTATGTGAAAGAGTTGGTGAAAAAGTTTGGAATGGAGGATTCAAAGCTAGTGAGTACTCCTATGATAATCGGATGCAAGTTGAGTAAAGATGATGATTCCCCTAAGGCAGATCAGAAAAGGTATAGATCAATGATTGGAGGACTACTTTATCTGACTCATACTAGACCTGATATTATGAATGCAATTGGCCTTGTTGCTAGATTTCAAGCTGATCCTAGAGAATCTCATGTTGTAGCAGTCAAAAGAATTTTTAGATATCTGAAGGGAACATGTGATTATGGCTTATGGTATCCTAAGGATGATTATTTCACTCTTCAAGAATATACAGATGTTGATTGTGTAGGAGATGTGGATGACAGGAAGAGTACTAGTGGTGGTGCATTTTTCTTGGGAGAGAGAATGGTTTCTTGGTTGAGCAAAAAGCAGGAGGCAATATCTCTGTCTACTACAGAGGCAGAGTATATAGCAGTAGCAAGTAATTATACTCAAGTCTTGTGGCTAAAGCAAATATTGCAGGATATCAGAATTGTGTTTGAAGAACCTATTATAATCTTATGTGATAATTCAAGTGCAATAAACATCTCAAAGAAATTGGTGTTGCATTCAAAGACAAAGTGCATATCCATCAAGTTTCACTTTTTGAGAGAGAAGGTAAATGAGAATGAAGTCAGATTGGAGTTTGATCCTTCAAAGGATCAGATTGTAGATATCTTCACTAAGCCTCTACCTAAGGACACTTTTGAGTAACTCAGAGTGAAGCTAGGGGTTATTACCCCTCCTGTTTAGAACTAAGGTGCACTAGTGTGCATCAGTCCGGTGGAACTCATAGTCATATCTTGTGATCTGGATTGGTAATAAGGGGATGCTACTTAGGGGGAGTAGTCAGTATGTTAAATCTAGAGTTCAGTTTGGTTTTGTCTAAGAAAAAAAAGGGTGAGAGATGATTGCAAATATGTACCCTTTGCCATTGATGTCAAAGGGGGAGAGAAGTCATGTGAAAAACTTGGAAGTAAGTAGTTGCTGGTGAAAGGGGGAGTAGTGAAGAAAGTGGTTATAGATGTGATAAGAGAAAGGGGGAGAAGTTCTTGTATTCATGGTTGAATCAATTTTTCACATCATATGTTTCCATCAATGACAAAGGAGGAGATTGTTGCAAATATGTGCATATGATGTGTTGTCATTGATGTCAACATATCTCTTTGTTAAGATAGTGAAGACAATGCAGTTCAGTAAAGTAGATTGATCAACATTCCCAGTGAGATGAAGATCAGAGTCTACGGACTTAAGCATTTTGTAGAGGATTGTCTAAAGTTGCTCCAATTAAGATTTGAGAGGTCCACATGGAGGATTGGTGAAGTTATGGCCATCTGAGTAGAACCAGGTTTTGTAGTTGTTCAGAGCTAAAAGAGTGATATGAATTTGGTCTGGATTTCTCTGCATTGAAATAGTATGGTTTGCGGATCTAGAGGTATGTTTGGGATGTTGGTGTGTATCCTCAACTTAAGTGGTTTGTGGTTTGGAGGTCCACAAGCAATCTTTCTAGTGTGACAGTCATGACAATTAGTGTTCTTGAGTTCCTGTATGAAGATGCAAGTGATTCTAGTGATTTGAGGTGGTGCAGTTGTTCTTGTTAATTTCATTGTGCTTGTAGAGGTCTCTAGTTCGTGTGCCTATTATGTTGGTGGTTTGCATTGAGGATTGAGTTCGTAGTTGAAGATTTCTCCTTGGGTGTTGTTCTTTCCAGTCTTGGCCAACCAGATAATATAAGAGAAGTTATATGAAGTGTGACATGTTGTTCGAGAAAGATTTGAGTCCCAACTTTGTTTGGCCGAAAGTGTAATGGTTCACATGTAGCATTTTAAGTCTTGTGATTGTAATTGTTTGTAATGCCTATCTTGGAGAATGTTCCAAATAGATGATTGTAAGGCCAACTTTGATGTTCATTCCAAAGTCGATGTCAGGTATAAATAAGTGTTATGAAGTTGTGGAAATGTGGGGATGTGAGCAAAGATGTAGAGGTAGCAAGGCAGTGTCCTGGGGCAGAGCAAAGGTGTTGTGAGCTTCAATGGAACTAAACTTTAGCATGGAGAAGATGATGTTTCTCAGTTCAACCTTTTGGTATTAACCAAGTGAATATTCTTGTAGGCAGTAAGCCTCCTTTGAGTAGTGAGCTCTGGGTAGTGTGCCCGAAGGCAAGTGCCTTCCCATTTTTCTATTCTTTTAATAGAGAATAAATCTTGTGGGTTAACCCCCACCGTGGTTTTTCCCTTAACCTAGTTTCCACGTAAAAATCCTGGTGTTATGTGTGTTGATTATGTTTCTGCTCATGTGATGTTGATTCATGCTTTCATGGTTATATCATTAATCTGTTAATAAGTGGTAAAGAAGATTAAATAAAGCAAAAAGATAAATTTTTGTGACAACTGATTCACCCCCCTCTCAGTTGTCTGTCGTAATTTCAACACAACATACAGTATAATAATGAGAATGAGATCATTGTCAAACTTGTAATAAACACAATGATCTGATTTTGATCTCAGAAATCCAATACTTAATACAAAAGCATCAAACTTTTGGTACCACATCCTAGGAGACTGTTTCAATCCATACAAAGACTTCTTTAACTTACAAACTAGATTTTCTTTACCTTTCATCACATAGTTCTCTGGATGTGATATATAAATCTCCTCCTCCAAGTCACCATGAAGGAAAGTTGTCTTCACATCCATTTGTTCCACTTCTAAATCATAAGCTGCTGCAAGAGATAACAAAAACTGTATAGATGTTAGCTTTGCAACAGGAGAGAAAATCTCACCATAATCAATTCCCCCCACCTAAGAATACCCCTTCACAACCAATCTGACCTTATATTTCTCAACACTGCCATCTGTACCAAACTTATTTTTGAACACCCATTTACAACCAATAGGTTTTTGTCCATCAGGCAAAGGCACCAAGTTCCATGTTTTTTTCTTTTCCAAAGAAGCCATCTCCTCTTCCATTGCCACCTTTGAGGAACCTGTATCTTTCATACACATAGCCTCTCTCATAGTTCTAGGCTCATCAGTGTTAGAAATCAAAGCAAAAACACATATAGAATCAAGCAATGAATTACCAAACCTCTCAGGTTGCTTCCTGATTCATCTGGACCTCCTCAAAATTTGAGATGGAGGTTCTTCTTCCTCTTCTAAACTTTTAAAGCTGCTAGAGCTCTCCTCATCATAAGGCCAACAGAATCTTTCAATTTAGACTTCTCAGGGGTAGTAGGAAATTGAACCACATCCTCTTTCTTTTACTTTTCTTCTGGCTATAGAACAACAGGAGAATGAGATACCTCTCTAAAAATAACACTTCTTCTATACACAATTTTATCAGCCATAGGATCCCAAAGCTTGTACCCTTTCACACCGACACCATAGCCAATGAAGATACACTTAACTGCTTTGTTCTCCAATTTTAACCTCTTCTCCTTAGGCACATGTGCATATGCCTCACAACCAAAAACACGAAGATGTCTCAAAGAAGGCTTCTTACCAGACCACACCTCCATGGGTGTCTTTTCAACAAGCATTGAAGTACGAGACCTGTTAACCAGGTAACAACCAATGGCTATAGCTTTAGCCCAAAACTTTTGTTCGACGCTAGCTCCACTAAGCATACTCCTAGCCCTCTCCATCAACATTCTATTCATTCTCTCTGCAACTCCATTTTGCTGAGGGGTGTATAGAGTTGTCTTATGTCTTTCAATCCCATGTTCTTTATAGAACTTCTTGAACTTTGTTGAATAAAACTCACCATCGTTGTCAGTTCTCAAACACTTAATCTTTTTACCAGCCTGATTCTCTACAAAATATTTAAACTCTTTGAATCGACTAAAGACTTTAGATTTGCTTTTGAGAAAATAAATCCATGTCCTCCTACTGTAATAATCAATGAATGATACAAAATATAAAGATTTAGAAATTGAAAGAAATTCACAAGACCAAACACATCAGAATGGATTAGATCCAACACACTAGAAGACTTATGAGAACTAGAGTAAAACTAAACACAGGTTTTCTTTCCATACACACAATGTTCACAAAAGTCAAACTCAAGATTACAATCATTTAACCCCTCGATGAGGTTTTTATTTTTAGGGCTCTAAGACCCTTCTCACCAATGTGACCAAGTCTCTCATGCCACAACATTATCTTCTCAGCATGAAGTTTCATTTTCAAAGCATTGGTACCCTTAGGTACCTAGAAAGAATGACCATCAAAAGTTGAAGCAACACACTTCTTCACTACTAGTTCCAATGGTGAGGATGGAGAATCTGAAGCTCTTTTCTTGAAAATAGAAGAACTATTGCACTAAACATTGCATGCATCCAGCTAAAATAGAGTACCTCTCCAAGTACCCTTAGCAAGCACCATAGCTCCTCTCACCAACTTGTATCCTCCACTCGAGAAGACAACCTGCACACCCACATCATTCAAATTACTTACAAAAAGAAGGTTCCATGCTAAACCATGGATGTGCAAAACTCCATTGATCCCCTTCACTCGTCCATTAGGGAATCAGATCAGGACTCTTCCATAGCCAACAATCTTCAGGTGAGAGTCATCACCCAGGTACACCTTCCCACCATCATATTCTTCATACTTGGTAAACTAACCTTGATGTGAGGTCATGTGGAAAGAAGCACTAGAGTCTATCAACCACACATCTTCCGATGCATGGGTGGCCAAGGCATAAACAAAAACATCTCCATCATCCTTCTCCTCCTTACACTCCTTTCGGAAGTGCCTAGATTTGCTGCAGTTCCAACACAATGCCTTGGAATTTCTAGGAGACTTAGATCTCCCATGAGATCTGGGTCTACCCTTTTATGCTTTCTTGTCCTTCTTCTTCCCTTTATCTTTGGGTCTACCTTGAACTGCAAGAGCCTCCTTAGCTGACTTGAATGACTTTCTCCACATCTCTTCAGGCAACAACAAAGAAACCACTTCATCCATATTAAAGTTGGTAGTAGTGCTCCAAATGGCCATGACAAGGTGGTCCCGCGAGTCTAGTAAAGAACAAAGCAAGGTCATACAACTATCCTCATCCTCCATCTTCACACCAATGGATGTCAACTGAGTAACCAACATGTTAAAGGCATTCAAATGATCTGCAATAGATCCTCCATATTCAATCCTTAGAGAATACAACTTCTTCCATAGGAATAACTAGATTACTAGGGATTTAGCCTGATAAACATCACCAAGTTTCTTCCATGTCTCTTTCGCGGTCTTCTCTTCATGAACATTTAATAGGATAGAATCAGCTAAATAGAGTCTCACAAGACCCTTAGCTTTTCGATCTTTGAGATCCCAATCTACTTGTGACATTGCCATTGGTTTTATGTTGGATATAGCATCCCAGAGGTCTCAATCCACCAACATGTCCTCCATTTTGAGTTTCCACAACTCAAAATTGTTGCCATTAAACTTCTCCAAGTCTATCCTTCCGGTATGTGCCTACCATCTCCTTCCTGCAACAAGATCACACGATACTCTACACAGACTCCCAATCAATTGAAGATCAATACAAAAACCCCTACCCAACAACTAGGATCAAAGGTGATGAAGCTCTAATACCAATTGAAAGGAAGAAAGGTACACGAAAATGATTCCTGCATTGATCTAATAAGGGGAATGTAGTACAAATTTTTAGATCCTTACAATTATAGTTATATTAAACATATAATATAGAGATTAAGCAATAAACAACAACATATAGAATGCTAGTGACACAAGATGTATGTGGGGAAAACCCTTTCAAGTGAAAAACCCCACACTCCAAAACCTGCATAATGTATTATCAAATATGTAAAGGATTACAATACACTTGCAATGCAAGTTCTTTTAGGAGTCTTCGAATGTCTATTCTGGAGTAATACTGGTAGCATAACAGTACCTACAGATGAACTATACAACTCCAACTCCAACACCTATATAAATAGATAAGTACTATGAATGGAGGAAGCTTCTAGAGCAAGTCAACACAAGAATCTCGTCCAAACCCATATGGCCCAATTTCCAAGGCCATAAAACATGCATATGACACTTGTAAGAGATTCCCTTTCATCCCTTACAACCCCCAAACTTGGGTACCCCAAATTTTCCCAATATAGGTATGAAAGATGCTCTTACAATGTCATAAAATCTGTCACATATGACAACACTTACAACTATAAGAGAATCTATCATAACTAACTATTAATAATGAATTCTCTTACAACTTGTCATGATAACTTGGGCACCTACCTTCTCCATGCAAGGATGCTTCCTGACACTTTTCACACTAGTCATAGGATCTTCTATTTCTGGCTCTTACATGTCATAGATTCTATCATAGGAATCTGTCATAACTCTTATGCATCATAGACCTCTTAGAACACCCAAAAGATGTCGACACATGGCAAAAGTCTTCTACCACAAAGTGGGACACCTATCTCCTCATATGAGGACAAAAATACATCTAGTCACCTTCCATGTAGGATGACACATCACCGTGCCAACTCCCACAAAGTGACAAAATATAAGATTTACATAGAAAATACAGTATTACGCAAAAAATAAATATAATTAAATAATAAATGCTAGGAACTTGCAAAGGTTGAAACACCTTAATTCCCAATAATTGGCATACTAAAATCCCTTTCAACTATCAAATGAGATTTTCATTTTCTATCAAAAGAGATTCTTTTTGTTTTTGTTTTTTTTAAGAACTTTAAAAAGAGGAGTTGGCTATAGGTAGAGGGGCAAGCCTCTTACCTGGTCATCCACTTCTATCCAGGAAAAACAAACTATTGCAAAATATATTTAAACCCTTAGCTTTGCCCTCTTAGGTACCAATAGGGAGAGAAAAATAGAGAGAAATAAGAGGGTTTTTGATGGCTCAGCCAAGGCGTGACATAGGTAACCTATGAAAATCAAATAAATCAACACATTGCAACATTAGCAAATAGGTGCCCAACTCTACTCAATATTCCATAAAAGCCATGAGATCTTCCTTCTTAGGTGCCCAAATCATGAAGAGAAAGGAAACCTGCAAATTTCTACCTATAGCCACACTAGTAGTGAGAAAAATAGGTGTGTGAATTAGAAGGAAAGCCTAAATAAGGTGCCCAACAAACCCTAGTCAACTATTTATTTTTGGCAATTGTTATTGATTTTTTCCAAAGTATTGATATTGTTCAGGAATGAAAGAATTACAAGTAAAATAAACAATTAAGTCATGCTTGTCCAATGTTGAATAAATTATAATTTTAAAATAAAAGATTTGTCTTTATACTTTGATAAATAAAAGGATGAATTATATAAGCCTAATTACACAACTCAAGCAGAGAACTCATGTAAAAAAATGAAAACTTGTCTAATGCAATTTCTTTAAACTATTGAGTTGGATTTGATATTTAATGCCAAAAGGCATGCATGATATGGTGTTTTATGGTATGGTTCCAAGTGGAATATGTTCTGAAGGATTGGAACTGCTAATTAATAAGCATGAAACTCTTAGGTTGGACAAATGACCTAACCAGTTTGCCATCACATGGATTTATGGTTTGCATTTCTATAAGTTTGCATGTTGGCAATGGGTAGGATGTATTAGCTAAATTAATACATACTATCATGCATGTTAGTCTCGAAGAGCTAGGTTCTTCGCAATGGGTCGGGCTACCTGTGTGGGTAGCACGGGGAAGCCTTCAGCTTTGTGGTAGGGTGGAAGTCACCTCTATGATGCTCTCTCTGATTTGGGATACAAAGGAGGAGCTAAGGGCAAGAGATTGCACCAAGATGCCACGATTACACATGAAGATCTTTTATATCTCTAGAAGGAAAAGTATGTATTGAAAATTGTATTTGTATTATTACCAAATTTCAAACATATGTAAATGTGGTGTATTTACCTATTGCAAGTATGTGCTTCCAGTGTTGCCATTGATCTCAACATATCTGTGTTGTCATTGGTGTCAACTGTGCTCTTATTTTTATGTCTAATTATATTGAGTTAGTTGCTTTGTAAGTGTTGAATATAATGAGAAAGTGTTCCGGTAAGAAACAGTGTGTTGCAGAATATCTTGGCTTGCAGAAGAATAGTGCATTATTTTTCTCCGCATTTCTTCTAGGTTGAATATCTTTATCTACGGATTGAAAGTTAAGTTAAGGAGTGTCTGCAGATGATATATTCTAAGTTTGAGCCTCCGGTATGAAGAATTGAGTGAGTTATGTTCACCAGAATAAAATAGTCTTTTCTGTACATTCAGTGGTGACAAGGATAATGTATTGTGCTCAACATTTCTCTACAGTTAAGTTTTATGGTCTGCAGTTCTAGACTTAAGTTAGTGATGATGTTATGTGTCTTCAATGCAAATGGTTTGTGATTTGGTGGTCCGCAAGCAATCTTTCTTCTATGACAGTGGCCGATAGTGATGTTCTTGTGCTCCAGTTTGAAGAATCTTATTGATAAAGTGGTTAGAGGTTGTGTGGATGTTCTTGATGATTATAATGTGCTTGTGGATGTCCCTAGATCATGATCCTATATTTGGATTGGTCCACAAGGTGTAATCCGAATTTTGCATGAAGCATGTTTTTGAAAATACTTGTGTTAACATCAGTTTTAGTAGACTTTGTTGTTGACACGTCTTGTGATTACACTTTGAAGTTTGTAATAGCGTGTTGTAGCATGGAAGATTGAATTTGAGTCCTAGATAAGGTGCAGTGTGGTCCACATTCATTTCTTTTCTTTGTAAATCTGTTTAGGTCCAGACCTATTATGATGTAACGTATGTTTGTCAACCTTGGAGATTGTTCCAACAGTTGATGATTGATGCAGGAGCATCATCCTTATGATTAGCTTCAGTGTGATTAGTTGATGTTTTGGTTTTGGTAAGTTGTTATGAATAGTTAGAACTACTTGACTCCCTCCCTTAGGAAACTATGTCAGCTTTAGAGGCAGTTTGTTGGATTAAAGAAAACATTCTTTGATAGTTTATATCATTGAAATGCCATAACTAAACAAGGGGAGATTAATTAGTTAGTATCATCAAACAAGTAGAAGTTACAAACCACCGGTAGGTAGTTGTAAACTATCACCCAACTGCTAGTAAGGGGAAACAAAGACAGATCAAAGGACTTTTAGAGAGGGGCAACACCTGAGAGGAGGACAGACGGAAGAGGGAAAAGAAAGGGGCAATTCATTGGAACATGAAGGATAGTTTGTATAATAAGTCCCAAACAGTAAGGAAGGAGAATGGTTTTAGAAGAGTGGAAACTAGATTAGGGAAGGGCTTAGGTGGAAGCAGAAAGGGAGATTAAATTATGAAGCATGGAAATAAATCAAAGGTATTGACGATGAGGAGAAACCCGTCTTGGTAGGAATAAGAAGCCCATGAAAACTATATGATGTAAGATGATATCTTAGAGATCTTTGTAATTGGCTAAGTTTAAATAAAAGTTCTTGTTATTAATCCATTTACTGTCATTATTTTCCTCAAACTATATTCATTTATTTAGAATTCCTATCTCTAGAAGATCCCTAGCACTATAATTTAATTCCTTAAAGATCACTATCTTATAACTAAATTCATTAGAAGATTCTTATCACTAGGATTATTTCCATGTGAGGTTCCTATCACTAAGATTCATTTCCTGTTGGTTTTCTATAATGAGAAAATTAGGAAGATTTATTTGTCGGTAATGTTCTATTATAGAGTTATTTAATTTGTTGTCTTTGTTCCTATCACTATTTGGACAGGAAGTCTGTAGAAGTCTAAATGGTCTATCTAAGGGTAATAGACTGAGTATTAAGATAACAAAGGGTATATATGAGTAGGTGCTGGCATCACCTAGGTATCAGAGCATCAATGTGAAGTGTGTTGCTATCAATTTGGTATCAAAGCCTAAAAGATTTAGGTAGGAAAATTAGTTATGTTTATTGATATTAAGGAAAGTAAGTGTGTTGCAGAGATTGATAGGTTGTTGAAGAGCCCAGGTTCCACAAGATAGAGGAAGAAGGCCCTAGGCAAGGTGTCGCAAAGAAGATTGTGAAAAAAGTAAAGGATATGAAAATGCAGCAGCAATTTCAGAAAGGAAGCATAAAGACAAATAAGAAAGAAATTCCTAAAGAGAAGAACTAAATGAAATCCCAGAAGGCAAGGCAAAACATAGATTTTGAAAGAGAGATGGTAGAATTGAGAATTTTTTTAGAAAAGTACAAGATTGCAAGGCAGCAATGGTTTGAAGAAGATAGCCAAGAATATTTTTGGTGTTGGCCCATGGAAAAGAAAGCAAAGTGGCCTGTGAAGATGATTATGGAGAGAAGAAAAATGCAGAGGATGAATGTTTTGAGAAGAAAAGAGAGAAACCACAAAGAGTGGGACAACAGAGAGTTGTCAAGCGAGCAACATGCACCAGAAGAGGTGAAGGAAGTTCTCATTGAAGAGAACATGGGAAGAGATAAGAAAGAAAGAGGGAAAGATGAAGAAGTGCAACAAGCAGCACTTGAGAAGGAGAGTAATAAAGAGAGGAGGGTGTCCAGGAAGGAGGCATTCATAGAGACATTTTGGTCTCTTGTTTTAATTACTAATGTTGTATGTGAGTATGTGTATGTAGGTATGAGGAATGTGATAAGGAAGGTCAAGGATGAGACCTTGAAGATGCTGAAAGATGGGGCAAGAATAGCACCTGAAGAAAAAGTTAGTTCAGAACAGGAGGAGATTAGTTGCAGCAGTGTGTCAAGAAAATTTTGCAATAGACATACATTGTAAAGTATCTGTAGGTAAAGAAGAAAAGGATGTTGAATACTTTCAGAAAGATAAAGAAGATGAGGAAGAAACTCTAGAGTTTCAAGATGCCTTGGAAGAAGTTGCAAAAGTAGGACAATATGTCTACAAAGAGGAAAAGTTGGAAAATAAAGAAACTCATGGTGGAAGACAATCAAGACAGCAAGTTCTTGCACATACAAATGGAGGTAAAAATGTTTCTTTTGATCATGAATGTAGAGATAAGAATATGTACAAACAAGTTGATAGAGAGAGGAAGAAATTGGAATGTTTAAATGTTGTCAGGGATCATGGGTATATAGCTCCATGTTGGCAAATGAAAAAGATTGTTGAGGGATAGCATTTCAAATATCAAGAAGTAGGTACTGTTGATTATGTTTGTGTTGACAAGCAGGTGCAAAGGATGAAAGATATACAGATGAATAAGTGGAAACTAGAATTTAGGATGAGTTGGAAAGAAAGGAGGCCTATAGAAGATGATTTAAGGTTGAAACCAAAGCATGGATTAAGCAAAATAAGTGCAGCAATGAAAGGACAACAATCCAATGATCTGAGAAGTAAATTGTAGGTAATTAAGCATAAGGTAGCAACAGAAGAATGTGGGGTTGCAAGACATAGTGAGGAGCAGCTAGTGCAAGAGAATAGAAGATATGAAGAGGAGGTGAAGCCCAATGAGCCAAGGACCAAGATGAAACCAACAGAGTATAGAAAAGGAAAAGGTGATGCAATAGAAGAGGATGGAACAATTACAAGAGTAGATTGGCTAGAGGTTACAACAAATACAAGCACAAAGGAAGGTAAGTAGATTAATTTAGATATCTATAAGAAAGATGCTTTTGAGATTGAGAATTTGAAAGAAGAAGATGAGAGGGATGTTGAACTCAATAATGAATATGAAATGAATGAATGTGAGGTGGAGTTTTGGAAGCTTGCAAATGGCAAAAGTATGACAAGAGGTAGATACAAGAAGAAAATGGAAAAAAACAAAGGAAAAACAAGAAAATTAGAATGCACAAGGAATGGGATGTAAATAACAGAAAACAAGAGTGGATAGCAAAAACATGGCATGATGACAGAGTCCAAGGAAGTGCAGCATACAATGAATATGTTAGACCTACAGTAGTTAAGAGTGAGGAAGGTAAATAAATACTAGATGAGGAAGTTGAAGAAATTCATGATGAAGAGAGCACAAAGAGAGAATTGAATAAGAGAGCAGCAGAAAACAAGGCAGATTATGTTGGATCAGTAGTGATCAAAAAGGGTGAAGACAAATAAGAGTATTAAGAAGACATTGCAGAGATGGAATTAGAAAAAAAAACACAACCAAACTTAGTGTTGATGAAGTGTGGGCACAATTTTCTAAGATAGAGCAAGAGTGGAGGGCGAAGATTACTAGTGAAGTTATGAATCCAAGTAGGACAACAAAGGATATTGAAAGGAAGGTTGCAACTATTGGTGCAATTATTAAAATAGCGGTAAATATACATAAATATATTGTTATGAAATTGTTTGCTATGTTGAATGGTAAAAAGTTGAAGCAAGAGTCTGGAATAATGAAAGTAGATTTTAATAAAGACATTGGGCATTATGTTGAAAATGGAGGAATCAAGTATGAGTTGTTTGATACAAAAGGAGACTATGAAATAGTGAATAGCTTTGCTAAAGATGTACAAATGATTGGGATAGTGAAAGAATATAAAGGCTTTCTTGTGGAGATACAAGAACAGGTAACTGAAGACATTGATTTATTAACAATAGGTATGTTGGATGATGGGAAATTTGGAAAGAAATGTAAAGTCGTATATACAGATTTTTGTAAGGATATTGGAAGTTGTAGTGTGTCTAGTAAAGTCCAAATTGATTTGCTACTAAAGGATGATTTTATCAGGTCAGTGGATCAGATGAATGAGTTGGAAGAAGTGGAATGTGTTAATTTTCTAGAAGTTGATTGTGCTGTTGTAAATGAGGACAAATGGGTAAGAAGACTTTGGGGAAGGATAAGAGTTGAACAAAGTAGTGAACAACAATGTTGGAAACACATGAGGATGATTCCATAATGCTTGTGGAAGAAGAGGAAGAAGAGAATAGTGGTAGATTGCTAGCCTCATGTGTAGGAGCACATGTTTTCTTTTGTCTCCTAGGGAGTCTGATACAAGAGCATCATCCTTACAATTAGCTTTAGTGTGATTAGTCAATGTTTTGGTTTTGGTAAGTTGTTATGAATAGTTAGAACTGTTTGACTCCCTCCCTTAGGAAATTATGTTAGCTTTAGAGGCAGTTTGTTGGATTAAAGAAAACATTCTTTGGTAGTTTATATCATTGAAATGCCATAAGGAAATAAAGGGGGATTAATTATTTAGTATCATCAAATGAGAAGAAGTTACAAACCACTGGTAGGTAGTTGTAAATTGTCACCCAACTTCTAGTAAGGGGGAATGAAGATAGATTGAAAGATTTTAGAGAGGGGCGATGCCTGAGAGGAGGATAGACGGAAGAGGGAAAAGAAAGGGCAAATCATCAGAACATGAAGGATAGTTTGTATAGTAAGTCCCAAATAGTAAGGAAGGAGAATGGTTTTAGAAGAGTAGAAACCAGATTAGGGAAGGGCTCAGGTGGAAGGAGAAAGGGAGATTAAATTATGAAGCATGGAAATAAATTAGAGGTATTGATAGTGAGGAGAAACTAGTCTCGGTAGGAATAAGAAGCCCATTTAAACTATATGAGGTAAGATGATATCTTAGAGATCTTTGCAATTGGCTAAGTTTAAATAAACGTTCTTGTTATTAATCCATTTACTATCATTGTTTTCCTCAAACTGTATTCATTTATTTAGAATTCCTATCTTTGGAAGATCCCTAGACTATAATTTAATTTCTTAAAGATCTTTGTCTTATAACTAAATTCATTGGAAGATTCTTATCACTAGGATTATTTCCATGTGAGTTTCCTATCACTGAGATTTGTTTCTTGTAGGTTTTCTATCATGAGGAAATTAGGAAGTTTTATTTATTGGTAATGCTTTGTTACAAAGTTATTTAATTTACTACCATGGTTCCTATTGTTGTTTGGACAGGAAGTCTGTAGAAGTCTAAATGGTCTATCTAAGGGTAATAGACTGAGTATTAAGATAACAAGGGGTGTATATGAGTAGGTGTTGACATCACCTGGATATCAAAGCATCTGTGTGAAGTGTGTTTCTATCAATGATTGTAATGCTGACTTTGATGAACATTGCAAGGTTGACGAAGTGTATAAATACTTGTAATGAATTTATGAAAAATATTGAAGTGCGAAAATGCGAAGATAAGAGTGAAGTGAAGTAGTAGAGTAGAGAAGAGGTGTTTGTGCTTCAATAAAACTAAACCTTGGCATGGAGTAGATGCTATTATCTCAGTTCAACCCTTTGGTAGTGAGCTGCCTTTCTTGTAGTGAGCATTCATTTTGGATAGTGAGTCCTTAAGGGCAGCAAGCCCTTTAGCAGTGAGCCTTTGATTTTTAGTATTGATATTACATATTATCTTGTGAGCTAACACTCACCATGGTTTTTCCCTTATAGGGTTTTCCACGTAAACTTTTGGTGTCTCATGTGTTGAATATGTTTATGTGTTTTAGTTTCTGAGTTCATACTTTCATGGTTAAATACAATAACATTGTTTAAGAAGAAAATGAGCCAATGGTTTTGATGTTTTGGAGACAACTGATTCACCCCCCTCCTCTTAGTTGTCTTGCCCTATTCAACAATTGGTATTAGAGTGAGGGTTCCTCTGTAAAGAGTCTATCAGCTCGAAGTAGATCTGGGATGGCACATAGGAAGGAGGCACCACAATTTGATGGAACAAATTATGATCTTTGGAAGGTATGAATGAAAACTCATTTCATTTCTCATGGTTATAGTGTATGGAAAATGGCAAATATAAGATATACTACTCCTAAAAATGGTCCCAATGATGAAGATGAAATCAAACAATATGAATTAAATGGAAAATTTAGAGATGCTCTATTAAGTGCCTTGATAAACACTAAGCTGATAAATGTTATGGATTTGGAGACTGCTGATGGAATTTGGGAAAAGTTGGAAAGTTTATATGAAGGAGATGATACTATAAAAAGTGCCAAAATGCAAAACCTAAAAGCAAGGTATGAAGCCCTAAAGATGAGTGAAGAAGATAACATAATAGTCTACATGCAGAAAGTTGATGAAATTGTCAATGGAATCAAGGGTCTTGGAGGAATTGTCAAGGAAGAAGAGGTTGTCATGAAGATTCTAAGATCATTACCTAAATCCTATGGTCACAAGGTATCTACAATTGAAGAACTTATAGAAGTGCAAAAGGCTACAAAGGATCAATTACTTGGTAATCTTACAACCTTTGAAATGAGAGAGTTTGGTGATGCTCTGCCAAAGACTGAGACTACTTTCAAGGCCAGTACTTCAGTGAAGACTTCAAGATCTAAAAAGTATATTGTGGAATTAGATGATGACCTTGATGAGATTGAAGCCAACTTTGTGGACAAAATGCAAAGAGGTACTGATAAGTTTAAAGGTAAATTACCATTCAAATGTTTCTCTTATGGCAAGATTGGTCATTATGCATCTAGGTGTTCAAAGAGAATTGAGAGAGGCAAGAAGAAGTATGAAAGAAAACCTAGGATCATAAAGAAATGCTACTATGTCTAAGATATTGATGATGATGGTATAATTGGTGATGAGTCTGATGATACTATTGGAAATGAATGCATGTTTATTGCTATTAAGGAAGAACCTATATCTACTAATCCCGCTAGCTGTGATAAAGAAGAAAAACTAGTGGAAGAAAGTGCTTTGTCTATTTGCCAGATTGAGAAGGAAAAGGATGAATGGATTATTGACAGTGGATGTTCACACCGCATGACTAGTGATAAAAGTAAGTTTGTAAGCTTGGAAAAGTATGATGGAGAACTGGTTAGGTTTGGAGATGATGCAGCTAGTAAGATTTATGGAAGAGGATCTATTTCTTTTGATGGAAAACACAATACGGATAATGTCTTGTATGTGAAGGGTTTTAAGCATAATCTTTTAAGTGTTTGTTAGATGTGTAACAAAGGTTATGATCTAAGATTCAAGGATAATGGTTGAAAAATCATGGAAAGCTCTAGAATAGTAATTGCTACTGGTAAAAAGACTAAAGTTAATATTTATCATTTGAGAGGAACTAATGATTATTGTTTGTTGGCTCAGACAGATGAGAGTTGGCTGTGGCATAAAAGAATGTGTCATATCAATTTCGATAACTTGATGAAGATAAGTTCGGTACAACCTGTGAGGGGTTTGCCAAAGCTTGTGAATCCTACTAATACTATTTGCAAGGAGTGTCAGCTAGGGAAGTAGACAAGGACAAATTTCAAAAGTAAAGAACAATTCTCTGCTGGATTGCTTGAACTAGTGCATACAGATTTGTGTGGTCCTACAAGAACAATAAGTTTGCAAGGAGATAGGTGTTGGCAAGAGACACTACTAGGCATGTCAAGTGTTGTCATAGATGGAAACTAAATCTATCTTACACATCTTCATTTCATCAGTGGATCATACCAAAAGTTAGATTGTAGATTTGTCTAAGTATGGATAAACAGGGACAGGGCATATGACAGGGTTCAACATCCTGGTCCACATTTCTCCACATGTAATCATATTGTGTTACAGATCTGAGGGAGTGTTAAAGGATGTCAAGGCTATCTAAATACAAGATTTTAGCCTTCGGTGATGAATGGATTGAAAGTTAAAAGCATCTGAGTATCAGGTTCTAGTTAAACAATGAAGAACAGACTGACTTGGTGTTTGATCATTATGCAGATGAAGAAAAGTGGTTGGTCAAGTAATTCAGGAGATCCAATAGTATTGGCCAACATGTGAAGTGACTTGGATACATAAGCTTTGGTCTGCATTGATGTGTGTGCATGGATTTAGCTGACAAAACAATGTTCTTGAAATAGTTTCCAAGTTTTCTTAACGCTGACTGTTGTTGATGTAATTTCATGTAGTGGATATATATGATCGATGGATTCAAGCATTTTGATATAATTATGTGCAAATATGATGGAATAAGTGCGAATTAAATAGATCTAAGCTCCAGATCATGGCAGAGCAGTGAAGTAGGGAAGAGAGAGATGAAGTGTGCAAAGTTAGTGTATTGAGCTCAATCGGAACTATAATCTTGCATTGTTAGATGCTATTTCTCAATTCAAACATTCTAGTGAACTTATGTAATTAATTTGTAGGTAGTGAACCTCCTTGAGAAGTGAGCTCTAGGTAGTGTGCCTGAAGGCATGTGCCTTCCCCATTTGTAATACTTTTAAGAGAGTATAAATTCTTGTGGGTTAACCCCCACCATGGTTTTTCCCTTAACCGGGTTTCCACATAAAAATCTTGGTATTCATGTGTTGTGATCTTGTTGTTTCTGTTCTTTGTTCATGTCTCTTTCTTTTGGATGTATGTGATAAATTAATAAAGGAATAAAGTAATAAGTTTTGCAAAACACTGATTCACCCCCCTCTCAGTGTTCCTTAATCTCAACAATAGGTACTTTATGTTGCTAATTGATAATTGTTCTAGAATGACTTGGGTTACCTTCTTAAAGGATAAGTCAGAAGCCCTAGACAAATTCAAAGTTTTTAAGGTAATGGTTGAGAATGAGTTGGATTTAAGGATCAAATGCTTAAGGTCTGATAGAGGTGAAGAGTTTACATCAAATGAATTTAATATGTTCTGTGAAGAACATGAGATAAAGAGACAATTATCTGCTCCTAGAACTCCTTAGCATAATGGAGTTGTTGAAAGAAAGAATAGGATAGTTCAAGAAGCTGCTAGGTCAATGATGAAGGAAGCAAACCTACCAGAAGTATATTAGAGAGAAGCCATACATACTGTAGTCTACATCCAAAACAGATTTCAAATCAAAGGTAATGGTACTAAAACTCCTTATGAATTATGGCATGGAAGAGTTCCCACAGTTAAGTATTTCAAAGTTTTTGGAAGCAAATGTCATATTAGAAGAGATGAAGAGTTAGGTACGTTTGATGCTAGATGTGATGAAGGAATTTTCCTTGGATACTCTACAAAGAGCAAGGTCTACTGGTGCTACAACAAGAGACTGAAGAAGATCATTGAGAGTGCTAATGTGAAGGTTGATGAAGACTTTGGAAAGATATCAGATTTATTTGATTATGAATCAGATGAACCTGTAGTTACAAAGATTGAAGACAAGATTTGAAGGATAGTCTAGATGATGAAGGAAAAGCTCCAGAAAGTGTTGTGAAGACCCCAAGGTATGTAAGGATCAATCATTCTAAAGATCATATTATTGGAGATAAAAGCAAAGGAGTATTGACAAGGAAAAGAGCTACAGAAGAATAGGTGAATTGTTGTCTACTTTCAAAGATTGAACTGAAAACAATAAATGAATCTTGTTAAGATAAAAATTGGGTAAAGGCTATGGAAGAAGAGCTCATGCGGATTGAGAAGAATTAGACATGGGAATTGGTTCCTAGACCTGTTGATAAGAATGTGATTGGGACTAAATGGGTTTTCAAAAATAAGGTGAATGAAAATGGAGAAGTGGTAAGAAACAAAGCAAGATTGGTATGCAAAGGATATTCTCAAGTTGAAGGCATAGATTTTGAAGAGACTTTTGCTCTGGTAGCAAGGATTGAAGCAATAAGAATGTTCTTGGCATTTTCTGCACATAAAGACTTCAAAGTATATCAGATGGATGTGAAATCTACATTCTTAAATGGAGAGTTGGAAGAAGAAGTTTACATTGAACAACCGGAAGAATTTTAGTCATCAAATCAAGGTGACATTGTATGCAGATTGAAGAAAGCTTTGTATGGACTTAAGCAAGCACCTAGAGCCTGGTATGCTAGATTGGACAAGTATCTACTACAATTAGGGTTTAGGAAAGGTACTACAAACAACAATCTCTACTTCAAAATCAATGATGATCAAATTATGATTGTTGTAGTCTTTGTTGATAATATTATATTTGGAGGAAATGAAGGTATGTGTAAGAGATTTGTAGAAGAAATGAAAAAAGAATTTGAGATGTCTATGTTTGGTGAAATGAGTTTCTTCTTAGGAGAGCAGATTACTCAAACAGAAAAAAGAATTTTCATTTCTCAGTCCAAGTATGTAAAATAATTGTTGAACAAGTTTGGAATGGAGGACTCTAAACTAGTATGCACTCCTATGATAACTGGTTGTAAGTTGAGAAAGAGTGATGAATCATCTAAGACTGATAAGAAAAAGTATAGGTCTATGATTGGAGGATTGATTTATCTAACTCGTAGCAGACCTGACATAATGCATGCAGTCTGTCTTGTGGCAAGATTTCAAGAGGATCCCAAAGAGTCACATGTGATGGCAGTCAAGAGGATCATAAGGTACTTAAAAGGTACCTCAGACTATGGATTGTGGTATCACAAAGATAATGATTTCACACTTAGTGCCTATACAGATGCAGATTGGGCTGGAGATGCTGATGACAGGAAAAGTACAAGTGGGGGTGCTTTCCTCTTGGGAAACAAATTAGTTTCATGGCTAAGCAAGAAGCAAGAATTAGTTTCTTTGTCCACTGTCATGCCCACATTTCCCATGTGGTCACGACATGCAACACACATGTCATGTCCACATTTGTCATGTGGTCATGACATGACATGTCAAAAATTTTCCACTCATCCCTAAAAACTCCCTCACATGCATCAGCGTGCTCAGTGGCAATATGCATAAGGCGTAAACATGTCAATCAAATTCAAGGTAATGTGATCACAAGAACAATCTCCTGTGTGATGGTAGCTGACTAAGGGGGTCAATGCAATGCGAGAAGCATCACCTTTGGGGTTAGGATTGATTGATCAAAACCCTAAGTTTTCCTAGGTGAGTGACAGGATTTTGACACGAGTCAAAATCAAAACCCTAATTGTAAAGCATAAAGAATCTAAATAATCCCCTAATTAAAACATCTATTTTGTGAAAACATAATAATATTACTTATTGCAAAGGTTAAATCACCTAAGGGACATAACCCTAATTTTTAGAAAAATCTACCAGCATAATGCCTCTATAGCGTGTATAGGAATTATTCTAATAATTAAATCGTACTCAAAGGTCCTCTAATGTTGATTAATGAAAATATTTACGCTAGGAAATTAAACTGCCACACTAGGTTTTCTAGTCGATTAACTAGATCAAAAAATTAAATTAAATAATAACCTACTTCATTAAAATCCAACCTACTATTAAGTAAATTAAATTGATCTGATAGAAAATAAAGTTGCTTTAATTAAAATTCAAAGGTTACATATAAATTAAATTAAACTCCAAGTATAAATAAATTAGAACAATGTATCCCACTAGCTCAACAATTAATCTCCAAAACATTTAAATAATAGAATAAATCCCTAACCTTTAAACAATTGAAAAATCATCTACACATAAATTTACTAAAAGATAACCTACTCTGAAATAAATCTTACCCTTTTTCCCCATTAAATACTTTCAAAAGAATAACTCCAAAATAGAAAGAAGAGAGAAGAAAAATAAATAACTCTAATTTAAAAACCAAAAGCCCTAAAAGTTTCCCCAATTTAAATAATAATATCCATATGCACTAGAACAAAAATCCTAACCCTATTCATCCTTTCTCTATTACTTTCTTTTCTCTATTTTGTTTTCTCATTTCATTGTTTTCCCCTTCTTGTGTTGCAAGTTTTAAGCTCATGGAGTCATGGCCGCCATGACAATGAGGTATACTCATTATGTATACCCATATTCAAAAGGTCTTTGATCTTTTTATTTATTTATTTATGTTGAGCATATATATATAGGTGCTGGTAAAAAAAATAGAGATAAAGATTTTATTTGCTATAGCTCTATGTATATATGTTATATATATATATAGTTTATTAATCATATATAACTTTTTTATAGTAGATTTGGGGTTTCAGCAACCAAGAGCTGAGTTGATAGCAATGGAGGGATGGCCGCATAGCGGCCGCCATATTTTACTGTAGGTTTCAATCCAACAAATAGTGTTAAGTTTTTTTTTAAGAGAGGGTTTTTCTTTGTTTAAAATAAATTACAACACAACAAAGAGTATTGTGGGGGTGGGGGGGGTGGACATCCCCCCACCTTCCCACCGTATGGTGGGAAGATGGAGGGAGGGGGGGGTTTGTCCCCCTCTACATTACAATGAATAGAAAAAAAAAAAAGGGGCGACGGTCATATCACCGCTCCCCTGCAACAACACAGGTGGGCCCCTTTCATTTTTTTTTAACCATCAGAAAATAAAATACAAAAAAACAAATGGTCATTGCCCTAATCTAGGGTTTAACACTAATACATTTTGTTTATAAAATTTTCCATTGAATAAAATAGTTTGTATATATATATATATATATATATATATATATATATATATACTGGAAAATATTGAGAGGGTGAGAAAATTGTGTGAGTATATATATTTTATATACTTAGAGATGTAAACACACAGTTTTCTCACCCTCCCAATATTTTCCAATATATATATATATATATATATATATATATATATATATATATATATATATATATATTCACAAATGACAATATAATCATTTTTTAATAAAATAAATGAATAGGATAAATATTACATGAAATAATTTCTCTTTTTTTTGGGTCTTAACATATGTATATTTTTTTGAAAGAGAAACTACAACTAAACAATAATTTATGTTCTTTTTGCAACTATAACTTCCAAACAGCAACACATTTTATTTTTCTCTTGGAGTTAATCAACTACTACACTTATTTCTTTTTCACATGCTTGCATATAAACTTAAAAGTACCACATATATATTTTTCTTTGAAATAAATAGCAACACATATAGTTCATTCTTGAAAACACATGCAAATGAAAAGCTATAATAAAATTTCTTTTGCAAACATTACACCAAGGGAGAGTATTGCACAAATACATTTTTTTTTTGAAACAAACTTTTAAAATCAGCCAACTAACATATTTTACAAACTTCCCAAAAATATATTAAAATATTAGAAACCATATAAAACATTACAAAGATAAGAGAGTAATTTTCTCTCTCTTGAAACAAACTTTACAAAGGCTAATCTTGGCCAAGGCTCACAGTAGCCAAATAGCAACAATGGACAAAACTTAAAAATGCTCTTCCTCCAAGCTTCAAACCTACAATAGCACCTGCAAGAAAAATACAACAAGGGAGGGGAAACAAGCCACAAAATACCACTCTCCTCCCTACCATAGACTCACTCATGAGTCACCCCAAGCTTGGAGGTCATCCACACACAAGGATTCTTCACTCCACAATACAACAACAAACAACCAACAAAACAAGAAGAACACCCAAGGATTTAACACAACACAAAACTCATAGAAATGAGTTTGAAGTGGTAGGGGAGTGGACATCACTCAACTCAAGAGTGCCACTCCAAATATCTCAAAAACTTAACATTAACAAGGCCTCAAGCCTAAGTATTTATGTCAAAATCACACATATATCTCCATGGTTCTCAAGCCATTCAAAATGCTCATACTCATAAACTTGCCCTCAAGGCCAAAATACCAAAACTAGGAGGTGACCTCGAGGAGGTTCACTCCTCCCCCACCCACACATGTTGAGCATTTTCTCCAAATGGAGAGGCTCTTACAAACTCCCTCAAATCCCCACAACAACAAAATGCAAAATACACACACACAAGAAATGTAAAATATATAAGGAAAGGCATCAAGCCTTAAATCCTACCTTAAATAGCCTAACAAGGAAGATAGTTGAAGTAGAGCCTTTCCAACTCCACCTCCAAGTCCTCCAATTGTGCCTCCAAAAATCCCTCTAACTCTCTTCCCAAATTCAAATAAAATGAAAAATGTAATGAAATCAACAACCCTCTCTCTCCCTTCAAGAGGGATTAAAATAGGCTCTCCTCATGAGCCTTGAGGAATGGGAAGGTGACACATGTCACCTTCTCCTTCCTCCTCACATCCACTTGCAAGCTTTATGGAATGTGGGGGTGACACATGTCACCCTCCTATTCCACCAAGTCTTACCTCCTCCACTTGTGCTCTCTCACATGTGGGAGAGAAAGGTGGAGCCCAAAAAGGATGTGGGTACAACAAGTGCCCCAATCCTATCCTCCCATAAAAGCCTACAAAACCCCAAGGTACTCTCACCAATGTGAGAGAGCCTTGGAGTTGGGCCCTCCACAATTAGGGGTCTTGAAGACTCCCCAAGCCTTCAAGCAAGGTACCCCAATGCTTGGAATGAGGTGTGGATAAGGTTGAGTGTTTGACCCAACCTTCCACTCCCTAAACTTTCATTTTCGTCACTTTACTTCAAGGTGAAGTTTAAGTGACCAAATGGGAGTTATCCTAGGGTTAGACAAGCTTAAATGGTCCCTAGACCCTAGGCGTACAACCCAGGGTCACTTTTAACCTATTTTGAGCACCATAGGGTGAGTAAAATCACATGAAAAGGGGTCACAAAAATAAAAAATCAAAAATGAAATCAATTAAACATTACACCTTTACAACACCAATATCCAATTAATTGAAAAAGGGTAGACCTAGCCCAAAGGACACCATACACAAACATTACGAAAATTCATCATGCATTTACACAATTGATCTTGGTTCCACTTGGAACTAGATCAACTTAACACAAGATTTCAAAAAATGTGTGGGATGATCTCCAATTATCCATGGCTTGGTTAAAACACATGCACACTTAAACAAAAGATTAATCCAACATGTATATAATAGCCAAAGCAAGGGAAACATACACTCACACCATCGTATAATCATTTAAAACATCATAAAAAATCAAATCACAATTAGATTCATAATTTTGCATTTCTATAATCCATCTCAAGATAAAATCGCATAATAAATCCATAACATAATCTCACAACTAATATCTCAAATAATATCATAATGGGTATCACATGTCAAATCATCATTAGTGAATTAAAATAAGGATCTAGTCTCATCACAACATACCAAACATAACTAACCAAAATAAAAGCATATAGTCAAATAATTCTACATATTAGGATCAACAGTCCCCAAAAGTCAAAAATGTCTCCAAAAGTAATATGAAATGAGTAAAAAAAATAAGGGAGTGAAATAGTAGGCCTCACATCCACTGCAAAAGTAGAATACATTGCAGCAACATGTTGTTGTACTTAAATTCTTCGGATGAAGCAAACATTGAAGGATATAGGTATTGTGTATGAAGAACCAATTTTAATTTGTTGTGACATTACAAGTTGCATAAACATTTCAAAGAATTCGATGATACATTCAAGGACAAAGCATATGGAAATAAGGTATCACTTCTTAAGAGAAAAGGTGATAGAGAATGAAGTTAGGATGGAGTATGTACCTACAAAGAAACAGATGGAAGATATTTTCACTAAGCCTCTACCTAAGGATACTTTTGAGTACCTTAGGAAGAAGTTAGGAGTTATTACCCCTCCTGCTCTAAACTAAGATGCATGGGAAATGCATCAGCCCAGTGGTGTTCAAAGTTTTATTCTTTGTTCTAGATTGATATTTTTTAAAGGCTACCTCTCAGGGGGAGCAGGAAGTTGTTGCTGATATGAGTTCCTGATTAGAGACATGGTAGGCAAGTATGTGTAGAAAAAGTGAAAAGACAACCTTTACCATTGATGTCAAAGGGGGAGAGAAATCATGTGAAAAAATTAGGGGGAGAAAGTAATCAATGAAGAATCTTGTCTTGATGGCTATTATAGTTTTCCACATCAATGTTGCCATCAATGACAAAGGGAGAGATTGTTGCAAGTATGTGCTTCTGGTGTTGTCATTGATGTCAACATATTTGTGTTGTCATTGGTGTCAATTGTGCTCTTGTTTTGATGTCTAATTATATTGAGTTAGTTTCTTTGTAAGTGTTGAATATAATGAGAAAGTGGTAAGTGTTGAATATAATGAGAAAGTGTTCCAGTAAGAAATAGTGTGTTGTAGAATATCTTGGCTTACAGAAGAACAGTGTAGTGTTTTGCTTCACATTTTTTCTAGGTGTTTAGGGGAAAATTGGGATTGTTTAGTTTTTAGTGTTTAGATGTTTGAATCCTCCTTTCACCCTATACATTCAAGGATCTAGGGTCGAGTGGCAATTCACTATCATACCCTAGATCGCTGTGAGATGTAGGGAAGCTTGGATTAGGGTGTTTAATTATCAAATTTCCTTCTCTTATGCTTAATTGACCATTAAAACCCTAATTATGAAAATATGACAATAAACTGATGAATAACAGAAAAAGATCTTGTAGAGAGATGTAAAATATCAAATCATAGAGTACCTATTTTTGGGGCTCCGAGGTAGAAAAGTCAGGGACTAAGGAGCAAGTGCCCAAGTCCAAGGTACCCGTTTCTTTGTGGGATCCTAACCTTCTTCTGACACTGATCTGCACTGTAACTTCTATTTTTGAAAATTCAACTAAGGAGGACACATGAGTGAGCACCCAAGTCCTAAAAAGGCTATGGTGTCCTGCATCTCTTCAGATCCTGAATCCTTGATGTCTGTTGATCCTTCCTACAACTCTACTTTTTCCATATGTGACACCTATAGCCTGCAATCACAAAACTTTGGGAGGGGGTTGTGGTGTTTAGAGGCTTGCCTCAGTCAAGCCCTAGAGGACACTTAAGTCTCTAAACATCGTTGTTAGATAGTGAGTGCATGTCCTTGTGAGGCAGAGGCAAAAACCAAAGGAAATGATGATGAAAACACAATATAATGTCACCTTGTAATGAAGATATCATGGGAGGACTTGATGCTCTTCATTCCATGATGAAATAGATGCTCAAATCTGTAAACACAAACACACAAACCACACAATTCTACTCTTACAACACAATGAAAGCCTTGAATCACCTTTAAGATGCCAAAATGACATGAACATAATCTAGTTTACAAATGAATGCCTAAACATGCTTTTATATGCAACTACAAACACTCCTGCCAAGATTTTGGTAATTCAAACTTACCGTGTTAACATAGGACCCAAATAATGGTCACAAGACGACACCCAAAAATTGGGACTGCCCTAAAATAGGGCAGGACTAGGGCGTGGGCATCCAAGTCCTCCCCCCTATTTTGGGTAGGATAAGGCTCAAGGGGTCCTCCTAGGTCCCATTTGTCATGTTACCTAGGGCTCATTCCATCGGGATGCCAAATTATGAAGTAAGATGTCATAAATACATGCAAAAGACCCAGGAGCTAAACCTAAAGAGGGAAAAGCCCCCAAGGGGATATTTTCTGACGTTACATTTAGCCCCCACTTTAATGTATGTATAAATGCAAGGCCAATACATGCATTAAAGTAAGGTCACAAACACAACAAACACACCAAGCATGGAGAAGACATGCCAATCACATAGAAGACAATAATAGGTACGCAAAACACGGAGAAGACAATTACAGTCACATAGAACATGGAGAAGACAGTCAATGCATAGAAGACACATTAATGCATGGAAGACAGACATGATTTATTTTCTTTTTCTTTTTCTCATGAAATGCAGATGCAAGTACTGGAAATTAAACAAACCTCCCATAATACATGATGCACTCATTGCGTAGGACTTTGTATAAATAGGGCAACACACACACAAGACACACAAAACCTTCCAAAGTGCAAGAAGCACATCCCGAAGGCATTGGTCTTTATACTGCATATGGGGCAACAAACATGCCACACAAAACAAGAACACCAAAACACACACTTGAAGACACGAAGAAAACATGGCAGACAAGTGATGGTGTGTTCCCTATTTCTAGGCTCATCACCATCTCAGGCACATTACAGGCACACATTGACGATTGGGCTTTGCCACAACAATTGCTGAAAATACGCTTAAGGGTTGAGTTGGTCATAGAATTGCTCCCCACCTCCGCAGAGGACTTTTGAAAATGCAACCCCACCCATGTCACAGAGATGCTTTACAGTGAAAAGGAAGCATGGCATACAACCCCACTTGTGTCACGGAGACACCTTATAGTGAAAAGGAGGTATGAGCTCAAAAGTATATGACCCCACCCGCATCACGAAGATGCCTTACGGTGAAAAGGAGGTATACGTAATAGATTTCAAGATAGATTGGTTGATTGCAAACAAACTGAGGATGCATGAAGTACTTATTGCACTAGTCTGCACCTGAGGACAAGCACATTGCTAACATCTACAATAGACAACTTACCTTATATGCCCCCACCTTAAGGTGGTTGATATCAGGTATTGATATCAAGTACATTAAGAGGTAGGAATAAAACACACAAGGGAACACCCACTTTCGCAAAGCCCATACTCCCCGGAGGTGACATGTACTTTATAATCGCCAGATGTTACCACAAACACATCCCTGCAAGAAACATGTTAGTGTCTACAAAATCATGATAAACAACAACATTAATGCATATGATTAACCACACAAAGAGCCAAGGTTATACTATGAATTTGAAGTTCGAGGATAACCGTGGGGCTATATCATGAAGCTCTCCGCATTGAGCACCACCGAGGCTAGATTCAAAGACAAACAAAGGTGCATAGAGCAACAATATTGTTAAGGTTTGTAAATGTAATAAAAATATCATCAAATTCACTACGTAGAAAGCACAAGTGCTTCCACTAGCCAAGCGTAAGATAAAATATACAACCCCATCGTCATATTAGGAACTAAGTCCATTTTTTGATTGCTCTCGAAAGGGACACTAGGTCCGCATCAGTATAAATTTTTTTGTCATCCGCCCACTAGATAGAAACACTAGAGGAAGGGAAACAATAAATAAGAGAGGAGAAACAAGTGTCTTAGGGATAGTCACATAGGAGGGTGCCCCCAAGTCACCAAACACAACGCTATGTCTGCAAGACATAATGTACACAACAATGAATCCAGAGAGAGAGGCAATATAGAAGAATGATGATACAAATAGAAGAAGGTTACAATGGAGGCAGTCTCTTGGTATCTTGAACCTTACAAAAGAATTAGGGGTCATCCCAGGAGGCCTAAACAACACATAACACATCACAAGGGAAGCACATCATGAGAGAGAGATAAAGGGTTAGAGATACTTACCTGTAGAGAGGTCCATACTAGAGATCATCAATAGTTAAATCATTCTCTTTCTAATTGCAAACATAAGGTACCATTGCCAAGTCTTTGCCATTATTATTTTGTTCATTCTTGAATGCTTCTTGGTTTGACTCAATGTTAGGGGGAATGTGTTCTTGTTGAAGTTCATTAGCACATATATTTGGTATCCTCTTAGGTGGTGGGAGAATCAAATTATTTTGAGTGATCTCAACATCCATCCTTGAGGGATTTAATGTGAGAGACTTCTCCTCTTCCAATAGGGCTACATCCTTAGTGATGTCCAAATGATTTGAATTTTCAAACAAAGGAGGGGCATTAAAGCTCTTCTCTTCCTTAGTGAAATCCAAGATATGTGAATAATCAACTAAAGGAACAAGGTTGGTAGGATGGTCCATAGAGGTTTCATGCATTATGATAGAGTTTTTGTTGTTGTTAGATGAAAGTTTATTGTCTACCCATGGAATGTTATTTGTTGAAGGGAGTTCTTCATTCACTAATGCTTTCTTTTGGCCAGGGAGAGCATTGGAATGGCAAAGTGGAAATGGCTCTTCATTTGCTAATGCTTCATCTTGGCTAGAGTGAGCATTAGAATGAAGATTTGGTAGTATGATGTTAAGAGATGTGTCAATGAAATCATCCTCTTGCATCAAAGTGTCCTCATGAAGAGGAACAACCTTGTGAGAGGTATCATAAGACCAACCTAAGTTATCATCACATGTTTTAGCAATAGGTGCCATAGTGGAATGTTCCATAAAGTCATCTAAGGCTTCATATAACATCTTGAGGTCATCACTAGTATATATATATTATTGATCATGAATTTAGTGAGATCATCCAATATCCAGGGGTATATTCCCATAAAGTTTGTGAAGCTATTAAAATCAGATATATAACAAAGGATTTCGTATGTAGATCACATAGAGAGATCAACATCATGAATGTGTGCTATTTTTTCCAAAACTTGAGGATGTTTATCAGTGAATTTAGAGAAATGATCAATGTCTACGATGTATGCAAAAAAATCTTCTAAAGAAGTAGCCATGATATATGTCTTCAAATCAATGCAAAATCAGATTTTGAAAGCTTTTCAAAATTGAAGCAAGAGAAAAGTGCCAAGTTACATGCAAAAAATGACCTAAATGCTCAATTTTTTGTACTTTTTCAATGCAAATATATGGAGGCAAAGGTGTTGTAAGGATTTTGTTCAGGGGTAGAAAATTATATGTTTGATATTAGTCCAAAACAGCAATAGGATCCTTATCAACACATTCTTGATGCAAATCCAAGATAATTATGCCAAGTCAAACTATAGTGAAAATATGTCAAAATAGGCACTTTTTTCACCAAAACTCAATGCAAAGGAGCATAACAAAGGGTGTTGTGAGGAAAGTGATGATGGAAATAAAATTATATCAGTAATAATAGCCATTTAATGTCAAAATATCCAACACAACACACTTTAAGTGCAACTTAAGGTAAAACGCTAGTGAAAATATAGCAAAAATAGGTTATTTTTCACGGTTTTTCAATTCCAAGACCTAGCAAAAGGGGTGTTGTAATGAATTTAAGAAGGTGTAGAAAATAAAATCAATGATAATAGTCACCTCAATCCATAAAATTGATCACAACACGCTTGGAGTGCAAACTAGGTCAAACCCTAGGGCAAAAATAGTCAAAATGTGTAGTTTTTCACCAAATTTTCAATACAAGAGCCCATTAAAAGGGTGTTGTGAAGATTTTTAGGAGGGGTATAAAATTATTACCCTGATAACAGCCAACTAATGCAAAATTATCCTTCACAACACGCCTATGGTGCAAGTTTATAGAGTTGATAAGGCCAAATTTAGTGAAAATTGTTGTTTTAAAGCCCTAGGTTTGAGATCTTGACACAAAATGCTACATGAATATTTTAAAGTCTGATTTATGATTAAAATTAAGTATAATCAGATCTGAAACTGATTTTCAAGCCCTTATATACAAAATGCCAATGCAAATTTAATGAAAATGGATGAAAATTGCTAGTTTTTGGTTGAAAATTTCTATGCAAAAATGCAAATATTTTGAATCTAAATGCAAATTTACACTAAAATGCAAGAGTAAAGCCAAATTATAATTTGAATGAGACTCTAAAATCAGTAGAAAAATCTGAAAGAAGATTTTGCCTACTAACCCTAGATTTTGGAATTACTAGGTTATATGAAAATTGTCAAAATTTTTACAAAAGCCTAGCAAATTAATGATGAAAATGCAATGCAAATTTCTAATTTTTTGTTTTTTTTTCTATAGTTTATATCAGATCTGATGAAAAAATCATGAATTAGGAAAATTTAGAAAGAATTGATGCAATTTAGTAAGCCAAACAATGCAATTTTTTTGAATTTTTCAAAATTTTTAATTTTTTTGAATTTTTCTCAATGCGATAAGATGAAAGACTATATGAATGAATGAAATCAATCCAAATATGAAGACAAACACTCAAAAAGTTGAAATTTAAGTCCAAAAACATGGTTTCACCAAAATATTTAGGGGAAAATTGGGATTGTTTAGTTTTTAGTGTTTAGATGTTTGAATCCTCCTTTCACCCTATACATTCAAGGATCTAGGGTCGAGTGGAAATTCACTATCATACCCTAGGTCACTGTGAGATGTAGGGAAGCTTGGATTAGGGTGTTTAATTATCAATTTTCCTTCTCTTATGCTTAATTGACCATTAAAACCCTAATTATGCAAATACAGCAATAAACTGACGAATAACAGAAAAATCTCTTACAGAGAGATGTAAAATATCAGATCACAAAGTACCTATTTTTGAGGCTCTGAGGAAAAAAAGTCAAGGACTAAGGAGTGAGCACCCAAGCCCAAGGTACCAATTTCTTTGCGATATCCTGACCTTCTTCTGACACTGATCTGCACTATAACTTTTATTTCCATAAATTCAACTATAGAGGACATAGGAGAGAGCACCCAAGTCCTGAAAAGGCTCTAGTGTCCTACTTCTCTTCAGATCTTGAATCCTTGATGCCTGTTGATCCTTCTTGTAACTCTACTTTTTCCAGATGTGACATATGTAACCTGCAATCACAAAACTTTGGGAGGGGCTTGTGGTGTTTAGAGGCTTGCCTCAGTCAAGCCCTAGAGGACACTTAAGTCTATGACCACCGTTGTCAGATAGAGAGAATGTGCCCTTGTGAGGCAGAGGTAAAAACCAAAGCAAATGATGATGAAAACACAATATAATGTCACCTTGTAGTGAATATATCATGGGAGGAAGATACTCTTCATTCCATGATGAAATGGATGTTCAAATCTGCAAACACAAACACACAAACCACACAATTCTACTCTTGCAACACAATGAAAGTCTTGAATCACCTTTAGGATGCCAAAATCACGTGAACATAATCTAGTTTACAAATGAATGCCTAAACATTCTTTTATAAGAAACTACAAACACTCTTGCCAAGATTTTCATAATTTAAACTTACCGTGTCGGCATAGGACCCAAATAATGGTCACAAGCTAACACCCAAAAATTAGAACTGCCCCAAAATAGGGCAGGACTAGGGCGTGGCTGCCCCAGTCCTCCCCTCCTATTTTGGGTAGGGTAAGGCTCAAGGGGTCCTCCTAGGTCCCATTTGTCATGTTACCTAGGGCTCATTCCATCGGGATGCCAAATTATGAAGTAAGATGTCCTAAATGCATGCAAAAGACCTGGGAGCTAAAGCTAAAGAGGGAAAAGCCCCCAAGGGGACATTTTCCAACATTACTCTAGGTTGAATATCTTTATCTATAGATTGAAATTTAAGTTAATGAGTGTCTTTAGATGATATATTCCAAGTCTGAGCCGTCGGTATAAAGAATTGAGTGAGTTATGTTCACCAGAATAAAAATAGTCTTTTTTGTGCATTTAGTGGTGATAGGTAGAATGTATTGTGCTCCGTATTTCTCTGTAGTTAAGTTTTATGGTATGTGGTTCTAGAATTTTAAGTTAGTGATGATGTTATGTGTCTTCAATGCAAATGGTTTGTGATTTGGTGATCTGCAAGCGATCTTTCATCTGTGATAGTGGTCGACAGTGATGTTCTTGTGCTCCGGTTTGAAGAATCTTATTGATAAAGTGGTTAGAGGTTGTGCGGATAATCTTGATGATTATAAAGTTCTTGTGGATGTCCCTAGATCATGCTCCTATATTTGGATTGGTCTGCAAGGTGTAATCTGGATTGTGCATGAAGTGTGTTTTTGAAAATACTTGTGTTAACATCAATTTTAGCCGACTTGGTTGTTGACATGTCTTGTGATTACACTTTGAAGTTTGTAATAGTGTGTTGTAGCATGGAAGATTGAATTTGAGTCCCAGCTAAGGTGCAACATGGTCCGTATTCATTTCTTTTCTTTATAAATCTATTTAGGTCCAGACCTATTATGATGTAATGTATGTTTACTGACCTTGGAGATTGTTCCCATGGTTGATGATTGTAATGCTGACCTTGATGATCATTCCAAGGTTGACGAAGTGTATAAATACTTGTAATGAATTTGTGAAAAAGATTGAAGTGCAAAAATGTGAAGATAAGACTGAAGTGAAGTAGCAGAGTAGAGCAGAGGTGTTTGTGCTTCAATGAAATTAAACCTTGGCATGGAGTAGATGTTGTTATTTCAATTCAACCCTTTGGCAGTGAGCCACCCTTCTTACAATGAGCATTCATTTTGGATAGTGAGCCTTTGATTTTCAGTATTGATATTACATATTATCTTGTGAGCTAACACTCGCTGTGGTTTTTCCCTTATAGAGTTTTCCACATAAAAATCTGGTGTCTCATGTGTTGAATATGTTTATGTGTTTTAGTTTCTGAGTTCATACTTTCATGGTTAAATACAATAACAGTGTTTAAGAAGTAAATGAGTCAATGGTTTTGAAGTTTTGGAGACAACTGATTCATCCCCCCCTCTCAGTTGTCTTGCCCTATTCAACATTACCAACATTGTGGACTTATGTAATGAATTGTTTTCTCTATGTAATGTATTATATGTATATGAGGAAACTATGATTGTATATGACCCATATGGATTATTAGTGGTATATGACACTAATAAATTGAAGGGGTTTTGGAATTTATGCAAGGATACTTGCAATTGTCATGAGTCAATTGAGTTTTGATAATGATATCGTGTTGTGGAACATGTATATCATCGAATTGACATTATATGATAACTTTAATTTGGGATCATCAAAATGATTGTGATCACATGGATGCTTTAATGCTTAGCATTATCATTTCATGTTAATTAATTCCTTTAACATAGAGTCGATATGGAATGTTTAAAGAATTAATGATGTATGATATGGTATTTTGGCATTGTTCTTATTATTTTATTTGGTTTAATTAATCGTGTTGTTACAACATCTTTAATAAATTTTAAATAAATATTTAAAAAAATAATATCATCACACAACTATAGTTGTTTGTTATAAAAATTAACAATCAATTTATTAAATCCATGAAGTAGGAAGGAAAAGAATAATTTTATACTAATAACTAAGTTGGACATTTTTTTTAGTCAGTTAAAATTTTATAAGTTTTATGAGTATCTTCATTTTAATTTTGTGGAGTAAGGGAGGTATTTTAAGTAGTCTTTTTCACATTCAATTTATTTTTATAAGTTAGAGAATATTAATTTGTAAAGTTTGATCCATAAAATTTCTTCCTAATTTTCATTTTAATTTTATGGAGTAAGGGAGGTATTTTAAGTAGTCTTTTTCACATTCAATTTATTGTTATAGTTTAGAGAACATTAATTTGTAAAGTTTGATCCTTAAAATTTTTTCCTAATTTGTAAAGTTTAATCCTTAAATTTTTTTCCTAATTTTCTCTATATTTTTAGTGAAGGGTGTAAGGTTTATGTTATTGTAATTGTGAATAGATTCCTTTTGGAGTCTATCCATGATGTATTTTTTCTAATCCAAACATTGATTATGCTAAAAATTTGGGATGAAAGGATAAAAGATCCTAGATGTAGTTGATGTATTTGGCTAGAGAGGTAGAGGAATAGTGTTGAAAAATCATGATGTAAGATTATAAATTATCTACACTATCCTAATTATGTGTATTGAAACATTGTCAATGAGATTTAGTAATTGAATCGATATGTTGAATATAGGAATTGTTTAAGATGAAAAATGATGAAGAGGATGTGTTTGTGTTTAGGGTTGATTTTGCTAGTTTGTATGAATCCCCCTTTCACCTCTAAACATTCAAGGACTTCAGCCGAGTAGGAAGTCTACTATAGGCCTTCGATCACTCAGAATATAGGGGAAAATTGGAATTGTGTGATTTAGTTATTGAATTAAGTCCACTTATCCTCAAAACCCTAATTATGCAAAATTCAGGAAAATGCTCGCACACAGAGATATCAAATGACAATCAAATGTGTACCAAATTTTCAAAGTTTAGAAAGCGGAAAAGTCAGGGACTAATGAGCAGGCGCCCTAGTCCAATGCCACAGTTTTTGTGGAGATCTGGGAATCTTGTCTGCAACCTATTTTGCTATTATAGAGATTTTCCTGTTGCGGGATTTGGATGACTAATGAGCAGGCACCCGAGTCCAGGTCCCTATTTTATTCTCTGATCTACAATTCTAACAGTCTACACTGCTCTCCTGCAACTCCACTTTTTCTGCTTTCACAACCTGTAACCTGTAATCATGGAAAAATGGGTTGGGGGTTGTGGTGTTTAGAGGCTTACCTCAGTCAAGCCCCAGAGAGACATTCAAATCTTTCAAACATCATTGTTAGATAAAGAATGTGTATCCCTACGGGATAGATGCAAAATCCAAATGATAAATAATTGAAAACATAATTGATATCATCTTGTAGCTCATGGAAGGAAGATGCTCTTCATGCCATGAGGAGATGGATGCCAAATCTGCTAATACAAACACAATAACAATGCTCTACTTTGCAACACAATGAATATTTTGAATGCTCTAATCACAAGAATGCATAAAATTCATAATTGCCATCTAATTTCCATCTAGTTTAGAATTGAATCACTAATCATGCTTATATATGCAACTACAAACATTCCCGCTAAGAATTTTGTAATTGAAACTTACCGTGTCGGTATAGGACCTAAATAATAGTCATAAACTGACACTCCAAAATTGGTCCTGACCTTAAATAGGGTAGGACAAATGCATGAGTACCCAAGTCCTCCCCCTATTTCAGGTAGGACTTATGTCAAGTGCACCCCCTAGGTCCCATTTGCCTTGAAACTTCAGGGTTTTCTCATTGCGATGTCAAATTAACACGAAAAATTATCTAAATGCATAAAAGGACCTGGGAGCTAAACCTTAGGAGGGAAAATCCCCCAAGGGGACATTTTTCTAACATAACATTTAGCCCCCACTTTAATGTATGTATAAACGTAAGGCCAATACATGCATTAAAGTACGGTCAACAAACACAGCAAACATGCCAAGCACGGAGAAGGCACGCCAATCACAGAGAAGATAGTAATAGGCACGTAAAACATGGAGAAGACATTTACAGTAACTCAAAACATAGAGAAGACAACATTGAAGGCACGCAAAACATAGTGAAGACAGTCAATGTAGTGAAGATAGTGAATGCAGTGAATATAGGGAATGATTTTCTTTTCTTTTTCTCATATATATGAAATGCAGATGCAAGTGCAAGGAAAGTAAACACACCACCCATAATGAAGGAGGGACTCATCACCAGTGGTCTTTAAGACTGCATATGGGGCAACAGACATGCCATACAAATCCCAAAGCATAGGAGGGACTCATCGTCACTAGTCTTTAAACTATGCTTGGGAACAAACACGCAATACACACACACTTGGAAGACACAGAGAAAACATGGCAGACAAGCGATGGAGTGTTCCTATTTGTAGGTTCATCACCATCTCAAGCACATTACAGGCACACACCAATGATTGTGCTTCACCACAACAATCACCGAAGACACGCTTAAGGGTTGAGTTAGTCACAAAACCGCTCCTCACCTCGCGATGAGGAATTTTAAAAATGATAGGATGTGCACTCTTTTTAAGAAATACACCATCCCCACCTCGTGATGAGGGTTTAAGATAAAAAAGGGATGCGATATCCCCACTTCGCGATGAGGGCTTAAATGATGGCAAACAAATCTCAAAGTGTAGGAGGGACTCATCGCCACCAATCTTTAAGACTACACCTGAGAACAAGCACATTGCTAACATCTACAATAGATAGCATACCTTATATATGCCCCCACCTTAAGGTGGTTGATATCAGGTATCGATATCAAGCACGTTAAGGTAGGAAGAAAACACACAAGGGAACATGAGCTCTCATAAAGCCCATGTCCCTTGGAGGTGACATGTACTTTACAATCGCCAAATGTTCCCACAAACACATCCCTATAGAAAAAGTGCTAGTGTCCATATAATCATGATGAATAATAATGCATATGATCAACCACATAAAGAAATGAGGAATGCAAGATTCAAGATAGACAAAGTGCATGGAGAAGCAACATTGTTATGTTTTGTAAGTGCAATAAGACACCATCAAAATCACACGACAAAGTGCATAGAGTGATTCTACTAGCCAAGCGTCGGATAATATATAACAACCCCATCGTCATATAGGAACTAAGTCCAATTTTTTATTTCTCACTAAATGGACACTAGGTCCGCATCAGTATAATATATTTTTTGTCATCCACCTACTTGGTAGAATCACTAGAGGAAAGGAAACAATAAATTGAGAGAGGAGAAACAAGTACCTTAGGGACAGTCATGTAGGAGGGTGCCCAAGTCACTAACCGCGATGCTATGTCCATAAGACACAACACACAATAGTGAAAATAGAGGAGAAGCAATATAGAAGAATTATGATACAAATAGAAGAAGGGTCACAATAGAGGCAGTCTCCTAGTATCCTGGACCTTACAAGAGAGTCAAGGGTCATCCTAGGAGGCCTAAACAACACATAACACATCATGAGAGATAAAGTGTTAGAAATACTTACCTGTAGGGACATCGAACTAAGTGTTGTCATCGAGCAAATCATCATCATCTTCCCACTTTGGAATGTTAGAGGAAAGTGGGACATAAGGTACCATAGCCCAACTCTTATTCTTGTCTTGAAGTTGTCCATTCTTAAGATCTTCATGGTTTGATTCAATACTTGGTGAGATGTTTTCTTGTTGAGATGCAAGTCATTGGGCATAAGCTTGTCATCTCATTCTTTTTTTTGCTTGTCTATTTCTTTTTGTCCTGCCACTTATCTTTTGTAAGATAGTGTTTTTCTCTTCCATAGGTTTTTGTGTTTTAGAGGAGGAAGCACCAGGATCAAACCTCATTTGTCTAGGTAGAATATTTTGTTGTTGACGACTACCTCCCGATCCTTGTAAGGATGGTAGGGGAGGAACCTCAGCATAGGGTTGATTTCCTTTCAGTCTAGGATTCTCTTCAAATGTGAGTTGTTCATCTCTTGTTGTTTCTTGCATAGAAGGACTAGCCACTTGATGTAATAGTTTTGTTTTGTATTTTCTATAGCCCAAGAATTTAAAGTCTGTTCGTGGCTCCAGTTCCACCTCAGATCTTTCCCAAAGGTAATTCAGTGTAAAATGTTATCTTGTAATCAAAGGTTTATACCTATTACGATGAATAGTATGCACTTGTCCATTCAAGGGAAATTTTACATAGTTATAAATTGTTGAAGGGATAGCTTTCATAGTCTTTAACCATGGATGTCCTAGTTTTATATGGAAAAGGTCATAAATGGGGACAACATAAAACCATTGTTCTATAGATTTCTCAAATACAGTGATCGATAAAGATATCTTCCCAAAAGTGTTTTCAAAGGTTCCCTTATGTGTCTTAATCATCATATTTGAAGGGTCATAAAGCCTTGCATTAATTGATGTGAATAGAGGTACTCTTCCATTTCCACATTAGTCATGCAATTAGGATCAATAAGGGTTCCGTCCACAGGATTTCCCATTATTTTCATAGTGATATAGAGAGGTCCTTCAATTTCTCCAATTGTTCTATCATGAGGTGTAAACATAATTTCAGGTTCGGGGACCTTTCTTTTCATGTGATGTCTAGGAGGGAACCTATTATTGTTGTTGTGATTAGAATCCATGCGTATATGTATTATGTATTCAAATCAATGTGAAATCAGATTTTAAAATCTTTTCAAAATTTATGCAAAAGACAAGTGCAAAACTATGTATGAAAATGACCTAAAATGCTTGATTTTTTCAACTTTTTTCAATATAAATAAGTGAACGAAAAGGTGTTTTAAGGAAATTTATCAGGAGTAGAAAATAAGATGTCTGATAGCAGTCCAATACAGAAATAATATCCTTCACAACATAGTCAAAACCTAGTGAAAATACACTGCAATTTTTCAAAACTTTTCAATGCAAAGACCCAATAAAATGGGTGTTGTAAATAATTTTATGAGGTGCAGCAGATTATATCAGTAATATTAGCCACCTAAAGCCATAAAATATTTCACAACACACTTGGAGTGCAAATCTAGGTCAAACCCTAGGGCAAATATGGCCAAAATATGTAATTTTTCACCAAATTTCAATGCAAAAGAGTATGACAAAGGGTGTTGTGACGAAAATGATGATGGAAAGTAAATTATAACAGTAATAAAAGCCACCTGATGCCAAAAAATCTGTCACAAAATGATTATAGTGCAACTCAAGGTTAAACCCTAGGGAAAATATAGCTAAAATATGCAAATTTTCACCAAATTTCCACTGTAAGAGGCCAATAAAAAGGTGTTGTAAAGAATTTTAGGAGGGGAAATAGATAATAACCCTAATAAAAACTAATTAGTGTAGAAAAATCCTTTACAACACACCTATGGTACAAATCTAGAGAGATGATAAGGCCAAAATCTAGTGAAAAATTAAGGTTTTCAAACCCTAAGCATGAAATTTTGCAAACAAACCACTATGATGCAATAATACAGTTAGAAATCAGTCTTAATGAGTGTTAAAAAGGTAGTAAAATCTAAAACAAGATTTTGACTACAAACCCTAGCTAATGCAAAACTAGGTTATAAGGAAAAATGTACAACTTCAAGCAATTTTTGTCAATTTAAGCGTGAAAATGCAATCTAAATAAATGTTGAGTGAAAAATTTCTGTATTTTAAATAAGATCTAATGATAATGACAGAAATTTATTGAAATTAAATGCCAACTAACTCAAATTATATGAAAATGCAAGCTAAAATGCCAATTTTTTCAAAATTTTCAAATTTTTTGTAATTTTTCAAATGCAATAAGATGAATAATGAAATGAATGAATGAAATGAATGTAAATCTGAAGAACAACACTTAGTAAGGTGCCAAAAATTCCAAAAACATGGATTTACCAAAATGTTTACGGTGAAAAATGATGAAGAGGATTTGTTTGTGTTTAGGGTTGATTTTGCTAGTTTGTACGAATCCTCTTTTCACCTCTGAACATTCAAGGACTTTAGCCAAGTAGGAAGTATACTACAAGATTTTGGTCACTCAGAATATAGAGGAAAATTAGAATTGTGCGATTTAGTTATTCAATTAAGTCCACTTATGCTCAAAACCCTAATTATGCAAAATTCGGAAGCAAACAAATAGATTATGGAAAATTCTCACACAGAGATATCAAATGACAATCAAATGCATACCAAATTTTAAAGTTCAAAATGCATAAAATTTAGGGACTAATGAGCAGGCACCCTAGTCTAGTGCCATAGTTTTTGTCGAGATCTGGGAATCTTGTTTGTAACATGTTCCTACTGTTCTAGAGATTTTCTTGTTGCAGGATCTGAAGGACTAATGAGCAGTCACCTGAGTCTAGGTCCCTATTTTCTTCTCTGATCTACAATTCTGATAGTCTACACTACTTTTGTACAACTCCACTTTTTCTGCTTTCACAACCTGTATCCTGCAATCACAAAAAATGGGTTGGGGGTTGTGATGTTTAGAGGCTTACATCAGTCAAGTCCTAGAGAGACATTCAAGTCTCCCGAACATCGTTTTCAGATAAAGAGTGCATATCCCTGTGGGATAGAGGCAAAATCCAAATGATAAATGATTAAAAACACAATTGATATCACCTTGTAGTGAAGATCTCATGGAAGGAAGATGTTCTTCATGCCATGAGGAGATGGATGCCAAATCTACAAATACAAACACAATAACAATGCTCTGCTCTACAACACAATGAATATTTTGAATGCTCTAATCACAAGAATGCATAAAGTTCACAATTGCCATCTAATTTCTGTCTAGTTTACAAATGAATCACTAATCATGCTTATATATGCAACTACAAACATTCCTGCTAAGAATTTCGTAATTCAAACTTACCGTGTTGGCATAGGACCTAAATAACAGTCATAAACCGACACTCCAAAATTAGTCCTGACCTAAAATAGGGCAAGACTAGGGCACGAGTGCCCAACTCCTCCCGCCCTATTTTAGGAAGAACTTATGTCAAGTGCATGCCCTAGGTCCCATTTGCCATGAAACTTGAGGGTTTTCTCATCAGGATGTCAAATTAACATGAAAAATGCTCTAAATGCATAAACAAGACTAGGGAGCTAAACCTTAGGAGGGAAAAGCCCCCAAGGGGACATTTTCTGACATAATAGGAATATAATTTGTTACTAGAATAGCAGCGAGGAGAATCAAGTGAGAGATATAAATATGAAATAGTGATAGGTAGCAAGGAGAGTTTATAATCATAGAAATAAAAAGGTAGTCTTAATCTATATCTTAAACCTAAGGAAAATTAGGGTTCACTCTTGGTTCATCCAAATGAATTCAATTAAATTAGGTTTTTTTTAATTTCTAACAAAATCTAGGGATACTTCTAGTTTAATTATAACATTTAGATATATATCAAGAATATATTATGGACAAAGGATAGAGTTGAAATGAGAGAACAATTTTAAATGGTTTGATGTGGGTGATAACATAAAAGTGTGTCTTGATTTTTAGTTTAAGTGGGTTGTCCAAATAAACATTAATTTTTTTATTATTGTCTTTCAATTGTAAAAAACAACCTGTTAAAAATATGAAGATAATATAAATGAATGATTTATGAGATTTTCTATGTAGATTCATTTCTAATTTTTTATAAAAAAAAAAGATTTATCCCATTTTAAAATATTTGTTAATAATGTGTTTATTATACTTTATAGTATTTATTAATGAGTAATACTTCCCTATAATGTATAACTTGAGGTAGAAATAAAATATTTTCATAATTTTTATTACATAGATCATTAACACAAATACGTGGGGCACACATTTTTTTGTAATTTTCTATATACCCAAATTATTATTATTTTATTGTTAAAAGAACATCAATATGAAGTGTAGTTTTGTTTTTGTATTTTTTCATTGTTTACTATTTTTTATGTGTGTCCACTATAGGTCTTTATTATTTGTAATAAACCTTTGTTGATTAGAAAATAGAAAATAAATGAAATAAAATAAAATATATTAAAACCTATATATTTTTTGGAAATCTTATTTTTAGGGATACATTCATGAAAAATTTCATGGCATGATGAATTTGTTTAATTGTTAAAAATGTGATTTGAATTAGTACTTTTTGTCCAACAAAATGCTAAAATATGGTTTGGATGGAATTGATTGCCACATAGATGCCACATAAGCACCTATGATTAGAGGAACTTCAAGTTCCTTGATACTTAAACAAAAGTGAGGTGGGCCAAAGCACAACCAACCCCTTTATAATTTTTGGGAGCTTCAATTGAAGGTCCTTCCCACATGGATGTAGAAAGACCTTTGATCAAAGGACCTTCTATAGAAGATGACAAAAGTCACATGTTTTTTCATGAAAAATTATTTCTTGAATTGACAAGTGGCCCACACATGAGACACATCTTTATGCTTCAACCCATCTCTTGTGTAACATTAAAATCTACACAAAGTAATACCAAAAAAATTCAATACTTAAATAAAAATGAATAAAATAACTTTAAATATAAATGCTAAGTCTATTGTGGTTTTGATGCATTGGTCACCCCCTTAGGTGGCTACATGAGACCAAGTCTTCTTAGGAAACTCCTAGAAGGTAGCATTCCTCAAATGTGTAGGTTTCCTAGAAAAAGGAGATTTGTAATGTTGGTTACATTGTAATAATGCATATCCTTTTGATTTGAACTAGATGTAAGTATTCTAGAGTAGAGATGTTAATTGACAGATGAACAAATGGAATGATTACACTACAGAACACCTAAAATGTGGAAGGATGACATGTCTAACCATGGTAAAAAAATTCAAGGTTACTTAAAGGTAGGAGGGGCCTAGATGACATGGTCAACCATGGTTAGACACATTGGACTAGTTTTGAGAAGCAAAGAGGACAAGGTGATACATCCATTAGGAGATCATATGGAGATTTGTGTATGACAAATTCATGGGATGAACTATAAGGTGATATAAGGCACTTAGTATTCTTTCAGGCTAAGGGTCATTAGGAAGTGATCTCACCCTAGCCATAACTCACCTTGACCTAGACAATATTTCATTTAATGAGAAGCTCACATGATAAAAAAATTCATACACATAAGTTAGTAACCATTTTGATATATACAAAATTACATTATTTCCTTTCCTTCTTTTCTCTTGATTTTGGTTAGGATAATTTGGATGAGTAGTTTCCTTAGGTTAGGAAAATACTGTTTATTTTTTTTTCATCCAAATTTGAAGTATTTCTTGAAGGTTTTTACATTATGTGAAAAGCTAGGAGAGCATGTGTATTCTACTTAGTTTTTAATTGATCATCTATCTTGGTAGCATGTCGATAGGCTTGAACTTGGAAAACTTGTCAAAAGGAAATAAATACATAATGGATTGTATGTAGTGTTGGAGTCTTCTTGTGTATTTTATACTGTGTTTTTTTTGCAACTATCTAAATATGCATACATTTTTAGTGAACTCATTTATACATTTTGGAATTGATTGGTCCTTCTTTTGTCTCAACAATTGTAATCTCTTGCAAACATCATGATACTTCTTGAGAGGATAGTATAATTTAGGTAACAATCAAAAGAACTTGGGCCATGCATCAATGGGCTGAAATTCACTTTTTTTACATTGTAGTACTTCCATGTCATAATCACTAGGTTGGACATCTTAAACATTATAACTTGAAAATTTCAAAAATTGTGAAGTTATGGACATGTCTAATACACCAATAGTTGTTGAATCCATTCATCCAACACCTTTGTATTGACTCTCCTTAGAATACGAGGATGTCAATATTAATTTGTACCTTGAATAGATTTTGGTGTTGAAAAGAACTAGTAGTAGTAGGTGTTGTGGGACCTAGTTGAATCATTAGATCATTGACTAGCAAGAAAAATTTAGTTCTTTGATCTTCTAAAGTCATTTATACAAGATTTTGGAATTCTATGGAAGGAGGATTCTTTACATTATCAAACATATTAGCCTTATGCCATCATAAGGCTAATATGGTAGATTGAAACAATACTATGCTGTGTATACACTCTTTATGGTACTACAAGAAATTAGTCATACATGAAAAGAAGCATAAAAAAATTTAGAGAGTAGTATGAGATTTTAGGGAGAAAAATTTCAATACTATTTTTTTAAAAAAATTATGTCAGAATTGAATGAATAATGGCTTAATATAGAGTCTCTTTGATACCAATTATCCATGCTAATTTTTGATGTTTAAATGGAAGAAAATTCATAAACCTATTAATGAAAATAGCTATAAATAATTAACTTGCAAACCATATTGAACATGAAATAGATCTGAAAAAAATACCGTGAAACCACTACATATTACAGACCACTAAACATTACATTACAGACCACTAAACATTACAGAGAATAGTAAATATAGCTCTTCTATTCTTCATCAACAACATATTATACATGTATACAATGATAGATTTAGAAACCAAAACTCTAATTTTGGTTTCTAATTTTTTGGGTCATATGAAGAGATGATTATATAGCATCAAGAGAATGTATATGGAAGGATAGAGTTTTTATAATGTTAAACCGATAGGAATTAAGAAGAATAGGATTATAAAATATTTATTAGATGGTTCAATTCTAATAAACATTGATGTATCTTTTAATCAATTCTTGATCTTGAAAATGAAGTGTCACATGGTTGGTAACTGCATTTGTCTTCCCATCTAGTTATTCATGCCACCATAAAGGCATGCCATTGGTTGCCACTTCACATCCCTGCACAAACCCAGTTGCAGACAAAATTGAGAAAAAATATGTTATTGAGGGATTTTTCGCACTGACCGATCTGTACAAATATCTAAAAGACAAGCCTGTAAGTTTTCCCCCAAAACCCATTTATGTCACGTCCTCATCATCACATGCTCCCTATCATCTATTATATTATCAGCCATGTTACCTGAAACAATGCGCTTAGCAATCAAAACAAACAAACAAACTATTATCCCATAATTTCCATTGAACGGTCACTGAAAAAGAAATAATTATGCATGTGGCAGAGCAGAAAAATTGAATCCTATTGATTTGTTTTGCAGGCAGCAGAATTCTCGTGCTCTTTCACGTTGCATTTCTGACGCCAAAATAATGGCTCTGTGGACCACCATTAACTCAGAGAATAGCTTATTATTTGATGGGCAACATTGTAAATGGCCAAATACAGTGTTTATTTTAGTGGGTGCCTTTGGATTGTTCCACCAACTGCCACTCACATTATTTAAGCCATCTCTTCATTCATGCTTGCCTCTGCTCTCGTCAAAAGCGTGTTTTCAAATATCCAGACACCCTTTGATCTGCAGGACACAACAGAGATACAAACCTTTTCTGGAATCCAAGCTAACATCACAATAGTGAAATAGATACAATTTTTAAGTATGTAGTGTTTTATTGGGAAGGTGACATTTTGGGAAGTTTCTGTGTTTTATTTCTGTGAACATTGTTTAGATGTAATAAGTGTTATAAATTATGGAATGGAATCCTTTTATAATTCACCATATTTCATGACCTAACTTATAAGAGGCTTGTAGCAATCCATTAGTGAAATATGAACCAATGAAGATTGATTAATGAAAAACACCTCACATAATATAAATTAACATTGACATTGACCTTGAAAAATACCTCACATAATAAATTAACATTGACATTGACTTTGACTATCAGCTAGTCATTTGGAAGAGTTTAAAAACAATCCACTGGTTGTTTACAGTTAGCTCTTACATTCTTAATGTACATTTGTTTAATAGTCAAAGCATAATAGACATCAGATTTCCACAGTCCATGATATTGTATCTGAGTGTTTCAGGATTTAACTATGTGAAAGTTTTTTCTTTAACGTTTGGGATCACACTCCTGATCCATCATCAAGAAGAAGAAAACCAAAGAGTAAGAAGAAAGTCTGTTTTAAAATAAGAAGATTATTTTCCACCTTTGAATCTCATTTTATTACTTTCTAAAATTATCATTGGCCGCTTCACCATTAAACCAATTGTTTGTACCATCTTATCTATCAATATTTCACAACAAAATATTCATTAAATTATACAAAGCATTGCCACTGAGTTGGGTGTGGAGTGCTCCACTATTATTACTGAAGACTAAATTATTTTTTTTCTATAATAACCAAATACAGTCTCTGTGTTTTTTCCTTGAGAGATTTTACAATATTAATCTCTTAATTCTTTTTATAATTTATTGTTACATAAATCAAAATATACTTTCAACTAAAAACTAAGAACTAAAAAATATTAACAGCTACTCTCATTTTATTTTACTTTATATTTGGTGTTGGTTTTTCTCTCCTGTAACTCTTTCTTTCTTTAATATGAATCAATAAAAAAAAAACATTGACAACAAATAATCACCAACCATGAACTAACATAACTGAATTTTAAAGGCTTGCAAGTAAAAATAATTTTATATAACTGAGCATGAGCCTCAGTCGGCCTAGCAGAGGATCAAGAGTTGACCCTGTACAACAGTTAAAAATAATTAATAGACCTGCTGCTCTTTGTTTACCCAACTGCCACTCCTAATAATAAGAGGAAGATGGCTTTCAATTTCCACAAGGAAATCTGAAAAATGTTTTGTACGGCTTTGAAGATCTTGTTTTTTTTTCTTCTTTATTTGTTATCTGAATTGTTTTCCAGATATTAGTAGTCTCTATCATCTTCAATTTTTTTTACAATTACTTATTATTAATTTGATTTATTTACTAATTAAAATTTATGGGATTTGTTTTTAAAAACAAAATTTGTGAATTATTGTTTTTTTTTTTTTATAAATTTATATTTAAACATAGTCAGTTATTAGGGGAACTTGTTGTTAGAGTTGGTGTGGCAAGGGTTTGGGGCTTGAAATGTTAACTTACTTTTACATTGAAGCTTTTTGTAGGATGACATATTTGTCATAGCTCATCTAGGTTTTTTGTGTTGAGGTTTTAATGTATGGTATGGCGATCAAAATTGATTTTTATTTAGATGTAGGTGTCCACAGTGCCCTTGATTTATTAATTGAGTCATGTGGGCATATACACACATTTCAATAGATTCACCTGGATTATGCATCTATTACACCTATCCATTCACCCATCTCTATAAATTTGTTACCAACCTTGATTTTATCATTCCCATGTTCCAGCTCATTTTCTTGGACCCATGGATATAACCCCTAATATTTTAAAATTCAACTTCAAATTTTGGTTGACACTCACCCATTCCTTTCTTGCTTAGAGCTAACTAAACACATGTTTGTGTGATTTATTGCTATGTACTTGTATTTAAAGACATTCAATTGCATTCATTTATTATCATGGAATAGCAAGGAAAATCATTCGCATTTATGAAAGCAGCATGCTAGGAATACTCCCATTAGTGCACTAAAATGAATTTGCATAATCATCCTAGAAGCATCTACATGTTTGAAAAGTGTTATCTTCAATCATTCGCATGATTGTAAATGTTAGGATTAAGGTGATATTAGCCTTGCAAATCCTATGTACTAATGTCAGATCTCCATACATCTTGGAATGGGTATTTGGATGACTATGGTGGTTGATAAATATTATAATTTTACTTGTAACTTAAAATATTAGTTGTACTGATAGTAAGGAAGAGATTCCTTATGATAGTGGTGGTTAGGAAGGGCTTTGACTTTATTTATCACTTTCTCATTCCTAGGTTGGAGACTAGAGCATCTTGTGTTATGACAAGTGGGGTCCATAGAGTGTAATGGCTTGGAATTTTGGAGCATTATACTTGGGAAAGTGTGTCCACTCTTCACATGGGTCAAAGATGTTGTCATTATTGGTTACTATTCATGTTTCATTAGATAGTTTGGTCATGAGGGCAATAGGTTTTATTGTCATACCATAGATTTTGGTAGTGTTGGTTTTGGGCAACCATTTATGGTTTTCATTCTTTGGTTCTCTATAACTTAGATGCTTTGGATAGTTGTTTCATAGGTCTTTTATAGGTGAGAATTGTTATGTTGTAAAAATGTTATTAGATTGAAGGGAAAAAATTAGATGTATTGATGTAACACTTCTATTGGATTAAAATAGACTTGTCCCCTCTTTGATGGTGGAGTATTTTCCTAAAAAGGTTTCTCCATGTACATTCGATGTTATGTGTTTATGAGTTTGTTGATTTCTTATTACTATTTTACATGCTTACCCATGTTCTATTTTAGACTTATGATTAATCACATGTACATTTAATCAGGGTAATAAGATTTGTACACTTTATGCTTATACTATCATTGCACTATTGTTCATTGATTTTCTCACCATTTGGTATTAGAGAAAATAATTTTAATCAAAGAGGGAGCCCTTTTTGGAAGTGTTGTGATTTTTTTATTTAGTGAAAGTAGTTGATTTAGTGGGTTTTGTAGATCTTTTGCATTTGAAGCCATGATTAGCATATCATGATTAGAAATTGAAAAGTTCAATGGTTCTAGATACAAGTAGTGGAAGTTAAAAACAGAGGATCTCTTCGAAAAATGGATTAATGGGGAGTTGTTGCAAAGAAAGGAAAGGTTGTAGGTATGTTGAATAAAGACTTTACAAAGTTAGACAAAAAGACAAAAGGAACCATTCAGTTGCAATGTCATGCAAATTTTGTTCTCTTGAGTGTCTTAGAGGAGGCTACTACACATAGTCTTGTTAATAAGTTGTATTTGAAAAGAAAACTTTACTCTTTTAAAATAAAAGAGGGAGACTCTAATGTTGAGCATTTCAATTCTTTTAATTTGATTTTGAGTTATCTAGGTTATATTCATGTTAATCTAGATGAGGAGGGTAAGTGTATTTTATTACTGTGTTCATTGCTTGAATCCTGGAAGGTCTAATTGTTGTTTTGAGTGGTTTTATGATAGATTCAAAATTGGATCCTATTGTTGCTACTTTTGTTAGTGAATAAATGAAGGGGGAATAGAATAAATCAAAAGATCCAAATTTAAAGGATGGTCCAAAACCCTTTGAAAGGGTAGAGTGAAGTGGGGACACGAAAAAAGGAATGTAGAAATGTGAAGAAAAATTATGATAATTCCTCTACTAAGAAATCATCTAATGATGATGATAATGATGCTTTATTCATGTTTTCTAATCTTGTTAGTGATGACTAATGACTCATTGATTTAGGTTGATTCTACCATATCAAACCCCATGAGTAATGGTTCTCATCTTATTGAGCTTATGATAGAGGAGGCATTTTCCTTGGTGACAATAGTTCACATCAAATTATTGGTAAGGGAAATCTATAGTCATGTTTTAGTTGGGAGAGTGAAAACTATCTATGGTGTCTTGCATATTTTGGACTTGTGAGAAATCTTTTTTCTATACCCAAGTTGAATATGAAAGGAAGATAAGGTGCATAAACACTTTCTATATTAATCTAAGAGGAGAGATGAACAAATATACAATCTAAAATAGTTTGTAGGAAATAATTAACACAATAAAATGATTTACATAACACAATGATGTATCATGGGATTTTTTTTGGAGAAAAATCTATCTTCCAAACTTTGAACTAATATGTTAATCAACAAAATAATAGTTAAAATACTTTCCAAGAAAGGAACCTTTGTAGGAGACAACACCAACACTTAGATTTGGAGCAATATTGACAAAATAACAATATCTACAAATTATATTATGCAAACTCCATCTCAGGAACCCAATAAATATATAAACTAATACATAGACCACCAAAGGAAAATCATAAAACCATGAGTTGATAACACCCAAAAGTGGCACTCAAATCCCAAGAAGAGTCCTCATGCTAAATATATCATATTCCTTACAATTGTGATAAGAATCTATCATAATGTGTCATAATTACCCTCCCAACTTGAGAATTCTAATTTATCTTATCTAAACCATTCAAAGATGTTTTATGAAAGTCACAATGACATGTCATAGGTTAGTGAATACTATTGTTCAACATATGTAACTCCCTCTTATAGGTCTCTTATGCATCATAGAGTCTTACATTTCTGACGTGAGAGGCCTAAATTATGGAGGCCATAAATTTTGATTTGGGAACTTGATTGAACCCATTGTTTTAAATTATATATCTTGTAGATTTCCATGACACCATAATAAAATTTAGTAGTTAAGGTTTGTTTTGGTAATTTTTGGAACAAAAATTGATCTCTATATATCCCACAAAGTACATTTTAGTGTTCTCAACATTAAGACGCAAGGTCGAGACACATTTCCCAACATTCTTTGACTTATCAAACACCTTGTAAGAGAAAAGGGAATACCATCACTACAAAATAACTACGAGGGGCCCATAGGCCCATAGTCTCACATCACCACCTAAACTTCTCTGTACTCATTGACATCATCATTTGATGTATTTGCAACATTATTTAAAGTGTCACTTTTTTCTAGCATCACCCTTCCATCCATCACCATGCCTTGAAAAAAAAGGTATTGGACATCAATATGTAAATATCCATGCATTAAACATCAAGTTATTTACTAAATAGATAGCACTTTGACTATCACAATAAATTCTAATAGCTCTTTGACTCAACGCCATATCTGAACATAGTATCAAAAGCTAAATGGCCTCCTTATAGGCATGGGTAGCTGCTACAAACTCTACCTCTGTTGTACATAAAATGACCATAGCTTATCAATTATTCATCTAAACCAATGCACCACCAAATAAGCTAAGCATGTAGCCACTGGTAGACCTTTTTGTATCAACATCCCCTACCCAATCTGAATCCACATAACCCTAAATATCTATTGAGTGTTGGTCCTCTAAAATATAACCATGATAGCATATGGAGTACTCATAAGTACCCCTTAAATACCTAAATATCCTCTTAATTGTAACCCAATGTTACCATCTAGGATTAACCATGTAACAACTCAAGACTCCCACTACTTGGGCAATGTTTGGTCTAGAGAAAACCACATGTACAAGGCTCCCAAATGCACTATCATAGAGCACTAAACTCATCTCCTCCATCTATGTGGGTGTTGAAGGACACAATTCAATTGATAGCTTAATTCCCACAAAAATAGGAACGTTAACTAGCTTGTTGTTGGCCATGCTAAAATGCTAAAAAATAGACTCGACATACTTCCTCTATCCAACTTAAGGTTTTCTATTAGCCCTATTTTGTCTAATTTCCACCTCAAAGATGTAGTTAGCAACCCCTATGTCTTTCATTTCAAACTATAAACAAAGTTGAGATTTCAAGTCCCTAATCATTTTCTTATCATTACCAAATAACATGTATATAATCAAGATACAAAGTGATAATGATAAACATACTAATCTGACTTAGACCTAATAAACTAAAACCTCAAACATATGAATCAAACTTTTTGTACCATATTCTACGAGATTGTTTTATACCATAGATAAATTTCTTCAACTAAAAAAACAAGTTTTTCTTACCCTTCTCAATGAGGTGTTTTAGCTGTGATTAGATATCCTCCTCTAGATCACCATGCAAGAAAGTTGTCTTCACAATCTATCTACCCAACCTCTAGATCAAATTAGTAGCACAAGCTAATAACATTATGATAGATTTTAAATTTTTAATAGGGGAGAAAATCTCTTTGAAATTTGTCCCCTCAACCTAGGAATAACCTTTGGCAACCAACTATGCTTTGTACTTCTCAATGTTACCATCATAACCCATCTTCTTTTTGAACATCCATTTGCAAACAAGTTCTCATCCATTAGGAAACTATACCAAGTCTCACGTATCATTATTCCTTAGTGCATCCACCTCCTCATCCATGGATGATTTCCAGAACTCATAATCATATGTTTCCATGATCTCTTTACCTATTTTAGGCTCAATAGTGTTAGTCAAGAAAATAATATATATCTAAAATTAGGCGAGCTATACCTTTCTAGTTACCTCCTTTGTCAAGTAGACCTCCTTAAAAGCTAAGGTGGAGGTTTTACTTCATATTCCAAACTATTTGATCTCTCCATATTGTCCTTCTCATCTAGTACAACCTAAAACTTTCATTCATTATTTGGTGCAAACTTCTTGGTCTAAGGTTGTAGTTGTGCAACTGATTTACCATTCTCCTTTGGTTGCTCAACTGTAGAAGAAAGTTTGATCTCCTTGAAGATCACATTATAGGACTATATAGAACTTTCTTAGCCATAGGATCCTAAATCTTGTACCCTTTCACATTGATGCATAGCTAATGAAGATGCATTTCATAGCCTTATTATCTAACTTTGGTTGCTTCTCCCTAGGCACATGAGGGTTTTATTCACATGCATTGATGTAGGATACTCATTGATCAAGGAACATGAAGTAGCAACCACTTTTACCTAAAAATTTTGTTCCAAGCTTGGTCCAATGAGCATACTCCTAGCCCTCTCCATCCATGTCATATTCATGAATCTTGTATCTCTTTTCTACTAAGGGGCATATGGGGTAAGTGCACAAAGATGGGGGACCAAAAGGGGGTCTTAAGATGCCACTTTTTTTTTTTTTTTCTGCAATCAGGAAAGACTGATGTTGGATGAGAAATTGAAGATAGTTACACTCAAAATTTGAAGATACAACAAAAATAAGAGTCATAGTTCTCTAAATCTAGTTTCTAAACTATTGATTTTTTTAGAAATGGTTGACATTAAGGGGTTCAAAAAGGGGGAGCACACAAATTGGTCTTGTTTTTTTTCAAAAAAACATAACATAGTGTCTAGTGTGCTCCCCCTAAAATGTTAACTTTTTTTTAGTATTTCAAAAATCTCTTCAGTGGGAAATTAGATAACACCATGTAGTTTATCCCTGATTTTTTTGATAATTTTTTCATGAATAATTAATTTTTTACAATTTTTTAAAGTGGACACATCTTGAAAAATAGAGAATTGAGTGTTCTCCCCCCTAATTTTTTTGAAAACTAATCAAAAATTAAAAAAAATTGAATACATGTAGAATGGAGTCTAGTTTCTAAAAATGTAATTTATTTGAAATTTTGATGAACGACTAAAAAAAAGTCAAAAATTCCACACTAGTTTTTGACAAAAATTGGATACACTAAAAAAAGAAATTAAAGATGAAATCCTTAAAATACTCAAAATGTGAAAACAATTATATGGTCAGAAAGATAAGAGAGAGATTAAGATTATGGTGGTATTTTTTTGGCTTGTCATTGAAACACATGCAAACCTAATGGGGAGCACGCTCCAGATTATGTAATTTTTGTTACAATCTAGAAAAACACGTCTTTGGATGTCCAAAACATAGTCCAAGACTTTGTGTTGGAAGCCCAAGGAAAATCCAAGCCAAAGGCTTAGAAATTACCAAAGCAAAGCATAATGCAAGTGTGTTATAATGCGCTTGCATTATGTGCATTCAAATTGTTAGAATCTGAAAAGATTATTAACCAGAAAACTAGTGCAAACGAATAGATATCTAAACTATGAATGCAAATGATACGAAATCAAAATAGCAACATAGAGTCAGTCTCCAAGAAAGTAATGCAAATTCTAGAAGCAAAATAGCATTAAGAGGATGCAAAAGTAAAAGATACGAAATACAAGCCAAGTAGCATGCTTATATAGACTAGGAAGAGGGAGGAGGTGGCAACACCGACCAATGAGGAGCAACCATCTATCAGACTAAAGATAGCAAAGTATCTTCCCAAGATAGCTAATGGATGCTCACATGTAGGAAGGTGACACCTCGCAACCACTCACCTAATAAGACATGCTTTATTAACCTAAGCGAGATTAATAGAAGTGTAGGAAAAAGCTAGGAATATAGGGAAAAACAAATAACCCACTAGGAAAATAAAAACGTACACTAACACCCCCCATAAGTGAAGCTTAGGTGGATGTAGAAATGGGTCCCAAAAAATCAAGCCTGATGAGGTACCCATGTACATAAAATTCCCCCCCAAAGAGAGAGAGAAGAGACCCCCCCAAAAGTAGAGAGAGTCAAGACTCCGAGTGAGAGGAAGAAGCCCCCCTAGAAGATGAAGCATCCCACACCCCCAGCAAAGCTCGCAAATGAAGGAACTTACTCTCAGTGAAGGGTTTGGTGAAGATATCAGCAACTTGCTCGAAAGTCAGACAATAGCAAAGGTCGATGACGTGGCCATGGATGAGCTCCCGGATGTAGTGCATGTGGACCTCTATGTGTTTGGTCCGCTGATGATGGACAAGATTCTCTGAGATTTGAATGGCACTCTGGTTATCATAGAATATGACTGATGGCCGTCTAATCTAGATACCAAACTCAATGAGAAGATTCTGAAGCCAAATAGTCTCAGTAGCGGCATTCACAGCCCCCCGATACTTGGCCTCAGCAGAAGATAGAGAAATAGCAGACTGCTTCTTGCTCAACCAACAAACAGGGCCTGAACCAAGTGAGAAGTTGTAACCTGAAGTAGACTTGCGATCTTGAGAATCACCCACCCAATCTGAATCTATGTAGCCCACCAAGTCAAGCTCAATGCTCACTGCATAGTGAATCCCAAAACTGTGAGTACCCTGAATGTAGTGAAGGATCTACTTGGCTGCTTTCCAGTGCAGCTCATGAGGCTCCTGCATGAATCGAGAGACCATGCCTACAACATATGAAATGTCGAGTCTCGTATGAGTCAGATAAATGAGACTCCCAACAAGTTGTCGGTACAAAGTGCCATCAACAAGTGGAGAAGAACACTGAGTCTCAAGTTTGACTCCAGAAAGAAAGGGAGTCAGAGCAGGCTTGCAGTCAATCATATGAAACCTCGAGAGCAAATCTAGAGCATACTTGGACTAGTTGATGGTGATCCCGGAAGCAAACTGGTAGATCTTAATCCCAAGAAAGTAATGCAGCAAGCCCAAGTCAGTCATCAAAAACCTGTCATGAAGGGCAGTTTTGACAGCCCCAATGGTGGATGAAGAACTCCCTGTGATCAGCAAGTCATCAACATACAGAACCAAAAATAGGAGTGAATCATCCTGCTGTAGAATGTAGACATTGGGATCAGAATGGCACCGAGTGAACCCAACTGATAGAAGGAAGGCATACCAAGCCCGAGGAGCCTGTTTGAGGCCATAGAGAGACTTCTGAAGATGGTACACAAGTGAAGAATCCTGAAGGAACCCCTATGGCTGCTCCATGTAGATCTCCTCCTGAAGGTCAACATGAAGAAAAGCACTATTCACATCCATCTGGTGTACTTCCCAACAATTAGCTACAGCAATGGCAAGAATAAGTCAGATGGAATTCATTCAGGCAACTAGCGCAAAAGTCTCAAAGTAGTCAATCCCAAGAACCTAGGAGAATCCTTTGGCAATCAAGTGAGCCTTATGCTTGTCAACCGACCCATCTGCTACAATTTTTTTCCGATAGATCCACTTATATCGAATAAGTTTTCTTCCCTTAGGAAGAGGGACAAGATCCCAAGTGTGGTTCCTCATCAAGGAACTATACTCCTCCTGCATAGCTATATCCCACTCAGTAATACCAGAAGCCTCATGAAAAGACTGTGGATCTGAGGCAGTAGCAATGAAGACATGTGGAGCATCCTAGAACTGTGAATGAGTCTACTTGGTGTCTGATGGATCCCCAACCCAATCACCTGTAGACTGTAAGGTCTGTCTAGCCCAAAGTGGATCGGAAGATGGAGAATCTGGAGGAGAATCATCAACCTCTAAATGATGACTAGGAGAGGAAGGAGGTGAGTCCTCTGAATCGCTGTCTACATCAGAAGTGGAGGTAGAAGACTATACAGGTGAATCTGACTCATCAGAAGATCTGTCATGTATCCCAAGTGACTCCAATGTCAAAGTAGGAGTTGGAGAAGTGATAGAAAGTGAACTCGAAGAGCCCTCCTCAAACTGAGCACTCCTCTCAATGAACAACTCATGTGTAGTAGGGTGGAGCAATCGATAACCCTTCACACCATCAGGATAACCTACAAATATGCAAGGTCTGCTCTGCGGATCCAAGGCCTTACGTTTCTCTACAAGAATGTAGGCCCATGCAGGAGAACCAAAAAATTGAAAGTGCTTAACTGATAGTTTTCGATCGCTCCAAGCTTCAAAAGGAGTGACTCCCTTCAAGGCTCGGTGAGGAACACGGTTTTGGATATAACAAGCACAGTTAATGGCCTCTACCCAATACTGTGGTGCAAGAGATCTGGAGTGAATCATGCAGTTCTCCATTTCCTTCAAGGACCTATTCTTCCGTTCTGCAACACCGTTCTGCTGAGGTTTGTATGGAATTGAATGCTGCAAATCAATCCCCTCTGAAGTGCAAAACCTCTCAAACTGATGGTTGACATACTCACCACCATTGTCAGTGCGCAAAACTTTGATGGCTTTCCTGGATTGCTTCTCTACAAAAGTCTTGAAGTCCTGAAAGTGATTAAATACCTCAGACTTCTGTTTGAGAAAGTACACCCAAGTATATCAAGAAAAGTCATCAATGAATGTGAGGACATATCTAGCCCTGTTGAAAGAAGGATGCTGAAATGGACCAGCCAAATCACTGTGAACTAACTCCAGTATCTGTGAAGCTCTCCATGCCTTACCTTTGTCAAACTTTTCCTTAGGATGCTTACCAAGAATGCAACCTTGGAAAACACCACCTGAAAACTGAACTGAAGGCAACCCGGTGACCATGCTCTACTGGTTGAGCTGCTGCAAGTAGCGGAAGTTAAGATGGCCAAACCGCTCATGCCATAATCTACTCACTTCATTAGAATGAGTGAGAAAAATAGTCGAAGGAGGATCAGGAACAAAGTGAGAAAATAGATAGAGCCATGATTGATGATCTTCTCTCCCAACTGCAACTGTAGAACCACTGTGCAACTCACAAATCTTCACTGAATCAGGAGTGAACTCAACCCGCTTGCCTGAACCTGTGTGAGTGATCCGGTATATCAATAGGAGATTAGTTGATAATGAGGGCACACAAAGAACATCATGGAATGTGCTATCCCCCACATCAATAGACCCTCTCCCACACACCTCAACAGGAGTGTCATCACCCATCAAAATAGAAGGCATAGTACACGGCTCCAAAGATGCAAGTTCTTCCTTAGATGAAGCCATGTGGTGCGAAGCACCTGAATCAAGAACCCAAGTGGATGGTGAAGAAGCAACTGCAACAAGGGCCTTGCCCTTTCCTTTCCCCTTGCTATTTTCTTTTGCCTTATTAGACCCCTCATTAGAACTCTGTTTGATAGACTCAGGAACACTGATATTATTCTTCTCAAGAATGTGTGTCAAGTGATCAATTTGTTTCTTCAGACATTTATGTTCATCATGACTGGGTCTTTTACAATAGGCACATTGGACCCTCTCTTTCTTAGGTTTGTTGCCCTTGGAAGATTGGGTCTCATTAGTTGCTTTTGAAGCAACCAATATCTGATCCTTCTTCTCCTTGCTATTCTTCTGTTTCTTATCCTTACTATTGTTGTTACTACTTTGTCCTTTCTATTCTTTTGTGCCTTGGTTGGCAGCCAAGGCATGTGACTTAGAGGACTTAAGAGTACCCATCTGGATTAGCTTGTCCTAGTCCCGAGTGAGATTGACAGCAAAATCATCTAAAGATGGCATGGTGAATTGAGTACCAAGTGCACCTTTAGTAGCATAGAAGGTAGAAACAAACACAAAATATTCTAAACTTAGCTTAGATAGAATACTAAGAATCAGTTGTTCATCTTTCTTTTCAATTCCACATTGTTTTAACTATAGCCTTAGTGATTTCAATTTGGTGAAGAAATCTTGGATTGTGTTGAAATTGCCTAGACTTAAACTAATTAGTTCATTTTCCAACATATGACCCCTCATTGAATCTTGTGTGGCAAATAGTGTTTCTAGCTTTGTCCAGATTTTATTTGGTGTATTCAAAGACTCAATGTGAAAGAGCAAATTAGGAGAAATAGACAAACACAATGTTCCATATGCCTCATCACATTTGTTAAACCACTTAGGCTTATCTTCATCTTTAGCAGGTTTAATTTCAAGTCCCATAGTTATCCTATTTAATCCAGCTTTCCTTAAGTGAATTGTCATGCATGATTTCCACTCAAAGTAATTGTATGGAGTTAGGATGGGTAGATTTGTTTGATCCATGATGAAGAAATGCAGAGAAGAAATGTTGAAAAGAAGAGAACACAACCAAGACAACCCCCCCTTTTCACTCAATCAAAGAACCCCCCCAAGAAAATATGATTTGGCACTTTATATTAGTGCGTTTACAACTACCACTAGTAAGAAATACTAAGTGGTCTTGATTTCAATGCATTACAAAACCCTCACGAAGAGCATATGCTAAAAATACAACTTTGGCACAATACTCAGAGAAATAAACATCACCAATGTGATCTACTTGAAAAATATGCACTTTCAAAAAAAGAATCTCCTCAATATGAGGTCGTATGTGAAAGTTATGATCCTCCGAAGTTCCCAAAATGAGAACTGTGCAATGTCATGACTGAGAATTTGTAATTTCTAAAAAATATTGGAATCAAAATCAAACAATGTTTTCACTAGTGCATAGAGCATGAAAAATAGCCAAAATAAAAAAAAAATTTGTGGGAAAAGGAGTCCATATGAGCAAGAACGGAGCATTTGAAAACTGCCTTTAAAACTGCAACTGCCAACAGAGAGGGATCTTGTTGTAGCTTTCTAAGCATGTTTCTACAAAATATACAAAGTGCATACAAAAATGGAAAGATACCCAAATATTTTTTCTATGCTGCAAACAAAACCCAGAAGGCATTTTTCTTGTTGATGTACAGAAGATGTTGATTTTTCGTTAGCTTCAAAAAATGACCCCAATAGCCAAAAAATGACATGCAAAGGTTGAATCAACTACCTCAGACAAGCAATGGCATGCTGGAACCTGTAATATTGATTAAAAACACCAAATATGCAAGCTGGTTGTTAGATTTGAGCTCGAAACCTCGATTCCGCAACTGTGTATGACAATCTCTGATTTCGGTGAAACAAAAGCTGAATCTGACTTTCTCAAGCCTCTTGGACACGTTGGAACAGCTGAAAATGCTGTCAGTATAACTAGAAATGCTGCAATCACCTAGATTTCATAAAACACATGTGCAAATCCCAGAGATTAAAAAAAGTTTCTGTCAAACTTTTCTGATTCTCAAGATCATTTGAAGATGCAAAAGAAGAGCGTACTGGGTTTTTAAAAAAACTATAATAAGATTTATTAGCCCCCCCTAAATCTATCAAATATAGAAACTAAAATCTACTCTTGCACATAGAATAGCTCTGATACCATGTTAGAATCTGAAAAGATTAGTAACCCAGAAAACTAGTGCAAATGAATAGATATCTAAACTATGAATGCAAATGATACGAAATCAAAATAGCAACATAGAGTTAGTCTCCAAGAGAGTAATGCAAATGCTAGAAGCAAAATAACATTAAGAGGATGCAAAAGTAAAAGATACGAAATACAAGCCAGGTAGCATGCTTATATAGACCAAGAAGAGGGAGGAGGTGGCAACACCGACCAATGAGGAGCAACCTTCTATCGAACTAAAGATAGCAAAGTATCTTCCCAAGATAGCTAATGGATACTCACATGTAGGAAGGTGACACCTCGCAACCACTCACCTAATAAGACATGCTTTATTAACCTAAGCGAGATTAATAGAAGTGTAGGAAAAACCTAGGAATATAGGAAAAAATAAATAACCCACTAGGAAAATAAAAATTTACACTAACACAAATAACGTGAGCACATTATAACATGCTCATGTCATAACATGCTTGCATTATAATGCGCTTGTGTTATGGTGAAATAAGATTATCTCACTCCCTCCCTCCTTAACCCTCTCTCCATTATTCTCTCTCTCTCTCCCCTCCTCTCTCTGACCTCTCTACCTCCTACCCTCTCTCACCATCTACTTCCCTCCTCTCTCTACATCCTACCCTCTCACTCACTCTCTACTTCCCTCCCCTCTCTACCTCCTACCCTCTCACTTTCTACTTCCCCCCCCTCTCTACCTCCTACCCTCTCTCTCACTCTCTACTTCCCTCCCCTCTCTACCTCCTACCATCTCTCTCACTCGATACCTCTCTCTCTCTCTCTCTCTCTCTCTCTCTCTCTCTCTCTCTCTCTCTCTCTCTCTCTCTCTCTCTCTCTCTCTCTCTCTCTCACCTATCTACCTCCTAGCTTTCATAGTTTTTTTTTTCATTTCCAATTTCCCTTTAGATCCCCCCAAATTTTTCCTATTTTACTATTATCCACCTCTCCTCTCATCATTCTTCCCATCCAATGAACTTTTGTTTTATCTTGTTTCCATTTCATCCTCCCAATTTATATCCTCATCCCTCTTTGCATGTCATATTTTTATTGTTTCCATTTGCTTTGTCGATAAGGGAGAGGGAGAGGGAGGAAGAGGGAGAGAGGGTGGAGATGGAGGGGAGAGAGAGAGTAGAGAGAGAGAGATTCCTAGTTTTCTTTTTTCAATTTCCTTCATTGATAAGGGAGAGGGAGAGATAGAGGGGAGAGATAGAGCGATAGACGAATGATAGGGGAGAGAGAGGCAAGAGATAGGGAGATATGTATAGATAGATAGATAGATAGGTAGAGAGATAAGACAAATAAGGAGAGATAGGGGAGACAAATGGGAGAGATAGGGAGATAGAGAGTGAGTACGATGTCCAGAGAGATAGTGAGAGAGATTGAGAGGTAGAGGGATGATAGAGATAGGGAGATAAGGAAGAGATAGGGAGATAGAGGTTTAGGGTTTAGGGTTTAAGGGTTAGGGGAGAGAGAGAGAGACTACTTTTGACATGCAACCCTAAACCTGAGCAACCCTAAATAATGTCCCTAAACCCTAGCAACCCTAAACCTCTAAACCCTAAATAATGCCCCTAAACCCTAACCCCTAACCCCTAAACCCTAAACCTCTACCTCTCTATCTCTATTACCCCTCTACCTCTCAATCTCTCTCCCCATGTCTCTGGCCATGTCCCTCACTCTCTATTTCCCTACCTCTCCCCTCGGTCTCTTCTATATCTCCCTATTGGTCCTCTCTCTCCCTAAACCCTAAACCCTATACCTCTAAACCTTAACCCCTAACCCCTAAATCGTAAGCCCTAAATAATGCCCATAAACCTTAAACCCTAAACCATAAACTTGAGCAACCCTAAATCCCTAAAACCTAAACGTCAAACCCCTAAATCCTAAACTCTAAACCCAAGAAACCCTAAACCTCTATCTCCCTAGATCTCTCCCCTATCTCTATCATCCCTCTACCTCTCAATCTCTCTCCCTATGTCTCTATCCATGTCCCTCACTCTCTATCTCTCTATCTCTCCCCTTGTTCTCGTCTATATCTCCCTATCAATCGTCTCTCTCCCTATCTACACCATATACGCTAAACCTCTAAACCTTAACCCCTAACCCCTAAACCATAAACCCTAAATAATGCCTTTAAACCCAAACCCCTAACCCCTAAACCCCAAACCCAAGAAACCCTAAACCTCTATCTCCCTATCTCTCCCTCTCAATATCTCTTTCATTCCTCTACCTCTCAATCTCTCTCCCTATGTCTTTGGACATGTCCCTCACTCTCTATCTCCCTATCTCTCCCCTCTATCTCCTCTATCTCTCCCAATCTCTATCAGTCCCCTCTCTCTATTGTTCTCTAAACCCTAAACCCTAAACACGAAACCCCTAAACCCTAACCCCTAACCGGGTAATCCCACAATAATGGGTTCCAAACTTGGGACAAAAAAATTGGGAGGGAGAGGTAAAAAAATTAGCAAGTACCTTCATTTGAAGGTACCTGTAAATGAAGATTACTGTGCAGTAATCTTCATTTGAAGATTTATCTTTGAATAAAGATTTTCGTCAATTGAAAAAAAAATATTAAAATAGTACATTCGAACGAAGTGAATCTTCATTCAAAGGTATTATTTTAATTTTTTTTAATCTTTATATGAGCTAAAAAAAACAAAGTTATCAGCTCATTTTTAGTGAAAGTGAAAACTTGAGTTGTGGAGATAGGGCGAAGCCAAAGGGCACCTAGGGCAGACCTAGTGGACAACATAGAAGGATATGAGTATTCAAATGAAGGAGCCAGATTACTTGGTAAGCTTACAGTCCACCACCATGAAGATGGCGGTGGACTGTTGTTCTATGTTTTTTCCTTAAGAAAACTATGGCTAATACAAAACCCTAATTCTGTTAAACTCTGTTTGTTTGTTCTGTAGAGTTATATAAGTTATGAACTATTATTTTTCTAGCAATACAACATTGTAGAAGTGTTTTGGAGACAATTCTAACATAATATATCATGTAAATTGATATACCATAATTTGTTGTGTATTCGATTATGAAATCTGATATATATATATATATATATATATATATATATATATATATATATATATATATATATATATATATATCAGTAATACAACGATGTAAACAATCTAAGATAATATATATCATGTAAATTGATACCCTAATTAGCTATGTATCCGATTATGAAATTTGAGATATATATATATCAGTAATACAACGATGTAAACAATTCTAAGATAATATATATCATGTAAATTGATACCCGAATTAGCTATGTATCCGATTATGAAATTTGATATATATATATATATATATATATAATTCAGTAATACAGTGTTGTAACAATGTTTATCATGTAAATTGATATACCCTAATTTGTTGTGTATCCGATTATGAAATCACTATGTATATATCAATTTACATAGACTTCAAATGACACACTCTTAATATATTGTCAAAATTTATATACCCAAGAACTTATATATATATATATATCATCATGTATATATATCATGTGATATGTATATATACATCTTTATAGAAGCACTATAGTTATTTTAAAATAATGGTTTCATTAATTTTTATGTCAAACTCATATCAATTCAATATGCATACATTTAATGATATACATGATGATATATATCATCATGTGTGTGTGTGTATATATACATACATACATACATACATACATACATACATACATACATATATATATATATATATATATATATATATATATATATATATATATATATATATATATATATATATATATTGTAGACACTTAAAATTGTCCTCATGTCACAAATGTGACAAGACAAATTTTCCCTTCAAATTCCATTATTCAACTAATTCAATTTCATCCTTTCTAAATCGTTTGTCCATGTTTCTTCTATAATTAAATAATTAATCTTAATTAATTATTTAATTATTCATATCATAATGTCCCCTTTCATTAATTTAAACAAATAAAATATTTTTTAAAATACCCTCACCTAATTGCCAAAATCCCCTTTCACATGCATCCTCTCAATAAATTAAATAAATGGGACAAATTTATTTAATTTGAATTCCATTATCCATCTCATCATTTATTCTAATTTAAAATTGTCTTTTGTCCTCTTGTGGTAAGAAAACCCTAACTTATCTCAACCCTCCATTTCGCCTCAAAGTCAACTCTCAATCTTGGCCATCCATTCAAATATGCTCTTCTATAAAACACCTCATTCAGCTTCATTTTGAACCCTTAAGCTCTCTTAGTTAATTTTTCATCTCAAATCTGTTGTAAATCTCCAAAGTCTTGTTAATCATACACAAGAGCTTCTCATGATGGTTGCATGAATATGCAAGTCTAAGAACAATAGTGCAAGACAGAGGAGGACAATGGAGAGAAGTCATTAGTTAGCTTGTTTCATGTTTTTTACATTATCATGGAGATTTTATCTCACTAATATATGATTTTTAGCTTGTGGCATTCGCTGGGAGAAGACATTCAATCTGAAACTACTAATACATTTGATGCAGGGTTCCTTTCATTTTCATGTGCATGTGCTTGGTTATCATAGGAACATTTAGTTTTGGTGCACTGAAATGAACATAATCTTGTTGTTTTCACACATTCTTGAGGGTTAAAATGAATCAATGTTTTCTTTGATTGGTGATTGTGTTGGTGTTTTGGGGTGTGTATACTCTTCCCTCACATGTTATGTGATCTTGGGAATCAAAAGCATCTCTCAACACTTTCATAATCACACCACACATTTATTTCCTAAGGGTAAATGAACATGTGCTAGTGTGACCAAGTAAATGTGTATGCTCTCCCCTCACATCTTAGTACAAACTTGGGGATCAAAAACATTTATTTGTGTTGCTTTTGTTGAACCTTTAGAGGGCCTACCTCCCATTTTGTGAGAGGGAATGACCCAAGCGGTAACAAGCTAAAGCCAAGCTCTTTTAAATGGCTATATAAAAAATGTGTTTGTGACAAAAGTCATAAGAAACAGGTGTTGATGTGTCATACCAATGAATGTCTCCTTCAGTACCCTTGTGGTGCGTGAAAACCTATAGAGCGTAACCTCTACAGTCTGGGAGGCCTCCTAAATAGAGAAAATCACTGCACGTATGGCCACCTGAATGAATGCCCTTACTAAGAACCTTTGTGCTAGTGGCCAAAATCCTTCTATTTGCTAGTGCAGAAGGTCAAAAGATAGATCTCTAAAGCCGTCCCACACTCTCGCACCTTAAAGTAGAGATAGCAAATTTCTTGAGATCTTTGGGTCTTGAGGAATTCGAAGCTTGGTGTGCCTAAGAAGTGAGTGTCATGTAAGGGGGAGCCAGTGCCACCAAGCTTCTAAGTTATCCACTTTGAGTAAGTCCAGTTGGAGCAATCTGAGTGGGAATTCAACAAATATTGTCCTTTCCTAGCCTAGGGTTGTACATGTTTACAAGTGTTTGCAAAACATCAAGAGTCATAAAAAATAGCCAATCTAACTACCAAGTGTCTTCTATGATTGATGTGTGTGCTTGCTTAGTCATCACCCTCCCAATATTGTCATCCCTAATCAATCCAAATCATCATAACCATATCCTATTCATCATGCCTAATCATTACACCTCATCCTTTTCATATCCTATTCATCATCCCTAATCATTACACCTCATCTTAATCATCCTAATCACTACACATAATCATCCTCATTCATAATCCAATCAACTTCTTCCCAATCAATCCAAAGTCCTCTAATCTCATCACTACACATCATCATCTTCAATCCTCATATCCTAATCCATTTCATCCTAATCATTCCCAATCACATCACACCACAACCATAGGGAAAACTTTGAGCATCTACACTCCCTATCAAATCCAATGGTTCCATTCACCCACTACATATTCAACTTCATTCCACTACATATTCAATTTAATTCAGCCCTTGACATCTATAAAGGGCCCAAAACATTAGTCTTCCTAATGTTGAAACATAGGGAGAAACTGTTAAAGCTTGATTGTATCACAAGTACAAATCTAGACCAAGAGACCTTGACATCTTTTTTATCAATCACCACTTGGGCTTAATACTCCAAGGCTAGTTTAAGTCCATCCTTCCAAGTGAATTCTGAAACTCATGGGTTCACTTTAATGAATCATTTCATCCACACCTCAAGGTCTCGATAAATCTAATTTATACTTTGACAAGGTCATTAGTAGACAAGAGTACCCTCTTGGAGCTAGACTTTTCAAAGACTAATATCCATTAGCCTCTATCGTAGTCTGGGCCTCATCATCTTCCATTGACATCCACATAGCATCCCACAATTCACAAGTCTCATTTGGTAAAGACACAGTTGCAAAAAAAGAAGAGAAAGGGAGTAGATCATCCTAGTCATCCCTATAGCAAACACATCAACACAAAATTCCTTCCAACACATTCATCCTTGTCATTCCACATCATCCTTGTCATCCAATCAACATCATTCTAATCATATCCCAATCAATTTTCATCCTAATCATTATTCTTGCCATTCGACATTATCATAATCACATCCTACTCATATCTTCCCCATTCAACCTTCACATCCAATTCACCCTAATCATTATCCTAATCACACCTAATTCATCCTAGTCCTCTCACCTCACCCCTAATCACATCCTAATCATTTCCAAGTCATCCTTATCACAACCCTAACCATAACCTAATCATCCCTAATCATCCATCTAATCATCCAATCAATCCCATACTCTATCACATCTCATTTATCCTAATCATTCCAAACCATCATTCATCCTAGTCAAGCACTTATCAACATGGTCCTAATCCCACAAGATGGCATACAATGATATGAAGACATGTGTCATTCCATGCCCATCCGCACCCCAAGCCTATTCACAAGTCTATCCAAGTCCACCTTGGCAACAAGACAAAGTGCCTTCACATTCTGATGCTACCTTTGACAAGGGAAACATAAGTCTACCTCATCCACCCTATAAGTACCTTCTACCATTTAATCCTCCATAAAATCCATGTCATAAGTTTAAACAATACAAAAGAAAACCCAAGTCCATATCTACCAATCCATTCAACCCCTTTGACACTCTACCTAATCAAAGTCTGAACCCTAAGCTGACACCTTCCATCCCTTCTATTCTGCCACTATGGGAACTTTCAACTCCTAATCCTAATCATACATCCACATCATCTACCCTCATTGTCCATCTACTATATTATCCTTCCATGCATGCACTTGCAAAGGATGTGATCCATTGGCTACTAGCTAGGGATAAACCCTCCCCATGTCAAACACCCATTCATGAGCCTGTCAAAGAACCTTTAAATGCCATGTCCAATTCTTCAACCCCATCATGTGGTCCACAAACAATAAAGTCCATGCGAGAATCTTCCACTTCCATTTTCATTCCAAGTCAAGAGCATAATCCTAAGCATGAGGAAACATTACCCCCTCATTCAAATAAAGATCAAACCCCTTCCATCACACCCATCCATAACACACTTAATCCTATTCATGATCAAGCTCCTATTTATGATCACAATCCCACTTATCATCAAGAAGGCCATGGTGATCCTCTTAGCCTACTTTATGCATTCCATGGTTAAGATCTTACCACTCCACCCATCCATGATCCAACCACTTCCACTTGTCATGATGAGACACATGCCTCCCGAGTCAACATAGAAGATCAAATAAATAACTTGGATCCTAATGATCAAAATCAAGATTCTAATGATCCTTCCACATCCACCATCGACCCCATTTCAAATCCATCATATCCGCTTAGTCTTGCCACCTTTGTCCATGAGTGTTCTTCCTTAGGACATCAACAACTATTGTCTTCCACTTCACATTCTCCATCAAATAAAGAGCTCAAGTCTAGCATTCCAAACACACCTAGTCCCATTGTCCATCGCATGCTCCAAAACATGAATTACCAAGGTAAAGGTTTAGGCCTCCATGAACAAGGTATTTTGGATCCCATCCATGTCAAAGTTCCTCCACGCTCATATGGCCTTAGATACACACCTCAAGGTCAAGAATCTAATAATGTTGGTACTTCCTCCATTCCTCCTAAGTCCACCACTTTCCATCACAAATCACATCATATTCCCAAAACATATGTCACCATTCCACCTCCATCATCCTACAAATGTCAAAAACATGTGACCATTCACCTTTTGTCATCCACTTTACCTCCATTACTTCCAACTCCTAACCTTCCACCATCCACTTCACCACCACTTCTCCCAATGCCAAATCCATCCATTTACGAATTCCCTCACATTCCTAGTCATGACCAACAAATGCACACATCATGTAAACACAAAGATTTCACTCATTCCATTCACCCCATGGGATTCAACAGTAAACATTTGGATGCCTTTACCTATAAAACCAAAAATCCTAAGGGTCCTAATGCCTTAGGGTACAAATGAAAAGAATCAAAGCAAGGTACACTCAAAAATCCATCCAAGCCCATACCTCCAAAAGCAAAGTCAAAGAACAAAATGGTTTGGGTCCCTAAGAATAAAGAAATCAAGTCAAATGAGGCATCTTCTTCCACCCAAAAATCCCATTCCATTCCAAAATTTGAAATCCCTTCATCCCACAAGCAAAGCAAAAATTAGAAAAATACTAAGTCTATGTGGGTACCTAAATCACTACTTCACCCCTCTCCTAAGCAAACATCACCATTTCTTCCTACACCTCCATCCAATCACAAACTTCCATGTTTAACACGGTGTGTGCAACCATTGGTCATGATTCATTTTCACACTTTCATGGAACTAGACACTTGAGTCCCTCATATTGATATTCCCATTCAAAAGTAAAAAAGTAAAAAAATAAAATAAAAAAGTAAAGAGAAATCCCTTCATCCAACGGTGAAAACCACACTTGGTGGCACCTTGGATAAGTACCATGATGAAAACCTGGCAAACAGGCATCATGCGTAGGTTGATCTTCTATGTCACTTACACTTGGGGGCACATTGTCTCATCCACCCTATCATTTCCTTTTTATCATATCCTATCCAATCACACACATATACCTATCCTATCGGATCCATCTATCTTCCCTTTCCTCTTTTGATCTTGATAAAGATTGGGGGCACAATGTTGACACATGTTGTGGATATCCCTTGATGTACCTCACCCAATCCAAACCAATCCATCCTATCACCATCCTATTGTCATAAGCCTTGTCATGAAAAATCATAAGTATTACATCAATCATGGGGCATGTTATTCTTATGCGACATAGTCCTTGGAGATCACATCCTTGCTCTCTTACACGTACATTCCCATCCACTATCACCCACCCTTTCATCCAATCCCATTCATTATCCTTGCACCTAGACTTGGTTTCCCCTTGTCATTGGTACTCAGCACAAAGGCTATCAAAATTGTCATCCAATGCCATTCCCCAAAACATCTCAAAAATCCAAAACAATAAAAAAACATGTCAAAGACCCAAAAAAATAAAAAACATTTCAAAAATCCAAAAAAAATCAAAATATGTCAAAATTCAAAAAATAAAAAACCAAAACATTCCAAAAACCAAAAAAATCAAAAACATTTCAAAAATCCAAAAAATAAAATATTCCCAAAATCCAAAAAAATCAAAACATATTCAAAAATCCAAAAAAATCAGAACATTCCAAAAACTCAAAAAAATCAAAACACATCAAAAAAACCAAAAAAATCACAACATTTCAAAAAACCAAAAAAATCGCAACATTTCAAAAATCCAAAAAATCACAACATTCAAAAATCCAAAAAAAATCCCAACATTCCAAAAAACACAAAAAAATCAAAACATTTCAAAAAAACAAAAAAATCTCAAAACATTCAAAACACAAAAAAAAAATCGCAACATTCCAAAAACCAAAAAAAAAATCAAAACATTTTCAAAATCCAAAAAAAAAATCAAAACATATCAAAAATCCAAAAAAATCACAACATTTCAAAAATCCAAAAAAATCACAACATTCCAAAAACACAAAAAAAATAAAACATGTCAAAAATCCAAAAAAATCAAAACATTTTAAAATCCAAAAACATTCAAATATTCCCAAAAATCCAAAAACATCGAATATTTCCAAAAATTCAAAAAAAAATTAAATATCCTACAAAAATCCAAGCAATAAAATCAATCAATCAACTCATCATATTAATCCATCAAATCAATCAATTCTTCAAATCATTCAATTCCTCACTCAATCAAATCTCTCAATTGTTCCATTCAAACACATCATCATATTAGTCAAATCCATTCTTCAAATTGTCCATAGTCCACATGGTCAAACTACATCGCCTCTGATCTTTCACTTAGGCAAGGACATTTTTGATGCACCCCCAAGGCATTAGGTTAGTCCCTTAGGGCCCGTCCTATCAACCATCGTAATAAGTCATCCCTTCACGAGATGGACACTTCGATTAGACCAAAACAATCAATCTTTCAAACAAATGTACACTCAAAACAATCCCAAACAACAACAAGACAAGCTATCCAATTAGTCAAACCAATCAATCATCTCATGATAATCATATGTCACTATCAACTATCACATTCCTATACGGAATAGGGCATCATCAAAACTAGGATTTTGTTCCTTATACGACATGTGTCATTTATCAAACATCATGAATCAAACCGTGGTGTTGCTCACATGGCCAACAACACTAGTATCAATCACTCATCTCACTTGCCTTAGACATGTAGGGGCATTGTTGAAACTAGATCAAGCATCTTATACGACATGCTTTCTATCCTAAAACTAGGCCTCCTTCTTCACAATCAATCAACCAAACACATATCACTTGGCAAAAGGTCCAACTAGCTGTTGGTCTAGTCTATCTTATTTTACTAGATTGTTTTTTGCAGTCTCGTTCTTATGCTTCTCTAGGTAGTCCCTAAGTGATGAAGAGAAGCGAGGATAGGGTGAGACCTTTTTCTTTGATTGTTGTTTGTAGTTTATCTTGGAAAAATGACTGGGGCAACTTGGTGCCTTGCGTGTGATCAGGATTCCATTGGGTGTGAATCAAAGACATCCTATGCATTGGAAAGAATAACTGCTTCCCTGCATAAGGACTTACACACCTCACAGTTATCTCATCACATGTTTTGACAAGGTGCCACAGTTACAAGTCTAAGTCAGGCATTCCTTATCTGTCATGTGCCTGTTTCACAAGGGATCACACTTTCCACTTTGGCCTCTATCACTCCATTGTGATTGTCATCCCTTGACATAATAAGTTCTATGATGATAAGCAGAAAAAAATTGCAAGTGAGAAGCTCAAAAATCTATCAAAGAAAGATTTCATTCCCATTCTTCTAGCCAATCTTCAATCCTCCACCATCTCTCTCTCTCTTGCATCTTCATTCCTCCACCTTCATTGCAGCCTAACGTATCATTCATTCCATCTATCCATTTCCCTATCTTTCTTCCTTAACTAATCCCTTTTATTTCGAGAGCCTACTCGTGTTTGTACAACCCACCTATCCTCTTGAGGGGGCATCATCATCCTATCTTTCCATCACCATCCTTTTCCTCTATCCATTTCCTTAAATTCTTTGAAATGATGTTGCTCGACATAAATCTCATCATCTCGAACATCATCTCAAAGAGGGGCAAAATGTAGACACTTAAAAATGTCCTCATGTCACAAATGTGACAAGACAAATTTCCCCTTCAAATTCCATTATTCAACTAATTCAATTTTATCCTTTCTAAATCGTTTATCCATGTTTCTTCTATAATTAAATAAGTAATCTTAATTAATTATTTAATTATTCATATCTTAATGTCCCCTTTCATTAATTTAAACAAATAAAACATTTGTTTAAATACCCTCACCTAATTGCCAAAATCCCCTTTCACATGTATTCTCTTAATAAATTAAATAAATGGGACAAATTTATTTAATTTGAATTCCATTATCCATCTCATCATTTCTTCTAATTTAAAATTGTCTTTTGTCCTCTTGTGGTGAGAAAACCCTAACTCATCTCAACCCTCCATTTGGCCTCAAATTCAACTCTCAATCTTGGCCATGCATTCAAATCTTCTCTTCTATAAAACACCTCATTCAACTTCATTTTGAACCCTTAAGCTCTCTTAGTTCATGTTTTATCTCAAATTTACTATAAATCTCCAAAGTCTTGCTAATCATACACAAGAGCTTCTCATGATGGTTGGATGAATCTGCAAGTCTGAGAACAATAGTGCAAGACAGAGGAGGACAATGGAGAGAAATCATTAGTTAGCTTGTTTCATGTTTTGTTTGATTGATTTGTAGCTTAGAATGCACTCCATTGGGAGCTAGGGTTAGCTGTAGTTTGTTTTCTGCGTGATTATATATATATATATATATATATATATATATATAAGCACTATAGTTATTAAAAACAATGGGTACATTAATTTTAATGTCAAACTCATGTATTCAAATTTTGAACATGTTGATGTCAAATTTTGAATGTTGTATGCCAAAAGGTGTATATGAGCATCCATATCCTAATTTTTGTATGATATTGAACTGGAATTTGTGGATTCAAAGTATTTTTTAGTTTCAAGTAGAAAATGTGGCTATGTGCATAACCTTCCTATTGATTTAACCGTTTTCAAATTTTACCTTTACTAGGTCCATGACAATTGAAGAGGCATTTTCTAAAACACAAAAGTATTGGCCATCATGGGATAAAAGAACTAAGCTTAACTGCATAAACATAGTGGCAACAAGTGTTCCATTAAATGTGATAGACTTAAGGCTATGGTCAATCGTTCTAATGGAAACCTCCCCAAGGAAGATCATAATATCTAGTAATTTTACAATGTAAAAAGTGGAACTTGGTATGGGTTGGTCCAGATCAGCTAGCTTCACTGGAGCCTCATGAAATGGAGCTTGTGTTAGGATTTGATGTGGGCCACACACGTGGCTCTTCTACCAGGATAGAGTGCATATGATCCCTTGGAAATTCTTTTCAAGTAGAAATGGTAGGATACCATCTTTATGTTTTGAAGCCTATTTATCCAAAGGGTCCATCATATCCTTTCTCTAATTTCTCTGTCTAATTGGGGGTGCAGAAGTTGATTTGCATCAAACTTGGGTATACCACTCAATTATGTTGTATCTGTAGAAATTTGCAAAAAAAATTGCAAATACAACATAATTGAGTTGTATACCCTAGTTCGATGCAAAGAAACTTCTACACCCCCAATTCCAAAGAATAGAGAAAGGACATTGATACCCTTTGGATAAATAGGCTTCAAAACAAAAAGATGGTATCTTGTCATTTCTACTTGAAAAGCATTTTCAAGGGATCGTATGCGCTCTATCCTGGTAGAAGCACCACGTGTGTGGCCCACATCAAATCCTAACACAAGATCCATTTCATGAGGCTCCAATGAAGCCAGCTGATCCAAACCAACCTGTACCAAGTTCCACTTTTTACATTGTAAAATTCATAGATATCCTGATCTTCCTTAAGGATGTTTCCATTAGAATGCTTGACTATAGCCCTAAGTCTATCGCTTTTAATGGAACACTTTCTGCCACTATGTTTATGTAGTTAATCTTAGTTCTATTATCCCATGATGGCCAATACTTTTGTGTTTCAAGAAATGCCTCTTCAATTGTCATGGACCTAGTAAAGGTAAAATTTGAAAATGGTTAAATCAATAGGAAGGTTATGCACATAGCCACATTTTCTACTTGAAATTGAAAAGTACTTTGAATCCATAAATTTTGGTTCAATATCATACAAAAATCGGGATATGGTTTCCCATACACCCTTTGGCATACAACATTCAAAATTTGATCATCTGGACATATCCTAATCATTTTCTTATGTATAAGTGGACAATAAACCTAATTAACTCGTCTAGTAGGTACCCCCAAACTAGAATTTCCCAAATTTGATGGTATTGATCCTACTAATTAGATATATTTAAGGTTCTAGACCAATATTCCAAATACATAGTAAATTATATAAAGTTCCCCATGATCAAATTCTCTTTAGTGCTTCTTTCAAAGTAGAAAATGAAAACATTTAATGGTTAGATATAAAACTCAAGGTTCCTTTCTCACATGGGAAAATGTTTGCACTTGGAAGTCCTTAGCTAAAATTCTCTATATGTGGTTATATGTGTTTGATTCAATGTAATGTATTAACATTCATACTCGAGCTCTTTGGATCAATCTAGTTAAGTGCACATTTAATCTATTCATGATTAATTAAAATCCTAAAAATTATCATGTGTTCATTTATGTTCAATCATCATGTTCTAGCTCACTAATTCATTTACTAGTTTAAATGTTGATTTACATGTTTCAATTTGTATATGTAAATTTTTTAATTATTCTAAATCAACATTAGGTAAAGTTCATTTTTCTTGAGTCATGTGTTCATTAAAATTAAAAAACTTAATTGATTTTTGTAAATAGCATGTGTGCACTGATATGGATATGCTTTGGACACATACTAATTCTAAGATTTAGAGATTGAGGCAGATTCTAGATGACCCTTCTACCACTGGGGTCTATAGAAGTAATTGTAGTATGATTTTATAGAGTTTGATCACTATTAGACAGTCATTAGGAGGTCTCCATGCTTATTCTAGGGAGACATTAGCAACCATCCTTGCCCAGATGAGGGATCAGGTATCAGGTGATGTTCTTTTGAGCATAGTCTAGAGCAAAGTGCCAAAGGAAACAATAAAAAATTAATGTTTTCCCTAGTACTCCACTAGATCTTAGGTTAGGGCATATCAGGTGACTAGGTGCATATGCCCTAGGATGGTACCTTTGATATATCCATGATTTCTTGCTTCTCACAATCATTATCCAAACAATGACCAGATTCCATTATATTTTGCACAACAGTTATATGTTGAGGTCCATTTAGGCCTCAACATTAACTATTTGGATTTACTAGGTCATTTGGGGTAGGGTTGTGGTAGGGTTTGTGATAGGGATACTTATCATCGTGTAGATAAGCAACCCATAGATTACAAGATCTTGGTTGGACAGAGGATGCCTACCATCTCTCTATCCATTACCCCTATTGCTGATGAGGTTGTCATTGCTTCCCAATGGGATGCATTTGACAGTATTGCTGATATTGCAGTGGAGGCTCAGCACATATCTACAGGTTGTGTGGGTTAATACCTGATGTGACAACCATGTACGTCAGCTATTTATTTATATGCATATGATGTGGTAGGTATCCCATCTTTGGATGATATAGATCACAATGCATGGGATGCCCAAATTTTGAGGGATATTAGTTATAGATTGTCTAATGACTTGATGCTGGCAAATCATGTGATCTCATAATGATTGGGGATTGTTAGCAGATGTTGCTTCATTTGTGGCTTAGTATCGACATTCTAATATGGATCCTACAATTAGATCATCTAGAGGGGCACATGAGCCACCTACCCATTTCCATTCTACCGATTCATCATAGGTGCATCCACAGGATGATGCTACTCCAAAGGCCCAGCCATCTACAACTTCTCTAGATGCCCAGACATCTGCAACTTCTCCAGGTGCTCAAACATATGTTGATACACTTGAGCAGTTTGCAAGAGGTCTAGGTTTTATGGAGATGCTCTCTTTAGGGTTGATGCCATCTCACTTGCATAGTCCACTACACACATCATTGATAGACCTAGTCCAGGGTAGGACTGCAGAGGAGCTGGTCGATTATATTATTGCAGAAGGTGGCATTGAGGATGCAACTTTGGCAACTCAGGTACATATATATGTACATATAATTTTTAAGTATTTTAAGTTTTAAATTTAAATACATGTAGTATGTAACCTCATTGGAACCATGTACAACATGGTTTTATAAATTAAATATAACTTGAAATTAATTTTATTTTTTATGTATTCATGCATATGTGTGTAGGTGGAGGTAGCAAATGTGACTTCTAGTTTGAGGGGAGAGTGCATACGCACACATTAAGATTTGCCTGAGCATGTCAGTGGATATGTGAACTTTAATTTTCATCTAAGTTAAAATGTATTTATGTACACATGTTCACTTGTTCATATTTGAGTGTTATATATATAAATTTAATATAATTTTTAATTGATTACGCAAGTTTGTGTGTGTGCGTATATATATATCAGATATTTTGTATCCTTCAGGGACATAATTTATGTTTGTACATGTTCACATGTTTATGAATGTTTAAACAAAATGAAACGATTGATTTAACTAAATTTAGATATATATGTACATGAAATTTGGAACTAAATATATATGTGTAACTTACTATGAAATTTGGTAAATTATATATATAAATAGAATCTAAAAATTGGCATATCATAATATAAATACAATCATTAATCAAATTTCTATAAATGCATTATAAGCTTGAATATGTACATTGATCATCACAAGCATATTACATCTTTTCCTACACCATCATTGATCTTGGTTCATTAGATCATTGAGAAAATTCAAATATAAAGAGTTTACTTGAGATGCATCCAAACATGTTGTAAATCTCTACCACAAATTCTAATATAAAATTGAACTAGAATCAATAACATAACACTTTCTATATAATTTATCGTGCTTGTCATTTGTATGCATCCAACCAAATTGTAAGTTGCTCTACCACTTGATCATTCTATTATAAAATCACTAATCAATTTATAACATATAACATCATAGATTTAATATATAATTTAAACTAAACTCATTAAATTCAAATATAAATATCTTTTACTTGAGATGCATCCAAACATGTTGTACAAAGCTCTACCACAAATTCTAATATAAAATTGAACTAGGAGAAATTTAACATAACACTTGTCATATAATTTATCACTACAACATAAACTAAACTCATTAAATTCAAATATTAAGATTTTAATTAAGATGCATCCAAACATGTTGTAAGGCTATACCACAAGTTCTAATACAAAATTGAACTAGAACCAATAACATAACACTTCTCATATGATTTATCACTTGTTATTTGTATGCACATCAAACCAAATAAATTCATTCTCAGTCACAGGTCTCACTCATTCATGTACCACATCCATTGGTTCAACTCACTCTTCAATAACTTCTAGTATTCTCTGATGATCATCTCTATCTAGTCTCCACTTATGACATCCATGTGCACATGGAACTTGATGAAGAGATAGGCCAGTAGCAATTACTAGGTGGCTATATTGATACACCTTATTTTCAAGATGGTAATTAGTAAAATGAATCCCATTTTGAACAATTTTGACTTGTCTGAGATATGTCCCTTGCACTAAAACTGAACCTGTGGCAAACAACATTCCATCATTTGTTTCTGGTTTTATTAACTTCATCCTCTCCTCTGTACAATGTAATAAATAATAACTAACACCTTCTATGTTTCCGGCCTCTGCTATGACTGTAAAAACATCTCATGTACACATATATATACAATGTTCAATTTAAAAATATTAGAACCAATCTTTTATTGTAGAAAAAAATTAATATTAAACAAACTTTGCAAGAATTTATCAATCTAAAGTTACAAACTTTGCAAGAATTTATATATATATGCACACGTGCCATGCCCACATTCGCCATGTGGTTATGACACAATAACCAGATGTGATGTCCACATTTTCCATGTGGTCATGACACGAATTATCAAAAAAATTTCCTCCCAACTCTACAACCCCCCTCGCGCACAACATGCACGCTCGGTGACGTACGCACATCATGAAGTCATCTCAACAATTTGCATCATGCGCAATGCCTGAAGGCAAGGAAGGTCAATCTCAATGAGATGATGCAACACACACTTCTCCATCCCTTCGATGCATAAGCCACTATGGGGGTTTATGTCGCAAAAGCAGCACTGAGAGAATTAGATTCCGTTTCAGATTCTAACCCTAGGAATACTAAAGTGGAGTGAATATAAATCAAAATCTATCCTTAGGTCCACTAAAGACCTATGGTTCTAAACTACAAAAAAAAGATTATTAAAATTATATAACTTATACATTATTCCAACATTTAATACAATAGAAATAAATTAAACGATTAGATAAAAGCATTTAACTCAATTAACCTACAGTAATTTCAGCAGCATAACGGGGCAAAATTGAACTACATAGGAAAAATCCTATAGTGATTTCAGTAGCATAATGCCACCTCATCAACTATAGGAGGTTGTAAAATTTAATTTAAAATAAAATCCCTAATTCAAACCCTTTTCAAAATTAAATAAATCAAATACAACATTTTAGACATATCTCCCTTCCCAACTTTCAAAATAAATTAATTTAACTATAACCATAGTCTAAAATGCATTTAAATAAAAAGCCCACATTACTAGTTTTAACAACCTCATATAATCTTAAAGCTAGGAACAAATTAATTTAATCTACAACAAAGGAATAATGAAATAAATAAATTAGATGCACCAAGCAAATGCAAATTAACTAAATTAATTAATAAACCCCACACACACACTAAGTGAGATTAGCACATAAATCAGGACATTAAATTAAGATGACAACACATAATTCTCATAGGGCACCAAACCCTAGAGAATCCTTATAAAAGTACCCAGTATCTCTTTTGTTCTCATAACAAGTTGATTTAACTTTGGTTGGATGTGCAAGTTTTGAGGAAGCCAAGTGGGTAGATCTTGTACCTTCTCAAGTGGGAGGTATCATCTCAAGCATCAAAAAGTCTATTTGTTTTCTTGTGATTTTTTTTAAAACATTCTATAGGTTGCTCATAGTTTTCTATTTTCTAACATTTGATATCTATCCATTTTCTATTTGATGGATGCACAAGGTAAAAGATTGCAAGGATTTAAAATTAATCTACTTTTGTTTATAAAGAACTACTAATAAGTTTAAAACTTTCCAAGTTAAAAAAAATAGAATAATCTTAAAGAACAAAACTCTGTTTCATTTATTTATTTTTTCTTTAATCTTATAACCTATTAAACTTTTCTTGCAAATGGAGAAATTATTACAGAGAGGTCAACTTGACCTATATATATATAAATAATTAAACTGCTATCTTAACATACACAGACATTTCATTTTTTTTTTTACAGAGAGATATTGTAAAATATACAATACTGAAAAAAAACATTAAGAGGAATATATATATATATATATATATATATATATATATATATATATATATATATAATTTAAACCAAAGCCAAATCGAATATTATGGAGCAGAGTAAGTTTAAGTCTATAAATGTTTAGGGCCGAACGTAGCTTCATTGTGGCCGTCACTTAGGGCACAAGCCCTTAATAAAATGCAAGGAAATGGGGGGCAGGGGCTCCGCCACCCCCCATAGAGCATTAAGCTTTGTCAGGGGGGACGGGGTCCCCTTCCCCCCCACACTATACTATGAAGAACGGTGTAGAGCGGCCATAACCCCTGCACAAAGTAATAATAACTTACTTGAAATAAAAACAAAGGCATCTTGAGGAGCCTAGGGGTTGTACGAGGGTTTGTCTACAAATCCTCCTTGTGCCTCCCGTTTGGGGCCTCTCTCATTGCTAAGAAATCATTCAGCTTCCTTGTCTTCTTGGTAGTATTGCAGTGTTCTCTGATTTGATTGTTTTTTTGGCCTTGGGTCCTATTTTTTGTGTTTATTTCTTAGTTTAAAAAAAATAGTTTAATTTCAAACTTTTCCACTGTTTGTTTCCCGCCCTTCCCACTACGTCATTTGGAGTCAACTCGGAGGGTTGGTGGATGGGTGTGGGTGAGAGGAGTACGGAGTTTGAAAGGGCATTTATTTTGGCTTAAGGCGCTTTAAGTGCCTATGGAAGGAGATTCGAGCAAAAAAGACATATCAGAGAAAGAGAATGTCAAATCCTTTAAGGAGATTGTTAATGCAAATGATGCACAATCAGTGCCAAAAAATGCAGTCTTTATAGTATTGGATGGTGTCAGAGGACTCAGTCCAAGTGCCAAAGAAGGTGAAGAAGGATGTAGACCCAGGGATAGGAAACAAGGTGAGACTCTTTCAGTGCCGAGAAAGATTTCTTTAAAACCTAATGATGAATTAGAAAAAGATATGAAAAAAGAAGCAAGATTAATGAATGTCGTAGTGTTTTTTACTTGTGTTAATGTAGATAAATTGCCTTCAAGGAAGTTCTTTGATAATTGGCTAATAACTATGTGGGCAAAGAAATTAGGCATTCATTATTCCTTTTGCAGAATGATACAACCGGGGATTTTTGTAATCTTCTTTAAGACACATGCTATGCAAAAAAGGGTTGTTGAGAAAGACTACTGGAATATAGGTCCAGCTCTTTTCAAGGCCTTTCCCTGGAAACCTGATACACCACACAAAGAGATAAGATTATATTCAGTTCCAAGATGGATACTGTTAAAAAATGTCCCAGTCCAATTTTGGAATTTTTTGCCCTAAGTAATTGAGCCATTTGGCAAAATCTTGAAAATAGATGAAACTAAAACCACTCTACCCCATTTAGATGTGAGAATGCTAGTCTCATTTGACACAGGAGTGCAAATCCCAGAAGTCTTAGAAATCAATTGGGAGGATAAATCTTTCATTTGTGATTTAGTAAGTCTTGGAGGGCTCAACTCATGCTTCCTGTGTAAACAAGATGGGCACCAAAAAAAGAATTATCCAACTCTAAATAAAAACTTAAACAAAGGCAAAATGGGGGTTTCAGTTAATAGCCATGAGGAAAATGTATTGTATTCTAAGGGTGGAGTTCTTGCCCCCTCACCAGAGAATAAAAATGAAACCCCAAAGGCCAACAATGAGGTCATGAAGAGAAACACTTCTATCCCTAATGAGGGCCTCGAGCCTAAGGCATCATCTATTGATGAGATCATGAAGGACTCCTTGTCTATGGATGATGGATTGGACTCATAAGCTATAGAAGAAGATCACCTAGAGGGTGATGAGTCATATAGTACGCAAGATGGAACCCTAAGCAGTTTCTCACTGGGTGGTGGGTCCTTTGAAGGGTGGATGGATGAACACCCTGCATTCATCTCTTAGATTATTGACACTCCACTACAATGCAAGGATAGTATTGAGGCTCTGAGGGAGATCCCCCCTCCCCATTTAGACCATGTAAATAGTGAGGAGGTTATATCTGTGGGTTATACCTCTAAAAATGGATTTATCTTAGTAAGGAAAAAATGCACAACAATTGGCTCTTGACAAAATAAGAGAAGTTGTAGAGAAAAGAAATAAACTAGACAGACTTAAGGAGAAATTCTTGAGAAGGAGAGAAGTAGACCCCTTTGGGTTAGAGAAGAGTATCCTCAAGCAGAGTATCAGGAAGGCTGAGGAGGAAGCCAAAAAAAGAAAGGTTTTGAGTAGAAATGTTAGCAGCATCAAGCTGGGTAAGAAAGGGAAGGAGGGTTCCATCCATAAATACTTGGTGGAAAGCTCCGAGCCTTGATGTGTCCCTCTACCCCTCAACATCCAGAGTAATGAAAACCATCCATTGTTATAGTTGGAATGTTAGGGGATTGGAGTCCCTTGACAGGAAGTATGTTCTAAGGGACTTTTGTAATAAGAATAAAGATATGGATGTCTTATTTAGGCAAGAGGTAAAAGCAGTTGGATTCACCTAAGAAAATACAATGAGATTTGTTTGGAGGGAAGTAATTGCTTTTACCTCAAGCCATGAGAAAGGAAGAGGGGGAAATGCTATCCTGTTAAATAGAAAATTAGAGAAGTACCTAAAAGACTTTGGCCATTCCCCTTGCAATAGATGTGTATGGATTACTCTAAATATTGGGGGGATAGATGTTGGATTGTTCTCCATTTATGCCCCCAATGATTATCTGAGTAGAATTGACCTATATAAATGGTTAATATTTGACCTCCCCAAGGTTCCTTGGATTTTTGGGGAGGATTTTTGTTGGCAAGAGACACTGTGTAGCTTCATGAGTGTTGTCATTGATGGCAACAAAGTCTATCCCACACATCCGCAGTACATAGTATGCCTATACCGAAAGTTAGATTGAAGATTGTTTTGGTCCAGTGAACAAGAACAAAGTATGCAACAAGGTCTGACAATCAGGTCCGGATCTCTTAGATGATGTAACTCAGCAAGTTACAGATTTGGATAAGTTAAGAGGAGTATCATGACTACTATATTCTAGAGATTTAGCCTCTGGTAGTAAATCATGGAAAAGATATGAGCATCTGACCATCAGGTTTTAGTCAAGTAGAGCAGACAGAGGAAGAACTAGCCGGTAGATCATCAAACTTCAATCTGGATGAGTAAAAGGTGTTGATCAATCTATTTGAGGGATCATACGTTGTTGGCCAACATGATTAATGACTTCTATGCTTATGTTTTTGATACACATCACAGATCAAGCATGGATTCAGTCAACATATTAGTAATTTGTAAATATCTTGAGTATTCTAGTTGCCAACTAGAAAGTTGTTGAAATCCTTAATTGCGATATATATACTAGATGGATTCCAGTATGTAGGTGTGTGTGAATACAGAGATGAGGAAATAAAGTGTGAAGAAAAGTAGAGATAAGTGTGGAAGTAGCAATACAAGTCCGGTATCAGACAGAGAAACAACACTAAAGCAGAGGAAGAATGAAGTGCATCAGATCAGTATATTGTGCCTAACCGGAATTGAACTCTAGCATTTATGGATGCCTCTCATCAGTTCAAACACCTAATTACCTTCTATAAATTCTGTAGATTGTGAGTCTCTTATAGGCAGTGTGCCTCTTGTGAGCAATGTGCTTGGGCAGTGAGCCCTAATTGGCAAGTGCCATTTTGTAGTTCTTATTCTTTTAATAGAGAATATAATCTTGGGTTAGTCACCCTGTGGTTTTTCCCTTAACAGAGTTTTCCATGTAAAAATCCTTGTGTTATGTGTGTTGATTTTATTTCTGTTCTCATGATTATATATGCTTATATGTTTTGATGCTGCACAAATTATAAAAGAAGAAAAGAAAGTTAAGATAATAGAGATAACTGATTCATCCCCCCTCTCAGTTATCTTCCTTGTTTCCAACAATTGGTATCAGAGCCAAGTTCCTCTAAACGGAGCCTAACAGCTTGAGGAAGATCTGGGAATCTCAATGGATATGTATGGTATGAAGGAACAACTTCAGTCTACCCTAGATGATCTTGAACAATCCCACTCTGAAGTCAATAACTTGAGAGAAAGACTCAAACAAGCTGATGATTTCATAAATGAGCTAAAAGAAAAACTGAGTATCTTTGTGAAAAAGAGAAAGGAACTACTTCAAAAATTAGCAAGTTATAGTGAAGCCAATGATACTAATGAAGATCTGGATGAGAAAAACAAGCTATGTGAGAAGCTATCAAAAGAGGTCATTATGGTAAGGCATGAGATGGAATCAAGGGTTATGAGATTCACCCAAGAAATTGAAGAGAAAAGAAAAATTGAAGATAATCTAAAACAATCTCTCAAGGAGAAGACATAGGACTGCCACAAAATGGACAGAATAATTAGGCATCTTGAATCTGATCTTGAAGAAGCTAGAGATAATGAAGAACAACTTGAGAATCAAATAGACACTCTTAAACAAGATCTTCAATAATGAATACAAAGAGAAATTCAAGATAAGCTTAGCCCAACTTGAAGTTCTTCTTGAAAGCCAAAAGAGGGTAGATGATAAGTGTGGTTTGGGATATGAGAAAGGCGAAAGCTCTAGATCTGGTCAGAAGAATTTTGGATCAGAAAATCAAAGAAACAGGCCTAGAAGACCTCCAGTAAGGCAACCAAATATTCAAAGATATCCATCCTTCAATGGATACTACTTCAATTGCAACAACTTTAGTCATAAAGCAATTCAGTCTAGAAGGAGAATGAATTAGACTAATCCATCCTTCTCCGGACAATGTTTCAACTGCAAAAGGTATGGTCACAAATCTCTTGAATGCAGAAATATGCAAATAAACAATTCATTCAATGGTAGATGCTTTGCATGCAATAGAATGGGACATATGGCTAATCAATGCAGATCAAGAGGATATCAATCAAATATGCAAAAAATGTTATTTGTTACAATTGCAATAGATCCGGTCATATTGCCAAATTCTGCAGAAGTAAAAATTAGGATAAAAAGGGTCTGGTGCATCATAATCAAAAACAAGATAAGGGAAAAGGCAAAGTGAATGCCAATGAAGTTCAAAGGGAGACGAGCAAGATTTGGGTGAAGAAGAGTATAGAAAATATTGGGGATGGATCTGCATCGGAATCCGGTGCTGATATTCCTTCCAGAAACTAAACAGATGAGCTCTAGCTCAGGGGGAATCACAAAGAAAAATAAATTCCCCCAGCCAGTCAATTGGTGCCTAAATTTGGCACGTGGAATGTTAAGGAATAAAGGGTTCTCAGAAAAATATCTAAATAACCCTTGGTAAAAATATGAAAGATCCACATGGAGTTTTGCAAGAGTTTAATCATCCAAGATTGATCCAGTTTGACAGCCATTCGGTAAAGCAGGATTTTCACAGACAGATCCGGTATGATTCAAAATTGAAATACTTTGATTTGTGGATCCATGGCATGATTGGAGAAAAGAAGATACATTGTCAATCCTCACTGAAAATGATTCTAAGTGCAACATAGTGATTTGAAAAGATCTCTCTTAGAATAGGGCAACTGGATAACTTAAGTTGTGCATTTATTGCAAAAGGAAATTAGGGTTTGTGCAAGAATAAAAGGGTTCTTTCACTCATCATTTGCACATTTGCATTTAAGAAGAAGAAAAGAAGAGCTCTGCATCAAGTTTCTACAACTCTCTCAAAGATCAATGACAAAGTCCAATTCAACTAGCAATTTGTTCCGGCTCTTATTTCAAAACCTAAAGCGTAAAAAGGTACTTCCATTCTAAAAATGTCTCTCTAAATCTTTTGCAAAATGGCTACTCCAATGGTTGTTAAGATCACTGATAGGCCACGTCCAAAATTCAAGAAACACCCCTATAAATCCCTAGAAGTTGATCCTTTAGGCACTTTTTCTAGCATTTTGTATAGGGTATTGCACGTAGAAGATGTTAGGGTCTACATCCACACCAACATTGAGGAATTTGGAGACTCTAAGTTGATGGACATCTATCATAAATAGTTAATAGATGAAAGTTTTGAACTCAAACCTCAATACAAGGCCCTCTAGGATAAACACTTCAAACATTGCATCCACTTTCCCTATTTTGCAGAAGATGATTGGGTTTGGTATGTCCTTAGCAGAATGCATGATAATTTCATGTGGTTAATGAGGCCCTTGAAGATAACAAGAGATGCCATTAGGGAAATAACTGGACTATACTCATATGGTGGGTTACCTGTACTCAAATCTGTCAAGAACCAGACAGTAACTGAAGCTACCAGATCTAAGTTTGACAAGAGAGCAATAACCATAGATGACATCATAGATCCGGATGTCAAATTTTCCTCAATGATAATTGAGTATAAGATATATTATTCTAGCAGGGAAAATTCTATGTCTAGGACTGCAATATATGCAGCATATCAAATGTTGAGGGAAAATGTAGATTATGACCTATGTGATCTTCTTTTAAACCAACTATTAGAAAACCTATAGAAGATCAAGAAGGATAAGAAGAACTCCTTCAAGTATGGTTGTTTAATACTATGTCTATTCTTCTACTACATGAATGAGTTGCCTGGATCAAGTGGTTGGGTTTAGCAAAATGACAAACTGGTTACAATAGAGATTAGAGACTATATGTATGGACTTGGTGATGCTAAAGCTCAAAGCACAGCACTCTGGGGTTACTTTAAGAACTTCCAAAGCATGATGCAATCCAGAGAGAGGATACCTCAATCCATAGTTGAGAAATACAAGGATACAATGTGTTTCATGGTAGAGACTGATTAATGCCTAATGGAGGCAGTTGAGCCCAGAACAATTTGGATAATGCCAATGGGATACGAGGTCGATGAGAAAATCTTGGAGCTACATATTCAACACCTGTTGAGCTAGCCTAAGGACCCTAAGGCAGAAAGGTCTGGAAACATTCAAGAACTAAGTGTAAAAATTCATGTTGAGCTAAGACAACCAGAGATAAAGAGGAAAGTTAGAAGGGAAGTCGAGGAAATTGCCAAAAGATATGGCATATCAAAAGAGGCAGTAGATGCAAACAGAGAGAAAATTGAAAGAGATGAGAAAGAGAAACAAGAAATAGAGAAAGGAAGTGTTCTGGTACAAGCCTCCTCCTGGACTAGATTCTCCAAGAGCTCTGCACCTGCCACTCCGAAGAGCTCAAAAGCCACCAAACCAGAAGTTAAGACATCCAAAAAAGGAGAAAAGAGAATGAAAACAAAAGCCACAAGGTCATACACAAGTCACAAGGATGATGAAGAAATAGAGTTTGATGAGGAAATTAAGAAAATGAAGAAGAAGAAGAAAACATCTAGGGAATTCTCTGCCAATAAAAACAAAGAAGAAAAGGTAGAAGAATTTGTTGAAAAGCCCACTCTTTCCATTGATGACATCATCAAGGCAGTCACTGTGGATGGGAACCTGCAACCAGTAACAAAATTTTATGATGAATACAGTGATACTGACAAGAGGATTCTGGAAGAAGCTATAGTCAGGTATCTGAATATTTACAATAAAGCATTCATTAAAATTATTTCATTGATTCCCAAAATTCTAGAGAAGATACTTGAACTAAGAAAAGAGAATCCAAAAGAAAAAGACCTAGAATTTAGGGAACAGATAGCAATTCAGCTCTATCCTTCTATTACTCCAAAGCAAATGGACATGATCTTTAAGGACTGCAAGGATGAATTCTAGAGAAAAGCAAGAATGAATAAACTTATGCTTGGAGAAACTAACCATGTAGCAAGAGAAACAAAAGACATCCTCTGGAATGCCTTCAAAAGATTCAATCTTTCTATTGTAGAGGAAACAAATGAAGGACCTTCCACCATAGATGTTGAAAGATTAAATGCAACCAATGAAGAATCTTCTGACAAAAATGTAGAAGGGTCAAAAGAGATAGGTGAAGAGAAGTCTAAGGACTTGGATTCCTCTATTCTGGAAGAGGAAGTTCATGAAGTAGTAAATACAAGTAACATCTCTCCTCTGGATCCCACTGCAGACATTCCAGACTTAGGAGTTGAAGGAGAAGGAAGAAAAGAGGAGAAAGTGAGTCAAGAAGAGGAGGTAAAGGGAAAAGAAGAACAAACAGAGAAGATCTATGATGACAATTTTGAGATCCCAAAAGAAAAGAAGACTCAGTCACCAGTAAGAGACACTACAAAGGTAAGGAATAACTTCTTGAACAAAGAAATGGTGGAGATAGATGAACTTGAACTATTTCAAGGACCACTAAATTTTGACTCTCTCTCTGGTCCAGACAATGAAAATAGCATCTTTTTCTCAAGCCAAAGCAAAAGAAAAACTTCTAAAATCTCACATGGAAGACTGTGGACTATTAGAGATTGCATCTAGGATGCTGGAGAAGATCATGTCATCATTTCAAAAGGATCCTTTGACCTCTCCATCCAGTAACTTGAAATCTTTGGTAAATTTTGTTAGCACTCATTTTGATTCTTTAGAGAAATCGGCAGAAGAAAAGGTCCGGAAGGAGTTTTTGGGAAAAAGATTAACTGAAGTATAGGGACTCATTGCTAATGATAGGAGGACCCTAGATATTGGGATAAAGAGCCTTGAAAATGCTCTTAAAGATGGTGGGGACATGTACAAATTTTGTCTATCTTGGCCCAAAGTGACAGAGGATATTGAAAATAAGGTGAAAGAACAAGAAGGTAAACTATCAAGTTTATCTCAAAATTTTGATCCCCTCACGACATCCTTAATGAATCAAGAATGCCAAGCCATTGTCATCATAAATAAAATAAAGAGGTTGAACAAAGAAAAGAATGATATAGTAAACAGAGTGAGTGAACTCAGAGGGATAATTATCCCTAAGTTAGAGGCAATACATGAGGCCTTAACAGATGCTCAGACCATAGCCCAGACCAGTGATCTGGTAGATTTAAGAAGGGTAGAAGCATATGCATTTTTGTTGAGTGGTCACATCTCCATTTTGGACAGGATGAAACAGATCTAGGCCATAGAGATTGTACAGTTGAAGGCCACTTTTGCGGATATACTCAAGTATATGTAAGTATAACATGCATATATACTTATGAGGCCATGTATAGCTTAATTTTTGCAAATTTTGGTGTGCGGATTCTGCCCTTTTCCATTGATGTCAAAGGGGGAGTAAGAGTAGTGAAAAATGTGGAATCCAGCTAAGGGGAAGCTCTGGTAAAACAGTGCATAAGACAGAGCATAAACCAAGGGGGAGTTTGCTTCGACACTTAGTCATTTTTCACTAAGTGTTACCATCAATGCCAAAGGGGGAGATTGTTGGCAAGAGACACTATGTGGCTTCATGAGTGTTGTCATTGATGGAAACAAAGTCTATCCCACACATCTACAATACATAGTATGCCTATACCGGAAGTCAGATTGAAGATTGTTTTGGTCTGGTGAACAAGAATAGAGTATGCAACAAGGTTTGACAATAAGGTCCAGATCTCTCAGATGATGTAATTCAGCAAGTTGTAGATTTGGATAAGTCAAGAGGAGATCAAGACTACTATATTCCAGAGATTTAGCCTCTGGTAGTAAATCATGGAAAAGATATGAGCATCTGACCATTAGGTTTTAGTCAAGTAGAGCAGACAGAGGAAGAACTGGTCGGTAGATCATCAAACTTCAATCTGGATGAGTAAAAGGTGTTGATCAATCTATTTGAGGGATCATACGTTGTTGGCCAACATGATTAATGACTTCTATGCTTATGTTTTTGATACACATCACAGATCAAGCATGGATTCAGTCAACATATTAGTAATTTGTAAATATCTTGAGTATTCTAGTTGCCGACTAGAAAGTTGTTGAAATCCTTGATGCGGATATATATACCAGATGGATTCCAATATGTAGGTGTGTGTGAATATAGAGATGAGGAAATAAAGTGCGAAGAAAAGTAGAGATAAGTGTGGAAGCAACAATACAAGTCCGGTATGTGACAGAGAAACAACACTAAAGCAAAGGAAGAATGAAGTGCATCAGATTAGTATATTGTGCCTTACCGGAACTGAACTCTAGCATTTATGGATGCCTCTCATCAGTTCAAACACCTAATTACCTTTTGTAAGTTTTGTAGATTGTGAGTCTCTTGTAGGCAGTGTGCCTCTTGTGAGCAATGTGCTCAGGCAGTGAGCCCTAATTGGCAAGTGCAATTTTGTACTTCTTATTCTTTTAACAAAGAATACAATCTTTGGTTAGTCACCCCGTGGTTTTTCCCTTGATAGGGTTTTTCACGTAAAAATCCTTGTGTTATGTGTGTTGATTTTATTTTTGTTCTCATGATTATACATGCTTATATGTTTTGATGTTGCACAAATTATAAAAGAATAAAATAAAGTTAAGATAATAGAGATAACTGATTCACCCCCCTCTCAATTATCTGCCTTGTTTCCAACAATTTTAACAGGATAGAATACACAAAAGACAAAAAAGGGGGGGAAACCTCTAGAATGGAAAGGCAATGAAAAATTTTTTTGGTTGAGATTTAAAAAGACACTCAACCTAGTAGGCCCAATAGAGGTGGGAAAGAAGAACAACAAAGGCATCTGGTTTACCTGGTCAAACTATCAGAATGACAACAAGAGAATCTATTGCAGACTTGATAGATTCTACTTGAATAAAGACTGCTATTCATTCATGCAGAAGATGAACACAAACAAAAATTAGGTCATTCCTAGCCCACTGTCAGATCATCATCCTATTAAAATGCTAGTCTCAGTAAAAAAGCAAGTATAAAATATAAGAAACTGAAAGGAATCCTTATTTAAATTGAATTGTGAGCTACTAAAGGATGAAGACTTCAATCAAGGAATCAATACTATCAGAAATATATGCAAGGCTAGGTATAGAGACAAAGGAAACATATTTTACTAGTCTAGACTCGCAGATGTTTGTAAAGCTGTATTCCAAGTGGTTGGAAAAAATATGCTTTAGAAAGGAAAAGAGAAGAACTTTTGTTATAGGAAAAGTTCCTCCAGGTTAAAGAGAAACTACAAAATAATCCATGTGAAGAGGGGCTAAGTTCTCAAATGGGAGAAATAAAACATAATTTAAGGAAAGTGCATATAAGAAAGGCACAAGGAGCTAGAGTAAGAACTAAAATTAATTGGTTGCAGGATGGGGACAAGGGCACCAAGTATTTTTTCAATTTATTAAGACAAAAAAATATAAAAGAAAATATTGAAGTATTAATGGAGAATGGTATTACCTTGAACTCTCAAAAGCAAATTTTGGAGGCATTTAGAAAGTTTTATGAAAACCTTTTTAGGGTAGAGGATAATAGGGAAGGCTACAGGGAGGCCCAAGAATTATGTTGTAGAATTTGTACCACGAAATTGACCCCAGACATGAGAAGGAAACTAGAACAAAAAATTGATAAGGATGAAATTAAAATAGCTATCAGCTCTATGAGTAATAATAAATCCCCTAGGGCGGATGGGCTGCCTGTTGAATTTTACAAGACAAACATTGATTGGATAGCTGATGACCTCCTTGAGCTCTATTCTGAAGCTATAGAGAAAGGGACCTTAGGAGAGGACATAAATAAAGGCATAATAAAGCTTCTTCCAAAATAAGGAGATAGGACAAAGATAAAGAATTGGAGACCCATAACTCTCCTAAACGCCTCTTATATAATTATAACAAAAATTTTGGCCTTGAGTCTCAGAGATATCCTCCCAAAAATCATTAGCCCTACACAAACTAGTTTTATTAATGGAAGATATATACTAGAAAACTTGATAACAAGTTGGGAAGGCCTTCAATGGGCTAAAGAATCTAGTCGAAATGTAGGTATACTTCTGCTAGATTTTGAAAAAGCATATGACAAAGTGGAGTGGTCCTTTATCCTTTTAATGCTCAAAGCTTTTCATTTTCCTAAGTTCTTTATCAACCTGGTTAAGATGTTTTTTGTAAATGCTATAGCTCAGGTGGATGTGAATGGAGAACTCTCTTCCCCATTCATAATGGGGAGGTCAATTAGACAAGGTTGTCCCCTTGCCCCTTCCCTGTTTGTTATTGCTTTAGAGGCTCTTCATTTCATCTTGAGGTCAGAAGAAATAAAAGGAAGAATTGAAGGGATTACATTGCCTAATGGTGATAAACTTTTGAATGTCTAGTTTGCTGATGATACTGCCTTATTTCCCAGGGAAGAGGAAAAAGAGATGGAAAATCTAGAAAGAAGACTTGATCTTTTCAGCCTAGCTTCAGGGGCAAAAATCTCATTTTCCAAATCTATCTTTTTGTCTTGGACTGATGATATCCCTAATTGGTTTAAGAGAGATAATGATGTAGGAGCATCCCTGGTTCAAGAGTAATCTTGCATCAACCAAAAACAATTTGCATTTCAATTTGTTCTTTCATTTTCTAGTTCAGTTCAAGTAGTTCAATTAGAAGCAGTTTTAGCTTGTGGTCTAGTTTTGGTAATTAACACCTTGCGGATCTAGACTTAGCATCTGTATTCATTCATCTACATCATATCAAGAATTCTAAGCATTTAGATCAGCTACCAAAAAGATATCACTATCAGAAGTTGACTGTTTTCTCAGAGTAGAGCATCTTGACGGTTCCTGATAATCAGCTAAAGGAGAAGGCTTGCGGATCATTCCTTGATTTGCAGATCTCAATGACACATCATTCAATGTCTTATGGTTCATGACAAACCTTCCCTAAGGGTCCACACATTGTTTCATTCTTGTGAAGAAGTATTCTATGCATTTAGGTCTGACCTATCTGTGAACATGTTACAACTCTTCATTGGAGTTGGTGACCTTCCTTGGCTGATGCAGAAGAATCTATTGGTCTGAAAATGATATATAAAAATGTAATAGATCCTTAGGAAAGTAGTTATCAAGTTCATGATATGATGATAGTGGATAATTTAGATTTTGTGTGAAGGAGCCTCAAAGCTTTATCTTGTGCATGTATGTAATCAGGCCTTTGAGCCCTAATTGTAAGCCCGCATGTTGCGGGCTAGATTGTATTTGAATTCTTTGATATACTGAATGACTGAATTTGCATTTGTTTCATTTCTTTGAGTTGTTTCCATTGTGTTTACTCTTGTTGCATGATCTAGATAGTTCATTTTGTGAACCCTCCTACCGTGACTACACCAAGTGGTGTCAGAGCGAAAGATCAACTCTTGGAGGGTGAATTGAGCAAATTGGTGAAGGGAATTTCATAAGATCTTGTTGTACGTAGATCTCCAATCTGAGGTGGGTTACTTGTGCGCAACCGATTGAGAGGTAGTTGTCGCTTGTAGCCCGATCGCTGAACCTGAGGCAGTTTGCACTTGATCCTAGGAAGATGTCACCACGGAGAGTTCCTCCTATTGGTACAATGGATAATAGAATGGATGAGATGATGGAATTGATGAGAATAATTTGAATTCATTTGGATGCTATTGAAGAAGATAGGCAAAGAGGTTTGACGCTGAGACCTAATGTTGAAAGTGATGATGAGAAAGAATTTCAATCTATTGAACAAACTGGCAAAACCCTAGAAGGTAATGAAGAAGAAGAATCAGATTAGATAAAGATGTGAGCTATTTCAAAGATTAGAAAAAGACCTAGAGTTGATGTACCGAACTACATTGGTAATTTGAACCCTGAAGAATTGATTGACTGGATAAATGACATGGAAGAATACTTTGAATATGAGGAGATTGAAGATCTGGAGAAGGTGAAACTTACAAAGACAAAGTTGAAAGGACATGCTACTATATGGTGGAAAGAAGTTCAGTTGGAAAGAAATAGAAGAGGAAAAGAAAAGATTACAAAGTGGGACCAGATGGTGACAAAGTTGAAGAATTAGTTTATACCTGCTGACTATGAGTTAGAACTATTGAAAAGATTGCAAAACCTGAGACAAAAGGAGAAATCTGTGAAGGAGTATATAGAAGAATTTCATAAGATGATCATAAGGATAGGACATAGTGAAGTAAGCAAGGAGAAAGTGGCTAGATACATCAATGGACTGAGATTGAACATTCAAGAAGAACTAAGTTTGGTAAGGATGACATCTTTGGAGGAAGCATATCAGTTTTCCCTAAAAGTTGAAGAGAAGCTAAATAAGAGACATGATTAGAAATAGAGAGGCAGAGGAGGTAAATTTCAGAGAGGTAAAACATTTTTTAGATATGATAGACCATTTACAAAGTAGAACAAGTTTGACAGACTAGTTAGAAAGGATGACAGGGATAAAAGTACTTACCAGAGAGATGACAAAATTTTTTACCGGAGAGGAAACCCTAGTGCATACCAAAATGAAGGATACAGAAGAGAAGGAAGAGGATTTGATAAAAGAACATTCAGAGGTACTTGTTTCAAGTGTGGAGGTGAAGGACATAGAGCATTTGAATGTAATTAGGGTAGTACAAGCAAGAAGACAGAGAACAGTGGAAGACCAGCCTATGTTGAAGAAGAACCTATTGGATCACCTAGTTCTGTTGGTAAACTGGAGAAAGGAGAATCACTTGTGATGAGGAGAGCACTATTTCAAATAGAAACAAATGAGGAACCATCATAGAGGAAAAGTCTGTTCAGAACCAGATGCAAATGCAGAGGTAAGTGTTGTAAAGTTGTAATTGATAGTGGTAGTTCAGATAACCTAGTTTCAGAGGAGATGGTGACTAAGATGAAGTTGTAAAGATTGAAACCCCCTAAGCCCTATCAGATAGCATGGATTCAGGATGATCATAAGGTACTAGTAAGTGAACAATGTTTGGTGAAATTTCATATTGGATCTTATCATGATGACATCTTGTGTGATATTATGCCTATGGATGTTTGTCATATCTTGTTGGGTAAAACTTGGCAATATGATAGAAAAGATATACATGATGGCAGAAAGAATACATATACTATAACAACAAATGGGAAAATAATTACTTTGATTTCTTCAGAAGATGATCCTAAAGATGTGATATGTGGGAATGCTAGAATCTATTTGGTAGATGGAAGGAAATTTTTGGATGGTTTGAAATAGGAAAGTATGTGTTATGCCTTGATTCCTAAAACACCTAAAGTAGTGAAGAAAGAAACTGAGCCAGAAGAAATAAAGGAGTTGTTGATAGAGTATGAAGACATCATATCAGATAATGTACCTGAAGGATTACCACCTATAAGGAGTATCAGTCATCACATGGATCTTATACCAGGAGCAAGTTTGCCTAACAAAGCAGCACACTAGATGACACCGACAGAGAATGAAGAACTAAATAGATAGATACAAGAGTTGTTAAGGAAAGGTTTGATTAGAGAAAGTTTGAGTCCTTGTGTAGTACCTATAGTGCTTGCACCGAAGAAGGATGGAGAATGGAGAATGTGTACTGATTCTAGAGCAATAAACAAGATCATGGTTAAGTATAGATTTCCTTTACCTAGGATGGATGATATCATGGATTGTTTGAGTGGAGCAAGATATTTCACAAAGATAGACTTGAAGAGTGGTTACCATCAGATCAGAATCAGAGAAGGAGATGAATGGAAGATTGCTTTTAAGACAAATGAAGGATTGTATGCGTGGTTAGTGATGCCTTTTGGACTGACAAATGCACCAAGTACTTTTATGAGGTTGATGAATGAAGTCTTGAAGAAATTCTTGGTTAAGTTTGTTATTGTATACTTAGATGATATTCTAATTTTTAGTAAAACAAAAGAAGAAAAATTGTGACATATTAGACAAGTTTTGCAAAGGTTGAGAGAGGAGAAATTGCTAATAAACATCAAGAAGTGTAGTTTCATGAAGGAAGAGTTGGTATATTTGGGATTTGTGATTTCTGTGAAAGGATTGAAGATGGACCCTGAGAAAGTGAGAGCAATCATTGAATGGCCTACACCGAAGAGCATTGGAGAGGTCAGATCATTTCATGGATTGGCTAGTTTCTACCAGAAGTTCATCAAAAATTTTAGTTTAGTCTGTAACCCTATGACAGAGACAATGAGAGGTGATTGAAAAGATTTCAAGTGGACATCAGGAGCAGATAAAATTTTTCAGTTGTTGAAGTAGAAAGTGACAGAGCAACTAGTTTTGGCATTACCAGATTTCAATAAGGTATTTCAAGTTGATTGTGATGCTAGTGGAAATGCAATTGGAGCAGTGTTAAGTCAAGAAGGTAGACCTGTAGCATATTCCAATGAGAAGTTGAATGATGCAAGGAAAATATATTTAGTTTATGATCAAGAGTTCTATGCCATAATTCAAGCCTTGAAGAAGTGGAGACATTACTTGTTGCCTAAGGAGTTTGTGTTGTATACAGATCATCAAGCTTTACAATATTTGAATAGTCAAGGTAAGTTGAATCAAAGACATATGAGGTGGGTAGAGTTCATGTAGAGTTATACTTTTGTGTTGAAACATAGGAGTGGAAAATCAAACAAAGTTGTTGATGCCTTGAGTAGAAGAAGAAACTTGTTGACAGAGATGAGAGTTGAAGTGTTGGGTTTTGATGAATTAAAGAACATGTATGAGGGAGACACTGATTTTGTAGAACCTTGGAGAGCATGCAAGGACCTGTTGGTCATGATGTTAGTCATTCGCAAACATAGAATAAAAGTTACACAACAACTTTTACTCATCTTGAAAGATACGATGAATTCAAAGAATTCATGATCCCAAGTCTCCGTTGATTAGGTCTTAATCTACTGACGTTACTCAGTGGTTGATGTGTGTTGCTGTTTTCCATTCAGGGGCCTTACGTGTTTCTGCACTGTTCATCATCATCATCTTCAAATATCCTACTCTGGATGTTCGCTCTGCATAAGTCTCCAACAATTCTACCTCTGCACTGTAAATTTAGTCAAATAATGTGCATACAGGCTGATATTTGCATGATTTCTACCATTATTTATAATTCTTTGCATGATATTTTCAATACTACATGCATTTGACTCAAATATGCTAAGGATCTTCAGTTACCTACGGGATTTCAGCATATTTCACTGTTTCTGCTTGTTATTTATCATGATTTGCAGTTATGGTGATGAATTAATGAAATTGAAAAAAGGAAAAGGGTAGAGAATGAGATTCCTAAAATTACTGGACTTAGATCACTGATTCACATACAAGCTCCCATACTTGCAATGAAAAGAAGGAAAACTAGAAATCATACTTCACCAGGACATTCCACAAATCCGCATGATCTAGTGCAAAGCTTCAAAGGAAAGTTGACAACAACATGTAATGAAATGAAAGCGCTTCCAGTTGAACACAGCATTCACCAGTACATATCCAGAAATCAACAGAAGATTACGTAAAATTTACAATCAGGATGTAATCTGGAACTTCATATTCATTCAGTATGCTCAAGAACAGGTACATTTACAGTGATCTGAAGAAAGAACCTTGACATTTCAACAATTCTATCCTCATTAGTCTCAGCAATCCGATCTCCTAACTTATTCTACAGTAATTGACTCTTTGCGCCAGATGCGTCTGTGTATTCTAATGTATTCCTCCTCCTTTAAAATGACAAGCTCTGGATGTTATATAGAACAACTGCCAGAAAACGGTTACAATGATCCAAGGATCAGGATCCTCTCATAACAAACAACGGTCCAGATGAAAAGCACATGCTTCGTCAGTTAGCCAATGTACAGCTGGCACAGAATATTCCAGCATCTTTAACTTGATTCGGCCTCCAGCTGGCGAACAGCATATTTGACAATATCCTCCTCATGTCTGGCCCATGTTGACTTCATGCGCAACTTTGTAATGCTCAGCCTCAGCAGCATCATCATGATTTCCTGCAAGTGAACAGACAAACATTAAGTTCATCATCATCATGATAAACAACAGGAAGTAAACACTTTATTGAACATACCTCCCCATGTGCAGCTACAGGCAATCAAGCTCTACCTGTGAAAAATATGCACTAAATGCATAAACAGCATGAAAACAACCAGGTCAACCCTCGTTGACCAAAATCAGGTAGTCGGGCTTTCAAATTTCTATCGCTTCATGTTTTTGCCCATTTTCTTGTATATCGGGTTCAAAATATGATGATGATGATCTCAAAATAAACAAGGAAATACTCGCCCTTCAACCATCCTTAGAAACCGGCCTTACATCATCATCATATTTGCATCGGCGTGACTACATATGATCAGAGTGACAATTTTCTCTCAGGCCGACGGCAACAGTTATACCGACGCCAAAAATCATGATGATGACCAACTATATATCCTCAAAGTGGCCGCAGGATATTTGAAAATATGATGATCCTCCTTCCCTAATGTTCTGATGAAAAGTACATCAGGATGTTTTGCTCTTGCACATTCGGGAAAGAAAGACATCGTCATCATCATATTTTGATGAAGACAAACAGGAGGACCCGGAAAATGATCTTGCCGCTGAGGAAAATCATGATGACGTCATCGTCATCATCAGGCTTGGTAAAAATGCAAAGGGATGACGTCATCGTCATCATCATATTTCGTCAAGATCAGGAGGTAAATGGAATATCGGGCTCCCTCTAAGGAAGATGATCAGGTCATGAACGCAGTATGACCCTTTTCGGCCAAGGCAATCCGCGAAAGATCAAGATGATGATGATCATCATCATCATATTCGCACCGGGTGATCAAAAACATGATCCTGCTGAAAGTCCTGATGACGTCATCAGGATATCCGGGGCTTGTGTTAATCTTCGAAGATGACGTCATCGTCATCATCATACTGGCGAACAGGATCATACCCTGGAAAATATCATGCCGAAGGAGAAGGTGATGATGACGTCATCGTCATCATCATATTTGCAAAAGTTTATACTTGTCGGCAGGATGATATCACGAACTGTTGGGAGAGACGAACAAGATCATGATCTTGTTCAACATGACTTAAGAAATGAAAATCACCTTCCGCTTCGAAAGATAAGGTGATCATCATGATCACGCAAAAGGAGGTCAGGAGGATATTAGGAAATGTCGGGTCTCGAAATATCATGATGATGTTGATCACCAAGACTTGGTCGTGCGCGCAAATTATGCAGATGGCAGATTTCTCTAAGTAAGGTGATATTATAATATCAGCATGATATTATAATATCGGGTGACTTTAAATATCATGATGCTCGCAATGTTAGAATATCATGATGCTGATGATGTTAGAATATCATGATGCTCGCTTGACGGGCAAAACACACTAGCATTTAAGATTGACGTCCGGATGTTTCGGGACTGCATGATTTTTATCAGGTGATGGAGTAAGATCATGATGATGACCTTTGGCGATATAAAAGACCGCCCGACGGGGAGAACCTACTACGACTTAAACTTGACGTCCGGATGTTTCGACCTCAGGATATTATCGGGGGGCTTTCCAAATATCATGATGATGATGTTCATATAGCAATTATCAGGTTTGACCAAAACTTTGACCGCTCACAACTCCCTCATATGGACGAATTTTCAAGTGATGCAAAAGGCAAACCTGCATGGAATTTCAAGCTCTTTCTAACCATGAAGTCATAGAAACAAAATATGAACTTTGAAAAACTAACCTCATGATGATGACCTACCTCATCCTGACCTTCATGATGATGATGCACCTGACTTAATTTTACCAAACCGCCAGAAACAGACAACACAAGCCAAAACAAAAGTCGGGTCCCTGTTTTGCCAAGTCAAAATGGGGCGTGTTGTGTAACCACACAACAACTTGCCACCAAAGAAAACAACAAAATTCAAATGATTCAAGTGATGTGATCACATTCATCTATAGTGTTCTAATTCTGTCTAAGTAAATCATCATGATCATTGAATGATAAAATTTCATTATGGTGATAAAGCTAACAAAGGATCAGGTGTGTGCAGATGATTAATTATCCTCATCTTGAAAGTAAGTTGAAAACATAAGTAACTGGTGTTAAACTACATAGTTGGAGATCATCCCTCATAGCCAACCTGGATAGAGCCTTGCTGCCAGCAGGTGTCTATAACCCCGGCAAGGTTATCTATACAATCTCCCTAAGTAGAGCCCCACTGCCAGCAGGCGTCCATAGCCCCGGTAGAGTTACTTAGATGGCCTAATTTTATTTAGTTTCTGATTTTCCTTTAAAAATTTAAATTTGATATCATCATGTCTGCTCATTTGTACAAGGTGTAGTCACTTGCAGCTTTAGGTTGGAGATTGTATTGGTAGCAAGGGAGTCCCTTTAGATTTTTCACTTAACACCTATACTCATACCTTCAACAAACCCAAGGCTGTTAGGTGTTTCATTGTGTTTGATTCACTTTGGACAAGAAAAAGTACCCTGATGAAAAGACATCATAAACCTGATCATGAGTATTTATCAGAATGAATTACAATCTATATCTAAATCTGATCTCATCACTTGAATCCTAACAATTTAGTTATTTTCTTAGGTGATGAAGTGCATCATCCTGACTTACCAGAACAAGGTCCCAACCAACAAAACAACAACAACAACAAGCAAACACTGTACAAACAACTATACAAATATACAATATGATACACAAGACTGTCATGAAGTCACTCAGGCCTGGAAATAATGTTTGAGGAATTGTCCATTGACTGGCAACGGGACATCCTCACCTGTCAGGTTCTTAAGCCTATAAGTGCTGTCTCCTAAAATTTCAGAAATCTGAAAGGGACCTATCCATAGTCTGTCAAACTTACCATGATCACCTTTCCTTTCATGGGCTTTATCCCACATCAGGACTAAATCTGATATCCTGAAAGCTTTAATTCTGGCTCTCTTGTCAAACCAGCGTTTGACAACAGCCTGATGTTTTGCAAATTGGTCAATTGCTTGGCTTCGTTTTTCTTCCAGATGCATCAACTGAAGCAACCTGACTTCCTGTTTATTATCTATGCCTAGGTAGTCTTGGGCAAACTGCAGAGTAGGAATTTTCAAGTTTACAGGGAGGATAGGATCTACCCCATATACTAGCTGGAAAGGTGAGTTTCCTAATGCAATTTTCATTCTAGTTCTGTCTACCCATAAGGCATACTTCAGAAATGAGTTCCATTCCCTGGGATTTTTCTCTATCAATTTTCTTATGATACTCAGTAAATTCTTATTGGTGGATTCTGCTAATCCATTTCCCTGGGGATAGTAATTGGATGAGAACTTAAGTATAATCCCATGATCAAAAGCCCAACTTGACAATTTAGTGGAAATGAAGGCAGAACCATTATCACTTACCAATGCATAAGGAGTTCCATACCTGGTGACAATGTTGCTTTCCAGAAATTTAATGACATCATCAGCAGTACAAGTTTTGCTGCTGATAGCCTCAGTCCATCTGGTACAATAATCAGTAATTGTTAGGACATACCTCTGGCCTGAAGAAGACGGAGGATTGATTGGTCCTATGAAATCCATGCCCCATTGTGCAAATGGGCGCTCCTCCATCACTGGCTGCAATGGTTGTGCAGCATATTTTTCTCTGTTGGCAGCAACCTGGCAAACATGACAACATTTAACATGATCAGCTGTGTCTTTAAAAATGGTAGGCCAGTAATATCCTGCTCTGAGGATTGCATGTGTTGTGGCCAACGCTGACCCGTGGGCAGTTCCAAACTTGTCATGTAGCTCTGTCAAGACTTTATTGGCTTCTGGTTTCTCTAAGCATCTCAGGTATATCCCTTCATAATTCTTTTTAAACAGGGCTCCTCCCTTCATCATATATTTCTGAGATCTCATCTTTAAGGCTCTTCTCTGTGAAGCCTGCATCCTCAAAGGACATCTTCCAGTGATCAGGATGTGCCTGATGTCTGAATACCATTCTTTATTGTCTTTCTCATCTATCACATACTGTTGACTGATGATGTTTGGATCAGTTTCAGATATCATCTGGCTCAGAGCCTGTCCTCTTACTAACTTCATGGGTGTGATCTCCATGTCATATTCTTGTAGTACCGTAATCTATTTGGCCCTTTTTTCACCAGGTTCACTCTGCATAAGCAGCATCTTTACTGCTGCATCTGGTACCACAGCAATCACTTTGCTCCTCAGTATATAATGTCTGAACTTTTTTACTGCTCTGACTAATGCAAGTGCCTGTCTTTCAACATCTACATATCTCAACTCAGCATCCCTGAAAGGACAGCTCATGAAGGCAATTGGTTTCTCTTCTTTATCTTCATTTCTTTGAGTTAACACTGCTGCAGAAGTATGTTCTGAAGCAAATGAGTAGATGTAGAAATCTTTTGTATAATCTGGACTAATGAGGACAGGAGCATCTGAAATGGCCTTCTTTATATCTTCAAAAGCAGCTCTGGCTTCTGGTGTCCAGTCAATTTGTGCATCTTTTTTCAACATGGCATTCAGTGGTCTGACAATCTCAGCAAAGCCAGTGATGAACTTCCTCACAAAATTTATCTTACCAAAATAAGATTTAAGCTCCTTTTTGCTTCCTGGAAGTGGTAATTTCATAATAGATTCCACCCTGTCAGGATCAATGATAATCCCATCTTCTGTGATCAGGTGGCCTAGTAACTTTCCTGTTGTGACCCCGAATATGCACTTCTTGGGATTCAAAGATATTCCATATTCTTCACACTTCTTCAGTACATTTCTGAGATCAGCAACATGATTTCCCCTTTCTTTGGAGAACACTGTCAGGTCATCCATGTAGATGACTATACATTTTCCTATTAAGCCTCTGAAGGCTATGTCCATTGCTCGCTGGAATGTAGCTCCAGCATTTATCAATCCAAACGGCATACGTCTATATGCAAATATCCCCCATTTTGTGGTGAAGGCAGTTTTTAATCTGTCAATTTTATCAACCATCACTTGGTTGTATCCTGAAAAACCGTCCAAGAAGGACATCATCTTGGCTCCATTTACCATCTGCAGAACCTCATCCAAAGAGGGCAAAGGATAGTTATCCTTTTCTGATGCTCTGTTCAGGTTCCTGAAATCCACACACAATCTGATGTCCCCATTCTTCTTCCTGACTGGTACCAGATTTGCCACCCAAGTGGAGTGCCTTACAGGAAAAATTATCCGGGCATTTAACAACTTCTTGACCTCCTCAAGGATGATGGGCTCAAGCAGAGCATTGACTGGCCTCTGCTTCTGTCTGAAAGGTTTTGCATCTGGCTTGAGGGGTATAGTATGAGTTATGACAGAAGTGTCATACGTCTTCAGCTCGTCATAAGTCCATGCAATTACATGTATATAATCCTTAAGGGCTTGAGTTATTCCATCTAACTCCTCAGGTGTACAAACCTTACCCAACAAGACATTCTTCTTGTCATCAGCTTGTCCAATATTCACCTGTGAATATTGACCTCCATCTGCCTTAGGCAGATCCTTATGCTTGAGCATATTATCCAGATCAAAGGCTCTTTCTAATTCAATCATACCTTTGGGAATTGTGTTGCCAGGCAACTCTAAAATCTCATCTTCTTCGCAGACATGATCTTCCATACCATTTTCATCTATGATCTGAGCTTCAAATACATCTCTGTTTGATATGAAATCCAGGATATGCTGATCATCATCAAACACTTGGAGATTGGTCACATTGTCAGGTACCGAAGGTACTGACACCAGTTCTACTGAAAATCTCTTCAGACCAGATATAGACAGTGGTTCCAGCGTACTGGCGGCCTGAGCAAGTGCATCTGCCCTTTGGTTCTGTTCTCTTGGCACATGAACAATGTTGAAGGCATCAAAGTCTTCAATCAGGTCCCACACACGATGTCTGTAATTTGACAGCTTTCTGTAGTTACAAGAATAAATTCCTCTTACTTGCCTCACAACTAGTTCTGAATCTCCAAAGACATGCAGGATCTTCACCCTCTTCTTATGTGCAAACAACAGTCCATGAATCAGGGCTTCATACTCTGTGACATTATTAGTGCAGGGGAACTGTAATCTGTAAGCTGCTAAATGGGATTTCCCTGATGGATCAGTAAGGTCAATCCCTACTCCAGAACCTTGCTTGGATTTGGATCCATCAAACCTCAGGATCCAAGGCTTATCTTCAGCAGGACATTTATTTGAACTTTCCTTTTTCTTTGCAGCTCTGGCTGCTGCTCCGCCTGATATCCACCTTAACTTAGGTGTGTCATCTTCAAGCTTCTTCTTTCCTTTATCTGATGAGCCTGATGGCTTTTCTGTTTTCTCTTCAATCCTAGCAGGAGGATGATGTTCAGCACATACAACTGCATGCTTCTTCAAAATGTGCAAGCACAGTGAGCAAGTGGTTTCTGAGTGAGGCGCCTGATGCAGCCTACACCAACTTTTGATTAAAACCTCCTGGGGAGATCTACACTGTTGTGTCATTTTTTTTATTTCTTTGACCAGAAATTCTTCGAACTTCGTCAGGTCACTGCCTTTATCCTCATCAGACAACTCGTAATCCGGTTCCATGAAGCAATCACTACCAGGAGTGATCTTTTCCTTTCTCGCATCATTCGTCTGATTGGACACCAGGATCTCTTCTGTTTTTCGGATATGATCCTCATCAGGATCCGTCGACTCTTCTGTTCCTGCAGAAGACAAATAAAAATTAGTATCATCATCATCATCAGATGTAGCACTCACCTCGGAATATGATGATGATGCCTCACTATACGTCTGCTCCAGCATGATCATGTCTAAGCACGGTTCGCAAGTCTTTTCCGAGTGTGCTTCTCCATGCAATCTGCACCATTCGTCGATCAAAATATCATTAGCAGGTATATTTAATAATTGACAACGTTTTATCTGAGTAGACAAATGCATCTGAAAATCCCTGAAGCGATCTATTTCATTCTCATTATCAGGATCATTATTAAGTTCTACGACTGGCATATCCTCATGATAATCATCATCATGATGATGATGAACATCAAGCATCAGGACCTCTTCTATTTGGACAGTTTGCGGCCTGATGTGATAAACTCCAGGTTCTACGTTTACATACATGATCTCATTTGTTCTGTTATATTCCGTGATCATATGTTTCATCCTAGGCTCAGCATCAATCCTGATCTGATTAGGTATACCTTTCCATGGCAACCACATGTGACTGAAGTCTGTGGACATGTATCCGTTAAGCGTTTTAGACCAGTCCCGGCTAAGCAACATCCCATAAGTATCAGGTATGTCAACTACCTGAATGTCAATGTAATACTGGATCCTAGGGTCAGACACTAGCTGCATGTGAATATGAGTGAGTTCTCCTACGACACTTACTTCTGTCTTGTCCAGTTGAGTGACCTTCTTTAATGATTTAGCAGGATGCAGTCCTAATGCGTTGCATATTGACAAAGGCATGACATTAGTTGAGGCTCCTGAATCAACTAAACAGTTGTGCAAATTCTTACTGAACATTCTTATGGTGAGGAGAAACGGTGGTGACTCAGTTTTATCTCTGTACAAGGTCATGTGAGAGGTTTCAGCAGCTTGGACTGTGGCTGACACTTTGGGCTTGACAGTGCTATCTTTAGCAGTATGGTCTCTGCTATTGGATTGACTCAAAAGGTGATTATCCTCTTTAGAAGCAGGATCATCCAGCGATTTCATGAATGCCCTTTTGATGGCAGGAGTTTTCAGTAACTCAGATAGGGACAGGCTGATCTTGATTTTCTTCATTTCATCAGCCAAATAGTTAACTAACTTGTCAGACTCATGAGGTGCATTTGCAACTTTTGTTACTGTGTTTTGAGGAGACAAGTACTGAGCATTCACCTTAAGAAACCCAGGGTTATTGCTAGCCTTAGGATCAGGAGGTGTGTTGAAGTTATTTGGAGGTAGAGATGATGTTAATGGACCGGCAGGTCTGTTGGCATTACTCCTCAGGTTATAATTATGCTTACCAGGGTATTGCTGCTGGTATGCATGCACTTCCTCATGCTCTCTTGTAGGTTCATTTTCATCCTCAAAAGGGAAGACATAATTTGCTTCAAAGGTTAAGGCAGATTCTTCACAGGTCTGATTATATTCCTGATGAGGCTGATTAGTGTAGGTTTCCAGCACAAAAGCTGAGTCATATCCACAAGGAACTATTTCATTTCCTTCTGCCTGAGGTGGATTTCCAGAAGTATTAGACACTTCAGTCTGAAAGATGCTGGCAGCAATCCTAAATTGTGGACAATCTAATTCTGCATGTGCATTGGTGTTGTGAATCCTGCACCAATTGGTAAGGGCTGCCTCAGCAAGATTGACTCTAGTAGTCTGTTTGGCTTCACCAGGAGGCTGATTGTCTAGGGGTGATGGTAATGAACCATTATTTGGCCGGGAGTTCCACACTCTAGGCTGCCTAGGAGGATTATTGTTATTTGCAGCACTACCGTTGAAGTTATTGTTGTATCCTCTGTCAGGGTAATTTGGTCTGTCATTGGAATAACTCCTATTCTGACCTGACTGTGAATAAAACCCTTGGTTTCTCAAGTGTGTTACTTCTGTGGTGAGCTTTCTCAACTGAGCAGCAATTTCTTTGATTTCCTCTTTCTCCTCTTGAGCTTTGGCCACTACATTTTCAGGCTGAGGCTGGAAAAAGGAAGATCCATGGTTATTGTGGGATAGGTCTGTACCCTGAGGTGTCTGAGTATGTGCAGGATATTGTGGCACTTGGCCATTTCCATTAGGAGGAGGCATGATACTCAATGGAGGTATTTGCAAAGGTGCAGGCATGATTGCTGAGGGCATCACTGCTCCATTTGGATATTGTGCAGGATATTGCGAAGGATAAGCTGCAGGATACTGTGCTGGATATTGTGACTGCATGCCAGGCAAAGCAGGGAATGCTATATTTGGAGTAGGAGCAGGTATCAACTGTTGATTTACCTTGATAGCTTCTTGAAAAGCTCCTGTCAATGTGGTGATCGCAGGATGTGTTCTCCTGATGAACATGGCAGTTAATGGATCCAGGGCCGAATAATAAATACTTCTGGCAGCATCATCAGCCACCACATATGGGGTAACTAGCTTGGACAACATTTTCTGGAACCTAGCATTGAAATTTGCAATAGGTTCATGCTCCAATCTCTTAATTGTGGCAAACAGGTGGTAATTCATGGATGGATCAATAGGGACCTTGAATCTGTCAAGAAAGGCCTTCTCTAAGACAGCCCACGAACCTACAGAAGATTGACCAAGACTGATGAACCAATTATAAGCCTCTTCCCCTAAGGAAAAAGGGAATAATCTGCACACCACATCCTGATGCTCTATTCTGGCTCTGCAGCAAGCTTCTTTAAACGTCCTGATATGATCATCCGCATCCTGATAAGGATGGTATTTTGGACAAAGCTTGTCCGGATACTTTGGTAACTCATGATACGTAGTAAAGGTCAATGGTGATTCGGCTACAAAGAACGACATTGCAACCTGAGGGGGCTGAACTGGTGGTGCAGTTGGCTGAGGTTGGACTAAAGGTATACCCTGAGGTTGAACAGGAGGTGTCACTGGTATACCGGAAGGTATTTGCAAACCAACAGGAGTTACAGGAGGAGGTCCTGGTGAAGCTCTGGACGTACTAGACTCTGGAGTATGGTGAACGTCCACAGTCTTAGGTCTAAAACCTCTAACAGGCAATTCTTCGAAAATTTCACTATGTCTAGACCTGGTATTTATCCTGTGAGCCAGGATTTCTCGATTTGGAGGCCAATTAGCTGAAACTTTGCAAATATTGGCTGGATTCCACCGGACGAGGTGATATTTGCGGTCAACTTGCAAATCAGACTAAATATTTGCGCGATATTTGCGACGATACTGCAAATATGACAGGATAGTGGGATATTTCGACCAGTAGCACCAGATCTCACGTGTCTAAGGCTCAAATTCACAAAGCTTGAACAAATTTATGCATCTTTGGCCAATATTTAGTGAATTTAAAGAAATCTACTGTAAAGCTTGCAATATTTATGTGAAATTTGGAAATCTTTACACAGAATGTGCAAATACAAACTTGTCGCAGCAAATATTTATGCAATATGATGAAATTCACAAATGATCTGAAGTTACCTTACTCTGAGCGTCATCAAACCTGGAAATACTGATGATGAACGTGATCTTCCGGACAATGCCCTCCTTCTAGCGCCAATTTATGTTGGTCATGATGTTAGTCATTCGCAAACATAGAATAAAAGTTACACAACAACTTTTACTCATCTTGAAAGATACGATGAATTCAAAGAATTCATGATCCCAAGTCTCCGTTGATTAGGTCTTAATCTACTGACGTTACTCAGTGGTTGATGTGTGTTGCTGTTTTCCATTTAGGGGCCTTACGTGTTTCTGCACTGTTCATCATCATCATCTTCAAATATCCTGCTCTGGATGTTCGCTCTGCATAAGTCTCCAACAATTCTACCTCTGCACTGTAAATTTAGTCAAATAATGTGCATACAGGCTGATATTTGCATGATTTCTACCATTATTTATAATTCTTTGCATGATATTTTCAATACTACATGCATTTGACTCAAATATGCTAAGGATCTTCAGTTACCTACGGGATTTCAGCATATTTCACTGTTTCTGCTTGTTATTTATTATGATTTGCAGTTATGGTGATGAATTAATGAAATTGAAAAAAGGAAAAGGGTAGAGAATGAGATTCCTAAAATTACTGGACTTAGATCACTGATTCACATACAAGCTCCCATACTTGCAATGAAAAGAAGGAAAACTAGAAATCATACTTCACCAGGACATTCCACAAATCCGCATGATCTAGTGCAAAGCTTCAAAGGAAAGTTGACAACAACATGTAATGAAATGAAAGCGCTTCCAGTTGAACACAGCATTCACCAGTACATATCCAGAAATCAACAGAAGATTACGTAAAATTTACAATCAGGATGTAATCTGGAACTTCATATTCATTCAGTATGCTCAAGAACAGGTACATTTACAGTGATCTGAAGAAAGAACCTTGACATTTCAACAATTCTATCCTCATTAGTCTCAGCAATCCGATCTCCTAACTTATTCTACAGTAATTGACTCTTTGCGCCAGATGCGTCTGTGTATTCTAATGTATTCCTCCTCCTTTAAAATGACAAGCTCTGGATGTTATATAGAACAACTGCCAGAAAACGGTTACAATGATCCAAGGATCAGGATCCTCTCATAACAAACAACGGTCCAGATGAAAAGCACATGCTTCGTCAGTTAGCCAATGTACAGCTGGCACAGAATATTCCAGCATCTTTAACTTGATTCGGCCTCCAGCTGGCGAACAGCATATTTGACAATATCCTCCTCATGTCTGGCCCATGTTGACTTCATGCGCAACTTTGTAATGCTCAGCCTCAGCAGCATCATCATGATTTCCTGCAAGTGAACAGACAAACATTAAGTTCATCATCATCATGATAAACAACAGGAAGTAAACACTTTATTGAACATACCTCCCCATGTGCAGCTACAGGCAATCAAGCTCTACCTGTGAAAAATATGCACTAAATGCATAAACAACATGAAAACAAACAGGTCAACCCTCGTTGACCAAAATCAGGTAGTCGGGCTTTCAAATTTCTATCGCTTCATGTTTTTGCCCATTTTCTTGTATATCGGGTTCAAAATATGATGATGATGATCTCAAAATAAACAAGGAAATACTCGCCCTTCAACCATCCTTAGAAACCGGCCTTACATCATCATCATATTTGCATCGGCGTGACTACATATGATCAGAGTGACAATTTTCTCTCAGGCCGACGGCAACAGTTATACCGACGCCAAAAATCATGATGATGACCAACTATATATCCTCAAAGTGGCCGCAGGATATTTGAAGATGATGATGATGAACAGTGCAGAAACACGTAAGGCCCCTGAATGGAAAACAGCAACACACATCAACCACTGAGTAACGTCAGTAGATTAAGACCTAATCAACGGAGACTTGGGATCATGAATTCTTTGAATTCATCGTATCTTTCAAGATGAGTAAAAGTTGTTGTGTAACTTTTATTCTATGTTTGCGAATGACTAACATCATGACCAACAGGACCCTGTTGTGATAGATAGAAGTAAGTGGTTGGACTATTTCATTCAAGAAGATATGTTATTCAAATGAAGTCAGTTGTGCATACCTAGAAGTTCAATGAGGGATAATTCTATCAAGGAGAAGCATAGTGGTGGATTGGCAAGACACTTTGGCATTGACAAGACAATGGCTTTGATAAGTGAAAATTAATTTTGGCCTCAAATACATAAGGATGTTCAAAGATTTGTGCAAAGTTGTAGAGTTTGTCAAGTTGCAAAAGGGAGTAGTTAGAACACCAGATTGTATAAACCTTTGACAGTTCCGGAGAGACCTTGGGAAGACATAATCATGGATTTTGTAATGGGATTACCTAAGACACAGAGAGAACATGATTTAATATTTTTAGTGGTTGACAGATTTTCAAAGATGGCTCATTTCATACCTTGTAAGAAGACAACTAATGCAGTGCATGTAGCTGATCTATTTTTCAAAGAGATTGTGAGATTGCATATGAAGTGGAATTACCAGAGACATTGGGTATATCACCTATTTTCAACATTGCAGATCTTTATCAGTATCATGAAGCAGAGTTCAATGACAGTATGGAAGAAGACTTAAAGAAGCAATTACCACAACAAGCACTAGAGCAGATAGAAGACATTTTGGACAACAGAGTTGGACATAGCACTAGAGGAAGACAATACAAAGAATATTTTGTGAAGTGGAAAGGTAGACCAGAAGAAGATTCATCATGGATTTCTTAGGTTGAGGTGGACCGTCTTGGTTCTCCCCTAGCCCCAGCAAAGTGAGGGACTCACTTTTTTAATAACCCTGGATGTCTAATGCAGGAGCATCCCTGGTTCAAGAGTAATCTTGCATCAACCAAAAATAATTTGCATTTCAGTTTGTTCTTTTATTTTCCAATTTAGTTCAAGCAGTTCACTTAAAAGAAGTTTCAGCTTGTGGTCTGGTTTTGGCAATTCACACCTTGTAGATCTAGACTTAGCATCTACATTTATTCATTTACATCATATCAAGAATTTTGAGCATTTGGATCAATTATCAGAAAGATATTGTTATCAGAAGTTGACTATTTTCTCAGAGCAGAGCATCCTAACAGTTCTTGATAATCAGCTAAAGGAGAAGGCTTGTGGATCATTTCTTAACTTGTGAATCTCAATGACACATCATTTAATGTCCTATGGTTCATGATCAACCTTCCCCAAGGGTCCGCACATTGTTCCATTCATTTGAGGAAGTGTTCTATGCATTTAGGTCCGGCCTATCTGTGAATAGGTTACGACTCTTCATTGGAGTTGGTGACCTTCCTTGGCCGACATGGAGGAATCTATCGGTCCAAAAATGATATATAAAGATGTAATAGATCCTTAGGAAATTAGTTATCAAGTTCATGATATGGTGATAGCAGATAGTTTAGATTTTGTGTGAAGGAGCCTCAAAGCTTTATCTTGCACATGTATGTAATCAGGCCTTTGAGCCCTAATTGTAAGCCTGCATGTTGCCAGCCAGATTGTATTTGAATTCTTCGATATACTGAATGACTGAATCCGCATTTGTTCCATTTCTTTGAGTTGTTTCTGTCATTTTTACTCTTGCTCCATGGTCCAGACAGTTCATTTTGTGAACTCTCCTATCGTGACTGCACCGGATAAATGGAAGTGGGGAGGGCCTTCAGTGCAAGTAAGATTTCTTGGTATTCCTTTTGCAGTCCAACCCTCACTTAATGTATTGTCGCAATGGATTTTTGCTAAAATTGAGAAAAAACTTAAGAAATGGAACAAACTACATCTTTCTTTGGCTGGAAGAAAATGGGTCTATCAAAAAATCCTCTTTGCATATACTATTTTCTATTCTTCTTTGTGGTTGTTTGCCAATTACCAATTTGAGGTCATTCATAAAGTGATAAGGAGCTTCTTATGGTCTGATGGAAAAGGAAAGCCTAAAAAGCATCTAGTTAAGTGGGAATGGTGTTGTGTAAGCAAAGAATTAGGAGGGCTGGGGTTAAAGGACATGAAAATTCAAGGGATGGCCTTGGCTTCTAAATGGATCACCAATGCCTTATCAGGGGAAGAACCTTGGAAAGTTTTGGTTAGACATAATATTTCTATTGCCACACCTTTGAGGAAGAAAGGCTGGGGTAGAATTAGATTTTATGATGTTCTGCTAGGAGATTCTCTTGCTAAACCAGGGGATCTACTATATTTTGTAGCATTTGGAAAGATTGGGAAAAGGTAAAACCCTTGATTTTGGGTAGACAATCTATCAATGTGAATAAAGGAGTTATTTGGGGGCAAAGGTCTATATGGTAGAATATTATTCATAAAAATAAGCCTTTGGCCTTGCTTTAAGGCTGCTCGGCAAGGAAATGCAATTAAAAAGGACTATCAATACTTGTTGACCTATTTGAGCAGGGTTTGCCGAGAGACTAGAAACAAACAGAAATTTAGTTTCAATTAGATGCTAAATATTTTAGAACATACTCCACCATTAATAAAGCTTTGTTAAACAAGTTGAAGAGCAAAATAGAAATTGCAGGAAATGAAAGATTGGAGATACTAAAGTGGGAGGATGGAACTCCTTTTGCTCAAATAAAGACAAAACTGGTATATAAAATGTTGACAAAATCACAGGACATTATCCAATACATCAAATCCTCTTGGGTTGGCTCCTTTTCAGATGAAGAACTTATTATATCCCTGAAATTGTTGTGTTCAAAAGTCCTCAAACCAAAGAAAGCTTCTTTCAAACAGCTCTTGTTATTAAACAGACTAAACCTAAGAGCTGAATCCATTGTTTGTCCTCTATGTAATGTGTCAAAATCTATACCTCACATTTTCTTTGATTGTTTATATGCCAAATATATCTGGTCTTGTTTTATGAGTAATATTGCTAATTGGATTCCTACATCTAATATAGTCATGAAAGAAATACTTTCTAGTCAAATCAAAGGTTTGAATGTAAGAAATAATTGTTTTTGGTTTATTTTGTCTTCTAAAATATTATCGTTCCTATGGAAGAAAAGGAATGAAGAAAGATTTCTTGGCAAGGAAAGAGGTCTCACTTGGATTCTTTGAGACCGAACAATTTTTAACTTTTTTGAATAGGTCATTGTAATAATGGAGATCTCCCTTGGCAAGTTCAAAGAGATGATTGAAATAGCTTCCATGTTCTACAAAGAAGACATCAAAGAGACTGACTTTTGTGTAAAGAGTCCAAGGAAATTTGACATGAGATTCTTCAATGCTTACACAGAATTCCAAAACTTGTACTGTAAGTTGAAAGAGTTGGAGAAAGGTGAAAATGATCTTTACAAACATATGGAGATGGCTGGACAGAACTACATTCTGGATACAGAGCAGTTATGGATATCTCCCAAGATTGGTGCTATCCCCAGACTTGATTCCTTTGAACACAGTGATAATAGCATTCATGTATGGGATAAAGAAGGGGAATGGTATGATGAGAGCCTAGGATGGAGTTTAAAAAAGTTGGAATGGAAAGCTCAAGACATGGCACTAAATTAGATGACAGTCAAGGAGGGTACTATCAGTACATTGAAGCAGCAGAAGGCTCTCAGGTGGTAGATCAATACAGACATGAAGTGGAGGAAGAATTGGATCAAAATGCTAGAGTCAATGATACAGGTCTGCCCCTTCTAGAGAATGCCTTCAGTGATGGTGGAGCAAGAAACTCTTGAGAATTCTCTCTATGTGAACAAATAAAGGACATGAAATTGGAGATGTAAAAATTAATAGATGAAGAACAGTCATGTGACAAGGAATATCCTTTCTAGTATATATCTTAGTTTTGCTCTATAAATTTATATATATATATATTAGAAAGAAAGTAGTTTTTGGATTGAGTTAAGTAGCAATTTTGGCATGGTTTCTCCTACCACTTTGATTTAATAACTAGTATCTTTTTTGATTAATATTAGTGCTCAATTTTCAATCCAAAAAAAAAACTTTCTGAGTTAAAAAAAATAGAAGAATCTCAAGGAACAAAACTCTGTTTCATGTTTTTTTTCTTTAATCTTCTAACCTATTGAACTTTTCTTGCAAATGGAGAAATTATTATAGAGAGGTCAACTTGACCTATATATATATATTTATTTATTAAACTTCTATCTTAACATACATAGGCATTTCATTTTTTTTTATAGAGAGATTGTAAAATATACTAAAAAAAAACATTGAGAGGAATATATATATATATAATCAAATAGGGGTGAATTTAAACAAAAGCTGAAGCGAATATTATGGAGTAGAGTAAGTTTAAGTCTATAAATATTTACAACTGAACGTAGCTTCATTGTGGTCATCGCTTAGGGCACAAGCCCTTAATAAAATGCAAGGAAATGGGGGGTGGGGACTTTGCCGCCCACCACAGAGCATTAAGCTCTATGGGGGGGGACGGGATCCCCTTCCCCCCCACACTATACTATGAAGAACGGTGTAGCGCAGCCATAACCCGTGCACAGGGTTAATCCTTGCGTAGGGTCAAACTTGCAATTTCCTTAACGTTTACTCTACGCCTAAAGTGATAGAACCCTAATTCGAATATGTAAATTGGATTTTGGTTTATAAAATATGCATCAATTTCTAATATAAGGTTGCAAAATATAAATATTTATATAAATATATAAGCTCTATCAAAAAGAATACTTATTTTACTTACTGTATGCAATAATGAGCTCTTAAATAATAGAGAGCTATATATATATTTAGAACTATCTTAAATATGCAAAAAAAAAAAAAAAAAAACAAGACTATATTAATATATGTTTATAAAAAAAAAATACTAACTCATAGTTAGAACAATAAACAACCAAATAACATATTTATTTTTCTTTAAAATTAATCATAAGGCTATATTTCTTTTCTTAAGCAACAAGAAGTATGATCCTTTTTTTTTCATTACTAACTACTATACATTTTTCTCTACTTAGATTAATTTTCTTTGCATAAACAAAAATATAGCACATAAGAGAGATAGGATAAGGAGAGAGATATAATTTTCTTTCAAGTAGGAAATGAAAGTAAACTTGTTGTCATTAATCATTCAAAATATCACTATTTACAAGGAGAGTTATTAAGACTACAACACATTATGAGAGTTCAACTCTCAAACATAAACAACTTATTACAAGCCCATAATTTAGACATGAGGCAACTCTTTGCCTTCATTTACAAATACATAAGAAAGCCATTAAGCCAAAAAATTTCTCTCCAACACCAACTCTGTAATACCCCGCCATGCAACCCTAGAGATAATTTTAACTAAGCAATAAAAGGGGCAAATATTTTTTTTTAATAAAGAATTAACAATAACAAAACATAACATAGACTAATAACAACAAGCTAAACTATCATCTCTAGGGATTACATAGTTGCATTATTGCAATTTAATAACAATCAACCACATATATAGCTTAATCAGTTAAATCAAATGAATCAAAACTAACATCTTTGACTACAACATTAGATAAGTACATCAAAATTTGCATTAAAGATTACAAGTGCAAAATAGTTTATCTTACAAGAGGAATCACATAATTTCATTGATACAAAAGCTCTTTTTCTAAATACATCAAATTACATAATGAATTCCACTGATACAATAGATCTAGATGCGAATAGTACAAATATATGTCTTCAATTACAGGTGCAAAATTGGAACCATGAGAGTTACATCTTCTTTACACATGAACCACAGCGCTAGAAAACCAATGGAATAAAGCACAACCACCCAACCATGTGGAACCCTGAGGTCCACCCCCTATGCTAGGAGATAACAATGAGGTCCCACAATTATAACAGTCAAGATGGCAAACACAAATAGGTGAAAGACTATTACGGATTCCAACAACATAGTCAAAATAAATATCACAGGTAGCTCAAACAATGCTCCCAGAGGCAACATGAACATTGAGGAAGAACACAAGAGGGAAAACTAGACTACAGTAGGTAGAGTGTTATCACATGGTCCTGATACGGGTTATCTTGGCTATCTCCCACTAGACACTGGCCCCCATCTATGGTTATCCTAGCAGTCTCTCTCTAGACATCGGCCCCATAGGGTGACACATGTGGAACCAACTATCCTTTCGTGAAGACAAGGAATTCGATCATGCTAACCAACCCTTCTCATCCCATCCTTAGCCTAAATGAGTGCTACATGCATGGGTGAGGCATCTAATTATCTTATTTAGTGAAATCACTACCCAATCCCCCTAGGTTAATTATTAGGTTATTACTTGATTACAACTTTCAAAGGGTTATCTTGGTAGCCACTTTGGGCACCGGCCCCACAATGAAAGCCACTCCTCTACATGCATCTAGTAACCCTAACCATCTAACAAGAATATTTCCATCAAATGACAAGTATAAAATGATAATACAAAGTATCTCCCTTCTTGCATACAATATAAAAATCAACTCAATATCAATGCTCAGATCACATTCCTTCTCATTACTAAACACCAAGGACCTCATACAAAACTAGGAGGCATCAAACTCTTCATTATCTCAAGACATTATAGAAGATCAAAAACACCCTAGGCCTCTGGAGCAAAACAACTAAAAAGGTAAAAACAAATGAAAATAAATGACCCATTTCTAAGTTGATCCTACTGACATCCATAGGTTTACATTTCTTGATAACATGAAAGGTTATCAGTAACCATTACACTAAAAGACACTTTAACTAAAGACATCATAAATAATACTATAACTTAATCCAATAAAGTAATGAACATAACAACTTAAAATTATAATATGACACTCAACTAAGGACAACATGAACACCCTAAAACTTGATCCAATTTAGTAATAAACATAATAATTTAATTTTATAACAAATTACATCAACCCAATAAGTTATGAAACTTAATATCTTTTATCCTACTATTTCAATAATAGATCTACTAATTACTCTCTTCTATACTAAAATTATATATCATTAATTAGAGATATTCTAATATTGATTATATCCTAATAACTAAAATTGAATGCATTCTAATTAATGAGGTGAATAATAAATAAATGTATATTCCAATACTCTTGTCAAATAAATTAGTTAAATATATTCTAATGAAAGAAATCGATTACATTCTAATATAAGAAATTGACTATATCCAAATAATTAATTAATTAATTAATATGATATAATAAAGTTTGAACATTGATGCAATTCTTTCTAACGGATGTAACTAAAGTTTAAAATGGAATCTTCCTAAAATGAGTTCAATTCATTAAACCTTTAAATGAGCTAATTCCTATTTACAGACTTGCTATCTATATTTTCTGCTAGAGGTTAAAATCCTATGTTTATCCTAATAACTACCAGCCATGATAGATGAATTGCATGCAAAATATAGAGGATTCATTGAAAAGCATAAGAGATTAAATGGTTACGCAACCTGCACAAGATCACCATAGATGCCATACTAAGAAAGATTATGGTTGCAGTTTCAATTGTAAGTGTTGGAAGGATACTTCAACTAGTTCAATCAGGTATCAACTTGATGAATTAAATGGTGGTATGTTATAGAGGATTGACCAGGTATCTTGAAATTGACCTCATTTGTTTACAATAGAAGATATAAGATACTCGCTCCACAGATGCTAAGTCGAGGTTTAGAAAATGAGAAAAAGAATTAATTATGGAACCAATACTTGTTTTGTTTCACAAACTTAGAACTCATAGATGATTTATACCAACGCGTTCAGTGGGGTTTACTAAAATGACACAAAAATAATTAAATGGGTTCAACGATGCCTAAGGAGGACGTGTCTACGTATAAAACATAGTAAAAGTTAGCATATCGGTGCCCATCAACTTTCAAAAGGACTTACAGGAAGGTTAGATCACCGTGATTAGGTTGAATTGCTTGTATAATGATTGCAGATTCAATTGTAAATATGAAATAGCTTAAGAGACTTACAAGGCACCTGACCTGTGCATTGCATCGACTCAAAAAACCCCATGAAGGAACACATGATGATAGGAGGTGAACAAAAGAATGGATCTGTTGACTACGTTAGGTGATGTATCATAGTTTAACATCAAATAATTACAAAAAGGATAAAAGGAATAAGCGCCCACACAAGTCGCTTAAGTAGCTCAAGAGATTAAAGATGTATTCCATGAATGAAATGAATGATTTGTTGAAGATTTTGCTTTCCAGAACGCATTAATGAACTGACTTTCTTGGTACCAAGATTGCAGGAAAATCATTGACTTCACCTCTCAGCAAGACGTCCTCCAAGTGGCATAATTGTAGATTAAAATAATGTAATTATTGAAAGGCTTATGTATCTAGGTTAGACACAGGTATGTTGTTTTTACTCGCCTTCCAAGGAGGCTGTAAAATGAGTAATGATAGATGCAAGATATGCACAGGATGGGATTGGTTTAATAGGCCCATCGATGCTAAAATGAGGGGTATCAATTCAGACATATCACATTCAAAATTATATTAGCAACGTTTGATACATAGACAGGATTATTATATTTTCTAGCGATAAATGAACTATGTCTACAACAAGGCTCGAACGGCCAGGAGATTCACCATGCACAATGAATGATTTGTTGAATTGATATGCGAAAAAGAATAGAGGAGATGAGGTTAAAACAGTCAAGGGAGTTACATAAATAAAGGATTACAAGGATTCCTTAGATGTAGATGGGGACATGAAGATAGTATATCTACCAGACAAGATAATGATAGGTTTAAGGAAAAATGCTCAAGCTAACATGCATGCACAGAAATAATCATACACAAAAACTAAAACTGATTCCATCAAAAATTTATTTAATTACTCCAATAAACATACCTGGAAATAATCTTCGAACCTCTTGATTAGAATCCTCCCGTTAAATTCTTTTCTCCCTCCAATTTCCTCTTCTGCAAAACTTTTTTCCCCAAATCTTTCTGTCTCTCCAAATTCTTCCAAATCCCCTCAAATATCCCCCACCATCATAAAAATAGCCAAAATCATAAATTCCATACCATAACTCTCTCGTTACTATCAATCCCACTCTCTCATAAAATAAATGCATTAAATTTTCCACCACCAGGGAGATTCTTCCAATTTGATAAATTATTATTTACACCATTCGACAACTCACCAAACATAAATATTAATCTATGAATAATATAAAATAATGTCTTATCTATGTACGCAAAATAAATCTATTCAATCAAAAATATATTAAATGTTTATAATTTATTTATTTATTTATTATTATTATTATTATTAGCTATTAGAATTTATTACTTTAATTTCTAACAAATACTTAATATTAATATTATTTATTTGACAAAATAGATTAATAATTTCTATTAAATAAAACAATGGACCACAATAATCAACTCAAAGACTACATACCAATCATTTTCTGATGACAACACACCAAAGAACAACAGAGACTCACAACCATGCTCCAAACTGACCAAATTGATGAAATCCAAAACTGAGAACTCATCCTCATTGAGAATGATGACAAACGAAGGGACCTCACATTATCTCCATTCCACAATTTCCATTGGTATGAAGGAACACTCAGACCTGTCAGTTCAGGTGGAGTCGACGCCTGGTACCTACAATCCTGTAGCAATGTAAGGGTTGAATGCACACAGACACACACATACACACACACACACACACATATATATATAATCATCCAAACAGACACACTATGACATGGAATCACAGCATAGCAGGGTACTCAACATGAGTAATGCTACACTATCCCTTCACAAAACACATCACAATTATCCACATCAAGCAAGTTCATTATTAACCAAACAACTAGATAACACATCGTCAGATAATCATATAAAGCACATAATAAAATTAATCCACATAATCAATTAAACCCATAACTGATCACAACATAAGCACAATATATCAATCATAAAGCATCAACAGTGTCATCATAGAACATCAATGAGTGTCGTCAACTACATCAAAACAATAAATCCATCATCAATAGTATGTCATAATGTCTAGATATAAAGGAACAACTAATAGTCTATTAGAAAGCCAAAATGAGGGGCACTACATCCTCCCCCCCAGGCTTACTCTTAGAAGCCTGCAAAGAAGTATGGATATAACTCCTGCATCCTGGATGCATCCTCCCAGGTAGCAGAAGTCTCATCATTAGGAAAGCCAGCTTCCCATCCTCTACCTATAGAGCATTCCAATCAAGGACATGAGCAATATCTTGATAATATGGTATGAGAATAGAAACATGAAACACATCATGGATGCATAATAAACTGGGCAACAAAGCAAGACGATAAGCGACAGGACCGATCCTCTCCAACACCTTGAACGACCCTACAAAACATGGTACGAGCTTAGAGCCTTTTCCATAACAGATCAAACTCTTTCGCGGATGCACCCGTAAGAACACCCCATCACCAACCAAAAACTGTCGATCTACCCTATGAGCATCTGCATACTTCTTCTCTTTGTCCTACACTGCCACTGTATACACCTAAAAATGACATGACTCTGTCTAAATAAATATTCTTAATATTGATTCCATTTAATTCCTCTATCAATAAATAAATAAATCAATTTATTTATTTGGTTCATATTTCTACCATTAATTGAATAAATTACCTTTATTTAATTAATTTCATCGAAATCAAAATCATTCTTCCAAACAATTAAGTAATTTTAATTATTTAATTAAGTCAAATTATTCCTCCAAATTTAAATAAATCATGCAAACTTATTTAAATTCTCTCAATCTCTAAAAAATAAAATATAATCAAATATTTTATTTATTTTTCTATCTTGCACAAACAATTAAATAAATTTATTTATTTAATTTGCTTCTAATTCCTCAAAAATCTTCCAAATCTTCTAAAAATAAATCTTCTTCTTCATGCACACAAAATTAAATAATTTATTATTTAATTTATCTCAAGTCATGCAAAATGCAAATCACAAGTTGAGTTAACTGATTTATTCTATCTTGTTTTTATCAACAACTCTTAAATTAGAAAAAAAGCTTTCTAATTTATGAAATCAAATCTTATCTTTATAAAAGAAAGCAGTTAACTCAAACAAAATAGTTTTTTGTGTGACACTTGTCTTCTTTCTATTCGTGCACATTCTCTCAAGTCTTCTATACCATTGATCTTCTTATTCATTCTATACCATTGATCTTCTCTCTCACAAGTCTATAAGTACTACCCTATTCTTCCATTTCAATCATCCAAGCTTTTAGTACCCTTACTCTGTAGGAATCACAGCGCGCCTTTGGCACCAAATTCCTCCATTGCTTGCAATCAACTTGTTACCTTCACCATTACCATTTGTTTTGAAGCTCATCTTCATTGTAAGAACTATCATAGCCGTTCTCCATTGACATATTGAAGAAAAAAAGCAAGGAAGTGTGCTTTCTCAGGGCTTCATTCATTACAAAAGATCAATCGAGATAGGCGACCAATGGAAGCTATGAAGTATTGAGGTTTGCAAGGTTTTGTCTTTGTTGTTTTGAATCTTGATTATCTAATTTATCTCAAATCATGCAAAAAGTAAATCACACGTTGAGTTAACTGATTTATTCTATCTTGTTTTTATCAACAACTCTTAAATTAGAAAAAAAGATTTCTAAGTTATGAAATCAAATCTTATCTTTATAAAAGAAAGCAATTAACTCAAAAAAATAACTTTTTGTGTGACACTTGTCTTCTTTCTATTCACGCACATACTCTCATGTCTTCTATACCATTGATCTTCTCTCTCACAATTCTATAAGTACAACCCTATTCTTCCATTTCAATCATCCAAGCTTTTAGTACCCTTACTCTATAGGAATCACAGTGCGCCTTTGGCACCAAATTCCTCCATTGCTTGCGATCAACTTGTTACCCTCACCATCACCATTTGTTTTGAAGCTCATCTTCATTGCAATAACTATCATAGCCATTCTCCATTGACATCTTGAAGAAAAAAAGAAAGGAAATGCACTTTTTGAGGGCTTCATTTATTACGAAAGATTGATCAAGATAGGCGACCAATGGAAGCTATGAAGTGTTGAGGTTTGCAAGGTTTATCTTTGTTTTATGAATCTTGATTATTTCCGTTGCCATTGAGTTTATTGGATTACTTTGATACTATTGATAATCATTTCAATTCTTTGATAATATTGCGGCACCCACCATGGGGCTGTGCCCCAATTTAACCTCAAAACTAAGTTCTTGTGCGTTAGGTTCTATTCATAGGAGGATTTTGTGCATCTGATAATTTCTAGCATGCATCTAAGCTCTGTTTCCATGCATTTGATAGATCAGCACATCCATACTCTGTTTCAATGCATTTGACCTTTGATACGACACATTTACTAAAACTGTGCATGTGTCTTCTATTTTTGCACTTTTGACCTCTATTTCTGCGCACCTGATTTCTATTTTTGTACATATGAGCTCTGTAGCTGCACATCTACTCTGACAGTGACTTTTTGAGCCTTTTCTTGTGATTTTGCTAAACGCTAACACTTCTTGTAGGAATATTCTCTGATCTACTTGCAGGTTAGGGGTTGTTTTAGTCATAAACCTACATTTGTTAACTCATCTCTAGATCTAATTAGCAAGGAAAGTAAATGGATGTTCATGCAATTCTCATTTAGCTCTAACTAGGAGGATTATAATTTGATCTTGTTGCATCAACAACTCAAATGTAGTCCCTACTAGAAAGATATAAAATTGAACCATTGCTATCTTGTTTCTTTCAAAGTTAACAAATCATGTGTGTGCCCAAGTAGCTTAACTCATTTAGTCTTTTTCATTTTAACTAGGGGAAAAGAACCATTATCTTCCATGTATTTGGAATGATACTAGGCCTATGCTCTCCCCTATCTTGGGTGACCAAAATGCCAAACCTATCATTTCACATGTGTTTCCTTTAGAGAGGCCTGCCCTTGGATATCTTTCCTTTACCTTCTATTTTGGCACATTTGTCGCTGTGCATCCACAACAGTAAGCATTTCTTAGTCTTTTGAGAGAAAATTTTCAACCTTTCTGAGTACCCATTTCAGCTTTGTTCTAGTTTCAGAGATCAAATTCACCATGCAATCACTTCTCCTATCTGTTTTCCATAGCATACCCTCTTTTTCATCAGTCCTCTCATCCACCTCATCCAAATCTTCCCAAAACTAAGTCAAAAGTATCAAACCAGGTTGCGACAGGATAATTCTAGATCATAACAAACCCAAACAATTGCTAGTAAAGTCTCCACTATCAGGATACATCATCCTTCTCTATCAAAACTTTTCACTAGTTGTGTTAGTGCAAGACTAGTACCTTTCAAGTAAACGGATTACTAACATCCTTACTTGTCGCTATTGTTTTGTATCAACCGATTTGTTTGAAATCATAGATCAAAGAAAACCCTTGTCAAAATCTTTTCACCATAAGTATCCCCTTCACCGCAGCCTCCAAACTCACCTTGTCAAAGCATCCAATCTCATAGCATCCCATCCCAAACCGCACCGCATGGTCTTAACTAGATCCCAGAAACAAAAGCAACTTGAAATGGCTAGAACATCAGACAAGATTGTGTCTCCTCATGATAGTGATGAGGAAATTTCACAAGATGAGCTACAACAAGCCCTCCAAGATAGGAAATTCCAATGCATGATGGACAAAATCATCAACCGAGACCCTTCAAAATTCTTCCTCTACCTAGCAAACCAAGGGCTTAAACTCCTTGTTGACTTTGACGTCAATGCATTAAAAAAACCAGGAGAGGAAAGAACTCACAAAAAGAGCACAAATGAGGAAATCACCCTTGACAAAGACAAAGGAAAGAAAACAACGGACCCCAACATACCTATAGACACGCTGACGAAATAAATTCAAACTTTACAACAACAATTTTTGGACCTCCAAATAGGGATGTCCACTAAAACTTATTCATTGGAGGATATCTCGCCCTATCCTTTCGATAGAAGCTTGAACATGGTACCCTTCCCCTTTTGGTTTGAAGTTCCTAAGTTTGACAAATACAGAGGAAAGGGTGACCCTAGGGACCACATTTGAGAATTTAGCACTGCATGTCTAGAGGTAGCCCACAATGAAACTTTCCTCATGAGACTTTTTCCTTGATCATTAGGAGGATAGGCCATGGAATGGTTCTCTCGACTACCCTCAGGTATCAAAACTTTTGATGAGTTAGTAAACAAGTTTGTCACACATTTCTCATAAAACATTGAACATGAGGTATCTATGCTAGACGTATGCAACACAAAAGAGAAAAGTGGTGAATCTTTTGTCATTTTCCTACAAAGATGGAGACAACTAGCAAGCAAATGCCTTCATCATATACCAAAGAAACAAATGGTAGAAATGTTTGTCCACAACCTCAATCCCGATCTTAGCTACCAAATACAAATCCAAGGTCCTACCACATTCACGAAAGTGATTGAGATGGGATTATTTATCGAAAAAGCTATGATTGAAAAGGGGCAAATAAAGTTGTTCAAAGACAATCCTAACTCTAACCATACCACAGGCAAGTCAAAATTTTGGAGCAAGAACAAAAACATAGTCAACGATGGAGTGGTTGATGCCAAGCTGGTGGCCCCTAAACAACCAATTCTCAATCTTAAGGGAGCTCCAAACAACGTAACATCCAACAAGCCTCCATTAAACAAGCAGAGCAGAGACAATCACCATGGAATTTTTGTTCTAAACGAAAGTTTACACCATTGGGAGAATCATTTGAGTCCGCCTTGAGAAAGTTGTTATCAAACAATGAGATCACCCTTCCCTCTAGAAGTGACTAGGAACCCCAAGTAAAACCTCCTTGGTGGAATGATACCCACTATTGTGAATACTATAGGGGAAGAGGACACAAACTAATGACTACATTCATCTAAAAAATGTCATTCAAGACTTGTTAGACCAAAACCGTGTCAACACAAGAGATCATCCAAATAACGAATCACAAGTGGTGTACAAGTATCCGCCCCCTAACCATGATAGAGAGCATAACAACAACAACCACAACAACAACAATCAACAGAACCACAATAATGGAAACAATGATGCAAATTACACAAACGTACCATTCAAGTACACCATTAATAGCATAACAGAGCATATCCCGCAAATCAATGTGCTCACATTCAATGAACAATCAGATCCCAATGCCAAATCTGATTGTACCATCATTACCCACAGTGGAAAAACTACCTTGCACACACTTCCTCTAAGATTGTCAGCCTCATCATCTATGCCTCACTAGTATAATGTCATAGACCAACTATGGAAGACTCTGGCCAACATTTCCATACTAGAGTTGTTGCGTCTATCACCAGCACACAAAGAAATTCTTGAAAAATCCTTAGTGGAAGCCACCGTCCCCACCAATTTGCCCAAGAGAAGTTTCAAGCCATGGTAGGTCACCTTACCTCATCCAACATCCTCTCATTCATTGAACAGGATGATCTATCCATGTCACAACCTCATAACACCTCATTGCATATTGAAGCTTTCATCCACAAACACCACATCAAAAGGGTTCTCATTGATGGAGGGGAAGGTTTGAAAATTTCCATGTTGAAACTAGTCCTTACATTGGGGTTCTCAGAAAATACAGTGGATCCAAGGAAAAAGATTACAATTAAAGCCTATGATGAGGAAGAACAGACTACTAACAGAACTGTGGTGTTACCACTAAGAGTTGGACCAGTTACAAAAGAAGTTGTGTCTCATGTCCTTGACAGGGACCTCACCTATAACATTCTCTTAGGCAGACCTTGGATCCACGCCATGAAAGTTGTGCCTTCCACATACCACCAATGCATCAAATTCCCTTACAATGGCCAAGAGATTACCATCCAAGGTGACCCCAATCCCTTCCAACATTGCAACACCATCCAATCAAGACCTGAAACCATCATCCCTAACAACAAAGCTTCTACTTCCCCCATCTCCCAATGGGACCATAGCTCCCAAGCTTCCACATCCAAGGTCAATGAGCAAAAAGTCAAGATCAAAGAAAATGGGATAGGAGAATACTTCATCGAGCACAACCTTTGTCTATCCAAAATGCCTCTATCTCCAAAATCCTTTGGATGACCTTCACCTAGCCCAAAGCCATCCACAACGCCTAAGTCTCCTACTGCTCCCTTTATCAAGTGGGGTACCTTGTCAGATGAAAGTGATAAAAGAGATGTGTTACAATGGCTCTACATTGATGAAAATGACATACAATAAGACCAACAACCTCAGCTCCCAACAAAAATCTATGGGCATGGACAATCTATTTTACATAGAATGGGTTATGAAGGATAAGGGCCCATCAGCTTAAGAAAGGAAGGAATCATTGAACCCATTCAACCTTCTTCATCCTCATTGGATCAAAACACAACAGGGCTAGGATACCAAGATAAAGCTAAAGGCAAAGGCAAAGCTAAGGCTACCACTTGTTTTATGGAAATGATCCATAATCTCTAAGAGGACAGTGACATAGATTCCAATGAGTATGAATGGGATGAACTCTCAGAACATTCCTATGAAGACAAAGGAATTGATGCCATTAAAACCTATAGCCCCTACCGCAAGGGACTAATGCCTAAGCATAGACCAATAGAGTGTGATTCACCTATTCCTGAGAGCACAACTTATGAGGAAGGTCAGAGTTCGCATGAGATAAACAATCTTGAGGAAAGTACCATACCAAACCTTGTTCTTATAACTCCCCATCCTAACAACATATCCATCCTTACCATAACACCCACTGAATTAGATCAATATATCAACCCCCTCCCCCTAGTACATCTTGAGCTTATCGATTGGGATCTATGAGGAACCTCTCAACTTGACATATTCCAAAATGACGATGCCTATATTGACTTTATGGAACTAAGAGACCACTTACCTATGTGAGATCATAAAGTTGGTTGTGCCATAGAACTCAACTCTGTATCTTACTTCAGAGAGGGTGCCAAGCCTTCCAGTCATAAAAACATAAAAATAAAAAATGGATCTGATGGTGAAAACTACTCTGCAGCAGTATCAGATCCCAAAAAAGTAAAAATAAAGGACACATCGAATGGTGAAAACCTCTCTGAGGCACCAGATGATGGAAGGCTTGACACTCTCCCCAACGACATGTGTCAGGAGAAGTCACAGATTGTGGTAGAACCAACAGAATTAGTGGACATCAGTACAAAGGGTAATCCTAAGATCATACACTTTGCTAAGTCTTTATCTCTACTAGAAAAGACAAAATTTGTACCCTTCTTCGTGAGGAAACAGGTCAACTTTGCTTGGTCATATGCAAATATGCTTGGTCTAGATCTAGACTTGGTCTTACATCATTTTCCACTCGATCCTAGAGTAAAACTTGTAAAATAGAAACTCAGAAAAATGCATCCTCATGTTGCACTACTAGTCAAAGAAGAACTCAAGAAGCTGCTAGATGTCAAGTTTATCAGATTAATAGACTATCCTGAGTGAATTTCAAACATTGTACCTGTCACCAAACCAGATGGAAGAGTCAAAATTTGTAATGATTTTCAAGATCTAAACAAGGCATGCCGCAAAGATGATTTCCCATTTCCTAACATTGACATCATCGTTGACTTAACAGTTGGTCATACTATGCTTTCTCTTATGGATGGTTTCTCTAGATACAATCAAATCAGGATAGCACTAGAGGATCAACATAAGAAAACATTCACTTGTCCATGGGGTACTCTCTATTGGTGCGTCATGCCTTTTGGGTTAAAGAATGCAAGAGAAATATATCAACGTGCTATGACTACTATCTTCCATGATATGATGCATGTAACAATGGAAGACTATGTGGATGACATCCTTGCCAAATCACTAACAAGGGAGTCTCATCTGGATGTATTAGAGAAAGTCTTTCAGTGGCTGGAGTAGTTCAAAGTCAGATTGAATCTCAAAAAGTGTGTGTTCGGGGTCACCTCTGGCAAACTCTTAGGCTTCATAGTATCAACAAACGGATTGAGATAGATCCTGCAAAAGTCAAGGCTATCATGGAGATGCCTCCACCAAAGAACATTACCCAGCTGCGGTCATTGCAAGGAAAATTACAAGCAATCTGCCGATTCATCTCCCAACTGGTAGACAAGTGCCAACCTTTCAGTCATCTCTTACATAAAAACATTCCATTCAGATGGGATGAGAAGTGTGAAGAAGCATTTTGCAAACTTAAGGAGTACCTTATGAATCCACCTATCTTGATGCCTCATAGACAAGGCAAGCCACTATTACTTTACATATCTGCTACACAGACAACTCTGGATGCCCTTCTAGCACAACAGGACAATGAAGGCAAGGAAATGGCTATATACTACATTAGTCGCACATTGGTGGGATATGAACCGCAATACTCTCAAATTGAAAAATCTTGTCTTGCTATGGTTTTTGCTTTCCAAAAACTATGACATTGTATGCTTGCACATTCCATCAAACTTATTGCAAAGATAGATCCCCTGAAATACTTATTAAGCAAAGCATCTCTCATAGGTAACCTAGCTAAGTAGGTAATGCTCCTAAGTGAATATGACATTAAGTATGTAGAACGAAAATCTATCAAGGGTCAAGTCATTGCCGATCAGTTGGTAGAGGCACCATTATAGGATACCACTCCAATGAAGTTCAAGTTTCCAAATGAATCAATCTTCACTATCACAACACAGTCATGGACACTCTATTTTTATGGATCCTATACAAACCATGGATCAGGGGCAAGCATCTTGTTGGTCACTCCTTAGGCCGCCACAATACCTAAGGCTTATTGTCTGGTTTTTCCATGCACAAACAACATAGTAGAATATGAGGCTTTGGTCATTGGTCTTAAACTAGCAGCAGAATGGAAAGTAAAATAACTTCATGTCTATAGTGATTCACAACTCATCATCAATCAGGTCAATGATGACTATCAGACAAAAGATGACAAGCTCATTCCCTACAAGCATATGGTGGATGATTTTAAAGAGTGCTTTGTGATCATCTCCTTTGAGAAAATACCAAGAATTGAAAACAAAGTAGTAGATGCCATGGCAACCATTGCCTCACTCCTTGACATACCAGAGAATGAGTCATGTTTTGAGTTCTTGGTGGAGACAGTCACATAGCTAGCTTATGACATCCCCAAAACCCAATCCATTTTCCTTCTCGTCTGATCTGATTCACCCTTGTATGGTAAGATTTACACTTACCTCAAGGACAACACCTTACCACCTGACCTTTCAAATAACCAACGCTGAACCTTCATTCAACAAACATCCCGTTACACTATTATCACTGATACCCTATACCACCAAGGTTTGGATGGTACTTTACTCTGATGTCTTGAAAGTGAGGAATCTCAAACTGCCTTACGAGAAGTGCATGAAGGAATATGCAAATCACACTCTAGTGGTCCTACTTTAGCCAAGAAACTCATGCATTTGGGATATTATTGGCTGAACATGGAGACAAACTCATATCACTTTGTCAAGAAATACAAGCAGTGTCAGATTCATGTTAACCTTGTGCATGCACCAGCTTAAGAGTTGAGACCTTTAACAACACCTTGGCCCTTTTGTCAGTGGGGACTCAACCTTGTGGGTAAAATCCACCCTCCCTCATCCAATAGCCACAAGTTCATCATAACTGCCACCAAGTATTTCACCAAGTGGATTGAAACCATTCCACTCACCAATGTCATAGGAAAATAGATTGCCTCATTCATCCTTAATTACCTCATCTGCAGATACAGAATTCCCTGATCCATAGTCACGGATAACGGAAGACCTTTCAAGAACTAGGATGTCTAAGAGCTTTGTGACAAATTCAAAATCCAACACTGCTTCTCCACCCCCTGTTACCCCAAAGGCAACAGTCAAGCAGAGGCATCTAACAAAACAATCTTGAAAATCCTCAAGAAAACTGTCAATGCCGCCAGCCGTGATTGGCACATACAACTCAATCCTGCTCTATGGGCCTATCAAACTAGTATACACACTCCCATAAGTGTTACCCCATACGCCATTGTCTATGGATCAAAATCCAGTTTGCCCATCGAGGTTGAGTTACCATCTTTAAGGGTGTCATTAAAAGGTCTTATTACTGATGAAGACTATAGAGTTTCCAGATTGCAAGAGTTGGAACTATTGGAGGAGAAAAGGCAGAATGCCTTCAACCATCTCAAGGCATACCAGCAAAGGATGTCACGAAGCTACAACCAGAGAGTCTATCCCAGGGTATTGAATGTTGGTGATCTAGTACTTAAGGAAAATCCTTGCAATCAACAAGATCAAAAAAAGAAAGGAAAGTTTGAACCCAACTGGCTTGGTCCTTATGTAATCATTGCTGCTTATGGATCAGGAGCATATTAGTTAGCAACATTAGAAGGTGAGTTGTTCGATGACCCAATCAACAGTATGAATCTTCGTCGGTTCTATACCTAAGAGAACCCCAATGTAAGGGGGGGCAAAAAGTAAAAAAAAGAAAAAAAAATATATCAAAAAAATCAAAAAAATAGAAAAATAACAAACAAACAAAAAAATCGTCCTCTGGTGAAAACTTCGTAAACAGGCGCCTTGGATAGATACCATGATGAAAACCTGGCAAACAGGTGTCATGTGTATTTTGGCTCCCATGCAATAAAAGAAAAGTAGTGAAAACCTGGCTAACAGGTGCTCTCTGCGATGCAAACCGCTTCCTCCATCGTTGGGAAACTAGTCACCTTGTGTCCATTCTTCCCACTGTTATCTGTTATCCAATCATGTCAATTTCACAATAAGCACCTTACATAACAAAACAATGACCTATCATGGCTTGATACTCTATAACCATTGTCACCTTAATACCTAAGGTTGTCAAAGTACCATATCCATAGTGTCAGCATATCTTAGTGTCCATCGTCAGTATTAGGGTTCACCCCAAACTACGTTGCCTTTGTGTCATCATGTAAGCAATGCCATTATCAATGTGCCCCCGAGGCTCCACTTCTCATCCATTCCATCTCATGTCATCTATCCTTCTATCTATCTAAGTCCACACTGTTTCCTATCACCTAGGTCTTAGGTTCATCAGGGTTCACCCCGAACTACGTTGCCTCTGCATCGTCACATAGGCAAGGCCATTTAGCAATAAGCCCCCGAGGCACTAGGTTAGTCACTTAGGGTGCATTTCTTTGTATCCATTGTAAGTTCATCCATAATAAGCCAGATACCTCTACTTGACTAGGGGCAAATCCTCGACCTGGTTAAGGAGAAGGATTCTGCAATGCCACTTTGTTCACCGAGGACACCAATAAGGATTGTGATACCTTTCACCAGAAAAGCAAGTACAAATCAAAAACATGCTTTCAAATAGAAGTTTTGATGCAAGACATCAACCTATCCAAAGCAAAGCAAAAACAAGAGCAAAACGATCCAAGTGATTCTATCTAAATTATGGCAAGAAAGATACATCTAATGCAAGCATGTTTTGTTTCAATTAGTTGCATCTTAAAGTCTTCACTTTTGTTATCATGTTTCCTATGCTACTCAAGGATGCAAAAAGATAGAGATGCTATGATGGGGGCACGATTATTTTCTTTGTTTGTTGCTTGTGGGTTTATCTTTAGTAATGTGAAGCCTTGTCTAAGGACCCGATCAACTCAAATGGTCATCGAGGACATTAGAGGACTAACATGAAACGTGTATAATCCTTGTCTATTGATACACAAGAAATACTCAGGTCATCTCGGTTCAATTATACCTAGATGTTTGTATTAACTTGCTAAATCAAAATCCATGTAAGCGATACTCAAGTCATCATGGTTTAATTATACCTAGATGCTTGTATTTTCTTACAACATTTCAAAAACACAAAAAAACAAAAAAAAACCCAATGATTAAAAAAGCACTTCAAAATACTTGCAATACAAGATGGAAAATCTATTCGCATCCAGAAAGCATCCACAAAGCATCCATATCCCATACAATAAAAATTCTATGCAAAGTATCAATGTTTATAGATAAAAGCTTGTGATCCTTTCATTCACCTTTCCTCTGTTAATCAGTCTTCTATCTATTATTGTGTCACTTCTGCATCAATTACGTATATTTGGACATAACAAAAAAACATAGCTTAAGTTGCATATCATATCACATGAGATAGTCATTAACATGATTAAATCATTTGCATACATAATAGTGCATTAGATCATCCATATAAATTTGCATCAACATAACATAATACCAATAGAAAAATTAAAAACATAGAGAAGTACATGTAGATCATCACATAAACTACATAATCATATAGATAACATTCACATTTGCATATTAGATACATGAAATCATCTAAGTCTGCATTAGATCATATTGACATCAACAATAATGTGCATCCAATAAAAACATCATATAGCATCATATGGACATAAAAAATGTGTGCATCACATGTGAAACATCATAAGATAGAATGTATCATCATATAAATATAACATAAATATGTCCAAGTGTACAATATCAAAGTCCATCTGTGAGCCAAGTCATAAAAGGTATGCATACATCGCAAAAATAATGATACATGTCTTGGTAACAGTACAAAGTGAGATAAATATACATATCGGGCTATCCATGAGCCATCAAAAATGTGTATGCATAATCAAAAATTGGTACAAGTGTAAAGGCTAGCCCTGTTGCCATGGGACACTGCTCCCAACACTGTCCACTCCACCTCCTCCTCTGCCAACCCCTGACTGCTATGGACCCATAGCAGATGCTCCTGATCATGACCCACCTGCTCTCTGAGAAGCCACGGACTGACTCTTGTAGCTGGGTACCCTTTGGTTCGCTAGCACAGCCCCATGATATATACCCCTGTAATACTAAGTCTAGGCCTACGCTCTAGAAAGCTCACCCTAAACCTACGCAAGCTACGTCTGAGCCTGTTGCACCTGAGTAACTAAAAATGTAGTGGCCCCATCAGTACCCAAGGCAACTAAGGCTGAATCTCTCTCCAGTCTAAGGTCCTGCACCTTTGCCAGTGTTGTGTCTCGCTTAGTAGTGAGACCAAATATAATCCTTATGTTTGCCTCCCTCCAGGACTCTATCACCCTAAGCTCTACCTTGAGCTGTCTAACCTGACCCTGCAACATAGTAATAGCCTACTGCTGTAGGTCAGGCTAGATAGGAACCTGTGCCTCCACTTGTATCTGTACCTGCTACTGTATAGCTCTCTGCTGGGCCACCTACTGCGGTGTCAGCACCTCTATCTACTGTGTAGCCTATTGTTGCGCTACCTGCTACTGGGAGGATCCCTCCCCAATTCTCCTCCTCTATCTCTGTCTACCTCCATCTCCACCATCCCCTCCTCTGCCTCCATCATCTCCATCTCCTTGTCCTCCTCTCCCCCTCCTCCATCTCCTCCTCCTCCTACCTCCATCATCCTCATCATCTAAATCTGCCTCCTCCAGGTGAGGATCCAACTCTCCAAGTCATGAGTACCTCAGGAATGGGTGGGCTACAAACCACTCCTCATAGTCAAGAGTCATCCCCGTATCCACTATCTCCCTCCTCATCGGCCAAGCCTGGTAGGGAATCTACAAAAATTCTACTCTAGCCTCCTCATAGGAAGCAATCAGGCCCCATCTCAACTACTCTGTATGTGTCCTGGCAAACCATGCCTGCCCCTATGGCCGACCCTGCACTCTCCCAAATTGCCTCTACACCTGGCTAACTATCTACCTCTCCAGAATGTGACGTGTCTACCCAATCAACCACCGAGTCTAAAAGTAATAAGGGAGCTCATCATCCTCATCATCCAATAGCTCGTAATCTATGTATGGATGCTAGATAACTCCATCCACATTATCCAACACATGTCTCCAGTACTCAAGCTTTCCCAGCTTATGCTAGGAAATAACACCTACGTAACCATATGAGTAAGGCTCCCCTCGCTACCTAGAAAACACACAAATGGGCCGAGTGATGGCTATGTACTCCCATAACCAAAACTATAACAATGAGACACTGGTAGACAAACTAGCTCCTCTGTGGTAGACCACCTGATGCATGTTGTGATACAAGTGAGCCAAAACATAGACACCCCATGCAAAGCGGGTGCCCTCTGTAACCATCCTCTCTAAAGTCCTACCCCAGCCAATGGGGAACCCATGAGACCTCCTATCGGGGCATACCACACCCCTGATCAGTCCTGCCACTATCCCTAGGAAGTAGTCATAGTAGTCATGTATATCCTGCCATGAGATCGCCTAACCCTCTAGCTTCAAATCATCGAACACATGCCAGCACTCCGCTAGTCTGGTATCACACTGAGACTCGTACTCCATGAGCTTGCCCTGGATCAGTAAGTGTAGGATCTTGTAGACATCCTCCAGAGTAATAGCCATCTCACTAGTAGGCAGATGGAACATCCCATCCTCACTATGGAAACGCTCCACTACAGTAGTTAGCAAACTGAGGTTTGCACGAACCTCAAGTATAAAGCAAACGTAATCCAAACCCATTGCACCAAGTGCCTCCCAATCCATCTCTGTGAGCATATACCACTGCAACATCGGTAAGGGAAACTACTCCCACGACATGAGTACATCATGAATGTCCTCTTGAAATCAAGCAAAGCAAAGCATCAACCAAAACTGCATCAACTACAAAACTGCTCAAACCTATCAAAGTATCCTATCACTTAACATATCAAATTGATCAAAGCCAAGCATAACATCTCTTGACTAGATTTCTCACAATCTCAGAGATAGCTTGTCAATTGATGCATTGATCAAAATGTCAATCGAGTCAATTTCGCTAAGTAACTGACTATCTAAAACAAACGCGTTGAATCAGAAGGTAAATGCACCATTTCACAACAAATGCGCCACTTCTAACAAATGCGTCAAAACATTGAGCATGTGTACAATTTCATAACATATGTGCCAGTTCCCATATCAAATGCGCAGTTTGACCATAGATACATTTAGCATATGCATTGAAACATAACGTATGCACGGTTTCAGAGTGCATATGCGCCGAAACATGATTCGACACATATATTGAAGAAAGTTTTCCCTAGCATTTATTAGCCTAATAAATGACCCTAGGTGAGTTTTGTCAAACTACATACCGGTGATCCTGCCTCAGCTAGTCACCTGAACTATCGAACGCACTCAAAGAGGTGCTCCTCACATGGAATATCCATTTCTATATCGACTATTCTAGCTCCTATGCTCTCCTAAGCTCTGAGTGACCAATCAATAAAAGACAAGTGTGCAAATGACTAGTATTGTGGACCCAGCTCCTATATATAGCAAATGAACCCTAACTAGCTATGTGGCTACTGTGACTACTTCCCAAGCCTGTTTCCTTCTGTTTCTCTGAATTGTGACCCATTTTTCTTCAACCTAACCTATTTTTCACCTTCTTCATCGTGAGATTGTCTATCTCACGTCCCTCAAACCTTTCTTCCCATCCAATCTCCCGAGGGGGCATCCTACCATTGTTAAACTTGTACCAGGGGCAAACTAATACATGTATCATTATCAGAAAAATCTATTCTTTGAAACAATGTGATAAAACACATTGCATCAAAGAGGGGCAAAATGTATACACCTAAAAATGACACGACTCTGTCTAAATAAATATTCTTAATATTTATTCCATTTAATTCCTCTATCAATAAATAAATAAATCAATTTATTTATTTGGTTCATATTTCTACCATTAATTGAATAAATTACCTTTATTTAATTAATTTCATCAAAATCAAAATCATTCTTCCAAACAATTAAATAATTTTAATTATTTAATTAAGTCAAATTATTCCTCTGAATTTAAATAAATCATGCAAACTTATTTAAATTCTCTCAATCTCTAAAAATAAAATATAATAAAATATTTTATTTATTCTTCTATCTTGCACAAACAATTAAATAAATTTATTTATTTAATTTACTTCTAATTCCTCGAAAATCTTCCAAATCTTCTAAAAATAAATCTTCTTCTTCATGCACACAAAATTAAATAATTTATTATTTAATTTATCTCAAATCATGCAAAAAGCAAATCACAAGTTGAGTTAAATGATTTATTCTATCTTGTTTTTATCAACAACCCTTAAATTAGAAAAAAAAAATTTCTAATTTATGAAATCAAATCTTATCTTTATAAAAGAAAGCAATTAACTCAAACAAAACAACTTTTTGTGTGGCACTTGTCTTCTTTCTGTTCATGCACATTCTCTCAAGTCTTCTATACCATTGATCTTCTTATTCATTCTATACCATTGATCTTCTCTCTCACAAGTCTATAAGTACAACCCTATTCTTCCATTTCAATCATCCAAGCTTTTAGTACCCTTACTCTGCAAGAATCACAGTGCGCCTTTGGCACCAAATTCCTCCATTGCTTGCGATCAACTTGTTACCTTCACCATTATCATTTGTTTTGAATCTCATCTTCATTGCAAGAACTATCATAGCCATTCTCCATTGACATCTTGAAGAAAAAAAGCAAGGAAGTGCACTTTCTAAGGGCTTCATTCATTACGAAAGATTGATCGAGATAGGCGACCAATGGAAGCTATGAAGTGTTGAGGTTTGCAAGGTTTATCTTTGTTTTATGAATCTTGATTATTTCCTTTTCCATTAAGTTTATTGGATTACTTTGATACTATTGATAATCATTCCAATTTTCTAATAACAACCACCAAATGCTCTCTAATACGCTCAACTTGTTGCTCCATCTCTCTAAGCATATCCGGTCCTAGGAGAACTCTATCCTCAAGGTGATCCCAACTCAGTGGGTTCCGGCAAGGATGACCATACAAAGCTTGAAATGGAGACATACTGATAGAACTATGATAACCATTATTGTATGAAAACTCCACCAAGTATAAATAATCCTCCCAACAGTTCTGCTGATCCATGACATACATCATAAGCATATCCTTGAGAACCTGATTAACCCTCTAGGTCTGCCCATCAGTCTCTGGATGGTAAGCTGAACTAAAGTTCAACTAAGTCCCCAAGGCATGCTATAAGGAAGTCCAAAGAGCTGAAGTGAATACTGGATCCCTATCAGAGATGATCCTGTGAGGAATCTCATGCAATCTAACTATGTCCTCCATGAATACTCTAGCCATAGAAGAAGCATTGTATGATGACCGAACAGGAGAGATGTGTGCTACCTTTGTCAACTTGTCCACAGTGACCATAATAGCATCATGATGATGGGAGGATATAGGCAAACCAACAATAAATTCTAAAGAAATAATGTCTCATTTCCATTCTGGAACAAGATGCAGTTGCAAAAGACCTGCGGGGTGTTGGTGCTCTACCTTCACCCTTTGACACTCAAGACACCTCAAAACAAAATAAAAAATATCCCTCTTCATTGCACTCCAGAAATACAACTGACGAAGATGTGCATGCAACTTCTTGACACCCAGATGTACTGAGTAGGGTGCCTGATGCACCTCTGACATGATTAGAGTACGAAGACCCTTTGAACTAGGAACATAAATATGACCCAAATGCCGCAAGAGACCATCTGACTCAAGAGAGTAATAAAAAAAATCTACCCTCCAAAGGTCTACCTGACTCAACCTCTGACTTCACTTCCTGATACCAGCTATCAGTAGGAAATGTTACAAGAATCTGACCTCTCAAATCCACTACAAGAGGGACTGCTGAAAACTCATGTCTCTACCGACTAAGAGCATCTGCCACTACATTCTCCTTACCCTAGATATACTTCACCTCAAAATTGTACTCACACAAGAACTTCATCCAACGCCTTTGCCTAGCATTTAGGTTTGGTTGAGTAAAAATATACTGTAAACTGTGGTGATCACTATGTAGCTCAAACCAATGCCCCAAAAGAAAATGCATCCATCTCACCAAGGCATGCACGATGGTAGCTAACTCCAGATCATGTGTGGGATAGTTCAACTCATGATCCTTGAGTTTGCGAGACTCATAGGCAATCACGTGACCATCCTACATCAAAACTACTCCTAGACCCTCCAAAGATACATCAGTATAAACTACAAAGTCCCTAGTAGGATCAGGAACTGCCAAAATGGGTGCATTAGTCAACCACTCTTTGAGAGTCTGAAAGGCTACCTAACACTGCTCTGACCAAATGAACTTCTTCCCTTTCCTCTGAAGAGAAGTAATAGGATGAGCTATCCTTGAAAAACCTTGTATGAATCGATGATAATAGCCTGCCAAACCCATAAAACTGCGAACCTTAGAAACATTAGTGGGTGCAAGCCAATCCATAATGGCTTGGATCTTCAAAGGATCCACTACAATGCCCTCTCCAGAAATGACATTACCCAAATATCTCACCTCTGTCTGGAAGAATTCACATTTCGCCAAATTTGCATAAAGTTGATTTTCTCTTAGACACTACAAAACCTGTCGCAAATGCTCCTCATGCTCCTCCATAGTCCTTGAATAAATTAATATGTCATCCAAGAACACAAGGACAAATCTGTTGAGATAGGTATGAAATACACCATTCATCAAGGTCATAAACAAAGAAGGTGCATTTGTCAACCTAAATGGTACAATAGTAAACTCATAGTGCCCATAATGGGTGCAAAATGTTGTGTAATGAATATTTGCCTCAAAGATATGCAACTGATGATATCCCAACTTAAGGTCAATCTTTGAAAACACCTTAGCCCCCTTAATCTGGTCAAAAAGATCATCAATCCATGGCAAGGGGTACCTATTCTTCACAATCACCTTATTAAGTTGTCAATAGTCTATACATAGCTGAAGGGATCCATCCTTCTTCTTTACAAAAAATCACAAGCGCTCCCCAAGGAGAGACACTAGGATGAATGAACCCCTTTGCTAACAACTCCTCTAATTGTAGTCAAAGCTCCTTAAGCTCTTGAGTGGTCATCCGATATGGAGCTCGCAAAATAGGCTCTGCTCTAGGGAAAAGATCAATCTTGAAGTCAATGTCATGCTTAGGTGGCATCCCTAGAATCTCATTGGGAAAAACATCAGCATACTCGCTAAGGAGAGGATGATCATCAAGAGATGTCTCTCGATTCTCCTCTAACTCCAAGTCATTAATTAACATGGAAAACAACTGACAACCCTGACGCATACATCTCTTTAACTGCATGGCAGAGATCATACACAAGGAAATGGGTCTTTGAATTCCAACTACCTCCACCTCACTACTAGAATCATCCAAACACTTCACTGACTTACACTGACAATCTATCACTACTTGGTGAGCATCTAATCAATCCATACCCAACACTATATCATATGATCCAAGGGGTATGATGTAGAGATCTACTATGGTAGATAGAGGACCAATCCTCAAATCACAACCATGCAGTAGAGACTCTACTGCGACCTTAGCCCTAGAGGCCAATTCAACCTACCACCTAACATCCTCCTTTGCTGCCACCAATCCACATCGCTCCACTAAAGAAGGAGAAATAAATGAATTAGAAGCACCAGAATTGAAAAGAATGGAAATACCAATACCTCGCATCAAACTAGAAGTCTCCACAATTGTGCCCTGATGTTCTACCTGGCAGTTATCAACTGCTGCAAATACCCTGTGCGACCTACCTACATCACCTATGGTTATGTCTAAAGCTGCTGGCCTCTAACCAAATCCTGCAGCATTCTTCTAAGGACACTGCTTGGCTATGTGTCCCTGTTAGCCACAAGAGAAACACCCTGTACCTCTGCCAAATCCTCCACCACTCAGAAAAGCATTGGACTACTGAAAAACTCCCTCTACTCATTGCAGACTATGTGCTCTGAGCCGGTTGATCAATATGATCATGTCTAGCTCGCTACCAGCTCTGATTCTTCTTAGATTGAAATCTATTACCCTGCTAAGGTTAAGAATTCTTTGGTTTGGCCTAGGAATACTACTGCTGCTATCCACCCTTCACAGGTGCATGATGACCTCTAGAAGAACTTGTTGCCTGGGAATGACCACCACGAGAACTGAAGCCTGCAGAAGGTGCACTACCAATATGCACACACGTATGACCTCCAAGAGCCATAGTCAAATTCTCCTCTACCAAACGGGCCTTCTCAACTGCCACCTCCATAGTCTTAGGCTCGAACACATGAACTCCTTGACTGATAAGAGAATTCAAGCCTCTAATGAAGTGTTGAACAAACATAGCCTCATCATCACCGATGCCTGCATATTGCTTAAGCTCATAAAATCTACATTCATACTGCTCTACTGACATGGCCATCTATCTTAACTCATGGAACTCATCTGCATGACACTACTTCTAGTGATCTAACAAGAAACAAGCTCTGAACCTCTCCAAGAACAATTCCCAAGAAACTGTAACAATGTCCAAGTGCAACTTCTACTCCTCCAAACGCCACCATGCGGAAGCAAAACCTCTAAGATGAAAGATGGCACATCTCACCTTAGTGTTACTACCATACAGATGCATGGAAAAACACCTACCCAAATCCAACAACCAAGTCTCTACCTCCAACCCACTACTAGATCCATCAAAAGTGGGAGAGCGTGCCCTCAACAGATCTCTCATGTGACTAGCCAAGGTAGCCTCCTGCTCTGCTGTCATCTCTCTCCTTCTAGAGAATCTTTCTCTTTCCCTAACCTCTAGCTGATCAACCTCCTACCTCCCTCCTGGATGATCTACCTCATGTCTAGGACCTAGACAGGAAAGGGCCTCCTCAAGCAATTGATGCAACTGAGCTCCCTCCGACTAACCTTGATTCTCCATATTCTGATCCCCACCTTCCTAAGCACTCTCACAAGGGGAACTCAGAGGATGGCTACCGCCACCACCTCTTCTGCTTTCCCTACCCTGACCCTGACCTCGACCTCAATCTCTTGGCATTCTCCTACATACACACACCACCAAAGGACAACCTTAGATCATAAGATGAGGAAAACAAAAGGGAAAACATAATCTTCAGAGTCTAGCAACTAGGACAACATAATGGCTAATACTAAACTAGAGTACCCAGTGTTTGAAAACTTGGCTCTGATACCAAATGTAATGCCCCGCTATGCAACTCTAGAGATAAGTTTAACTAACCAATAAAAGGGGCAATTTTTTTTAATAAAGAAGTAATGATAACAAAACATAACATAGACTTATAACAACAAGTTAAACTATCATCTCTAGGGATTACATAGTTGCATTATTACAATTTAACAACAATCAACCACATACCTAGCTTAATCAATTAAATCAAATGAATCAAAACTAACATCTTTGACTACAACATCAGATAAGTACATCAAAATTTGTATTAAAGATTACAAGTACAAAATAGTTTATCTTACAAGAGGAATTACATAATTTCATTGATACAAAAGCTCTTTTTTCTGAATACATCAAATTACATAATGAATTCCACTGATACAATAGATCTAGATGTAAATAGTACAGATATCTGTCTTCAATTATAGGTGCAAAACTAGAACCATGAGAGTTACATCTTCTTTACACACGAACCACGATGCCAGAAAACCAATGGAATAAAGCACAACCACCCAACCATGTGGAACCATGAGGTCCACCCCCCATGCTAGAAGATAACAATGAGGTCCCACAATTATAACAGTCAAGATGGCAAACATAAAAAGGTAAAAGACTATTACGGATTCCAACAACATAGTCAAAATAAATATCATAGGTAGCTCAAACAATGCTTCTAGAGGCAACATGAACAAGGAAGAACACAAGAGGGAAAACTAGACTACATTAGATAGAGTGTCATCGTATGGTCCTAACAAGGGTTATCCTAGTTGTCTCTCACTAGATGTCAGTCCCCATCTATGGTTATCCTGGCAGTCTCTCTCTAGACACCGGCCACAAAGGGTGATACATGTGGAACCAACTATCTTTTCATGAAGACAAGGAAGTTGATCATGCCAACTAGGCCTTCTCATCCCATCCTTAGCCTAAATGAGCACTACAGGCATGGGTGAAGCATCCAATTATCTTATTTAGTGAAATCACTACCCAATCCCCCTATGTTAATTATTAGGTTATCACTTGATTACAACTTTCAAAGGGTTATCCTGGCAGCCACTTTGGGCACTGGCCCCACAATGAAATCCACTCCCCTACATGCATCCAATAACCCTAACCATCTAACAAGAAGATTTCCACCAAATGACAATACAAAGTATCTCCCTTCTTACATACAATATAACCATGAACCCATTATCAATGCTCAGATCACATTCCTCCTCATTACTAAACACCAAGGACCTCATACAAAACCAAGAGGCATCAAACTCTTCATTATCTCAAGACATTACAAAAGATCAAAAACACCCTAGGCCTCTAGAGCAAAACAACTAAAAAGGTAGAAACAAATGCAAATAAATGACCCATTTCTAAGTTGATCCTACTGACATCCATAGGTTTACATTTCTCAACAACATTAAAGGTTATCAATAACCATTACACTAAAAGACACTTTAACTAAAGACATCATAAATAGTACTATAACTTAATCCAATAAAGTAATGAACATAACAACTTAAAATTATAATGACACTCAACTAAGGACAACATGAACACCCTAAAACTTGATCCAATTTAGTAATAAACATAATAATTTAATTTTATGACAAGTTACACTAACCCAATAAGTTATGAAACTTAATATCTTTTATCCTACTATTTCAATAATAGATCTACTAATTACTCTCTTCTATACTAAAATTATATATCATTAAGTAGAGATATTCTAATATTGATTATATCTTAATAACTAAAATTGACTACATTCTAATTAATGAGGTGAATAATAAATAAATGTATATTCCAATACTCCTGTCAAATAAATCAGTTAAATATATTCTAATGAAAGAAATTGATTACATTCTAATATAAGAAATTGACTATATCCAAATAAATAAATAATTAATAAATATGGTATAATAAAGTCTGAACATTGATGCAATTATTTCTAATGGATGTAACTGGAGTTTAAAATGGAATCTTCCTAAAACAAGTTCAATTCATTAAACCTTTAAATGAGCTAATTCCTATTTATAGAGGCTTGCTATCTATATTTTCTGCCAAAGGTTAAAATCCTATGTTTATCCTAATAACTACTAGCCATGATAGATGAATTGCATGCAGAATACAGAGGATTCGTTGAAAAGCATAAGAGATTAAATGGGTATGCAACTTGCACAAGATCACCACAGAGGCCATACCAAGAAAGATTCTAGTTGTAGTTTCAATTGTAATCATTGGAAGGATACTTCGGCTGGTTTAGTCAAGTATCAACTTGATGAATTAAATGGTGGTATGCTACAGACGATATGCCAGGTATCCTGAAATCAACCTCATTTGTTTACAATAGAAGCTATAAGATACTCACTCCATATATGCTAAGTCAAGGTTTAGAAAATGAGAAAAAGAATTTAATTTTGGAACCAATGCTTGTTTTGTTTCACAAACTCTGAACTCACAGACTATTTATACCAACACGTGCAGTGGGGTTTACTAAGATGACATAGAAATAATTAAATGGGTTCAATGACACCTAAGGAGGAGGTGTGTATGTAGAAAACATAGTAAAAGTTAGCATATCGGTGCCCATCGACTTTGAAAAGGACTTGCAGGAAGGTCAGATCACCGTGGCTAGGTTGACTTGCTTGTATAATGATTGCAGATTCAATTGTAAATATGAAACATCTTAAGAGACTTACAAGGCACCCGACTTGTGCATTGCATCGACTCAGAAAACCCCACGAAGGAACACATGATGACACGAGGTGAACAAAAGAATGGATTTGTTGACTGCGTTAGGTGAGGTATCATAGTTTAACATCAGATAATTGCAAAAAGGATAAAAGGGATAAGTGCCCACACAAGTCGCTTAGATAGCTCAAGAGATTAAAGATGTATTCCATGAATGGAATGAATGATTTGTTGAAGATTTTGCTTGCCATAATGCACTAATGGACTGACTTTCTTGGTACCAATATTGTAGGAAAATCATTGACTTTGCCTCTCAGCAAGACGTCCTCCAAGTAGCATAATTGTAGATTAAAATAATGTAATTATTAAAAGGCTTATGTATCTAGGTTAGACATGTGTTTGTTGTTTTTACTTGCCTTCCAAGGAGGCCATAAAATGAGTAATGATGGATGCAAGACATGCACAAAATGGGATTGGTTTAATAGGCCCATCGATGCCAAAATGAGGGGTATCAATTTAGATATATCACATTCAAAATTATATTAGCAATGTTCGATACATAGATAGGATTATTATATTTTCCAGCGATAAAATCAACTATGTCTATAGTAAGTCTCGAATGGCTAGGAGATTCACCATGCACAATGAATGATTTGTTGAATTGATATGCAAAAAATAATAGATGCGATGAGGTGTTGTGATGTTCACAACACGCCCCATTTTACTCCTTAGCAAAATGAGGACCCCTGTTGTGGCTGTTGCTTTTGCTTGTGTTTGTGGGTCTGCTTGGTGGTAAAGGGAAAAGGGAGTGAAAAAGTTACAAACCTTGTTGAAAATAAAGAAAAATAAACATTAAGTACCAGGGCAGAGTATGGGTGAAGTCCTTGTCAAAAATGGGTGAGGGTTGCTTTTTGGACCATTTTAAAATTCCTTGTATTTTGCAAGTTATGTGTGTTTTTGGTAAAATGTATAATAATCGAGTTTGTATGTTGCATATACAAGGTCCTTTGTATGTCAGGTCATTGTATATGCAAAGTCATTTGCATATACAAGGTCTCTCATATACAAAACTATTTGTATATCGGATCGTTGTATACTCGCTTAGAAGTCATCAGGTCTTCATTTTACTTGTATTCATTTGTTAATGTTTTATGCTTACATGCAAGTCAGACCCAACAGAGTCCAAAGTGAAAATGAGTGCTTAGCTAAATCCACCAGATGCATCTTATGTTTGTATGTATCTTACATACATTGTGATATGCATTGCGCTTATGCATGTCACAAAACTGAAAGGTTATGAAAAGAAGTTAAATGGTTGTATTTTCCGCACCTTATATGTGTGTTTCGAAACATACATTGCACAAGATACATACAAGCCGGAACTTGAGAAGGATTGAAATCCGATATAAAGGATGCATCACACCCGAATGTATATCAAAAGGATGCATTGTGCTTTATACATCGCGGACCTGAAGGTAAGTAAAATGCGATTTATGAAAGGTTGAAGTCCGACAGGAGGATACAAAGGATGTTGTATGTATCTCAGAGATACAAGTAAAAAGGTAGGGTGGACCCCACCGTTTGCATATTAGATTGTATGTTTACAATGTATCCAAAATGTACAAGCCGGTATACAATGAACGGATGCAAGTGGAATAAACAAACTAGATGCGAAGGAGAAATTAAATATAAAAAACTCTTTGCATGTTTTAACGATTGTATGTTTACAATGTACATCCGATATACAAAGAAATTAAATGCACTGGAAGAGATAAAGGTAAAGGAGGGGTTTGCATAAGGTTGTTTGTATATGCGCATATGCAAGGTAAAATACAAGTGCGATATGCAAATTGAATATACAAGCCGGATGTCAAAAGGAAGTTAAAATAGAAAATTCTTTGTATATTTGTCTGCTTGTATGTTTAAGACAAAAGGTTATGATCAAGATTGAAAGTGATTTTTAAAGTGCATTTTACTGACTTATGTTTATGGGCAGGTACACAGATGTTGGTGTGGAAGCCGTCATAGTTAGGAGGATAAAGTAAAGTGAAGTTTCATTGGGCATCGGCGGAGGAAGAAAGGATTTGGCCGATGATGGTTGTCTTGCCAAAGATCAAGAAAAGAGCCGACAGAAGGAGAAATTTCTAAAGAAGAAGATGAAGACCAAGAACCTGAGGAGTGAATGAAGATGCAGCATAAAGAGAATATATGCATAAGACATTCAGAAGATAATGAATCACCCAGATGGTTGCCAATTGGAAACCTGTGCCATGAAGGAAAGAGTTGACTAAGTCAAAGAAAGATTATCTACTGTTGATCTTAATAGATAAATCCTGACCATAGGTCACTTGTAGCCATTCCCTCACTTTATTCTATAAAAGGTGCAGGGGTGCCATATTTGGAGTATTCAGAACCTTAATTGAAATTTGATTGATGAAACATCAAGACTTATTTTAAAGTTGTTGTAAACATACATGTTTTGCATACTGAATGAAAGAGAAGACAATTCAATTACAAATCATCATAAATCCTGAGTAATCTATGTTTGAGATCCTGATACATGCTTTGATCAGTTGCATTCCTTGGAGTGCTTGTCAGTCTGCATGTATAGTTTTCATTCCTTATCCATTGAAGTTAGCATCATCTATATCTAGTTGTGGAACATCCTAGTGAGAATATGGTTTGATTTCTTCTCCTAATGAATGTATCTAATATGTATGTGGTTCAACAGCTAAAGATTCACCAAATTTGAAGTATTCTTTTAATTTTCTTTGAATTTCAGAACAATTCACCATCATAATTGCAAATAACAGACAATCAGAAGCAAATAATATGAAATATGCTGAAATCTCATAGATAATTGGAAATACATAGAATATTTAGAGTTAAAGCATGTTAAATTGACAGATATCATGCGAAGATCTAAGTACAGACACATTATTTGTGATATAGAATGGAAATAACTTCTCTATGTATTACAAATGTAGGAAGCAGAAACTACTGATCAATCAAAATACGTAAGGCCCCTGAATGATTAATAGCAACACACATCAACCACTGAGTAACATCAGTAGATTATGAACTAATCAATAGAGACTTGGGATCATGAATTCTTTGAATTCATCGTATCTTTCAAGATAAATAAAGGTTGTTGTGTAACTTTTATTTCATGTTTTCTTGTGAGTAACATCATCATCAACATAAATTGGTGCTAGAAGGAGGGATAGCCAAATCATCAGTAGGTTTTGTCTGATTTGATGATCCAGATAGAAAGGTAACACTCAAACACTTTTGTATTTCAAGTTATATGCAAAGAGTTACTATTTTAAGTCTATGCACGCTAATCCTTTGTGAAGATTTCAAAATTGAGCATAAATATTGCAAGCTTTGTGGTCGATCAATGTGAATTTTTTAAAGATAAGCTCTATTTCAAGTAAATTTGCTAAAGCTTTTGAGGGAATTTGCTCAAGAACCTGATATCCAGTTGCGTGTGTCACCAAGATTCAATATCACCTCATATTTGCATCAGTTTTGCAAATATTACTTAAATATCCAGTCAGTTTCAAATTCTAACCATAAATACAACCTTGGCTAGGGAGTTTCAACTGATCTTTACAGTAAACTAGCCAATTTTCCTTAAATTTAGGAAATCCTGGCTCCCAAGCCAAATACCAGGTCCAAATCTAGTGGACTCTTTGAAGAACTACCTGTTAGGGGATTTAGACCTAGAACTATATACATTCATCACTCTCCTAGTTCTAGTGCATCAGGAGCTTCACTAGAACATGCTCCTATAATTCCTCTTGGGTTACAAACACCTACAGGGCCACCTGTTACACCTCAGGTCCAACCTCAACTAGTCATACCTCAGGCACATCCTCCACCAGTTACAATGTCATTTTTCATAGCAAAATCACCTCTAACTTTCACGGCATATCATGCTTTGCCTAAGAATCTTGATAAAATTTGTCTAAAGTATCATCCATATCAAGATGTTGATGATCATATTAAAAATTTCAAGGAAGCCTGTTGTAGGGCTAGAATTGAGCATCAAGATGTTGTATGCAGGTTATTTCCATTTTCCTTAGGGGAAGAGGCATATAACTGGTATATCAATCTTCGTCAAGGTTCAGTCGATTCGTGGGCTGCCTTAGAGAAAGCCTTTAAAGATAGGTTCAAAATACCTATAGATCCTTCAATGAATTATCATTTGTTTGCCACAATCAAATGATTTGAAGGAGAACCTATTGCCAATTTCAATGCAAGGTTCCAAAAGATGCTATCTAAGTTAGTTGCACCTTATGTTGTAACAGATGAAGCTGCTAGGAACATTTATTACTTAGCTTTAGATCCTTTGACTTCTATGTTTATCAGGAGAGCACATCCTAATGTCACAACCTTGACAGGAGCTTTTGAAGAAGCTGTCAAAGTTAGTCAGCAATTAGTTCCTACTCCATCACCAAATATTGCCTTTCCTACACTTCCTGGTTATTCTACCTATCCTGCCCAACAATAGACCAATGGAGCCATGATACCCCCAGTTGTGATGCCAACACCTTTGTAGATACCTCCACTTAGTATCATGCCACCTCTAAATGGAAATGGCCAGATGTTACAATATCCAGGACAAACACAAGTACCTCAGGTTGTGGAACAGTCCAACAATAACAATGGATCTTCCTTTTTCAAACCTCAGACAGAGAATGTAGTGGCCAAGGTTCAGGAAGAGAAAGAAGAAATCAAAGAGATATTAGCACAGTTAAGGAAACTCACCACTGAGATCACTCACTTGAGGAGTCAGAACTTCTATTCTCAACCAAATCAGAACAGAGGTTATGCTAATGACAGACCTAATTATCCTAATAGGGGATACAACAATAATTATAATAACAATGGCAACAATAATTCCCCTAGACAGCCTAGAGTGTGGAACACTAGGCCAAATAATGGTTCTTTGCCATCACCTCTAGATAACTAGCCTCCTAGTGAACCTAAACAAACCACTAGAGTGAACCTTGTAGAGGCAGCACTTACAAACTGGTGCAGGATACATAACACCAATGCTCATGTAGAGCTAGATTGTCCTCAATTCAAGATTGCTGCTAGTATTTTCCAAGCTGAAGTGTCCAATACTTCAAGAAATCCACCTCATGTAGAAGGAAATGAAATTGTCCCTTGTGGTTATGATTCTGCCTTAGTCCTAGAAAACTTCATGCATTATCCTTATCAGCAGGCAATTTCATCTCATCAAGATTACACCTCAACATGTGAAAAGTCAACCCTAGCTTTTGAATCTAACTATGTTTTTCCATTTGAGGATGAGAATGAGCCATCAATTAAACATGAAGAGATACATGCTTATCAATAGCAACATTAGGATAGACATAATTACAACTTGAGAAATAACTCAAACAAACCTACTAGTCCTTTGACCACATCCTTGCCTCCAAACAATTTCAACACTCCACTTGATCCCAAGAAAAATAATAACCTTGGATTTCCCAAAGTTAATACTCAATACTTAGCATCACAGAATACAGTACCAAATGCTAGTAATCTACCTCCCAAGTCTGACAAATTGGTCACATATCTGGCAGATGAAATGAAAAAGATTAAAATCAGCCTGTCATTATCAGAGCTGCTTACAACCCTTGCTATCAAGAAAGATTTCATGAAATCATTAGATGATTCTGCTCCAAGAGAGGATAGTCATATCTCAAGTCAATCTGGAAATAAAGATCATGCTGCTAGGGATGTTAATGTTAAAAACAAAGCTCTAGCTACTGTTCAAGCTACAGAGACTTCCCACATGACCCTATACAGAGATAAGAGTGAGTCACCTCCTTTCCTCCTTACCATAAGGATGTTTGGTAAAAATTTGCACAACTGCTTAGTAGATTCAGGAGCATCTACCAATGTAATGCCCCTATCCATATGCAATATTTTAGGGTTACATCCTGCTAAGTCATTAAAGAAAGTAACACAATTGGACGAAACAGAGGTAAGTGTGGTAGGAGAACTAACTCACATTCACATGCAGTTAGCATCAGATCCTAGAAATCAGTATTATATTGATATTCAGGTAGTTGATATACCTGATACATATGGGATGTTACTCAGCAGAGACTGGTCAAAAACCCTTAATGGATACATGTCAACTGATTTCAGTCATATGTGGTTGCCCTGGAGAGGGATACCAAATCAAATAAGGATAGATGCTAAACCTCGCATGAAACACATGATCACTGAATATAACAAAACCAATGAAATCATGTATGTGGATGTAGAACCTGGAGTTTACTCCATTAGACCCCAGACCGTCAACATAGAAGAAATCCTGATGTATGATGTTCATAATCATGATGATAACCCTCAGGATGATAAAATAACTTTAGAATCTAATTATAACCCTGAAAATGAAGTAGAGGTAGATCATTTCAAAAAGTTTGAGATGCACTTGTTTAAAGAGGTGTAACAATGTCAGTTGTTAAAAATACCTATTCATGATATTCTAATTGATGGATGGTGCAGGTTACATGATGAGGCACATTCTGAAAAGACTTGTGATGCATGTTTAGACATGATGGAACTAGAACAAGCATGCAGTGAGGCATCATCATCCACGGTGAGTTCTGCAAATAGTGATAGTGACACTAATTTTTGTTTGTCATCTGCAGGAGTAGGAGAATGCACACATTATGATGAGAGTTCTATTCATATGATAGAGGAGATACTAGTATGTAACAAGAGTAATGCTAAAAGAAACAAGAAGATCACCCCAGGGAGTGATTGTTTAGTAGAATCAGATTATAAGTTATCTGATGAAGATAGGGGCAGTAATCTGTCCAAGTTTGAAGAGTTTTTATCAAAAGAGATCCAAAGGATGACACAACAGCAAAGATCTCCACATGATGTCCTAATTGATGGATGGTGTAGGTTACATGAAGCACCACATTTAGAAGTTGCTTTTTCATTGTGTCTACATATTTTGAAGAGGCAGATGTTACCTTGTCCAGAAGATTTTTCTTCTGATAATAAAAGAGAAGAAGAAATATCAGCTTCACATAAGGCAGATAACTTGAAATTTGAGAAAGCTGAGACACCAAAGTTAAAATGGATATCAAAAGGTGCAGCTGCCAGAGCTAAAAAGAAGAAAGAAGGCCCAGACAAGCCTTTAGATGAAGACAAGCCGTGGATCCTCAGATTTGATGGATCCAAGTCAAAGCAAGGAGCTAGAGTAGGGATAGATCTTATTGGTCCATCTAGAAAATCCTACTTAGCAGCATACAGATTGCAATTCCCATGTATGAATAATGTGATAGAATATGAAGCTCTAATTCATGGGATATTGTTTGCGCTTAGAAAGAAAGTGAAGATTCTGCATGTCTATGGAGACTCAGAATTGGTTGTGAGATAGGTAAGAGGTATATACTCTTGCAATTACAAGAAGTTGTCCAATTATAGACATAGGGTATGGGACTTGATAGAAGATTTTGATGCATTTAACATCACCCATGTACCTAGAGAACAAAATCACAGGGCAGATGCCTTAGCCCAAGTTGCCAGTACTCTGGAACCTCTATCCATATCTAGATTAAAAAGATTCTTAGTTGAATTAGTATCAGTGCCATCTGTGCCAGATAATGTAACTAATCTTCAAGTATTTGATGATGATCAGCATATATTGGATTTTATTTCCAACAGGGATGTTTTTGATGCACAGATCATAGATGAAAGAAATGTGGAAGACCATATCTAGGAAGAAGAGGAAATCCTAGAGTTGCCTAGTAACAGAATTCCTAAGGGAATGATAGAGCTGGAAAGAATGTTTGATCTAGACAACATGCTAAAACAAAAGGATCTCCCAAAAGCAGATGGAGGAGAATATTCACAGGTCAATATTGGACAAGGTGATAAAAAAAGAAATGTCTTGATTGGAAAAGTATGTATAGAAGAAGAGTTGGAAGGGATAACTCAAGTGCTCAAAGATTACATTCATGTCATTGCCTGGACATATGATGAGTTGAAAACTTACGACAGCTCAATCATCACACATACTATACCTTTGCAGCCAGATGTCAAACCTTTTAGATAAAAATAGAGACCTGTCAATGCTTTATTGGAACCCATCATTTTTGAGGAAATTAAGAAGCTTCTCAATGCCAGGATCATTTTCCTGTGTGACATTCCACATGGGTTGCAAACCTGGTTCTAGTAAGGAAGAAGAATGGTGACATCAGATTGTGTGTAGACTTCAAAAACTTAAATAGAGCTTCTAAAAAGGATAATTATCCTTTGCCTTCTCTAGATGAAGTCTTGCAGGTTGTGAATGGTGCCAAAATGATGTCACTCTTGGATGGTTTCTCTGGTTACAACTAGGTGATGGTAGATAAAATAGACAGATTGAAAACTGCATTCACCACAAAGTGGGGAATATTCGCCTACAGGCATATGCCTTTTGGGTTGATTAATGTTGGAGCCACATTTCAGCGAGCGATGGACATAGCCTTCAGAGGATTAATTTGTAAATGCATAGTCATATACATGGATGACTTGATGGTTTTCTCTAAAGAGAGGAAATCATGTTGAAGACCTTAGAAAGGTGCTAAAGAAGTGTGAGCAATACAAGATATCCCTAAACCCTAAGAAGTGCATATTTGGGGTGACTATGGGGAAGCTATTAGGCCACTTGATAATAGAAAATGGGATCATCATTGACCCTAACAGGGTGAATCAATCATGAAGATACAACTTCCTAGAAGTAAGAAAGAGCTCAAATCTTACTTTGGTAAGATTAATTTTGTTAGAAAGTTTATTACTAGCTTTGCAGAAATTGTCAGACCCTTGAATGCCATGCTCAAAAAGGATGCCAAAATTGAATGGACACCTGAAGCTAGAATAGCTTTTGAGGATATCAAAAAAGCCATATCTAATGCTCCAGTTCTGATCAGTCCAGATTATACCAAGGATTTTTACATTTACTCATTTGCTTCAGAGCATACATCTGCAACAGTCCTAACACAGAGAAATGAGGATAAAGAGGAAACACCTATAGCCTTCATGAGTTGTCAATTCAGAGATTTAGAACTTAGATACATGGACGTTGAAAGATAGGCACTTGCTCTGGTTTGAGCAATCAAAAAGTTTAGGCATTACATCTTAAGGAGTAAAGTGATTGCTGTAGCACCTGATGCAGTAGTAAAAATGCTTTTAATACAAAGTGAACTAGGTGAGAAAAGAGCCAAATGGATCACTGTCCTCCAAGAATATGATATGGACATTACACCCATGAAATTAGTAAGAGGACAAGCATTGAGCCAGATGATATCAGAAATTGATCCTAACATTATCAGCCAGCAATATGTCATAAATGCAAGAGAAGATGGAGAATGGTATTCAAACATCAGGCACATCCTGATTACTAGAAGATGTCCTTCAAGATTGCAGGCCTCACAAATAAGAGCCTTAAAGATAAGGTCATAGAAATATATGATAAAAGGAGGAGCTCTTTTCAAGAAGAATTATGATGGAATATATCGTAGATGCTTGGAAAGACAAGAAGCAGACAAGGTGTTATCAGAATTGCATGACAAGTTTGGAACTGCACATGGATCATCCTTAGCTACCACTCATGCTATCCTCAGAGTAGGATATTACTGGTCCACTATTTTTAAAGATACTGTTGAACACATCAAATGTTGTCATATGTGTCAGGTTGCTGCAAATAGAGAAAGATATGCTGTTCAACCTTTGCAGCTAGTGATGGAGATGCACCCATTTGCTCAATGGGGAATGGACTTCATAGGACCTATCAATCCTCCATCATCTTCAGGTCACAGGTATGTTTTGACTATTACTAATTACTGTACCAGGTGAACTGAAGCTGTCAGTAGTAAGACATGTAATGTTGACGATGTAATCAATTTTTTGGAAAGCAATACAGTGACTAGGTATGGAATTCCTTATGCTTTGGTATGTGATAATGGGTCTGCATTTGCTTCAATTAAATTATCAAGTTAGGCTTTTGACTATGGGATCATCTTGAAATTTTCCTCAAATTACTATCCCCAAGGGAATGGATTAGCAAAATCCAAAAACAAGAATTTACTAAACATCATAAAGAAATTGATAGAAAAGAACCCAAGGGAGTGGAACACTTTATTGAAATATGCCTTGTGGGTAGATAGAACCAGGAATAAGGCTGCATTAGGAAATTCACCTTTTCATCTAGTGTATGGGGTGGATCCTATCCTCCCTGTTAACCTAAGGATCCCTACATTGCAGTTCGCACAAGAATACCTGGGCATAGATAATAAACAAGAAGTTAGGTTGTTGTAGTTAATGCACCTGGAAGAAAAAAGAAGTGAAGCAATTGACCAATTTGCTAAACATCAGGCTTTTGTCAAGCACTGTTTTGACAAAAGAGCCAGAATTAAGGCTTTTATGATCTCAGATTTGGTTCTGATGTGGGACAAACCACATGAAAGGAAGGGAGATCATGGTAAATTTGATAAACTTTGGATAGGTCCCTTTCAAATTTCTAAAATTTTAGGAGATAGCACCTACAGGCTTAAGACCTTAACTGGTGAGAATGTTCCATTACCAGTTAATGGACAGTTTCTCAAACATTATTTCCAAGCCTGAAGTAGAGTTGTAAGGGTCGTGTGTATCATAGTGTGCATATTTGTATAGTTGTTTGTATAATCCGTTTGTTTTGTTTGCTTTGCTGTTTTCCTCAGTAGGGATGTTTATTTTGATTTAGAGTATGCAGGAGCAGGCTAACAACCACTGAAAACAATGGAAAATTTACAACATTCAAGTTAATTATTTGAAATTTATGCATAACTTGTTGTGACTTTCATAAATGCAGAAAGTTGTTTAACTTGTGAAATTTTGTATTCAATAACTGTGGGTTGAGTATTCAAGGAAAGTTTCTCATAATGACACACCTAAAATCCTTGGGTTTGTTGAACTTACCAGTGTAGATATTACGTGAAAAATTAGAGGTCACCCTTGCTACCATTGCAATTCTCAGCTTAATTTCAGCAAGTGACCACTCCTTGCATCATGAAGTTACAAATGCAATATCTTATGAAGTTCCTATATCATCCAAAATATAAAATAAATAAAATAATAAAATGGATTTTTCTGAAAATCTAGGTTAAGCCATCTAAGTAACTCTACTGGGGCTATAGACACTTGCTGGCAGTGGGGCTCTACTTAGGAGAATCGTAATGATAACCTTATCGGGGCTATAGAGACCTGCTGGAAACAAGGCTCTATCCGATTGGCTATGAGGGAATGACATCAACTAGGAAGTCTAATATCAATCACTGGTTTGTTCAACTAATTTTCAAGATGAGGATTATTAATCACATGCACCCACTTAAACTAAAAGGAAAATTCATGCACCTTATTGAATACATTAAGTCTCAAGTTGAATAATGATTTGCAGAAAAGATAGTTGAAAGTTATGAATTTATTTCATTTAGTTTCCTTTAATGGTTTTAATTTGATTGTTTTGTTTGGTTTCTAGTTGTTGTGATGTTCACAACACGCCCCATTTTACTCAGGAAAATGAGGACCCCTATTGTGGCTGTTGCTTTTGCTTGTGTGTGTGGGTCTACTTGGTGGTAAAGGGAAAAGGGAGTGAAAAAGTTGCAAACCTTGTTAAAAATAAAGAAAAATAAACATTAAGTACTAGGGCAGAGTATGGGTGAATTCCTTGTCAAAAATGAGTGAGGGTTGCTTTTTGGACCATTTTAAAATTCCCTGTATTTTTCAAGTTATGTGTGTTTTTGGTAAAATGTACAATAATTGGGTTTGAATGTTGCATATACAAGGTCCTTTGTATGTCGGGTTGTTGTATATGTAAAGTCATTTGCATATACAAGGTCTCTCATATACAAAACTATTTGTATATCAGATCATTGTATGGTCACTTAGAAGTCATCGGGTCTTCGTTTTACTTGTATGCATTTGTTAATGTTTTATGCTTACATGCAAGTCAGACCCGACAGAGTCCAAAGTTAAAATGAGTGCTCAGTTAAATCCGCCGGATGCATCTCATGTTTGTATGTATCTTACATACATTGCGATATGCATTGCGCTTATGCATGTTGTAGAACCGAAAGGTTATGAAAAGAAGTCAAATGGTTGTATTTTCTGCACCTTGTATGTGTGTTTTGGAACATACATTGCACAAGATACATACAAGCCGGAACTTGAGAAGGATTGAAATCTGATATAAAGGATGCATCACACCCGAATGTATATCAAAAGGATGCATTGTGCTTTATACATCGCAGACCTGAAGGTAAGTAAAATGCAGTTTATGAAAGGTTGAAGTCCGACAGGAGGATACAAAGGATGTTGTATGTATCCCAGAGATACAAGTAAAAAGGTAGGGTGGACCCCACCATTTGCATATTGGATTGTATGTTTACAATGTATATCTGAAATGTACAAGCTGGTATACAGGGAATGGATGCAAGTGGAATATACAAACTAGATGCGAAGGAGAAATTAAATATAAAAAATTCTTTGCATGTTTTAACGATTGTATGTTTACAATGTACATATCTGATATACAAAGAAATTAAATGCACCGGAAGAGATAAAGGTAAAGGAGGGGTTTAATAAGATTGTTTGTATATGCACATATGCAAGGTAAAATACAAGTACGATATGCAAATTGAATATACAAGCTAGATGTCAAAAGGAAGTTAAATATAGAAATTTTTTTGTATATTTGTCTGCTTGTATGTTTAAGACAAAAGGTTATGATCAAGATTGAAAGTGATTTTTAAAGTGTATTTTACTGACTTATGTTTACGGCAGGTACGCAGATGTTGGTGTGGAAGCCATCACAGTTAGGATGATAAAGTAAAGTGAAGTTTCATCAGGCATTGGCAGAGGAAGAAAGGTTTTGGCCGATGATGGTTGTCTTGTCGAAGATCAAGAAAAGAGTTGACAGAAGGAGAAATTTCTGAAGAAGAAGACGAAGACTAGGAACTTGAGGAGTGAATCAAGATGTAGCATAAAGAGAATATATGCATAAGACATTTAGGAGATTATGAATCACCCAGATGGTTGCCAGCTGGCAACCTGTGCCACGAAGGAAAGAGTTGACTAAGTTAAAGAAATATTATCTACTATTGATCTTAATAGATAAATCCTGACTGTAGGTCACTTGTAGCCATTCCCTCACCTTATTCTATAAAAGGTGCAGGGGTGCCATATTTTGAGTATTCAGAAGCTTAATTAAAATTTGATTGATGAAACATTAGGACTTATTTCAAAGTTGTTGTAAACATACATGTTTTGCATACTAAATGAAAGAGAAGACAATTTGATTACAAATCATCATAAATCCTGAGTAATTTGTGTTTGAGATCCTGATACATGCTTTGATCAGCTGCGTCCCTTAGAGTGCTTGTCAGTCTGCATGTATAGTTTTCATTCCTTATCCATTGAAGTTAGCATCATCTATATCTAGCTATGGAACATCTTGGTGAGAATATGGTTTGGTTTCTTCTCCTAATGAATGTATCTGATATGTATGTGGTTCAACAGCTAAAGATTCACCAAATTTGAAGTATTCATTTAATTTTCTTTGAATTTCAGAACAATTCACCATCATAATTGTAAATAACAGACAATCAAAAGCAAATAATATGAAATATGCTGAAATCTCATAGATAATTGGAAATACATAGAATATTTAGAGTTAAAGCATGTTAAATTGACAGATATCATGCGAAGATCTAAGTACAGACACATTATTTGAGATATAGAATGGAAATAACTTCTCTGTGTATTACATTTGTAGGAAGCAAAATCTATTGATCAATCAAAATACGTAAGGCCCCTGAATGACTAACAGCAACACACATCAACCACTGAGTAACGTTAGTAGATTATGAACTAATCAATGGAGACTTGGGATCATGAATTCTTTGAATTCATCGTATCTTTCAAGATAAATAAAGGTTGTTGTGTAGCTTTTATTTCATGTTTTCTTGTGAGTAACATCATCATCAAATGAGGTTAAAATGGTCAAGGGAGTTACACAGATAAAGGATTACAAGGATTCCTTAGATGTAGATGGCGACAGGGAGACAGAACATCTACCAGACAAGATAATGACAAGTTTGGGGAAAAATGCTCAAGCTAACATGCATACATAGAAAGAATCATACACAGAAACTCAAACTAATTCCATCAAAAAATTATTTAATTACTCCAATAAACATACCTAGAAATAATCTTCGAGCCTCCTGATCAGAATCCTCTAGTTAAATTCTTTTCTCCCTCCAATTTCCTCTTCTACAATTTTTTTTCCCCAAATCTTTCCATCTCTCCAAATTCTTCCAAATCCCCTCAAATATCCCCCACCATCATAAAAAAAGCCAAAATCATAAATTCCATACCATAACTCTCCCATTACTATCAATTCCACTCTCTCACAAAATAAATGCATTAAATTTTCCACCACCAAGGAGATTCTTCCAATTTGATAAATTATTATTTACACCATTTGACAACTCACCAAACATAAATATTAATCTATGAATAATATAAAATAATGTCTTATCTATCTACACAAAATAAATCTATTCAATCAAAAAGATATTAAATGTTTATAATTTATTTATTATTATTATTATTAGTTATTAGAATTTATTAATTTAATTTCTAACAAATACTTAATATTAATATTATTTATTTAACAAAATAGATTAATAATTTCTATTAAATAAAACAATGGACCACAATAATCAACTCAAAGACTACATACCAATCACTTCTCTACAACAACACACCAAAGAACAACAGAGACTCACAACCATGCTCCAAACCGACCAAATTGATGAATCCAAAACTGAGAACTCATCCTCATTGAGAATGATGATAAACTAAGGGACCTCACATTATCTCCATTCCATAATTTCCATTGGTATGAAGGCACACTCAGACCTGTCAGTTCAGGTGGAGTCAATGCCTGGTACCTGTAATCCTACAGCAATGAAAGGGTTGAATGTGCGCACACACACACACATATAATCATCCAAACAAATACACTATGATAGAGAATCACAGCATAGCATAGTACTCAACATGAGTAATGCTACACTGTCCCTTCACAAAACACATCACAATTATCCACATCAAGCAAGTTCATTATTAACCAAACAACCAAATAACACATCGTCAGATAATCGCATAAAGAACATAATAAAATTAATCCACATAATCAATTAAACCCATAATTGATCACAGCATAAGCACAATATATCAATCATAAAGCATCTACAATGTCATCATAGAACATCAATGAGTGTCGTCAACTACATCAAAATAGTAAATCCATCATCAATAGTATGTCATAATGTCTAGATATAAAGGAACAACTGGCAGTCTATCAAAAAAACAAAATGAGGGGCACTACAAACTTCTCCAAAGCTTCCATGTGACCTACAAAACACACAAAATAAGAATCCAAGCCCATGGGATGCTCTCCTCGCAACCTAGGCCTAAAATAGGCCACCCCCGAGCTAGGAGGCCTTCCAAAAACCAAGTTTCACTCCACATAGAGTGCAACACTCACATCAAGCACATTTACACCCATCCCAAGGCTTAACACAAACTAACCCACCTTAGAAATGGATTTGAAGGGTGGGAGAGTGGACTCACTCTACTCAAGGATACCCACACTCTTAATACATAAAAATACTCATTATTCACTTGGCCTCTTGCCATACTTATCATATCACAAAACCAAGGCACACATGCCATATCCCAAACTCCTCAAAACTCCAAATAAAGGCCCTTGGCCATAAATCCATACCAAAATGAAGAGGGGAAACCAAGGAGGTTCACATCCTCTCTCACCCAATACAAATGTGAGCTCTCTCACAAGGAGAGCTCACCCAAACAACCGATATTACCCACAACACATAAAAACTAAAATAACATAAGCATAAAACATGCATAAACACATTGCATAAGTAAAACAAATAAGCAAAAATGGCTTGAAGCCTTGAGAAATACCTCTCAAGCTTCAAGGATGGAGTGTGTTTGGTGATGAGCTTCCACAAGTTCTCCCAAAATCTCCAAGTCCTTCACTCTCCCAACACAAGTCTAAAATTTCCCAAGAGAAATGAAACGAACCCTCCTCTCGTCAAAATGAGAGAGATATAGAGACAAGACTCTCAAACCCTAATGGATGAGAAGGTGACACTTGTCACCCTCTCCACCATCCACATAACCCTCCTCACAAGCCTCCTCACAACCCCACAAGAATGTGGAGGTGACACTTGTCACCTCCCAATTCCACAAAGCTACACATTCTCCCACAAGTGCTATCACACATGTGTGAGAGCATAGAGAGATGTGAGCACACAAAGGAAGCTTCTTATGAGTGAGGAGGTGGCACTTGTCACTTTCTCATTCATCTAAGCTACACCCTTCTCCACAAGTGCTCTCACACATGTGTGAGAGCATAGGGAAGAGGTTCACACATGTGAGAATCTTATAAAGCATGAGAAGCAAGGGTAACCTTACCCAAGTGGGTGAGGTTGGGGTTAAGTGAGATGGTGACCTTCCAACCGCCCCTCACACTTCCCAAACTCATCACTTGACTTTAGGGTCAAGTTTGGGTGACCATACAAGGTCCAAATCAAGTTTAACCAAGCTAGGAATGGTCCTAGACCCTAGGGGTATGATCTAGGGTCAATATTTGACCATTAGCAACACTTAGAAACACATAAAATCATTAAAATGGGCTTCAAACATTTATCACTAAAAAAATTGTGCAAACCCAACATTACATTTTTTTACAACACCCCAAAAGATAAATTGAAAAGGGGTAAACCATACAAAATGTCATAAATAAAATACAACAAAAATCAACATTATCAAACACATATGATCTTAGTCCTAGTTAGGACTAGGTCAGCTAAATAGGGGTATAACATATGGTTGTTGTCTGACCTCCGATTTTCCATGGGCATGGAAAGTAACCTACACACTTCCACAAACCCATTAATAGCACATGGTAAAATAGCCGAAGCAAATGAATGACACACATAACACACACATGATCGCAATATCACATACAACATCAAAATATTCACATGATAATATAATGTCTCTCAAATCATCCATTACTCACAAGTATAATCCGGTTCACATAAGGTAAGAGATAACATCAATCTCAACATCTATGCACATATCAATAGCATCAAATAATATCATAGCATCTAACATCATATCATCAAATGGAAATCTAACATGCCATCTAACCATCCATAAAGCATAAACCATCTATCTAATCAAGTATAAGATAAGGTGATAAGGTCCAAGTGCGGGATTTGCAGTCCCCAAATATCCACAAGACCATCATAAATCCATCAAAAGAGTATTGTAAGCAAAATAATACAGGTGAGGTAAAAGTAGGCCTCACATCCTCCCCCCCTAAGACTATACTTCCTCTTAGAAGTCAGGAAAGAGGTGGGGATAGAGTGTCCTCAAACTAGCTGCGTCCTCCCATGTGGCCAAGACCTCATCATAATGGTCCCACTAAACTTTGACCTGGTCCAATTCTTAGCCTTGAAGGCCCAGTGTCTGACAAGCCAAGATGTGAATTGGTTCCAAAGATAGCTGCCCGTCTGACTCTGCTTATAAGGCATCCTAGTCTAAAACATGAGTCATGTCAGAAATATAACATCTCAATATAGAAATATGAAACACATTGTGGATATGTGACAGACTAGGTGGCAAGGCAAGATGGTAAGCTACAGGTTCTATCCACTCCAAGATCTCAAAAGGTCCAACAAAATGAGGTGCAAGCTTAGAGACCTTTCCATAATGGATTGGACTCTTATGAGGCCGCACTCTCAAGAACAGCTTGTCACCCACGGAGAAGCTCTGATCCAATCTCTTTGCATTGATATACTTCTTCTGGCAATCCTGTGCCTCCTGGAATCTCTGTCTAATCAAAATGAACTACTACTCCATGTCATGTACCAATTTGGATCCAATAGCCACTCTGTCCTCTATACGGTCCCAACTCAAGGGAGTCCTACATGGCCTGCCATACAAGGCCTGGAACGGAGGCATACCTAACGAGCTGTGATGCCCATTATTGTAGGCAAACTCAACCAGATATAGGTAGTCCTCCCATCTAGACTAGTGATCCATAACATACATGCAAAGCATGTCCTCTAACACTTGATTCACCCTCTTAGTCTACCCATCTATCTCAGGGTGGTAAGTTGAACTAAAGTTGAGTTGAGTGCCCATCGCCTGCTACAATGCTCTCCAAAATGCCGATGTGAACACTGAATCTCTGTCAGATATGATACAACAAGGTACCCCATGTAGTCTCACAATGTCATCCTAGAAAACCCTCGCCATTGCTAGTGCATTGTACATTGTGCGTACAGGTGAAAAGTGGTCTACCTTGTTCAACTTGTCAACCCTCACCATGATGGCATCATGTCAACAAACTAACAAAGGTAGACCAACAATGAAATCCATGGAAATGGTATCCCATTTTCACTCCGATATCTCATGAGGGTAAAGTAAACCTGCTGGATGCTGATGCTCAGCCTTCACCCTCTGGCACTCAAGGCAGCAAGAAACAAAATATGTAATATCATGCCTCATATCTTCCCAATGGTACAACTATCTCAAATCAGCATGCATCTTCTTCACCCCAGGATGTGTTGCATATGGTGCTCTATGAGCCTCTGATAAAACTAATGATCTAAGATCACCTACAAGGGGAACATATATGCATTGACGATATCATAGAAGACCATATTCCTCAAGAGAATACCCTGCAAACTTGCCCTTAAGGGCCCTCTGTGACTACAACTCCCACTGAACCTCTAGAAACCACTCATCCTCTGGTAGGTGCTGTAAGATGTGCCCTCTCAAGTCAACACTCAAGGTCAAGGTCAAGATCTTGTGGTGCCTCCGACTCAAGGCATCAATAACCATGTTCTTCTTCCCTTTGATGTAATGCACATCAAAGTCATACTCACAAAGAAACTCCATCCAATGCCATTGGCGGGCATTTAGATTTGGTTACGTGAAGATATACTGTAGACTATGATGATCAAAGTGTAACTTGAAACGACACCCTAAGAGGAAGTGTCTCCATCAAATAAGAGCATGAACTACCACTACTAACTCCAAATCATGTGTTAGGTAGTTCAGCTCATGGGTCTTGAGCTTTCATGACTCATACGTGATCACTCAACCATCCTGCATCAACACTACTCCTAATCCCTCTAACGATGTATCTTGTGTAAACCATGAAGTCTTCTACTAGATCTGGTACTGCTAAAATAGGAGCACTAGTGAGACACTCCTTGAGGACCTCAAAGGCCCTCTCACACTACTCTGCCCACAAGAAACTCCTCCCTTTCTATTGAATGGAAGTGATGGGGTGTGCTATCCTGGAAAAGCCCTCCACAAATTTGTAGTAATACCCTGCTAGCCCCATGAAGCTCCTAACCTCTATGATGTTGGTAGGTGCTAGCCAATCCATGATAGCTCTAATCTTTGATGGATCTACTGAGATACCATTGCCAAATAGAATGTGCCCCAAATACTAAACCTCTGATCTAAAGAAGGCACACTTCGCCAAGTTACCAAAAAGTTGTTGCTCTCTCAAACACTATAGAACCTGGCGTAAGTGCTCCTCATGCTCCTCCTTAGTCTGTGAATAAACTAAAATGTCATCCAAGAAAATAATCATGAACTAATCAAGGAAAGTATGAAACACCCCATTCATGAGGCTCATGAATACTGTAGGGCATTCGTCAAACCGAAGGGCACCACGGTGAACTCAAAGTGACCATAACGAGTTTGAAATACGGTCTTATGGATATTCGCCTCTATGATGTGTAACTGATGGTATCTGGACTTCAGGTCAATCTTAGAGAACACCCTGGATCCCTGCATCTGGTCAAATAAGTCATCAATCCTAGGCAAAGGATAATAGTTCTTCATCGTCACCTTATTCAACTGCATATAATCCATACAAAGTCAAAGAGACCCATCCTTCTTCTTCACAAATATGACTAGTGCACCCTAAGGTGAGACACTAGGTTAGATGTGCCCCTTCGCTAGCAACTCCTCTAGCTAAAGCTTGAGCTCTATGAGCTCATGTGTGGTCATCCTGCATGGTGCACGAGACACTGACTCGACACCTAGTACAAGGTCTATGTGAAAGTCCACCTCTCTGCAAGGTGGCATCCCTGGAAGCTCATGAGGAAAGACATCCATGAACTCCCTAAGGATGTGGTGCTCATCAAGCAAAGCCTTTGACTCTTCCTCTGATCTTTCACTAACTGTGATTGCAAACATCTGACAACCCTTCCACATACAGTGCTTAAGCTATTTAGTAGATATCATGCAAACTGCTGTGGGCTTTTGAATGCCCACCACCTCTGCTGCTATGCCATGATCATCGAGGAAACCTATCACCTTTTGGCTACAATCTAGCTTGGCCCTATGGGCCGCTAGCCAATCCATGCCTAACACCACCATGTAAGACCCTAAGGTCCACAATTGTTGTGAAGGCACCAAGTACTATCTTGCAATCTCTGACCACTGAATCTGTGACCATCTTGGCCCCTATAGCTAACTCAACCTCCCACCTAATGCATTGCCTAAGTCCACCAGCCTGTAATGCTCCACTAACGATGGAGAAATAAAGGAGTATGTGGCTCTTGAATCAAACAAAATAGTAATGGGATCATCCCCAATAGTATCTAGAGTCTCTATCACGGAGGCTTGAAAGTCAGTCTGACAGTTATCAACCACTGCAAAGACTCGGTGAGATCATCCCATATCTCCAACTGTAGCCTCAGAACCACTAGCACACTGACCTCCAGCTAAAAATCCTTGTGGACAATCTCTGGCCTAGTGCCTAGTGCCACCACAAACATAGAAAGGTCCACACATCTGAACCTGTGTTGACTAAGTCTGATTGGACTACTGTACTCTGGGTCATACTGTACTATTCTAAGATCCTCTAAAGGACTGTTGTGATCTAGTTGGTCCCATAGCTAGTGCCAACTGATGCTGGTCTCTCTATAGACCCCTTGACTACCATCCTTGATTAGGACCACCCTATCTCCTCTACTGTGGCCGTGACCTCTGCTGATACTGCTACTATTGCTGCTGTTGTGGAGGTTTAGGAGGTAAAGACGTAGATCTAAAACTTCCCCTATGAGGTGGCTAGGGTCTACAAAAACCCTGATCCTGCTGATGGCTGTGATCTTGAAACTGTGGACGTGACCCCTGACCTCGTCCATGCACCTCCTCTACAATGAGCACCTTCTTAATGGCCTCGCTCATAGTCTGTGGGTCAGCCATATAAACCGGTCCTGCTATGTGAGGGTTCAAGCCTCTGATGAAATGACTCACAAGCAACTTCTCATCCTGAAGATACTTGAAATAATGGGATAACTCCACAAACTTGCACTCATACTGTGCAACTTTGGAACCTCTCTACTGTAAATCTTGGAACTCATCAATGCAGTACTGCCTATAGTGCTCCGATAGGTAGTGCACATTATAGCACTCTAGAAAAGTGTTCCATGAAAGTGTGTCTAAAAAAAGGCAGTATTTGTGCTCCTCCGTGTGCCACCAGGTCACCATTGTGTCATGAAGAAGATGAAATGCTACACGTGCTTTGTGTTGCTCCCATAAGGACACAATGTAAAGCAATGGTCAAGACTGATGAGCCAAGCCTTAGCCTTAGCTCCCTCTGAAGTACCCACAAAAGTAGGTGGATTTAGCCTAAGCAAATCTCAGATAGGGTCTCTATGGTCTTGGTGTCCTTGAACGAGTACATCCACCTCATCTCGCGGTCCATAAATAAAATGATCAGGAGGAATATGCTCCACCCCAATCCCTACCTCATGCTCCTAGTGGCGCTGAGGACTCCTGTTGTGCTCCCAATGAGCTGATGTGCCATCTTCGGCTATAGTCTCTAGAATATCCACATGTGGCTCATCCACAACTGGTGGCAACCTTGCTAAGAATGCCTGTAAAGCCTAAAGAATCTGAGGGCCTAAATTGGATGTCAGTGGTAGCTCCTAATCTGGGTCCTTAGGTGGTGGAACAGCTCCCGGGCCAGCTCCTCCAGACCCACTGGCACATGGGCACCCTCTCCTGGATCTAGGTGGCATCCTACAAGAACATGGTGCCTAAAATTAGAACAAAATTAACAACAATCCAAAATAAAATAATGTGCCCTCAATGCCCAGTGTTTAAACTTGGGCTCTAATACCAAATGTCCTGCCCACATTCTCCATGTGGTTATGACACAATAAGCACACTTCATGTCCACATTTTCTACTTGGTCATGACATGAATTATCAAAAAATTTCCCCCTTGACTCTACAACCCCCCTCACACGCAACATGTGCGCTCGGTGACACATGCACATCATGAAGTCATCTCAATAGCTTGCATCATGTGCAACACCTGAAGGCGGGGAAGGTCAATCTCAATGGGATGATGCGACACACACTTCACCATCCCTTCGATGCGTAAGCCACTAAGGGGGTGTAAGTCACAAAAGTGACACTAAGAGGGTTAGATTCTGTTTCATATTCTAACCCTAGGAATACTAAAGTGGAGTGAGTCAATTTCAATATAAATCAAAATCTAACATTAGGTCCACTAAAGACCTAAGGTTATAAACTATAAAAAAAGATTATTAAAATTATCTAACTTATACATTATTCCAACATTTAATACAACAGAAATAAATTAAACGATTAGATAAAAGCATTTAACTCAATTAACCTAGAGTAATTTCAGCAGCATAACGAGGCAAAATTGAACTACACAAGAAAAATCCTATAGTGATTTCAACAGCATAACACCACCTCATCAACTATAGGAGGTTGCAAAATTTAATTTAAAATAAAATCCCTAATTTAAACCCTTTTCAAAATTAAATAAATCAAATAATACATTTTAGACATATCTCCCTTCCCAACAAATTTTGAAATAAATTAATTTAACTATAACCATAGTCTACAATGCATTTAAATAAAAAGCCCAGATTACTAGTTTTGACAACCTCATATAACCTTAAAGCTAGGAACAAATTAGTTTAATCTACAACAAAGGAATAATGAAATAAATAAATTAGATGCACTAAGCAAATGGAAATTAACTAAATAAATTAATAAACCCCCCCAACACACAGTAAAGGACAAAATAGCCTAACACACTAAGTGGGATTAGCACACATATCAAGAAATTAAATTAAGATGACAACACATAATTCTCATAGGGCACCAAACCCTAGTGAATCCTTATAAAAGCACCCAGTCTCTCATTTGTTCTCATAACAAGTTGATTTAACTTTGGTTGGATGTGCAGGTTTTGAGGAAGCCAAGTGGGTAGATGGTACCTCCCCAAGTGGGAGGTATCATCTCAAGCATCAAAAAGTCTATTTGTTTTCTTATGATCTTTTTTTTTTAACATTCTATAGGTTGCTCATAGTTTTCTATTTTCTAACATTTGTTATCTATCCATTTTCTATTTGATGGATGCACAGGGTAAAAGGTTGCAAGGATTTAAAATTAATCTACTTTTGTTTATAAAGAACTACTAATAAGTTTAAAACTTTTTGAGTTACCAAAAAAATAGAATAATCTCTAATAATAAAACTCTGTTTCATTTTTTTTTCTTTAATCTTCTAACCTACTGAACTTTTCTTGCAAATGGAGAAATTATTATAGAGAGGTCAACTTGACCTATATATATATAATTGCTATCTTAACATACACAGGCATTTCATTTTTTTACAGAGAGATATTGTAAAATATACAGTACTACAAAAAAAACATTGAGAGGAGTATATATATATATATATATAATCAAATAGGGGCGAATTTAAACCAAAGACGAATCAAATATTATGGAGCAGAGTAAGTTTAAGTCTATAAATATTTAGGGTCGAATGTAGCTTCATTGCGGCCGTCACTTAGGGCACAAGCCCTTAATAAAATGCAAGGAAATGGGGGGTGGGGGCTCCGCCGCCCCCAACAGAGCATTAAGCTATGTGGGGGGGGGGATGGGGTCCCCTTCCCCCCCACACTATACTATGAAGAACGATGCAAAGTGGCTATAACCCCTACGCAGGGTTAATCTCTAGGCAAGGTCAAACCTGTGATTTCCTTAATGTTTACTATGCGCCTAAAGTGATAGAACCCTAATTCAAATATGTAAATTTGATTTTGGTTTATAAAATATGCATCGGTTTCTAATATAAGGTTGCAAAATATATATATATATATATATATATATATATATATATATATATATATATATATATATATATATATAAAAGCTCTATCAAAAAGAATACTTATTTTATTTACTATATGCAATAGTGAGCTCTTAAATAAAAGAGAGCTGAATATATATATATAGAACTATCTTAAATATGCAAAAAAAAAAAAAAAACTATATCAATATATGCTTATAAAAAAAAATATACTAACTCAAATAGTTAGAACAATAAACAACCAAGTAACATATTTATTTTTCTTTAAAATTAATCATAAGGCTATATTTCTTTTCTTAAGCAACAAGAAGTATGATCCTTTTTTTTCACTACTAACTACTATACATTTTTCTCTACTTAGATTAATTTTCTTTGCATAAACAAAAATATAGCACATAAGAGAGATAGGATAAGGAGAGAGATATATTTTTCTTTCAAGAAACAAATGAAAGTAGACTTGTTGTCATTAATCATTCAAAATATCACTATTTACAAGGAGAGTTATGAAGACTACAACACATTATGAGAGTTCAACTCTCAAACATAAACAACTTATTACAAGCCCATAATTTAGGCATGAGGCAACTCTTTGCCTTCATTTACAAATACATAAGAAAGCCATTAACCCCAAAATTTTATCTCCAACACCAACTCCTCCAAAGCTTCCATGTGACCTACAAAACACACAAAATAGGAATCCAAGCCCATGGGATGCTCTCCTCCCAACCTAGGCCTAAAATAGGCCACCCTCAAGCTAGGAGGCCTTCCAACAACCAAGTTTCACTCCACATAAAATGCAACACTCACATCAAGCACATTTACACCCATCCCAAGGCTTAACACAAACTAACCCATCTTAGAAATGGATTTGAAGGGTGGGAGAGTGGACTCACTCTACTCAAGGAGACCCACACTCTTAATACATAAAAATACTCATTATTCACTTGGCCTCTTGCCATACTTATCATATCACAAAACCAAGGCACTCATGTCATACCCCAAACTCCTCAAAACTCCAAATAAAGGTCATTGGCCATAAATCCATACCGAAAATGAAGAGGGGAAACCAAGGAGGTTCACATCCTCTCTCACCCAATACAAAGGTGAGCTCTCTCACAAGGAGAGGTCACCCAAACAACCCATATTACCCACAACACATAAAAACTAAAATAACATAAGGATAAAACATGCATAAACACATTGCATAAGTAAAAAAAAAAAAATGGCTCGAAGCCTTGAGAAATACCTCTCAAGCTTCAAGGATGGAGTGTGTTTGGTGATGAGCTTCCACAAGTTCTCCCAAAATCTCCAAGTCCTTCACTCTCCCAACACAAGTCTAAAATTTCCCAAGAGAAATGAAAAGAAGAACCCTCCTCTCATCAAAATGAGAGAGATATAAAGACAAGGCTCTCAAACCCTAATGGATGAGAAGTTGACACTTGTCACCCTCTCCTCCATCCACATAACCCTCCTCACAACCCCACAAGAATGTGGAGGTGACATTTGTCACGTCCCCATTTGACAAAGCTACACATTCTCCCACAAGTGCTATCACACATGTGTGAGAGCATAGGGAGATGTGAGCACACAAAGGAAGCTTCTTATGAATGAGGAGGTGACACTTGTCACCTTCTCATTCATCTAAGCTACACCCTTCCCCACAAGTGCTCTCACACATGTGAGAAGCCTCTAAAGCATGAGAAGCAAGGGTAACCTTACCGAAGTGGGTGAGGTTGGGGTTAAGTGAGATGGTGACCTTCCAACCATCCCTCACACTTCCCAAACTCGTCACTTGACTTCAGGGTCAAGTTTGGGTGACCATACAAGGTCCAAATCAAGTTTAACCAAGCTAGGAATGGTCCTAGACCCTAGGGGTATGACCTAGGGTCAATATTTGACCATTAGCAACACTTAGAAACACATAAAATTGCTTAAAAAGGGCTTCAAACATTTAGCACTAAAAAAATTGTGCAAACCCAACATTACATTTTTTACAACACCTCAAAAGATAAATTGAAAAGGGGTAAACCATACAAAATGTCATAAATCAACATTCTCAAACACATATGACCTTAGTCCCACTTAGGACTAGGTCAGCTGAACATGGATATAACATATGGTTGTTGTTTGACCTTTGATTTTCTATGGGCATGGAAAGTAACCTACACACTTCCACAAACCCATTAATAGCACATGGTAAAATAGCTGAAGCAAATGAATGACACACATAACACACACATGATCGTAATATCACATACAACATCAAAATATTTACACGATAATATAATGTCTCTCAAATCATCCATTACTCACAAGTATAATCCGGTTCACATAAGGTAAGAGATAACATTAGTCTCAACATCTATGCACATATCAATAGCATCAAATGACATCATAGCATCTAACATCATATCATCAAATGAAAACCTAAAATGCCATCTAACCATCCATAAAGCATAAACCATCTATCTAATCAAGTATAAGATAAGGTGATAAGGTCCAAGTGTGGGATCAACAGTCCCCAAATATCCACATGACCATCATAAATCCATTGAAAGAGTACTGTAAGCAAAATAATACAGCTGAGGTAAAAGTAGGCCTCACAACACATACCTTTTTTGATTAATCTTGAAATATGGTCATAATCAATTGAAATCAAATGAATGTCTTCAGATCTTTCCTCTTCATCTTCATTATATGTGTCAGTAACAACTATTGGCACCCAACTCCATTCATTGACATATCCATGTTCTTGGTTGTTGCAATTATCATAATTTCCCAAAATGTAGTCATAACAAAAACAAGAGTAATCCCTAGTCCACAACATCTATGGGTACCTATCTATACTCATGACACAATGTAAAGATCTTTTTTTCTCTACCCTCCTGTATCCATGCATTGTTCTTCTATCCACACCTACAATTTTTATATATAATTTTCAAAATAAAATATAAGTATAGAGTTCTTAAACTTAAATTTTTAGAAAAAAGTGAAAATTTTTTCAAGCAGTAAATTACATACCTGATGTCTCCCAAAGACTCTATTAGGACATGGGTTCCTCCATAAAGATGTTTCGACATCACATGCAAATTATTTCTTACACCATTCAACAACATCATGTGCATCATTTATACAATCGCCCTCATAAATCATTTGATGTTTTCTTAGAGCATGTTTGATGCAAGCTCCTACACCATCATGTTCACCCTTTCCATGCCCACTCTCAAAAAAAATCCAAACATGTGGTATATTATCTTGTCGATGATATCTACATAGTGCATAAAATGGCCTTGATGATGTAAATTACGACACACACCCATCAGACCATACAAAATATTTTTCAATCTTCACACCTCTTCTTGCCAAATCATCAAAAAACATCTTAAAACAATGTTGGACAAAAAGTGTGTCATGCTCTTTATCATCACTAATATAAAAGTGATATTCTTTGTTAATGACTCATTTTTCATATGTATTGTCAACACCATCCAAATCTAATTGTGCATGTCTATATCACACTTGCACCATAATAGTGACCTGCTCTAAATAGTAATATTGTGTTTGAATCTCCTTTTGATGGGTAAAAGAGTAATTTTCTGCCAAATCAACTAATGATAAAACTATTCCAAATGGGAAAGTATCTCTTAATGTACTGAAATTGTTTTGCTTGCCACGTAGCATAAAATGCATGATGTATGTATGGTTGTATCAATTTAAAAAAAATTCCATAAATGTTCCAATAGTTACCTCCTCTTCTACATAATCTAATCTTGTGGATGAACTTTCCCAATCTTTGTTTCAAACTTTATGTATTTGTAACTCTTGCAATTTACCATCCTTGTCATGTCACTATCTTCATTTCTCAAAGGAATTTTAGCTAGATTTCCACATGTTTCACAAAGTCCTTTTATTGGACAATCTTCATCATCATCAGATTTATCACATAAGATGGATGCTATGAATTGACTTACCCATTTAGGAGGTGCATTTTGAGAACCATCACTTTCTTCTCTGATCTTTCAAAAAACCTGATAGTAATGATCAAATTCAACATGATAATGAGAACAAGTTTCAAAAACATTGTTCGCCTTCACATAATGTGGCCTTAACATTGAAACATTGTTTATCCAATCTTCACATGATGATTTACATCACAAAACATCACATACATCTCATGTTGTGTTATGTCTAACCATTGTTTTGTATGCAGTTCAAAATTGTCTCCAGGCCCAATCGTGTGTTTTAAAACATCTCTTTTATTTGATGAGGGACGAGTATGTTCATGTAAAAAATTTGAGATCAAATTCCTAATACCATCTTCAATCTTGTCAGAATGAGGATCCCTACACATTAATAACTAATTTCCTTTTGTAGTAGAATCATCCAAAACCTTTCTCCTTTTCACATATCTTGTTAGTGTCTTTCTACTTAAGCCAATTTCACTTGAAAGTGAAGAGAATTGATTCTTTCTTGATATTTGTGGACTTACAATAGATGTCAATTTCACTCTTCTTGAAATGCTCTTGTCTGCTAATCAAAATTGTTTCCCAATAGAACCCAAACCTTTTTTAACATTTTCAACAATATATTTTTCTAGGCATTTTCCCTCTTTTATTTCTACACCCACCAATTGTAATGGCTCTTTTAGTTCATCATGAAGAAGCAATGTTGATAACAGTTGGGCTTGACCAAGTGTATCATGATTTTTGAAATAAGCCTCAGTTATTTCCTTTGAAGTTCTTGTCAATGCCCTCTTAGTAGTTTGACTAGGTTGTTCAACATAAAATTTCAATTTCTCTATATCCATTTCAAGCAAATGATCTATATTTTTGTAAGAAAAATTTCTCTTCACCTCTTTAATTAGATTCATAGTATGAATATCGGCAAAAGGAAGCGACCCTGACCCCTGTCTAACATTAAAGTGTGTATGGGCCTCCTCTATAACATCAGTTGTTTGTGCATGCCCAGTCTCCTCCTTGACATCAACTATGTGTGCTTTAGCCTCCTCTACTCCAATAACTAAGTTAGATTGGACCTCTACTCTAGTTTCCGTATGTTGAGCCCCTACACATATCATATAAAAGAGAAGATTTTAGAATATTTATAAAAGTTAGATTATTAAACTACATGGATAAAGCTCATTAAGGTGATTATAAACTTACATAATGAGAAAATGTTAGGGATGTAGTATTCATCCTTAGAATTTTCTCCAACTTTGAATTACAATTAAACTACTGATCAAGTGCATGCATGTCAAAGTATTGGTACAAGAAAAGAAAATGAATGTGTAAATGGAAATAACATCTAGAATGATATGTCCATGTATGGATGGTCATGTGCACAAGTTCCATCTAAAGTTAACTTTTCATGTCCTAGATTTATGTTACAATCAAAAAAATCTAGAAGTATCATCTAATGAAAATCTTAAATTAGCTCATTAACAATTCTACTTGCTAATTTGTCAAATTATAATTTATATGTCTCTAAGGTCAAGTAAACTTATAGGTACATATTCAATTACTAGATCATTTAACCTAAAAAGAGATTCAATGTAATAAAGATTTAAGTGTGTACCTACAAAATTATAGATCGATATATAATTTATAGTAGTAGAGGAGGAGATAATATTACATGTTGTGCTGAATAATGTTAACTACATACATCCTATGAATGAATAATCAATCTTAGAACCATGGTTCACAAATGTGGTGCAAAATTCCTAGAGGGCTACAATAATCATATGCACATGTATATAAAATATTAGTTCAATATATTATATATATGCATGCATGTACATATAAAATATTAGTTTAATATTATTATATATACATGTAGATTTAAAACTCAATAATATTTAAGGGACAAATAAGGTATAGGGTTTAGGAGTCTAGGGTATATAAGAAACTCTCACAAGTCTTTAGTTTGTAACTTTAATAATTTATTTGTAATTATAATATTTAAGGAACTTAGGGGTTAGGGTTTAGGGTTTAAGACTTAGGAAAGTTAGGACTAGGTATGTTTCGAGGATAGTCAAATTACATGTGTGTCTCCATTGGGGTAGGGTCCTAGATAGGACCTAGGGTTTATATCATAGATTCACTGGGCAAGTAAGGTACAAAAATATAGTAGAAAGGAATTTGATTAGTTAATTTAGTGGAAGAAAATTTAGCCAAAACATCTAATCATATATTTAGCTCGATAATATTTGGGGTTTAGGATTTAGGGTTTCTAGGGTAAATAGGGTTTAGGGTTTAGTTAAGTAGACTTAGGGAACATAGTGGTTTAAGTAGAGGACTTAAGAATGGTAATAAAATCCACAACATTTAAATAAATGAATATATTTAAAACATACTTGAATTGAAAACTTACTTCAATTGAAAACAATTTGATCTTATTGATTCTAATCTTATCTAGAATATGATTTAATTGAAAAAAATGCATAATTTATATAAAATATACATACCTTCTCTTTGAGCATAATATCTTTGCATCCTTTCTTTACGTAGTTTTTGTTCCCTTTTTGTTGAATGATATCGTATAGCCTTATTTTGCCTTGTCCTTTTATTTCCCATCTTCTTCAAGGATTTGCAAAATATGATCTTGATAATTTTGTTGCCAATTCCACATTCCAAATTTGTAAAGCACTAGAAAAAATTTGACCTTTCAAATAGACTTAGCAAATTTTCCTTTATTTTTTGATATTAGAATCATAAAATGACCTTGTATATATACATGTAATTTGAATACATACATTTTGTTAAATTTTAGCTAAATTAGCCTTCATTTGAAGGTCAGCTGCTAAAAATCCGCGGACATATTTTTATTCAGTGACCTTCATTCGAAGGTATTTAAATATTATTTTTCAGCTCAATTTTTCAGAACATACCTTCATTCGAAGGACCTTCGAACAAAGGTGCTTACCTAGATACTTTTTGTGTTTGTTTCAAAACTTCCTCAAAAAATCTAGTTTCAAACCTCATGTTGGACCCTCAAATGTAATTAACTTGACAAGATAATTTGCAAGATTGTAGTCCTCAAAACGAGCTTTCTAACAAGTATAATTTTTATATATTTTTATTTTATTATCTATTTAATTTTTAATTTTTACTGAACATAGGTTTTGCATCGAACATCAAGTTCTTTATTACACACAAGTGGAAAAATAGAGAAACATTGAAAAAAAATTCCAAAAAATGCCTTTGCACTAGCTATTAATGTCCTTGTTTCACAAAAAAAAATTGAATTTTGATATATACACAACAAGTTATGCTTGAAGACATACACCTATGTCCAAATTATAGTTACCCTGACTAAAAAAATTAATTAAAAAAATATGTAACGAAAAATTATGAAAAAATATTCATGCACTATATATTGATGTTAAAAACCTATATTTAAAAAATTAGAATTTTATCCTTTATAGACAAAAAGTTATGCTTGATGACATAAATGTTACTTTCTAAAAATGTTGTTTACTATTAAAAAGTAGATATTAAAGGAGACGTTGAAAGATTCACAATTTATTTCAAAAAAAAATTTAAAATACATTTAGAATCTACACACAAATTGCCACAAATCACTAGTTTGCATCATCTTCAAATTCTTAATGGTTTAGTTGCTATAGGTCTCAGAAAGTGAAGATTTAATTAAAAATATTGATATCAATGTCCATCTTGGCCAAAAAGTGGGACTCATTATTGTGGGATTACCCAACCCCTAAACCCTAAACCCTTAAACCCTAACCCTAACCCCTAAACCCTAAACCCTAAATAATTCCCCTAAACCTTAGCCCCTTGTTGCAAGTATGTGCTAATCAATGTTGTCATTGATTTCAACAAGATTGTGTTGTCGTTAGTGTCAACTGTGTCTTCTAATGAGGTTGTTGTTGTTTGATTTAGTTGCTTTACTAAAGGTGGTTTGGTTTCTTTGTAGAGATGTTGAAGATGTTGAGGATATGCTTCTATTGTTAGGTTTCCAAGTGCTTTTGAGAAAATTTGATTAATTATGGAAATAGTGTGTTGAAGAAGTCTTCTAGTTTACAGAGTGTTGTTTGAGTTTTTGCTCCGCATTTATGTTGTGTTGAAGATCTGAGTGTATGGTTTGGATATGTTGTTTAGAAGTGTTTGAAGATGCTATATCTAGAATTTGGTGCTTCGAATCCTTGTGCAGTAAAAGTTGTGTTCACCAGTTTGAGAACAATGTTTGATAGTGTTTGCAGTGTGTCTAGGAGAAAGTATTTTGCTCCGCAGAATGGTTTCAAGTGTTGTAGTTCTGGATGTGTGCTTACAAAGTCTATATCTTCCTTTATCTCAAGTGGATCATGGTTTTGTGCTCTGCAAGTACATTTCTTAAGTTGCAAATAATGATAGAGCATGATATAGCTAGTTAAGTACTTCGGTGTGAAGTTTCTTCAGGTGAAAGATGTTGCAAAGTAATTTGCTGGTCTTCAGGTGCTTGTGGATGTTTCTAGATCATGTTTGAGCATGGTGTATGGTCTGCATGTCATCTTTTGGTCTTGAGGAAGCGTGTACTCAAAAGTTCATAGTGTCAACACAAGTTTGGCTGACTTGGTTGTTTACACTAATTGCGGTTGTGCTTCATTGATTGTGAAAGTGTGTTAAAGTGTGTAAGAGTGGATTTAGGTTCATTCTAAGGCATGATGTGGTCTACATTCATTCCTTTCCTCCATGGGAATGTTTAGGTCCTGACCTAATTTGAATTTTATGGGTTAAGTTGTATTGTCGACCTTGGAGAATGTTTTCATGATTGATGATGGTATATATAAATGTCAAGGAGTCATGGATATTGTGATGCATGAGGGATATGATGTTTATGATGTGAATTTCATCAGTGCAGTGAGAGATTTCATGTGTTAGGCTACTAGATGCAGTGAGCAAAAGGTGTCTACCATTTTTAGTGTTGCTACGAAGATGTTGTTTGTGTTGTGATGGATATTGAGCTTCATTGGAACTGAATTCCATGCATAGGTTAGATGCAATTATATTAGTTCAAAGCTTGGCAGTGAGCCACTCTTCTCTTCTTCTTTCTTTCTTAGTGGGCAATGAGTCCACTTGGACAGTGAGTCCACCTACAGTGAGCATTCTTTCTTTTGGGTGGTGAGCCCTCTGGTAGTGAGCCTTTGTAATTTGGTATAGCTACTACATTATATTGTGAGCTAATCCTCACCATGGTTTTTCCCTTTTAGGATTTTCCACGTAAAATCTTGTGTTCTCTTATGTGTGGTGTTGTTATGATTTAGTTTCAGTTATTTTCTTTTCATGCTAACATGTTTAAAGGTTAATGTGGATCTAAATGCTTGTGATAGTTTGAAGTTTTGTTACAACTGATTCACCCCCCACTTAGTTGTCTTGTGCATTCAACACCCCTAACCCCTAAACCTGAGCAACCCTAAACTCATAAACCCTAAATAATTGAGAGGTGGGGAGAGAGATTGAGAGGTAGAGGGATGATAGATACATAGGGAGAGAGATTGAGAGGTAGAGGGATGATAGAGATAGGGAGATATGAGAGAGATAGGGAGATAGAGGTTTAGGGTTTCTCAGGTTTAGGGTTTAGGGTTTTGGGGTTAGGGGTTAAGGTTTAGGGGCATCATTTAGGGTTTAGGGTTTATGGTTTAGGGGTTAAGGTTTAGATGTATAGGGTTTAGATTTTAGAGAGAGGGAGATGACCAATAGGGAGATATAGAGGAGACCAAGGGGAAAGATAGGGAGATAGAGAGTGAGAGACATGGCCAGAGACATAGGGAGAGAGATTGAGAGGTAGAGGGATGATAGAGATAGAGATTTAGGGTTGCTTGGGTTTAGGGTTTAGGGTTTATGGGTTAGGGGTTAGAGACATTATTTAGGGTTTAGAGGTTTAAGGTTGCTCAGGTTTAGGGGTTGAGGGTTGCATGTCAAAAGCTCTCTCTCTCTCAACCCCTAAACCTGAGCAACCTAAACCTCTATCTCCATATCTCCTTGGACATCTCTCTCTCTCTCTCTCTCTCTCTCTCTCTCTCTCTCTCTCTCTCTCTCTCCCCCTTATTGACAAAGCAAATGGAAACAAGAAAACTAGGACATGCAAAGAGGGATGATGATATAAATTGGGAGGATGAAATAGAAACAAGATAAAATGAAAGTTAATTGGATGGGAATATTGATGAGAGGAGAGGTGGAAAATAGTAAAATAGTGAGAAATTGGTGGGATCTAAAGGGAAATTGGAAAGGAAAAGGAAAACTAGCAAGTAGATACGTGAGAGAGAAAGAGGGTAGCAGGGAAAGAGGGGAGAGGGAGGGAGGTAGAGAGGTGAGAGAGACAGAGGGTAGGATGTAAAAATGGGAGAGGGAGAGAGAATTTTGATTTTTTCTTTTGCAAAATGTGAGCACGTTATAACGTGCTTGCGTTGACTTGTATGGGACCAAAAAGTCATGTGGCAACTTTTTGGTCCCCCGTCTTTATGCACTTACCCTATGGATTTGTCTTATGTCTTTCTATGTCGATCTCCTTACAAAATCTATCAAACTCTATAGAACAATACTCACCAATATTATTAGTCCTCAACACCTTAATATTTTGACCACTTTAGTTTCCCAAGAGAGCCTTAAACTCCCTAAATTGGCTAGAGAATATAAGAATCACACAATAGACTCAAGGATGCATAGGATCACCTATAACCAAAACAAACCTCCATAAAAAGAGAGAAGAAACACAAATGCTGTATTTTTATTGAATGATAATGATGCATATAAGATATAAGATACACAAGATGATTATGTACAATGAGGGCCCTTTCTTATATAGGCAAGGTTGAGGCCTAGGACAACATGTGATCATGACAAGTGTCTTAATCCTATGACATGAGATATAACTAATAAATTCCCTAAGTAAACTTAACTAGACAAGTGTGAACAAGACCTAATATGGAACTATTTAGGTAATATACCCCATACACACCAACAAAGAACTCAAATTTACTTCTAAGAAAATATACCCATATCCTTGATAATGATTAGTAGGTGTAATAAATTACACCCACAAGAAAGGGATATCTACATTTCTTTCTTTATTTACATATCTTGCTAATATCTCCCATTTACTTGCATACCTCAATACAAATGAGGTGATCGCCCACATAGTGAGGTATCTTATCGAATAGTCATTAAAACTACCAATCCTCATATGGGTATGTGCATGGAAATGGGGGACCAAAAGGGGTTCAAAAGTGGCCATTTTTTCTAAAATCAGTAAAAATTGATCTTGGATGAGAAATTGAAGATAACCAAGCTCAAAATTAGATGTAATAAGAACAAGATTTTTAGTGCTCGGAATCTAGTTTCTAAACTACTATTTTTTTCTAAAAATGGTGGAGATTAAGAGGTTCTAATAGGGGAAGCACACAAAGTGCTTGTATTATTTTCAGAAAAATATAACATAGCATCTGGTGTGCTCCCCCTAAAATGATGATTTTTTTAAGTATTTCACAAATCACTTTGGTGGAAAATTAGCTAAGATCATGTAGTTTATGCTTGATTTTTCTATTAATTTTTTTAAGAATATATGAATTTTCAAAGTGGACACTTCTTGAAAAAGGAAAATTTGAGTGTGCTCCCCCCTAATATTTTTGAAAACTATTCAAAAATCATTTTTTTTCAATGTGTATAAAATAGAGTCTAGAATCTAAAAATGTAATTTGTTTCAAATTTCAATGAATGTGTAAAAATTGACACCAAAAATACTACAGATAGGTTTTCTGCAAAAAGAGAACACATTAGCAAAAGAAATTGAAGATGGAAACCTTGATATTATCAGATTTTAGAAAAAAATCATGCTTAGAAAGATAATAAAAAACTTGAAGTCTCCCTGGAATTTTTTGTATTAACATTGAAAAACATGTAAACCTAATGGAGAGCACACTCGACTTTTATTTGATTTTCTATGTTTTGTTAAAAACACATCTTTGGCATCTAAAAGACAAGTCCAACCCTTTGGGTTGGATTCCCAAGGCAAATCCTAAAGTAGTCAAAAACACACTCACATTTCAGATTAGTTGAAATGCCTTGGATGATAAGTGGGACAAATTGTATGAGAAGAATTATATCATCCTTCCATCTTCTTTTGCTTTCGAGTAGCCTCATGTCTAGGAAGAGACAACCATTATATCATTTAGTGATGATGAGGAGGAAGATTCAAGGCCTCCATACTTTCAAATAGAAGAGGTATTGTTGGAACAAGTAGCATCACATGCACCTTGTTAGATGAGGAGATAGACTTAGAGAGAGGGAGAGATAGAAAGAGATAGAGGAGAGAGATATAGAGATGGAGAGAGATAGAGATGGAAGGAGATAGAAAGATATAGTTATAGAGGGAGACATAGAGAGGGAGGGAGGGAGAGAGAGAGGGGGGGGAGAGAGACAAAGAGAGAGGGAGAATAGAGAGATACATAGATAGAGAGGGAGAGAGAGACAAAGAGAGAGGGAGAATAGAGAGATACATAGATAGAGAGGGAGAGAAATAAAGAGAGAGGGAGAATAGAGAGATAAGGAAATAGAGGGAGAGATACATAGATAGAGAGATATATATAGAGAGAGAGAGGGAGGATAGAGAGATAAAGAGATAGAGGGAGAAATAGATAGAGATATAGAGGATGAGAGAGGGGAACTAGTAGAATTTGGCAAATAAATGACTACGTGACTAAAACTTTTAGTCACAACAACTAAATATGACTAAATTCTACTAATTTTTTACAACTCAGCTATAAATGAGTAAATAAATGACTAATTTGGTTATCAACTAAAAAATATTTAGTCATACAAATAAATTCCAGGGAGACTTCAAGTTTGTCTAATTCCATTTCCTATGTTAATACAAATACAAATTAGACAAAAATTTTAAAAAATATTTTGGGAAATTATTGGTGGGAGTGTATTGCATGTGATTCATTATTCATTGAATTCCTTATTTTGTTAGTTGGTTAGCCTGGCACTAAGGCATTTTGGGTTATAGCAGCTACTTGCATGGGTGATAAAGCTTGTTTGGAGAGGACTTGGAGACTTCTGAAAAGGTGTGAAAGGAATTTAGAGTTTGTTGCAACAAATTTGAAGTCAGCAAGGCCCTCTACAATGAAGTCAAATTTGGGGACACCCTTTGCAGTGAATTTAGAGGTAATTCAAAACCCTCATTACATTAAATGCAAAATCTATAGCTTTTTGATTAGTAACTTACAGTAGTTACATAGGCAACTAAGTATGAGAACCATACAAGAAGTTTAGGGTTTAGGGGACTATTTTTTCATTAGTTTCCTCTAAACATTTTGGAGCATATGAGAATTGAACTTGTAACTCAAGTGAAACACCACCTTCTTCTAGTCCTTGGAAGAAGTTGATATCCTTAAAGCATACAAAAAAAACTACAGAATTGGCACTGGAGCTTTTATTTATAAATTTAACCCAAATTCCATTTCCTAATGCCTCCATAAAAGTTTGTTGAGCCAACTCTAGTTCATCACACTAAACATGAAGAACCCCAATGTTGTTTAACAATTCAATGGGTACTTCTTCTCTGCTCTTCTTTAGAAGAGACTTTTCTATCTTAAGAGAATCTAAGGCTACACTAGGGTCTGAAGATATTAATAACTCACCCATCTTGATAAATGTATGGGCATCATGTGGATCTAGGCAAGTTTCCTTTCTTAAAATTTCCAAAGCCTTCTCTACCTATCCTTGTTGAGCATATATATGGCCTACAACTTTTAAGCTCTCACAGTTCTCAGGGTGGACCTTCAAAACCTTTTCAAAATTTGAGAGAGAACTCTTAAGATCTCCCAGCTTCAATTGAACATGTTCACAAAATCTTGTGGCCTCTAGTTTTCCTTGACTGATGCCATGTAGTAGTGGCCAGTGGTGTCATAATCACCTTTACTATGATAAGATCATGTAAGATTATAATATGAATGATATTTCATGAGAAGGTGGTCAGTTGAAACAAGAGCTATCTCAATCAACTGTTCCACAAGAAAATGTTGCCCTATGAAGAAAAAATGGTTTACTAAATGATTCAATGTCATTGCACAGTATGGGTATAATTAAAAGGCTCTATGCATCTTTTCAATTCCTTCATGAACACTACCTTTTTCACTAACTGTGAGAATCCTACAAGTAAAAAATGTACAAAACTGACCATAGAGATTTATGTAGAGGCAAAACATCATTTCCTAATGCCTCCATAAAAGTCTGTTGAACCAACTCTAGTTCATCAAGCTCAAAATGAAGAACCCCAATATTGTTTAACATTTCAATGGGTACTTCTTCTCTACTCTTCTTCAAAAGAGACTTTGGCATCTTAAGAGAATCTAAGACTGCACTGGGGTCTAATGATATCAATAATTCACCCATCTTGATAAATGTATGGGCATCATGTGGAACTTGCGAGTTGCCTTTCTTAAAATTTCCAAAGCCTTCTATATCTGCCCTTGCTGAGCATATATATGGCCTACAACTTTTAAGCTCTCAAAGTTCTCAAGGTGGACCTCTAGAACCTTTTCAAAATTTGAGAGAGAACTCTTAAGATCTCCTAGCTTCAATTAAACCTATCCCAGCCCAAAGTATGGCAACACAAAATCCTATGGCCTCTGGCTTTCCTTGACTAATGCCATGTAGTAGTAGCTAGCAATGTCATAATCACCTTTACTATGATAAGATCACGCAATATTATAATATGAATGAGATTTCATGAGGGGGTGGTTAGTTAAAGCAAGAGCTATCTCAGTCAATTGTTCCACAAGAAAATGTTTCCTTGTGAAGAAAAATGGTTTGCTAAATGATTCAATGCCATTACATAGTACAGGTATAATTCAAAGGCTCTACACATCTTTTCCATTCCTTCATGAATGCTACCTTTTTCACTAACTGTGAGAATCCTACAATTAAAAAATGCATAAAACTGACCACATAGATTTTTCCCCATTTCAAACAGCAAAATTGTCAAAAAAATGTGTTTAAAACCTACAAAAAAATGCAAATAAAACCACGTTGATTTTCATGCAAAAAAAAAAACCATGAGACCATAGCTTGTTGCTTACTATTATTCTTTGATAGATTTTTTCCAAGCATCCATAGCTTGTTTGAAATCACTTGTTTAGGCTTTTAGCCATAGCAGCAAGGTAGTGAACTATTTGATAAAATGCTTTGTTAGCCATGTATGAAAAATGTGGTAGCATAGACAAGGCAATGAACTTTGGAAAAAATGCCACAAAGAAATGTGGTTTCATGGTGATGGAATGCCATGACGAATGCCATGACAAGCGAATTATTATGGATTGTCATGGAATTCCATCACCATGAGACCATATTTCTTTGAGGCATTTTTTCAACCAGTTCACTGCCTTGTCTATACTATTGCTTACTATTATGCTTTGATAGATTCTTTCCAAGCATCCATAGCTTGTTCAAAAGCACTTGTTTTAGGTTTTTAGCCATAGCAACAAGGCAGTGAACTATTTGATAAAATGCGTTGGTAGACATGTATGAAAAATGTGGTAGCATAGACAAGGCAAAAAAATGTTTGAAAAAATGCCTCAAAGAAATGTGGTCTTATGGAATGCCATGACAAGAAAATTCAATTGGCAGCTGCTCCTAGTTATTAGTTATGCAATGTGAAGTAATTGCATAACTTCTTAGGTTGACTTTGTAAAAAGTATATTGTAATTGAAATTTTGTCATCTATCAGCATCTAGTTATTAGTTATGCAATGTGAAGTAATGCTTTGAGTTTGAAAGATGTGCAATGCAATGTAATCAATAATTTGAATATAAACTACAAAAATCTATTTTTTACAATTCATTAGTTAAACTCTTGGTGCAGGAGCACCTTGGCAAATTAATATTGCCCTGGACAAATCTTTGAGTTTGATTAAATTTGTATGCTTCCATATTTTAATGAGGTTTATCAAGTCATTTTTATGTGTTTAGGTCATTAGGAGTTTCAAAAATGCAAAATATTGCAAACCATGTAAAGGTTGTCAATGTAAAATTAGAAAAAAGATGCAAAGTTGGAAGGTGAAGAGTCATTTGGCTCTTGGTTTGCTCCAAATCAGTTATGAACTGAAGAGACATGTTTTAATGCCTTTAAAAGGCCTTGTAACCATGAAGAATTCGTGGGTGGTTGAAGATTTGAGCATGGAATGAGAAAAAATAATGTTTCCTTTATTTTCCTTCAGAAATTTGTTGTCTTTTGCTATTGTACAGCCCTATATGGAATTAAATGGATGCCTAATGGATTGAAAATGTTAGATCCTTCAACCACCTTCCATTTGCTTCTTGTCCCATGCATTTTTACTTAGTTTTGTGAAAGATATGAGTGTTTTATGGACTGTAATTTTCTGATTTTTCCTGCAACAGTCCCATTGCAGCATTTGATACGGTTCTGTATGGACATATACAGGAGCAAACCATATATGGGTGGAAATAGTATTTAGTCTACTTTCCATTTCTTTTTGTTGCATCAAATTTCATTAATATTTGAATAAGTTATGGCAATTTTGGTGAGGGCAGGTCTGAATGCTGCCTAGGGTTTGTAGTTTTGGGAAAAGAGTCATAACTTTCTCTCCTACCATTGGATCTTCATGAAAATTGGATGAAAAGTCTGTATTAATGTTCTCTTCAATCTGACCAAAGCAATTGGATTAGTTCTTTGATTTGTTAATGTTATTGAGGATAGTTTTGGTCCTCCTACCTCTGCATCAACTCTCTACTTTATTTTCTCTCTATAACTCTATTGCTATGGAAATGCCTTTCAATTAAAAAAATAGTTTTTGTCTCTTAGTCTACAATTTTTTACATTTTTTTAAAATCTAATTTTTTCAAAAAATCTTGAACTTTTGGTTTGCCAATTTTTTCCCCAAAAGATTTTTGTTGCTATGTGTAGAACATTACAGATGGATCAATGTCGAAGGTTGACTATGGATCAATACCATGAATTTGATGAGAGAGTAGCCGATGAGAGGGACATGGACAAATATCCATGTCCATGTAATTACTATCTTGGTGGAAAGGTGAAAAAAAGAAATCTGATTTATCAACATATGATAAGATATGGGCATAGTGGTATAAGCCCTTGGGATTGCAATTATTATGAAGATATGATAAAATTGCAGAGTGTGAGAGATGAAGAGGCAACAAACATAGATGAAGTGGCACCAAACATAGATGAAGAGGCAACAATGTTAGATGAAGGGTTTGAAGTTGATAGAATGCTGAATGACGGTCTAAATGATGATTGGGTCAAGTTGATGGAGGATGCTTTAAATCCTGTGTATGCTAATTGCAAGTTAAGTCATTTGACAACAATCCTTCAAATTCTTAACTTGCAAGTGGTGTATGGTTGGACAAAAGAGAGTGTAGATCAGTTATTGGCATTATTAAGTTTGTTGTTACCAACTGACTCCACATTGCCAACAAAACGAAGTCAATGCAAAAATTAAATCACTAAGCTAGGCTTAGGGTATGAAAACATCCACACATGTGTGAATGGTTGTGTATTATTTCACAATAATCTTGCAAGTGAGAGTGAATGTCTAGAATTTTATGAAGTGAGGTATAGACAAGGGTTGAAATCAGTTGCAGTTCCTTGAAAGGTTCTTCACCACTTTTTGATAATCCCACGATTAGTTCGAATGTATAGGTGCAGAGACATTCCTAAACTTATGCAATGGCATGCCTAAATAAGAGCATTGATGGAACACAATGACATGTGCCTGATTCTAAGACGTGGATGGAATTTGATAATAAATGGCATGATTTTTCTCAAGATCCTTGTAATATAAGGTTGGGTTTGGCTCTAGATGGGGTAAACCCATTCTCAGATCAAAGTACTAAATGGTCAACTTGGCCAATGTTTTAATAAATTATAACTTGCCTCCATGGTTAGCAACTAAACCATTTTTTTTAATGCTATCATTGATTATACCAGGAAAGAAAAGTGTGACTTTAGGTACAATCGATGCTTATCTAGAGCCATTATATGATGAGCTAATGGAATTGTGGAAAGGAATTGAAGCAATTCAATCTTTAAGGGATGATCATTCAATCAAATTCACTTTAAGAGCTTCCTTATTGTTTATTATTCATGATCTTCCTGCATATGGCACATTGTCTAGTCTCAGTGTTCATGGATACCATGGATGTCCTTCTTGCAACTTTAAGGATTTTGTGAGGCACTCAATAAGTTTGCATAAGTGTATTTATTGTGGACATCATTCTTATCTTAAAATGGATCATCCATATCATCGACAAAAAACATGTTTCAATGGTCAAGAAGAGAATCGTGAAGCACCATTTCTAATAACGGGTGATTACATTATTGAGAATGGACAAAAAAGAATATCATTTATTGAAAATGATGGGATTTCTGGTAGTAGATATGATCCATGTAATGAAAGTGGTGTAAAATGGTTGTGCATATTCTATAAGTTGCCATACTTTAAGGATATAGCCATTAGGCATACTGTTGACTTTGTGCATACTGAGAAAAATATAGCATATGCTATTATAGAAACTCTTTTTGGTGCTTTTGATACTATTTCATCACGTGAAGACTTTCAATAACTAAAGATTTGTTAAAATATTTGGGTTGAAAAATATGATGATGAAAAATATAGAAAACCTAGTGCTCCTTATGTCTGGACAAAGGAACAACGTGCACAATTCTTATAGTTGATGTCTCAGACTCGCTTTCCCACTAGATATGTAAGTAGTAGTATTAGAAGCCAAACTGACATTAATGGCTTAAGAGGCCTCAAGACCCATGACTATCATGTCATAATCTAGAATATTTTACCTATTGTGGTAAATATATCAAGTTTGGCAAAGGGGCCAAGATTGGCAATTATAAGGTTGGGCCTAATATTAAAGAGAATGAGTTTACATGTATTAGATCCTTCAAACTTTGATAGTTTGAGGGAGGAGGTTGTTGAAATTGTTTGTCTATTGGAATGGGAATTTCCACCAACAATCTTTAACATTTCTATGCATCTTTTGATACATCTAGAATATGAACTAGAGCATTGTGGCCTAGTAAGAACGAGATGGATGTATCCTATAGAATGATATATGAAGGTTTTAAAAAAAATTGTTTGTACTAGGACAAAATCGAAAGGTAGCATGTCTGAGGGATATTCAATGCAAGAGGCCATGGGATTTTGTATAGAATATATGAAGGATTTTAAAAATGTCAATCAATGTGTATGGGATGATGATGAAGATGAGAGAGTTGCAGGTGAAGTATTAGAAGGCAATGGATGTTGCTTCAAGCTATCACATCAAGAAAGAAGTGCGATACATGCCTATATTCTTCAAAACACATCTTTGTTTGATAAGTGGCATAGGTAAAAAAAATTACACAATAATTTATTTACTCAATTGCATTTACACATTTATATTATTAATCTTACTATTTGTATGTTAATATTCTATGTAGAAATATGAAGAAGAGAATCAAGCTTCGATGCAACATTGACCTCAAAAGCGCAGACATCATGATTTGATTGAAGGTGATTCTTTTCCAAAATTTGAAGAATGGATTGCTAATGCAGTCAGTGATGCAAAAGAAGAAGGTCAAGATATAACAATGGAGGAAAGTGAGTTTTCGCAATCTCCACATTTATGGGCTATGCATTTTAGTGGAATGTGGGCCTATGGTAGTCATTTAAGAGTGGAAGAAAAAGACAAAGGAAAGACAAATTGTGATTGTGTTGTTAGTGCTGAATTTCTTCATGAAACTCAGAAGAAATTTTATGTTAGATTCACCCAAGAAATTATTCAAGTGGATTTTGGTGAAAATAGTCCTATATTATTAAAATGTAAGTGGATCCGACCATCTGTAGTACAATTTGATGAGTATGGATTTGTACGTGCAAATACACGATAATTTTTATTAGAGATGGATGAGCCATATGTTTCCCCTCTTCAAATTAACCAATCATTTCTAATTGATGATGTAAGAAGCCCAGGATAGTCATATGTCATTCAAATAGAGTCTCGTTTGAAATGAAAATTCATGGAAGTTGTCGATATAATGCCTAATGGGCAATATGTTAATTTACAAGAAACATTTGAAGAAATGGATGAAGATGATGATGGAGTGTTTGAAGAAGAGATTTTGATTATCATTGAAGAGATTGCGAGAGAGAATGTATTGCATGTCACAGATGAGGATGAGGAAGAAAATCAAGCAGATGCAGACATGAGTGATCAAGATTCTGATCTTGCAGCAATGCAGATGATTATGATGATGTTTTGTCACCTTAACTAGCCTGTCACCTTAAGAGGCTAGCTTGTCACCTAAACTTCAATGGTTATATGTATGGTGTAATTTATTATTGAATGTAATAAAGATCTAAGTACAGGTATGCTTATTCACTGTTGTTTTACTGATACATTTCTAAATGTAATCATCATTATTCTGCTGGTACATTGTATACAAAACTTGAGATATTCACTACTAATTTGAAGTGCATTTAAAGTTAGGTTCAATCATTTTTCTTAGTTTTGTTACTTTGGTTGAAATTAATTTTGTTTAGTTAGAATATAATTTCTTGTATGTCCTATATGTTTTCTAGATGCTAGATTTTTCTAACTTCTCTAGAACTGCTAGATATGAAAAGAAGCAAGGAAGGTCTAAAGGTATCAAATAATGCAATAAGATACATGTGAAAGTAAATAACTCTTTAAAATCTTGGCAATAAATTGTAGTCATTTCTCTGATATTTTGATAGCTTTAGTTTGTAATATAGCTTGTAGCCTCCACATGCATTGAATATGCTTGTGTGAAGGAAAAAATAATGAACATCTATGATTTAATAATACATATAGATATCTTAACATTAGGTGAACTAAGACTCCTGATTACAAACAAAGAAATGATCTCTTAGGTCTGACTAACACTAAAAACTAAAACTGAGAGATTGCAAAATTAGAAAATTGTTCAATCTTTTCAATAAAATGATATCTAAAATATTGCATTCATAATAAAATCCAATACCGCACTACCACAGCAGTCAATAGAGGTATGCGTGGGATGGTGGGACATATAGGTCAATGTATAAATGCTTACCGTAATACCGTGGCAACCAAATATGACTAGCATGGGGTGGTGGTGAGAACATGTTAACTAAAGTAAACCGTAGCCCCGCAAGGGGTAAACAGTGACACTACGGTATGGCAGTGAACAATCACTCAACCGCTAGAATTAACCCACGTTTTGTGAGAGTCCAAAGGGCTATGCGCGGGGTGGTGGTACTGCTAACCCTACCATACCGCTACCCCATAGTGGTCTTGATATGATAGAGCGATACCGTGGTACAAGCTGTCAAAGCATTTAAATCGTCAATGGCAATGATTACACCTCTAAACATGAATTGTTCGATTTCCCAAGATAAAAGGCATGTATTCAAACTTGAAATACGGATATATTATGAAATATTTTGCACAAATTTACATTGATAGTGAGGTGGCCGAGTTCAACAGCAAATATACTTGGGATTCGATAATATTTTTGCAATTATTCACATAGCTCAGCATACCAGAGGCAAGGGAGTTCAAGGGGGAAGACTCTGCAACTATTATTTTGTTAGGTAAGTTCACACAAACCCTTTGTAGCAAGTGTATAAGAATAGAATTTGCTCATATAGGTAGGCACTTAAAGAAATCAAGTAGGAGTAAATTCTTCATCATGCCACCCAAAAGAAGTCAACTTGCGAGTAAAAAGGAAGAGTCCACAGTTTCTAAAACAAAGAAGAGGTCCTTGCAACAATCCATTTTAGATGTCTTACCTAATTCTATAGACAAAGGATTCAAAAAGGTGTTTAAAGATACAACCCATGGATGTAGAGACCCAATTATCCCTATCTCAGGGTGGGATCTGTTTTGGTATTTTGATGATAAAAGGGATGACAAGAGTCTAGTTTTGAATCCTTGGACCTTAGATTTGGCCAAATTGATAGTCCCAAATATCTTCGTAGGTGTTGAGTTAATTAAATTATTGGCACAATATTATCACCTAGCTACCAGGACTATAGGAATACCAGATGGTTCACGATTAGTGGTGCTGACTAAAGAAGCAATTATAGAGTGTTCTATGTTAAACAAGCAAGCTATCACTAAGATCGACTTCGATAGAAGTGAGGAGGATTATATGAGATTGAGAAAAACCTACAGGAGTGATGAACTTCCTTTATACATGAAAAGGGGTGTAAACAATAGGAGGATACCTATCTCCCCCTCCCAAATTGAGCCATTTGCCATAGAAGACTTCCAAGTATATTTCAAAATAACTTATTTTTCTTTGTGCCAAGTGCTTGGAATTGATGCTCAAGAGAGTATGCAAATAAATCTCATGATGATGGCAATGAAGATACAAAATCTTGAAGTGAACATTGAGTATGAATTTGCTGTTGTAATTGAGAAAGGGCTACATGAGGGATTTTTCAAGTAAGAGAGAACTTAGCTCCCATCACTTTTAGGAAATACTCTCTGCTGTGTCATTTAATATTGTACCAAAATAGAAAGAGATGGACTAAAATAATGTGTTTGGGAATGACTGATAATCGAGGGAATAGGTTGCCTATATAAAACTAGTGTTACATCTGAGATAGTAGATGTAAAAATAGTGATTATGTAATATTTCATGATGATTTCATAATAAGGGTCATGGCCAGTCTTGCTCATATTTCACCAAGATTGCCTAATGAAATCATGCAAGTATTAAGACCTTTAGCATTGAAGCTAGAGCAGGGACACACTCACAATTTTAGTGACTGGTTCTTCTTAGTTGACCAAATAGTAATAAGGGTCTATGGGTGTCTTCAAGCCCGACATGTTTTACCTAAATTTGTTTCTATTTAAATTGCATTTTTAGAATTTATGTGGCAAATGTTATGGATGGAGCAGGTTGTTATGAAAAGATAGAAAAAGGGGACATTCCTCCCTGAATTAACTGTATGTGAGGAGCTATCCATAGGGTTTGACACTCTTAAAGAACTACAGAGCTATATGAAGATGAGGTATTCATTTAAGTCATGAGAAGAAAGTGTATTTGATCCTAAAGTGTATAAGATAGACACTTCTCACTGGAGCTGGGATTACCCATGAAATGGATGATGAAGAAGATGTAACAAGAAATTGCTTTACACCTCATGAAGTTTTTCAGAGGATGAGGAAGTGGGAAATCATAAAGAGGCTTGAGGAGGAGAAGAATAAAAGGGACACTGGATTCCAAGGATTCTATGTTGAAGAAGGGGATCCTATCAAAAGGATGAACTTAATAATTGACAACTTTGAAAGATTATATGTTGAACCAGAAGAGAAACTTGAGGTTCAATCATCAAAACCCTCCAAGCTGCCCATAAAACCAAGTGGTATTGTAATCACAGAGCCCCTACTAGACACTACCACAATACAATCAAAAGCATCCCTTGAGTAACCAAGTCCTAAAAGATAGAAGACACATGGAGTGGCCCCCTTAGTGGCATATGAAATAAGTGAAGAAGTAGGGGATATTGAAGAGGTAGCAAATGTACTTGTGAATTTTAAAGATGCTGAAGTTGATCAACCACCGCCTAAGCTTACAAATGATGCTCACAAACTAGAAGAAAGAGTGGATGTACATGGACATAATGATCAAGAAGTGCATGATGATGAAAGGGTGATTGTTGTCCTTAGATTTATTGAAGATGATGACTTTATTCAAACTCCTGAGTTTAAGGATTTTTTGATTAAGATGAAAATGAAAGAATTTGAGGAGAGACTCCAAATTAATAAGATGGGCACTGAGGAGTCATAGCATGGCTAGATTGTTTCCCAGACTTTTCAAGAACTCGGGATTAAAGAAATTACTGTTAGCCCCCAAGAATCAAGAAAATTGGTCTTACAAAGCAATATACTAATTATTCCTGGGATGAAGTTAAAAAGACATTCTTACTAGATCAAGTAAGAAGCCAAGAAGATTCCATGTTGGTTTTTGAATTCAATTCAGATGGGGGAATGAGTGGCACATGTTACAATCCAATAATTGAAACCCTAGCCTTTTGGACAAAGCAAAAAAGAATTGAAAAACCAAGATTGCTTGATGTTGTACAAGAAATGAGAGGGACTGCCATGGTAAAGACACTTCAAGACACATTAGCATTACAGGTAGCTACTATGACAATGAACTCAACAATGTTTACCAGGGCCACAGTTAAAGGTATGGAGCTTAGATTGGCAGAATATGAGAAAGCACAAACTAATCTGAATGATGAAGTGAATAGGTTATTCATAGAAAATGTGAAATTGAAAGAGTAGTTGAAGGGAGGAAGTCCTTTCCAAAGTAGAGAATTAATAGTATACCAGCCCCCTGCCATCTAGACTGATACAGGTGCAATCACTGTTGAACAAGTAAATGTGCTAAAACAAGAAATTGAGAAGTTGACAAAGACTAATGAAGAAACAAAGGAAGGAGCAAAGAGACAAATGCTCAGGGTATTGGAAAATATCTTGGGGCATAGGGTTAAACTAATTGTGGACAAATTGGAAAATGTATATGAATATTATGTCTCCTTGTCACAAGCAGTTGATCAGATGAAGGCCCATGTACCTATATTGGACCCCTTATTCAAGAAATGGCAACCTACACATCACACCTTAATAACTTTGTGCAGAATTTTACAAAGGAGTGTTGAGGCCCCCACAACTTTAAAGCCTACTAAGCAAATGGTCTGAATGGTCATAGATGAATTTTAATACATATCTATAGAAGATCAAAAGATCAAGGTAAGAATGGATTCACTTCACACACTAAAGCAGTGGTTCATGCCTAAGATACTAAGGGATGATGATCAACTGAAAGGCTCCAAGGATTGGATAGATGAGTTTAGACAAATTGCTCCCAACTGCCTCACTAATTTACATAAGGACAGTGAGATAAATCTTCATAGCCTCAATTTAACCTTGGATGGAATAATTGCACTGGATGTTGGATACTCAAAATTCATCACAGACGTTAAAGGGTTATTGTAGACACCCTAAAATGACCATGTCTTCGAATCACTTGCATTTCATCAAATCACCTACTTTCAACATTAACCAAATAATCTAATTATTTAATTAATTTCATCAAAATCATCAAATTCTTCCAAAACTCCAAAATTTGACATTAATTGAATAAATTCTATTTATTTAATTAATTTAAATCAAAGTCAACTTTATTCTTCCATAATTAAATAATTTTAATTATTTAATTAAATCAATTGTTCTTCCAAATTTAAATAAATCATGCAAATTTATTTAAATTATCTCAATCTCTAAAAATAAAATATAATAAAATATTTTATTTATTCCTTTAATCTTGCACAAACAATTAAATAAATTTATTTATTTAATTTCCTCAATTATCTTCCAAATCCTCTAAAAATAAATCTTGTTCATCATGCACACAAAATTAAATAATTTATTATTTAATTTATCTCAAATCATGTAAAAAGAAAATTACAAGTTGAGTTAATTGACTTAATCAATCTTGTTTTTATCAACAATTCTTAAATTAGAAAAAAAAAAACATTATAATTTATGAAATCAAATCCTATCTTCATCAAATCAAGCAATTAACTCAAACAAAAATAGTTTTTTGTGTGACACATGTTAGGTGCACATTCATCATGAATTCTAGATTTATCTCAACCTTTGATTCTATTGAATTATTTGGACCGTTGATCAATCTTTATTGAAACCTATATAAACCCCTCTCATCTCCATAACAAACCCTCTTCGATCATTTATTCTCAGGCATCCTTTACAGCACATTGAGCATACATCACATCATTGAGCACTTTGAGCACAAACACAATCTACATCCACCTATTGCAAACATGGTTTTGCAATTAATGAAGGAATCTACATTCGACCAAGAGATCCAAACAATCTAGGTGATAGCTTCTTTGTTCATAATTTGATTTATTCATTGATTTGATTATTGCTTAGATAGATCTTTTAATGTTATGGGTAATTGAGTTGTTATTATCATTACTTTGTGATCTTATCATTCAACCTCTTGATTTTTTCTACACACATTCTGGCATGCCCGGTGGGACCCACTAATTACTCTTTTTCTTTAAATAAATTAATTTTTTTGAAGTACAGTACGGAACAACGTGCATCAACACAGAAAAGCACCTTTGGTTGAGTAATACAACGCTTTCAGGTGATCCTGCAGCACCTTTGATAGCATAGTACCGTGCTTTTGGTATAACAGTAAAGTGCACTTGGTATAACAGTAAAGTGCACTTGGTTGGGATAATAGGCTTGCAAACTTCAAAACCCCATAACTTTCTCAAAACTTAACGAAATTCGATGCTTTTTTTAAAAAAATTGCATAGAAATTCATAAGGAATCCATTGGTGATATTTAATCTTTTGTATCTCATTATAATTGTCACCAATTTTCTAAATTTTACTTTACTTTTCTAGGGTTTCTAACTTACTGTTAAGGTTTTGACTTAATTTTTGACATCTTGTTAATTTCTTTGGAACTAATATTACTTGTTGCAGTGTCTTATAACTTTTCAATATCTTGGATCATCACTCAATCATTCAATCATCCTTTGATCTAGCTTTCTTGATGAAATATTGTTTTTTGCAGGCATGTTATTACATCGCGCCTTTGGTATAACAGTATCGCGCCTTTGGTATAACAGTACCACACTTTTGGCATAATAGTGCCTCGCCTTTGGTATAACAGTGCCTCGCCTTTGGTATAATAGTGCCTTGCCTTCGGTATAACAGTGCCTCGCCTTTGGTATAATAGTTCCGCACCTTTAGTATAACAGTGCCTCGCCTTTAGTAACACAGTAAAGCGCTTTTGGTCAAATTGATTTATTTTTGCTAACTCTTGAGTTTGTGTGGAACTAATCAAATTGCTGCAGCTTCTTATCACTCAAATAAAGCAAATGGGTTTATCTAACATGTTCATGTAGGATGAGCGTTGAAGAATCTCAATCTATCGTACTAAGTCTTAGAAACATATTTCTTTCTTAAGGGACAATTGAACCAATCATCTTTTGCAATCTTAGGAACATATTGCTTTCTTAAGGGACAATTGAAAAATCACTTTTGCAATCTAAATCTTAGGAACATATTGCTTTCTTAAGGGACAAAACATCTTTTTTGCAATCTAAGTCTTAGGAACATATTGCTTTCTTAAGGGACAATGGACATAAATGCAAAAACACTTTAATTTTCTAAGGGACAATGGACATGAATGCTAAACACTTCAATTTCATAAGGGACAATTAACAACTACAATCATGTGTGTGCCTAATCTAGTTGCACCTTATTTTTCTTATAATGGGACAATTGAACCTTTGTTTGACGTGCTTGATATTACTTTTTAGTTATTCCTTTAGAAGGGCCTACTTTTGGATTGCGCTTCATCCAAAAGGGATGACCCTAAGCAGAGTTTTCCTTTGAACCTCTATATAAAAGGAATAAGGTGAAAGCCAAGTCCTAACTAATGTCAACCTTACCTTGTGGTGCCAAATAGAAAAGAGGTGTACTAGAACTTTGTGGAAATGATTTTCACATTGTGTGAAGTGTTTGATACTCTTAGTAGGATTGGTTAAAGCTTTTAGTAGCTTGTCACATTGCTTGTAAGGCATTGGTCCCTCAAAGCTACTAAGAGCCAATCTAGATAGTGACTACCTATTTCACGTCTAAATGTTGCAGTAATCATCAGTGCAAGGGGAATCGATTCAAGCCCCCAAGATACTCACCATTGCCTCCCTTGAGAAGAGATAGTATTCCCTCGGCCATAAAGCTCTTGTGACCTACTTGAGCTTTTTGAGGGAGGGTGATATATCCCTACCTATCATCTCTCACAAAGATACAAATGTACGACACCTATATGGAATGACATTTGGTCGACGGAGAATTAAATTGTGAGCTAATCTACCACAATGAAACCATGTCTCTAGGGATAAAAAGTGCTTGAATTTTTTGCAATTGTCTTATACCTATGGAAACATTGGGCTTTTTTGTGAGCCTCGAACATACACTATCTGTTGTGTTAGTCCTTTTTGCCACTTTGTTTGATGTGTTTTCTCTTTCTAAAGAAAATCCAATCAAAATCAAACCCATATCAATCAAAATTTGTCTTATAAACATCATTGACACTACTTCATCACCTTTGGTATTACAGTAGCTCACCTTTGGTATAACAGTACCTCACTTCTAGTAGACTACTTCAGTGCCTTTGGTATAATAGTAGCTCACTTTTGGTATAATAGTAGCTTGCCTTTGGTATAACAGTACCTCACCTCTGGCAACTTAGTCCAATGCCTTTGGTAATATAGTAGCTCATGTTTGGTAACATAGTCCTACGCCTTTAGTCAAATAGTACAATGCCTTTGGTCTAGAAAAATGTTCATCAAAACTATCCCAGCAAGCATCTCAAACAAAGTATCCTAGTGCATCCCATGGTAACCACTAGACTCCAGCAAACTATGAAGGATAAACAAGTTGCCCCAAGGAAATGCAAATCACCTCCTCATACACCTCAACCAAGACAAACCAACATGACTCCAAAGGGTACTCCAAAAACACCAATGGAAAGACCAACCAACTCTCAAAATAGGCCACAACATGACCAATCAACCAATCCTCAAGAAGGTAATGTCCTTTTGGTTGATGTAACTCAATTCACCACTGGCATGCCTCATGATTTTGCTACACCTAGTTATACCATGGTTCAAGTCCCATCTTTAGAAGAGCGACACTTTGAAGAAGGTCAATCCTCTCAAGAAGATAGACATGACCTTGATGAAATCATGCAAGATCCTAGAGCCATGGCCGCCTTTGACAAAATCCTTTCTCTTATTAGCAAAGAAAGGAGCCAAATTACCTCAAGACTTTGATATATCCAAGCTTCAAGAGAAAAATAAAACCCATGACACCATAACTGTGGTCCAAACTATGTCAACTGTGACCACTCCCATACCTGAACAAAGCTCACAAGGGAGAATGACCAAACCTTTTGAAGTACAATATGAGAATCCTCTTTATCAAAATCCAACAGCAGAAAGATCCATATCACCCCTTATGACTCCTATGGAAATTTACAAACACAAACAAGAGACTCTGCATCGTTAAGTAGAACTAGCAAGATAGGCCGCTCTAACAAAATCAAACACACAGCAACCTCCTAAAATGCCCAAACCAATCGTAAGTGGAACATTGGCTACCCCATCACGAGAAGGTTTTCCACCAAATTACAATTTGAGAAACACTTATGTATCCATGCAACAAGGGTCACAACAAACACCACCCCCAACATCATCAACCCTTCATATCATTAACCCAAACAATGTCATGCAACCCCAACCATCACAAAACGTCAACACAACCTATTTCCCTCCACCACAACATTCTTCTACACTCCATCATACTTATCCCCATCTTAGTCAATGCCAACCATCACAAAACCCATCTACCTATGTCCCTCCACCACCACACTCATCGACACTAACCTTTTTTCAACACGAATTTCAATCAACCTCCGCCATCACAAAACACAACTACCTACGTCCCTCCACCACAATGATCTTCCACTCTTAACCTAACCAACACCTATCTCAACCCACAACATTCCCAAAACTAAACTTCCCAAAGCTATGTTCCACCACCACAACCAAACCCAACAAACTTTAGCTTTCCTCCACCAAATTCTTTCTTCACACCACCACTGCAATACCAACAACAGAACTCTTATCTACAACCATCACAACACCTACATTCTTACCTATCACCACCCCCACCTCCCCAAAATCAAAGAACTCAGATCCAACCCAATCCAAACCCTACATACAACACATATGACCCTAACCAATCATACGACCCTTATAACACCAATGCCCATGGCTTCCACTACAATCTTCCATATGGGCAACAACAACCACCTCTCGGACAACAGAAGATGTTTCCATCCCCTCCCACAACTATTTAGCTAAAACTTGTGGAGGTTCAACAATAACTATCTAATCTTACATTTGGCCACACCAAGAAAACCTTCTCTTTGGAAGAAGTTTGTTCTTATCCATTTGATCAGTCATTACCCATGATCCCTTTTCCTCACAATTTCACTATTCCCAAATTTGATAAATACAAAGGAAAAGGAGACCCAAAAGACCATCTTAGAGAATTCTATCTCACTTGCTTCAAGGTCTCACATAACGGCACATATCTTATGCACCTCTTTCCTCACAGTCTTGGAGGTCAAGCTATAGAATGGTTCTCACACCTACCCACAGGTATCAAATCTTTTAATGAGCTTGCAAAGAAATTTGCCACCCATTTCTCCTACAACACAGAACATGAAATCTCCATGACCAATTTATGCAACAATAAATAGAAAAATATGGAAACTTTCATCTCCTTCCTTCAAATATGGAGACAAATGGCTAGCAAATTCCCATTCAAGATACCTGAAAAGCAGCTTGTTAGCATATTTGTGTAGAACCTTAACCAAGAATTGGGTTTCCATTTGCAAATTATTAGTGCTACAACCTTCGACAAAATTACCTACAAAGGAATCAACATTGAAAAATCCCTCATTGCTAAAGGCATGGTCAAAATCTTCAAAGACAACAAAGACAATGCTCCCCAACAACAATCAAACGACAAACCAAAATTTTGGAACAAAAATAAAAACATGGTCAATGATGGTGTGGTAGATTCTAAACATGTCCAAACACTATAAACACCCCTTCATCTTTCAAAACCAAGTCAACCTCCACCTCAACAAAACTAACAAAGACAACCAAACCAAAACCAACAACAATGACAACAAGAGCGACCTCAACAAAATTACCCTCCACAACATCAATTCACTCCCTTGGGAGAGCCTATAGAGACTGTTTTACAGAAACTTATAAACAATGGACTCATCACCTTACCAGATGCTCCCCCATATGGAAAACCTATCTACAAAACCACACGGTATAGAGAAAATGAATATTGTGAGTACCATAGGACCAAAGGACACAGGACCTCATCATGCATGAAACTCAAGCACATGATCCAAAACCTTATCAACGGAAACCAAATCTCTTTTGAGGATGAACCACCAACTCAAAACACCAATAAAGACCTCAACATGTACAAGGAGTCATTCCCTAACCATGGTCAAGGTCAAAATCCTGACAAAGGTATAGGTGTTAACAAAGCATCTACTTCCTATGACTCTATCGTAGGAAGAGAGTCAGGTGTCTACCCTCACAATCAAAGGCAAATCTATGGATTGTGTAGTTACAACTCGTCGTGTTCATGTCACCCTTCATGGTCCTACACCAAGTCTCCCAACCCAATCTAATTATAATCTTGTAGAACATCTAGGGAAAACCCCTGCACAGATCTTTATCTTGGACCTTCTACAGTCATTACCCGCACATAAAGTTGTGCTCGAAAAAGCCTTACAAGAGTCTTCGTTTCCTAATGACATAGTGGTCATAGATTTCTAAGCTATTATAGGTAATATTGCCTCGCCTTACAATGTGGTCTTCTCTGAAAAAGACCTCCCATCTCATGATCCATGTCATAACAATGCCCTTCACATTGAGGTTCTCATCCATAAATGCAAGATCAAATGCATACTCATAGATGGTGGTGTTGGTCTCAAGATTTGTTCTCTCAAGTTACTTAAATAGTTGGGATACTCTGAGGATCATGTTAACATTGATCAATCCATTACAATCAAGGGGTATGATGATGATGAGCGCCATTCAGAAGGTGTTATCCACTTACCTATACAAGTAGGCCCTGTCATGCTTGAAATTAGGTGCCAAGTCCTCGACATTGAGCTACCTTATAACATTATCCTCGGACCTCCTAGATCCATGCCATGAAATTTGTTCCCTCCACGTACCATCAATCTCTCAAATTCCCATTTAATGGTACGGAGATAACTATCCCTAGAGATCCTAATCCCTTTGAATTATGTTGTGTCTTGCAAGGCAGATATAATAATTCCAACCAAGTGCCCAATAATGACAAAGTCCATGCATCCCCATTATATGTTGATTCTAAAAATCTGACAAAAGCCTCTGTAGCTAAACCCAATCCTATTCCTATTCCTAAAATCAAAGCTGACATCCATGATATAGGCTTTGGAGAATATGATATCTCAAAATCTTGTTGTGTAGGGTGGATGCCCTTATCCCCTAAATCCTACGGCCAACTACCCAAAGCCAAAGCAACTAAAAAAGTAGCTATTGCTCCCCCAGCATCTCTAACCCAATTCTAGGAAGGAAAATTATTGGCAAAGGAAACTATTGAAGACATCTCTTCTTGGCTCTACAAGGACAAAGAACTAGTCACAATACTAGTTAAGCAATATGGCAATGTCTTAAAGATAGTCAAAAACATGGGCTACAAAGGCAAAGGGGGCCTTGGAAAATAGAATCAAGGAACAATGGAACCCATTATTGTGAAGAAGAAACTAGACAAGAAGGGGTTAGGATTTGGTAGGAAGGTACCACACATCTTGGACATCGAGGGTATTCTTGATAAGGTGGCACAAACTTCTCTCATAGATTCAATGTCTAAAGAGGATATCATCAATGACTCTTAGCTCCATATGACTGACCTATTCACTGAATCCTCCATATTTATGCTATCATCCATATCCTTAACTTCCACCACAAGCACCCAGATTGTAACACTTGTCTACCTTAAACTTATCGATTGGGACCAACAAGGGGCCCCCGTTCTAGATGTATTTCAGAATGGCAAAGCTATTGCAAAGTTTATGGGACTCTGGGATGGTATCCCTCTTGGCAATCACAGTGCTGGTTTTGTAATGGAACTAGAGAAAACTACTTATTTTGGTGAGAATGCCAAATCCTCCAGTCACAAAAATAGAAATAAAGAAAGATCTCTAGGTGAAAACCACACTGTGGCACCTCCTGATCAAAAAATAGTAAAAACAAAGGATGTATCCAAAGGTGAAAACCCAACTATGGCACCTAAGGATGGAGGATTTGACCTTCACCTACCATCTAAGTATCAAGAGAAATCATCTCTCCTAGTGGAAGATTCTACAGAGATAAATCTTCACATAGAGAAAAATCCAAAAACAACATTCCTTGCAGCATCACTATTAGAACAAGAGCCCAAAAATCTTACCAACTTCTTACAATGAACCATCAACTTTGCGTGGACCTCTGTTAATATGCCAGGGTTGGACCCTTCACTAGTAGTTCACTATCTCATAGTTGATGCAAAAGCTAAACCAGTCAAGCAAAAGTTAAGAAAGATGCATCCATAAATCGCTCTCTTGATGAAAGTTGAAATACAAAAATTACTAGATGCCAAGTTTATCAAGCCTATTGATTATCCAGAATGGGTCTCAAACATTGTACCTATGGCTAAACCCAATGGGGGCATCCACATGTGTTCTGACTTCAGAGATCTCAATAAAGCATGTCCCAAAGATGACTTCCCACTGCCAAACATTGATCTCATAGTAGACTTGACTACTGGTCATGAAATGCTTTCTCTAATGGATGGATTTTTTGGGTACAATCAGATAATGATAGCAGAAGAAGATCAACATAAAACTACTTTCACTTGTTCGTGGGACACCTATTGTTGGTGTGTCATGTCATTTGGTCTTAAAAATGTAGGTGTAACCTATAAAAGAGCAATGACAGTGATATTCCACGACCTCTTTCATCACATCATGGATGACTATGTTGATGACATACTAGCAAAGTCTTCTAGGGCCGATCACATACAGGTTCTAGGAAAAATCTTTGACAGGCTTGAAAAATATCAAGTAAGACTCAATCCAAAGAAATGTGTCTTCGGGGTAACATTAGGAAAACTATTGGGATACATTGTATCTCGTAGAGGCATTGAAGTGGATCCGATAAAAGTCAAGGCTATAGTAGAAATGCCTCCACCAAAGAACCTAAAAGCACTAAGGAGCCTTCAAGGAAGGTTACAGTCTATTAGGCATTTCATCTCACAGCTAGCAGATAAATGTCAACCATTTCAACACTTTCTTCGCAAGGATGTCTCATTTTGATGGGATGATAAGTGTCAAGTAGCATTTGATCATCTCAAAGAATATATAGCTACACCTCCTATCTTGGTACCACTAGTTGCCGATAAACCTTTGATATTATACATCACAACTACAACAGCAGCCCTAGGGGCTCTTCTAGCCCAACATGATGAGTTAGGAAAAGAGCATACAATCTATTATATCAGTAGAACCTTGGTGGATTATGAACTCAATTATTCACCTATGGAAAGAGCTTGTTTAGCCTTAGTGTTTGCTTCCCAAAAGCTGCGGCATTACATGCTAAACCAACACACAAATCTAATAGCCAAAATTGATCCATTAAAGTATCTACTAGAAAAAGCAGCTCTCATAGGCAGACTAGCTAAATGGATCATGATCCTTAGTGAGTTTGACATTGAGTATGTGGATCGTAAAGCAATCAAGGGATAAGCCCTAACAGATCAACTAGAAGAAGCACCTATGATAGACATACATCCTATGGTCTCTGACTTTCCAAATGAGAATCTCTTCACTCTTGCTACCTTATAATGTGGAAGTTGTATTTTGATGGTTCCTACACACAACATGGATTAGGGGCTGGCATCCTTTTTATCACACCTCAAAATGGCTATATCCAAAAGTCATATCGTCTTGCCTTTCTTTGTACTAACAACATAGCTGAGTATAAAGCACTCCTCATAGGTCTCAATATAGCAGTCCAACAGGACATCAAAGAACTACAGGTATATGGAGACTCACAACTAGTCATTTGACAAGTCATTGATGAGTACCAAACAAAAGATGAAAAATTGGTCCCCTACAAGCAACTAGTGGATGCCTACAAACCACACTTTTCTAGCATCACATTTGAGTAGATTCCAAGAGAGCATAACAAAGATGCAGATTATATGGATTCGGTAGGGTCACTTATTGACATCCTTGTAAACACCCAGAAATGTGAATTCTTGATCGAGCAATTGTTGATACCATCTGTCGATGTTCCAACTACTAAAATCATCTACAAACTTGTTGGTCCCAATTCCCCATGGTACAAAGATATCTATGAATACCTTAAACATAGAACCTTTCCCTTTGAACTATTTGCCACCCAACATAAAACCTTTATCCATCAATCCTCCCGTTACACCATTCTACGTGATACATTATATCGCCGAGTCTCGATGGTATCCTCTTACAATGTCTTAACACAGAAGAAGCTGACGCTACCTTATGAGATATACACGAAGGTGTCTGTGGCATAGATTCTACCAGTCCCAATCTCGCTAAGAAGATACTCCACACAGGGTATTATTGGCCAACTATAGAACAAGATGCTTTACAATTTACTAAGAAGTGTCTACAATGCTAGCAGCATGGAGATTTGATTCACGCACCAGCTCATGAACTACAACCTGTGACTACCCCATGGCCTTTTTCTCAATGGGGTCTCAACCCCATAAGACAAATCCACCCATCCTCATCTAATGGCCACAAATTCATCATTACCACCATTGAATACTTCACGAAGTGGGTTAAAGCCATTCCCATGACCTTTATCATGCATAAGCAAATAGCCAAGTTTATCCTTAACTACCTCATTTGCCGATATGGTATCCCCCAAGCCATTGTCATTGATAATGGGAAACCATTCAAAAATCAAGATGTTTGTGCCTTGTGCACACAATACAATATCCAACATCACTTTTCCACTCCCTACTATCCACAGAGTAATAGCCAAGACAAGGCTTCCAACAAAACCATTCTCAAAATCCTTAATAAAATAGTCAATGAAGCTGGTCGTGATTGGCACCTGCAACTCAATCCCACCCTATGGGCCTACCACACTAGTATCAGAACACCAACTAGTGCCACACCCTATGCCTTGGTCTATGGCTTTGAAGCCAGTTTACCTATAGAGGTCGAGATCCCATCCCTCAGTATCCATGCAGCACCTAATTGATGGAGAGGAGTATCGCACTCCCAGATTAGCTGAGCAAGAACTACTAGATGAGAGGCACCTTGCTGCGCTTAATCATCTCCATGTCTATCAAAACTACCTCTGGCATAATTATAACAAGAAAATCAAAGAAAGATGATTTCAAGTTGGTGATCTTGTCTTAAAAGAAAATCAGAGAAATCAAATAGATCGAGAAAAGAAGGGCAAGTTCAAGCCTAACTGGTTAGGGTCCTTTATTGTCACAACAACATATGGATCAGGAGCTTATACTTTAGCAACACCTGAAGGAATTCCTCTAGATGAGCCACTCAACAATGTTCATCTCAAGAAGTTTTATGCCTGATTCTCAGAGTATCCATGTCAAAATATTAAAAAAAACAACAACAAAAAACAAAAAAAACAAAAACAAAAACAATCCATCCTATGGTGAAAACCTAGCAAACAAGTGCTATGTGTAGAGTCAGCATCCATCATCTATCAAGTTTTTGGTTCATTCCATGTCTCTTTCACAACAAACTTCATCCATCCATCCATAATAAAACCATTGACCTTGTTTACATGTCCATCTCCCTATCTAGAATAGCTTGGAAATTTGTCAATGTCCATCGTCGTCATCCCACGTCTTGATCTATGTCAATAGTTATCACTGTCTTGTCCTAGGTCAAACTTTCTATGTCTTCTCCATCATCCATGGTTATCCTATGTTAGTCAACCATAACAACACCTCTACAGAATGGGGGCAACTCTTTCCTTAACCTAGGTCTAGGAATGGATCCTTGTTCGTGGTTCACAACAACTCAAACACTTTAAAGAAACAACAACAAAAAACACATCAACCTTCCAAACAAAAACAAAACACTTCATCAACAAACAAATACATGACAACACAAACACACCAAACCAAACCAATCACCCATATCAACTGTCTTATACAGATTGTCACATGCTCGAAACCAAACCAATCATCTTATACAAGGTGTTTCATTTCCTGAAACTAGACATTATCCTTTCAACAGATCAACACCCTTTAACAGACACATCATTCCTACAATAAGGCTATTATCTATCCCAACACTATTTTACATCATCACACCAAACCAAAACTACATATTGTCTCATCTCAATCTTAAGGTACCTTGATCCCATGGATATGGGTATGTAGGCAGTCTGGAATACGAAGGAAGTATCTAGTACTCAGGTACATAAGATATCATCATTTCCCCAACCCAGTAAAACACCTTGACACCATTCATCACTCTACCTAGAACTACATATTATCACTTTCATCTTTCATTGTAATGTGCCTTGATCCCATGGTTACAGGATATGTAGGCAATCTGGAATACAAAGGAACTATCCAATACTCAGGCACATACGATTCATCATTCTTCACCCATTTCAACCCATTGACATGTCATCTTTCTAGTCTTCCATTTATCAAAATCCACTCACCTCGACTTGACTAACTCAAGCAGTAAAACAACAAACAAACGTATCCTTACAAAGCAAAAGTCCTTAACAAACCTGAAGCAAAGAAACTTACTTACAGAGCCATATGTTGTCCTACATATTGATTGCCAACATCAGCTAAATCAATCTCAACCAAGCAACAAATCAACACACTTTTATTATACAGAATGTTCCATGATCGAAACTAGACTAGGTGTCTTATACAACATGTTTCATTTCCTAAAACTAGGCATTATCCTTTCAACAGATAACACCGTTTAATAGACACATCGTTCCTACGATAAGGCTGTTATCTACCTAACCAATCCAATCTATCCTGAGCAACCTCTTTGGCAAGAGAAATGTTGGCTGTATGTTTACTTTGTAAGCCAGTCAATTTACTTTTTGGTTTATCTTTTGTTCCTTTTTCCATTACCAATTCAAGACTACCTTGATTTATCTATATCTTGGTATGTTGCGATGCAGTACAGATTGGGGGCATAGTCATTGCTTTTGTGTGCTGTGTTTGAGGAATGATTTTTAGTATCTTTCTTAGCAACATATTTATCTTGTGTGAGTGTTACAACCTAGCATATTACATATTAATATACTTCTTGCATTTATGTATTGAAGTTTATTTTATGTTCAAGACTATGGGTCATTCACATGTCCAACAAGGTTATATTAAGTCTAAGCGATCTAAGTTCAAATCGCTTGCTTGCAGAGTCAATGTCCACACACTTAGATATCACAGCACCTTGGTCTTTTATACCTTGGCTGCAAACTATCCATGTGCTATATGAAAAATAAGGATTGCTCTTTATAAACATTTGTGAAACTGTTGCAACAAGCTCATCCATTTAACCATCCATTTTTCCAAATCATCATATAGTGTTTCAAGCAAAGATCAATCAATAGTCTTTCTCTCATGTTCTCTTCTCTACTTTCTTATATCCAACCTCGTCTATCTCAACCACACTCTTCTAGTTGAGCATCAACCCTATTCTTATGTCATTTCCCTATCTTTCCTCTCGAGGGGGCATCCTATGCCAAGTACACAGGGGCAGCTAGCTACACTGGGGCATCAAATATTGTATCATGTCTTCAACAATCATTTTCTTTGAAGCAACACTATAAATTGCATTGCATCAAAGAGGGGCAAAATGTAGACACCCTAAAATGACCATGTCTTCGAATCACTTACATTTCATCAAATCACCTACTTTCAACATTAATTAAATAATCTAATTATTTAATTAATTTCATCAAAATCATCAAATTCTTCCAAAACTCCAAAATTTGACATTAATTGAATAAATTCTATTTATTTAATTAATTTAAATCAAAGTTAACTTTATTCTTCCACAATTAAATAATTTTAATTATTTAATTAAATCAATTGTTCTTCCAAATTTAAATAAATCATGCAAATTTATTTAAATTATCTCAATCTCTAAAAATAAAATATAATCAAATATTTTATTTATTCCTCTAATCTTCCACAAACAATTAAATAAATTTATTTATTTAATTTCCTCAATTATCTTCCAAATCCTCTAAAAATAAATCTTGTTCATCATGCACACAAAATTAAATAATTTATTATTTAATTTATCTCAAATCATGCAAAAAGCAAATTACAAGTTGAGTTAATTGACTTAATCAATCTTGTTTTTATCAACAACTCTTAAATTAGAAAAAAAAGTATTCTAATTTATGAAATCAAATCCTATCTCCATCAAATCAAGCAATTAACTCAAACAAAAATATCTTTTTGTGTGACACATGTCAAGTGCACATTCATCATGAAGTCTAGATTTATCTCAACCTTTGATTCTATTGAATTATCTGGACCGTTGATTGATCTTTATTGAAACCTATATAAACCCCCCCATCTCCATAACAAATCCTCTTCAATCATTTATTCTCAGGCATCCTTTACAGTACATTGAGCATACATCGCATTGTTGAACACCCTTGAGCACTTTGAGCACAAACACAATCTACATCCGCTTGTTGCAAACATAGTTTCGCAATCTATGAAGCAATCTATATTTGACCAAAAGATCCAAACAATCTAGGTGATAGCTTCTTTCTTCATAATTTGATTTATTCATTGATTTGGTTATTGCTTAGATAGATCTTTTGATGTTATGGGTAAATGATTTGTTATTATCATTACTTTGTGATCTTATCATTCAACCTCTCAATTTTTCCTATACACATTCTAGCATGCCTGGTGGGACCCACTAATCGCTCTTTTTCTTTAAAGAAATTAATTTTTTTGAAGTACAATACAGAACAATGCACACCAACATAGAAAAGCACCTTTGGTTGAGCAGTACAACATTTTTTTGTGATCCTACAACACCTTTGGTAGAACAGTATCATGCTTTTGGTATAATAGTAAAGCACACTTGGTATAACAATATAGCGCACTTGGTATAATAGTAAAGTGCACTTGGCATAATAGTACAATGCTTTTGGCTAGGATAACAGGCTTGCAAACTTCAAAACCCCATAAATTTCTCAAAACTTAATGAAATTCGATGCTTTTTTATTATATTGCATAGAAAATCATAAGGAATCTTAAGGAATCATAAGCCTTAAATGTGCTATTAAGGCCCTTGGTTTTGGTGAAAATAAGAAAAATAACTTGTAGGATCTTGCTACACTTACTGGTGGATAGGTTAGGTTTATGTTTCTATGTATCTACTCTCTTTTTTATCTTTGGAGTTTCTTGTTTGTTATGCAAGTTTGGCTTCTTCATGTGACACCTATTGAACCAAATTTGTTTCTCAATTGAGTTAGTTTGCATGTATTTTGCCAATTTATTTTGTCCACTTCTCAAGGAAAAGTATTTATGGCTAGTAGTTATCTTCACGTCATATCAGAGGATCTTGGTATGAAGCTTGATAAAGTAGAATTTGGCATGCTTGGAACAACTAAGAAGGTAGGTAAACATAGTAGTATCCTTGTATATAGGTGTATATAATGTTGCTGTCATCCATGGACAAGGTTTTTGTTGTGTTGTTACTCAAATTCTTTTTGTCATTTTAACATTTTGTTGTATGATAAGATTAGTTCTTTATTCTAGGTGACTATCTCTAAGGATGATACTATAATTCTTGATGGAGGTGGTGACAAAAAAAAAGTTGAAGAGAGATGTGAGCAGGTGATTTTTACTAGAGTGAATCATGATAATATTTTTGCAACACTATAATGCTTGGTGACAATAGAGTTGATAAGAGATTTGTGTTGGTATGCTTGGCATGGCTGACAAAGTATTTGGTCACAGATCTGTACTAATATTGAAGCAAGTACATCTAATTGTGACAAAGAAAAGCTCCAAGAGAGGTTGGCCAATCTATCAGGAGGAGTTGCTATTCTCAAGGTTTAACTTATAATCAAACTATGATCAGTTGTCTAAAGATAATTTTCAATATTTTCAAATTAGGATGATACATTGTATCTAGATTTTTTTTATGGTCTTTTTTATTTAATTTAGATTGGAGGAGCCAATGAGCTTTAAGTTGGAGAGAAAAGAGATAGTCACTGATGCATTGAATGCAACAAAGGCAGCAATAGAGAAGGGCATTTTACCAGGTAAACAAATTTGCAAATATCATTAGAGCATTAAGATTGTAATATTTTTGTTAGGAAGGTTATAGCTCTGTGCTTACTGGAAGAAACATTCCAGGTGGTGGTGTTTCTCTTCTCTATGCAACAAAAGATCTTGATATTGTTGCAAGTATGTGCCTAATTGGCGTTGTCATTGATGTCAACATATCCTTGTTGTCATTAGTATCAATTGTATCTTATTCTATTACTTGTTTAGAAGAATTGTATGTTAAGGATATTGAGAAAATTAGCCTCTCCGGAAGAAAGTAGTGAGCTACAGAGAAGTGCAATATAGACACTGAGTTGTATGCTAAAGAACACTCTGGTAAACTACTCGACATTTATTTCTGTTTGAAGGTTATGGTCTGCAGATTGGAAGTAAGTTAGAGGTATGACTAAGGATGCTTCATTTCAAGTTTGAAGCCTCTGCATGAAGATCTGAGTGAGTTGTGTTCACCAGAGTGAAACCTACTTTTTCTATAACTTTAGTTGGAACGGGAAGAAAGTATTCTGCTTCACATTCCTTTGCAATAAATTATTTTTCTCTGTGGTTCTAGAAGGAAGTCTGGGATGATGATAAGTGTCTTCAGTTGCAATGGTTCATGGTTTGGTGATCCGTAAGCTATCTTTCTTTTATGACAGTTGGAGACAGTGAAGTTCATGTGTTCCAGTGAGAAGATTCCTATGGATAAAGTGGTTAAGGTTCGTGCAGTTGCTCCTAATGATTATAACATGCTTGTGGATGTCTCCTAATCATGTTCCTATCTGGACTTTGGTCTGTGTTAATAAATTAAGATTGTGTTTGAAGATTGTTCCCAGATAATGTAGGGTGTAACTAGTCTTGGCCGACCTGGTTAATCCCAGTGATTGTGGAGATCTCTAGAAGATTGTGGAGATCTCTGGAAGATTGTGGAAGCGTGTTGTGGCATGGAAGGTCATGTTTGAGTCCCATCTAGTGTATGGTATGATCTACATTTCATTTCCTTTGCACAATTTTGTAATAGGTCAAGACCTATTTTGTAAATGTTTGTAATACCGACCTTGGAGATTGTTCTAATGGTTGATGATTGTTTTGTTGACCTTAATGATCATTCCAACATTGATGTAGTGTATAAATATGTGTAGTTGAGTCATGGAAAAAGTGTCCTTGAGCAAAAATGGAAAGATATTAAGAAAGGTCTAAAAGGCAGAGTAGAGAAGAGGAAGAGGAAAGAAGAGGAAGAGCAAAATAGAGGTAGAGCAAAGTAGAGGAATTATTGTACTTTAATCATAGACATAAGAAGGTGTTGATCATGGCAGAAAGCTTGGTAGTGAGCTGCCAGTAGGGTTTAACAACCCTTAGGGTTTAATAGCCCTTATTGTAATCTTGCTAGGTTTAGGGTTGAGGTAGTGAGTGTGCTAGACCCAATTGATCTTCATGGCAGTAAGCCAGTATGTTTAGGCACGTGGAGTGACCAAGGCTGAACATCATTATTTTAAGATTGCAATATATATTTTGAGCTAATCCACTCCATGGTTTTTCCCCACATTGGGGTTTTCCATGTAAAATCTAGTGTCTCTTGTGTTTGATGTTATCTCTATGGTTAAGTTTTTGATTTCATGTATTCATTGTTAAATCATAATAATTGTTGATAAGTGATTGATGTTTAATTGTAGTAAGTGTTTAAGTTTTTGGGACAACTAATTCACCCCCCCTCTCAGTTGTTTGGCGCATATCAACAATTGGTATCAGATCCATGTCCCTTTGGAAAGAGTCTAACAACTTGAGGGAGATCCTAATGGAAAGAAAATAGATGCTCTCTGATGCACCTAAATGCACATCAAGAGATATCAAGAATATATTGTCCAAGGAAGCGATTCATGAAGAACAAAATGTCAACCATCAAAGATGCTCTGAAGCTTGTACTAGTGATGAAGACTGTTGGGTTATTGATAGTAGCTGCTCAAACCACATGATTGGTGACAGAAGTAAGTTTGTTAGTCTAGAAGAATACAATGAAGGGCTAGTCAGGTTCAGAGATGACTATACTGCTAAAGTTTACAGAATAGGATCAACAAATTTTGGCAACAGATAAATTTTTGAAGATGTTCTTTATATATAAAGTTTGAAACAAAATCTCTTAAGTGCCAGATGGTTATGCAGGAAGGGATTCAAGTTTGTGTTTGAAAATGATTCTCTTGAAATCAAAGAAAAATCTAGAGCTACAATAGCAATTGCAAAAAGAACAGAAAAGAATCTCTATCATCTCAGAAAAAAAGTGACTTTCTTGGATACACATCTTAGACCAATAAAAGTTGGGTTTGGCATAGAAGACTTTGCCATACAAACCTTGATGATTTAAAAAACTTAGTTCAGATTGTGAAGGACCTACCAGAGATTGATTATTCAAGCAACAACAGTTGCAAGAAATGCCAAAGATTGTCAAGAAAAGCATGGCAAGACAAAGAAAAATTCTCCACTGAAAGATTGGAATTGATTCATGCAAACTTCTGTGGTCCTACAAGAATACCAAGCCTCCATGGTCACAAGTACTTTATGTTTTTTATTAATGATTTTTCTAGAATGACTTGGGTTGGTTTCTTAAAGGATAAAATAGAGATTCTAGAGGTACTCAAAATTTAATGAAACCCTTGAAAATAAGCTAAGCATGGACATCAAAGCGCTAAGAATTGGCAAAGAAGAACTTATCTCTAATGATTTCAATATATTTTGTGAAACCTATGGGATAGAAAAATACCTCTCTGCAAAAATTAAGATAATGGAAGAAGCAAGTAGAACTATTCAGGAGAATGCAAAATTAATGATGGAAGAAGTAAATTTACCAGATGTATTTTCAAAGGAGGCAATTCAAACCATTGTCTATACATTAAATAGAGTTCAGGTAACAACCAAAGAAGGAAAGACCCCTGCTGAGTTATGGTATGGATCAATACCCACTGTGAAGTATTTTAAATTCTTTGGAAGCAAATGCCTCATCAGAATGGAAAAGGACAGTGCTAAGTATGAGGAAGGCATTTTTTGGATACTCATCCTAGACCAAAGCCTACCAGTGTTACAACAATAGATTGGGAAGGATTGTGGAAAGTACAAATGTTAAGGTTAATGAGAACATCCAAGAGAATTTAGTCTCAACCAACAAGGATTTGTAAATTGAAGAACAAGAAGGTTCCCATACCACCAAATGTGATGTGGAAGATCACAAAGCTGATGTGAATCAAATGAATATGTGCTTAATTGCCAATATTGATAGAGATAACTCAAGAACTGTGGGTGAAGACATGGATTTGAAAGAAGATTTAAGAAGGCAAATCAGGTAGTTGCAGCAAACTCTAAAATAGAACAATGAAGAAAAGACAAAAATTGAGAACTGTTTGAAAGACAAAATTAAAGACTGCATGAAGCTTGAAGTTTAAAGACTTGAAAGCTAATCTGAAACATGTACGGGCTCAAAGAGATCAATTCAATGTGAGTGCTGCCAGATATGATAGGCCAATAGCATAACAAAAAGATGATGATGACAGAGAAGGCATAACATTTGGAAAAGACAAAGGATTCAGAACAAGTTAGGAAGAGGACAAGATTAGATGGACTCAGAATCAAAGAAGCAGAAGACTATCAATTAGACAGCTAAATGCTCAAAGGTACTCTTCTTTCAATGGTTACTGTAATTTATGTAACAGATTTGGTCACAAGGCTAATTAGTGTAGAAATAGGGTGAATCAAAATACCCCATCATTCTCTAGTCAGAATTCCATTAGATGTTATGCTTACCACAGAATGGGACATAGAGCTAATGAGTGTAGAAGCCAAGTGAGAAAAGGCTATGGGACAAATAGGACAATGGAATCCTTCAGTGGCTATTGTTATGCATACAATAATTTTAGGCATGAGGCTAACCTAGGCAAGTCAAGGATAAATGGAAGAAACATTGATCAGAAAAATACTATGTGCTTCAATGGAACAAGCCTGGACATATTGCAAAATATTGTAGAAACAAGAAGAAGGATAACCAATCAAAATCAAGGGAACTAGTTGAAAAAGTTGATCTAGCACAAATCAAGGAAGAGATGAACAAGGTTTGGGTTAGGAAGGAAACAAATAAAGAAAGAGATGAGTTTGCTCCAGGCTCTAGAGCAACTACTTCCTCTGGGAAGTAATTGTGAAACATGGCTTAGTGGGGAGCCATATTGAAGATTCTAAATCCCCCAGCTAGATAGCTAGTGCTGAGATCTGGCACAAAGATATATGTTGTGGCAGTCTTCTTGGAAGGATACTGATTCAGAAATGACTAAGTATGAGCAGTATACAAACTAAGTGATAGAAATTGGATTAGTATGCCTCCGTAGTTGAATATCATTATATAGATATTTGGTGAACATATTTCCTAGTGTTCAAGTTCTAAAGTCACATGGTGAATTCTCTAAGCCTGGATAAATAGAGTTAAGCCTAAAATAGTGTAAAGCATCTGAGTATTTTGGTCCGCATTTTTCAGCTATTGAGTATTTTGATTTGCGGTTCTAAAGGTATGTTAAGAGGTCAATGATGATTGTTGGATATTAATTATAGAGTCTCATATGGTCTGCATTGGAAGTTATGATGTGACAGATGAATTGGTTAAGTATGTACTTAAGAGACAAGCTGACAGGTCATGAATTTTGGCTAAGTATCTAACAAATAAAATCAAGAGACAAGGTTTTGGTATTTTGGTCTGCTTGGGTCCGTTGTTGAAGATAATGCTCTGTAGTTTTAGCATTTGGTTATTGATCAATTATTACATCTACATCTATAAGTTTTTCTGATCTTGATAATTGGCTTGAGATTAATGAGCAACAGAAGTTTAGGATTTTTTTTAGTACATAGCGGTTTTCTTTGGAAATAGATGAGGCAAGGCTGTGTGTAAAAGGCACTCACAAGTGGAAAATATAGCTTTGGTGGCACAAATGGAGGCTATTAAGTTGTTTCTAGCTTTTGTAGCACATAAGGACTTCAAATCAGATGTGAAGACTGCCTGCCTGAATGCCAGGTTGAAGAAGACATCATTTCAACTAGACTAATGATAAGGGAAGCTTACAGACTGAGTCAAGTCTGAAGCTTTGAGAAGACAAGATATGTTACTCTAGAAGTGATAACATGTGAAGGTTCAATATGAGATAGATACGGTCTTATGTGTACTCTTAAGGGGAGAAAAGTTAGAACAATAGAAGGAAAAAGTGTAACAGTGCAAGTAGTAATCAAAGATGGTTGTTGAAGTCAAAAGGATTATGAAGTTATCTCTCAGGGGAAGTAGGTAGATGATGCTTCTGATAATGAATAGTAAGTATTGCAGTGCTACTGACAGAGGAAGTAGTGCAATAGAAGTAAGATCCTAAGGTGAGAATTAACAAACCAAGAAGGAGAGAACTTCACATGAAGAACCAAAGTTACAGTCAAGGAAAGCATCAAGTAAGGGGGAACACTCAGTTGAAGAAAGTTTAGAATAGAGATTGGCTCAGAGTAGAAGAGTGCAAGTATGTGCCCTTTGCCATTGATCTCAAAGGGGGAGAGAAGTCATGTGAAAAACTTAGAGTGCAGATGTGTAAGAGAAAGGGGGATAATTTTGGAGAAAGAAAGAGTGTAGGTGTGTAAAGAGAAAGGGGGAGAATCTTGTATTGATGGTTGTTGCAGTTTTTCACATCATATGTTGCCATCAATGACAAAGGGGGAGATTGTTACAAGTATGTGCCTAATCGGTGTTGTCATTGATGTCAACATATTCTTGTTATCATTTGTTTCAACTATATCTTATTCTATTACTTGTTTAGAAGACTTGTATGTTAAGGATATTGAGAAAATTAGCCTCTCTGAAAGAAACTAGTAAGCTACAGAGAAGTGCAGTACAAACAGTGAGTTCTATGTTGAAGAACACTTTGATAAACTACACATTTATTTCTATTTGAAGGTTGTGGCCTGTGGATTGGAAGTAAGTTAGAGGTATGACTAAGGATGCTGCATTCCAGGTTTGAAGCTTCCGCATGAAGATCTGAGTGAGTTGTGTTCACCAGAGTGAAACCCATTTTTTTGTAAGTTCAGGTGGGTCAGGAAGAAAGTATTCTACTCTGCATTCCTCCACAATAAAGTATTTTTCTCTATGGTTCTAGAAGGAAGTCTAAGATGATGATAAGTGCCTTCAGTTGCAATGGTTCGTGGTTTGGTGGTCTGCAATCTTTCTTTTATGACAGTTGAAGACAGTGAAGTTCATGTGTTCCGGTGAGAAGATTCCTATGGATAAAGTGGTTAAGGTTCGTGCAGTTTCTCCTAATGATTATAACATGCTTGTGGATGTCTCCTAATCATGTTCCTATCTGGACTTTGGTCTGTGTTAAGAAATTGTGATTGTGTTTGAAGATTGTTCCCAGATAATGTAGCGTGTAACTAGTCTTGGTTGACCTGGTTAATCCCAGTGATTGCGGAGATCTCTAGAAGATTGTGGAAGCATGTTGTGGTGTGGAAGATCATGTTTGAGTCCTAGCTAAGGCATGGCGTTATCCACATTTCATTTCCTTTGCACAATGTTGTAATAGGTCAGGACCTATTTTGTAAATGTTTGTAATACCGACCTTGGAGATTGTTCCAATGGTTGATGATTGTGATGCTAACCTTGATGATCATTCCAAGGTTGATGTAGTGTATAAATACCTATAGTTGAGTAGTGGAAAAAGTGTCCTTGAGCGAAAATGGAAAGATATTAAGAAAGGTCCAAAATGCAGAGCAAAGAAGAGGAAGAGTAGAATAGAGGCAGAGCAAAGTAGAGGAATTATTGTACTTCAATCATAGACATAAGAAGGTGTTGATTGTGGCAGAAAGCCTAGTAGTGAGCCACCAGTAGGGTTTAACATCCCTCAGGGTTTAATAGCCCATATTGTAATCTTGCTAGGTTTAGGGTTGAGGCAGTGAGTCTGCTAGACCTAGTTGATCTTCATGGCAGTAAGCCAGTATGTTTAGGCCCGTGGAGTGACCAAGCCTAAACATAATTATTTCAAGATTGCAATATATATTGAGAGCTAATCCTCTCTGTGGTTTTTCCCCCACCTTGGGGTTTTCCACATAAAATCTGGTGTCTCTTGTGATTGATGTTATCTATGTGGTTAAGTTTCTGATTTCATGCATTCATTGTTAAATCATAATAATTGTGGTAAGTGTTTAAGTTTTTGGGACAACTGATTCACCCCCCCTCTCAGTTGTCTGGTGAATATCAATAGATACAATTCCTACATCCAACTTTGACCAGAAGATTGGAGTTCAGATAATTCAAAATGCATTGAAGGTATAAATTACTAACCTAGACTTCCTTTTGTTTATGTCTAGAAATAGGCTTTATCTTAGTGTTTAATCATTCAGTTTTTCTAATTTTTGAAGTCTCCTATACATATAATTGCTTCCAATGCTAGTGTCAAGGGTGTTGTTGTAGCGGGAAAACTACTGGAACAAGAGAATCTTGATTATGGCTATGATGCTACTAAAGGTGCACTTAGAATATGAGCATATTATGTTCTTAGTACTTAACATTATAAAGTTTGATGATATTTGAAATTGATGATGTTTTTACTAAATTGATAATACTCCTTTAGTTGTTGGTTAGTTGCTTGATGATGATTGTCCCGAGGACTTCATCAAAGGTCTTATTCTTTCTATTCATTCTCTCCTTCTTGTTGATCCACTTGTTGAAGAATGCAAGAAAAAGGTAATGTATAAAATCTCTAAAGCTATTTTTTAATTTCCATAAGGTGTATATTAAGCTAATAGTTCTTGTTTTGTCTTTGTTTATTCCAGGAACTAGCTTCGATTGTTGACACAATTTTTAGAGCATCTTGTGAGTGAAGGAAGTCAGGATGTACATAGGACCCTTAGGATTCATGTATGGGATGAGATATAGGACCCTTAGGCTTCATTTTTTAAGTAGTTATTTTATGTTTTGGAGCTTTATAATAAAAAATAAAGCATTGTAACTCAGTTTTCTCAGTCACAGCACTAAGAAACACACTTTGTAACACATTTTTCAAAGCAAAGACACATATTTAAGTCTTGTATCTGCTGTAAGAACACTTTTTCTCAATAAAATTTTAGTATTTTGCCTTCTTAATAGTTGTTTCATTATGTGTAAATGAATGATTGATTATGTTTTTCTGTGTTTTATGTTTAAACCTCGAAAGCATTGTCTCATTTCTAGCACTTTTAGGTAGAAATCAGTGAATAAAAATAATTAAATAAACTACCAATGACTAAATATACTACCAATTGATAGAGTAGTGAATAAATATGACTAAATATAATGATTATACAATTAATAAACAATGTATCAATATACTAATAGTTGACAGAAATCAGTGAACAAAAACAATTAAATAAACTACCAAATTGATCAACATGATGATTAAAATTAATGACTAAATACACTACCAATGGACAGAAATCAGTGAATAAAAAATGACTAAATAAGTGACTAGTTTACAACAATCAATGACCAAATATACTACCATCAATCAAAACAACCAATAAATGACTAAAAATGGTTTAGTCATCAATTCGGTCATGTTATAAATGACTGGCAATAAACTACTAATAGTTACGCGACCATGTTTAGTCATTTATATGAAGTTTTTAGTAGTTTTTTAATCATATATTGTTGTTTCTATACTAGTGGGGGAGAGAGATAGAGAGAGAGAGAGAGAGAGAGGTCCAGGGAGGGAGGGAGAGAGGGAGGAGAGAGATAGAGAGATAGAGAGGGAGGATAGAGAGATAAAGAGATAGATGGAAAGATAGAAAGAGATATATATATATATATATATATATAGAGAGAGAGAGAGAGAGAGAGAGAGAGAGAGATACATGGAGAAATAGATAGAGATATAGAGAGGGAGAAAAAGAGGGAGAGATAGAGACAAGGGGATAGAGATAGAGAGATAACATTAGAGAGGGGAAATATAGAGGAGAGATAGAGAGGGAGAGAGATAGATATATAGAGTTGGAGAGAGGGAGACATAGATGGATAGAGAGGGAGAGGAAGGGAGAGAGACAGAGAGGGGAAGAGATAGAAAGAGATGGTATACTACCAAATTGATCAATCAAAACAACTAATAAATGACTAAAAATGGTTTAGTCATCAATTCGGTCACGTTATAAATGACTGGCAATAAACTACTAATGGTTACGTGACCATGTTTAGTCATTTATATGTAGTTTTTAGTAGTTTTTTAATCATATATTGTTGTTTTTGTGAAGGGAAAATTGGATTCATATGAATAATCAATAATATCAAATATCAAGATACCTAAAACTCAATGAAATGGTGAACAAAGGAGATTCAATCAAAACAATGAACAAAACAATAAAGCAAATCTCCTTAATTCGTAGCTTCCATTGATTGCCTATCACAATCGATCTTGCATGTATGAAATAGGGCCCTCAAAGAGTGCACTTCTTTTCTATGCTTCAAGAATGTCAATTGAGAATGGCTATGTTAATATCACCATGAAGATGAGCTTCACAACGATGGTAGTAGTGCGTAGTAACGAATGTGATCACAAGCAATGAAGGAATTGGTGCCAAAGGCACACTATAATTCCTACAGAGTAACAATACTTAAAGCTTGGATGATTGAAATGGAAGAAGAGGGTTAAATTTATAGACTTGAGAGAATGAAGATCAACTGTATAGACAGAATGAGAAGATCAACGATTGAGAATAGTTGAGAAATGTGCAACGAATAAGAAGAGGACATGTGTCTTTCTTTCTTTTGTATGAGAGGAGTTTGGTAAGAATAGAAGAATGAGTTAAAGCAATTAAAAGAATTTAATAATCAGTTAAGTGATTTAAAACAAGAAGAATAGATTTGCATGAGAATAAGAAGATATTTTGCTTTATTAAATATTAGGAATATTTAATTGCATGTGCACAAAGCTTGAATTATATTTAGAGATAACTCAATTTAGAAGAAAAAGCAACTTAAATAAATAATTGATTTATTTAAATTTAGAGAAGATATTATTGGAAGAAATAATTAAATAAATAAATTTATTTAATTGTTGTGCATGATTTGGAAGAATAAATAAAATATTTGATTGTATTTTATTTTTTGAGATTGAGAGAATTTAAATAAATTTGATTTAATTTATTCAAATTTAGAAGAATGATTTGATTTAATTAAATAATTAAGAATTATTTAATTGTTTGGAAGAATTTAATTAAATAAAGGTTTTTATTTAATTTTGACTTTAGAGGAGATAATTAAATATTTTGATATTTAATTAATTTAGAGGAATGTGAATCGAATAAATAAATTTGTTTATTTATTTATTGATAGAAGAATTAGAATGGAATAAATATTAAGAATATTTATTTAGACAGAGTCTTGTCATTTTAAGGTGTATACATTTTGGCCCTCTTTGATGCAATGCAATTTACAACGTTGCCTCAAAGAAATCAATTGTTGAATAATGATACATGCCCCAGTTTGCCCCTAGTACAGGTTATGACGACAGGATGCCCCCTCGGGAGATTGGACAAGAAGAAGACAGAAGGCATGAGACAAACAATCTCATGATGAGAAGAAGGATGAAGAAAGAGCTGAATGACACGCGATGCAAGATAGAATGATAACACACACAAGCAAGTAAGCAAGTATGCACAAATGATACAAGAACAAATAAGGTATTGCCCCTGTCCAGTTGTAAACCAACGATATACTGATAACGATATATGATAGTGTTGTCATGGTCCGGAATGATAGATCCCTAGAGCAACACAAAGGATAGTGTCCGGTTTCAAGAAAATGAAACATGTCATGTAAGACACATGTGTTGGTCTGATTTCGACAATGCAACATCCTGTATAAGACAATTGATTGATTAACTGATCAAGCTGGTTTACGACCAGACAAGGATCAAGACCACTGATTGTGATTGGATCATTTGACAAGATTGACTTGACTTGATTAGTATGGATTAAGAATGGACCCACATTTGGATCACTAGTTAGGTTGACCGGATTGAGAAGAATGGACCACAACGATAGATAGAATATTGATTGATAGAAGAATGACTTGATAGAAGAACTCACAAGCTTTTATTTGTATTGATACTCTTTATTGTTGGATCTTTATTGCATGGGGTACGATATGGATGCTTTGTGGATGTGAATGGTATGGAGTGAGTGGATGTGAATAGTTTTTACTTTTGACATCTTGATGGTGCAAGTATTTTGAAGTGCATATTTCATCATTGGGTATTTTTTTGGTACTTTTTATGAATGTTGTAATTTAATACAAGCATCTAGGTATAATTGAACTGAGATGACCTAAGTATCGTTGACATAGATTTTGATTTAGCAAGTTAATACAAGTATCGAGGTATAATTGAATCAAGATGACCTAAGTATTTCTTATATATCAATAGACAATGATTGCCCCCTTTCATGTTAGACCTTTGATGTCCTCGATGATCTTTTACTGATCATGTCGTTAGACAAGGCTTCGCATTACTAAAGATTGATCCACAAGCAGTAGACAAAGAAAAGAATCATGGCCCCACCATAGCATCTCTAAATTTTGGCATCCTTGAGTAGCATAGAAAGACATGATAACAGAAATCAAGATGCTGTAACCTAACCTGATCACAACGACAAAACACTTTTACATTTAGATGTGTTTGTTTCTTGCCATAATTTAGGTAAAATCATTTAGAGTGCTATAGGTATTTGCTTGTTTTTTCTTTGGATAGGTTGAGGTGATGCATCAAAATTTCTGCTTGAAAGCGGGTTTTGCTTGTGCTTGCTTGCCCTGTGAAAGGTTCTACAATCCTTATTGGTGAGACAAACCCTAAGGGACTGACCTAGTGCCTCGGGGGCTCATTGCTAAATGACCTTGCCTACATGACAATGCAGAGGCAACATAGTTCAGGGTAAACCCTAATGGACCTAGGACCTAGGTGATATAAAGTGGTGCGGACTTAGATAGATAGAAGGACTAGACATGGGGTGGATGGGACAGTGGAGCCTTGGGGATGCATTTAAAGAAATGGCCTTGCCTGTGTGATGACGCAAAGGAACATAGTTCATGGACTTGGACCATGGATGGACTAGAGGATAGATGACAAGAGACGGGACGGATAGGGAAGCCTCAGGGGCGCATTGAAAATGGCCTTGCCTACGTGACGACATAGAGGCAACGTAGTTCATGAACTTCAATGGACCTAAGATACGGATCAGATATGGAACATATAAGATATGACATGGAATAGATATGGGTCAAACAAGACACGATATGGATCAGACAAGACATGATATGGAATAGCTATGGATTAGATATGGAATAGATAAGACATGATATGGAACAGATATGGATCAGACAAGACATGATATGGAACAGATATGGATTAGATATGGATCAAATGATACTGATGACAAGGAAACACCATGGATAGGTAGATGTATGGATGATAAAGAATGGAATGGGTAGGTATGAGGATGGGCAATAATGGATAGAAGGAAACAAGGATGTGATCCCCAAGGACTATGTCACATAAGAATAACATGCCCCATTGTAGGTAGAATACTTAGGATTTTTCATGGCAATGCTTAAGACGATAGGAGGATAATGAAGGATTTCCTTGGTTTAGAGGGATAAGGTATGCGAAGAGACACTTAAAACATTTGTTAACATTGTGCCCCCAATCTTTATCAAGATCAAGAAAAATGGAGGAAAGGAAGATTAGGATGGATAGACTGGATAGTGTAGGTATGCAAAGGATAGGATAGGAAATGGTACGGAAGGAAACTGATAGGAGAAGAGTGATATGCTGATGAGACAAGGTGTCCCCAAGTATAGGTGACATAGAAGATCAACTTACACATAACACCTGTTTGCTAGGTTTCCATCATGGTAATTATCCAAGGCTCCTGTTTGCCAGATTTTCACCATTGGACGAAGGGATTTTTCTTTACTTTTTTCATTTTTTCATTTTTTCATTTTTTTTTTGAATAGGAGAAGGTGGAATATGGAAGAGAGGGACCCAAGTGCCTAATTCCATGAAAGGTGATAGTCCCACTAGAAAGATGTCATCGCATGGACCATGTCAAGTGTTCTCATAGATGTTGGTAGGGGATTGCATGAAAGTGAGATATGGAGAAGGTAGATATTGGATAATGGAAGGTGCGATAGTGGATGATGATGCAAAATACAGAAGGACTTATGCAAAGATGGAAGGAGGGTTTATGCAAAAACATGGACCATAGGATGAGAAAGATATGTAGGATAGTAGTGGAAGGGAGGGGAGATGGAGTTATACAGAAGTGTTGTGGAATGGAAGGGAACCATGACCAACGGTTGCACATACTATGATAAACATTGAAGCTGGTGATGGGAAAGTAGTGTAGGAAGCAATGGAGACTTTTGCTTGTGGATGAATGACTTAGGCATGTAGGGATCCACTTAGACTGAGTATTTTTCTAATTTTTGTTCATCGTGTGGGATGGAAGAATTTGAGACTTTTGGATGGAATGGGAGAAAGTGGATGGTTGAGATTCTTGAGAGGTAGATGCCTCATGTAACTTGAGGGCTTTTTTATTAGGTACCCAAGCCATTTTGTTTTTAGATAGTACCTATGAAGGTATGGGCTTGGGCGTATGCAACTTTTGTGTAGCTTTTGGAGTAATAATTTGTTGGATGCGAACCCACACCTTTTTCAGCTTTGCGTATAGGGTTGTGGGTGTATGCAGCTCTTGAGAAGGATGTTTCTTTGATTCTTGGCTTTTGTATAATAGGTCATGATGACTCTTAGGATTTTTGACTTTATAGGTAGAGGCATCCAGATTTTTATGGTTGAATTCTCTTGAGATGGTGGAAGTGGAGTGGGTGGAAGCTCTTTGTTTAGACAACATGTGCATCTGTTGGTATGGATTGGGATTGTTAGAGGATTTATTGGTGGATGAATAAGGCATTGGAAGAAGTGGTGGTAAAATGCATGGAGGGATGTAAGGAGTTGGAAGTAGTGGAGGTAGATTGGATGGTGGAAGGTGTATGGTCACATGCTTTTGACGATTATAGGATGATGGAGGTGGAATGGTGACATATGTTTTGGGGATATGATGGGTTTGCAATGAAAAGTGGGGGATTTAGGAGTGAAGGAAGTACCAACATCTTGAGATTGTTCACCTTGGGGTGTGTATCCAAGGCCATATGAAGGAGGAGGAACATTGACATGGACGGGCTCCAAAATACCTTGTTCATGAAGGCCTAAGCCTTTACCTTGATAGTTCATATGTTGGAGTATGCGGTGGACAGCAGGATTATGTGTAGGTGGAACACTAGACACAAGTTCCTTATTGGATGAAGAAGGTGGGATAGAGGATAATGGTGGCTGGTGTTCTAAGGAGGAACACTCATGAACGAAGGTGGTAAGACCAAGGATATACGGTGGGGGATTTGCAGCATGGTCGATAATGGATGGTGGAGGAGTATTTTTGGTTTGATCTTCTATGCTTGCTTGGGAGGCAAGTGTCTCATCAAAGGAAGAGGAAGTTGTTGAAGCTTGGATAGGACTAGACGGGGTTATAAGCTTAGGACCATGGAATGCATAAAGTGGGCTAAGAGGATCATATGGTCTACTTGATCATAGATAGGATCTTGATCATAGATGGGATCTTGATCATAGATAGGCTTTAGCGTGATGGAATTAAGGTGCTCTTGTATATGTTCTTCATCAACGATAATATCTTGATCATGGAAAGGATATAGGCCATGGAGAGGTTGGAATTTGATCTCTTGTTCATGTATAGGATCAAGTTGCTCATGGATAGCTTCTTCATCAAAGGTAGTATCTTGATCATAAAAGAGATATAGGTTATGAATGGTTTGAAATTGGATTCCTTGCTCATGTATAGGTATAGGATCATCAAAAAGATAAAGGTTATGCACGGGCTAGATGGGAATGCTCTGATCTTGATTTAGACAAGGAGTTAATGTTTCCACATGCTCTAAAGTGTGCTCTTGACATAGCGCTTGGTGTGCTTGAATTGAAGTGGAGGTAGAGGTCTCTTGGATAGGATTTTGGTCAACAACATGAAGGTGCGGCGGACCTTGACTTTGGTGCATGGTAGGAGGTTCTTCAATATGCTCAAGGGGTTGCAGGTGACATGATGAGGTTAGAGTAATGGACATGCTTGAAGGTTCTTTGATAAGGTCAAGGACTAGAATTTGGGGATATGGTTGACTTTCTGCTAGTAGCCCTTCGATCACATCATTGGTAGGTACATAGGTAGAGGAGTGAGGTAATGGATGAGTGGATTTAGAGTTCTCCATGGTAGGATTAGTATACTTTGGGCCATGTGTTCTAGGAGATGGTGAAGGAGGACTAGTAAATGGAGTGGTATATGTTTTCCAACTTGAGGTGGTGCTTGCCTTGTCAAGAGTATCATGAAGATGAGAAAAGGATGTATGCTTTTGGGGTGAGGTGTAGCTAGTATTGGCCTATTCAACCTATAAGATTGTCATTTCTTGTTGGATCACTTGGAGTTCTTGAGCAATTGCTATACGATCCTGGGGTAAGATATCGAAGTCTAATTGCTCTCATAGGTATTGGAGTTCTTGAGCAATTACTTCTAATTGGTTTGTCATTTCAATAGAAACTGACACAAGACTAAAATGGGTACCTAGAAAACTTGAAATTTTTCTTTGAAAAGATGTGGAAGTACTCACTGTTACACATGCGCAGAACTAGATGCGCAGCAGTAGAGGATATAAGTGTAGAAAGTTGACACAAATGCGCAGTACTAGTGAAAAGAAGATGTTTAGTAATAGGTGATATAAGCACAATAAGTCAGTACAAATGTGTAGCAAGTCAGGACAGATGCGTAGCTTTAGATAACAATTGCACAGTTCTGGTTTTTTCAGTGTTTTTTACAAAATTTTGACAATTTTTCTAATGTTTTTGGTTTCTTTTGTTGCAAGATGGTCTCTTTAACCTGATTTTCTGTAATTATGGTAAGAAGACACAACAAACACAGAGAATGTTTTTATGGTTTTTTATTTTTTTTGTGATTTTTTTGACTCTTTTTTGGACTAAAAAGAAAAGCAAGTACAACCCTAGGTTTCAAAGGATAGTATAAAACTGAATTATCCCTATCTCTATGTGAGGCATCTTTGGGAGGTAATAATCGCCATTCCTTGCACCGGATTATAGGGGTTTTTGGTCTACTAAAATAAGGATGAGTAATAAAGGCAACCGTTCAAGTGGTTATACATGCGGCAACACTACTCTTCATTATGGAGTCTCCCAACCTACAAGGGTTGCGCCTTGGAGGGTTTTGGGGGAGGTTGGTTGTCGGTATAACACAACTGCACTTGTTGTTTGAAGCTTTCACTCCAAACACAATTTATTTATAGTGGCTTGGAAGGGTTTGGCGTCTATCCTGTTACCACTTAGGGTCGTTCCTACTTGGATGAACGGTATCCAAGAGCAGGCCCCTCTAAAGGAAAAACACATGCGAAAATGATATGTCTGGCATTTTGGTCACCCAAGATAGGGGAGAGCATAGGCCTGGTATCATTCCCAAAACACATAAGATAGTGGTTCTTTTCCCCTAGTTAAAATGAGAAAAACTAGATGAGCTATCTACTTGGGCAAGCATAGAATTTTGTTAACTTTGAAGTGATAACAAGATAGCAATGGTCCAATTTTACCAAGATAGCAATGATGAGTTCAATTTTATCCCAGATAGCATGAATTGTTAACTTTGAAGTGAAGATCGAGATAGCAATGGTTCAGTTTTACCCAGATAGCAATGATGAGTTTAATTTTATCCACATAGCACGAATTGTTAACTTTGAAGTGATGGCCGAGATAGCAATGGTTCAATTTTACCTAGATAGCAGTGATGAGTTCAATTTTATCTAGATAGCAATGAGTTGTTGACTTTGAAGTGATAGTTGAGATAGCAATGGTTTAGTTTTACCCAGATAGCAGTGATGAGTTCAATTTTATCTAGATAGCAATGAGTTGTTAACTTTGAAAAGATAGCAATAGCAATGACTCAATGATATGCAAGATAGCAATGATTCAAATTACCACTTTCCTAGTTAAAACTATGTGAGATTTGCATGAGCATCCATTTTACTTTCCTGTTAGAAATTGAAGTGTGAGCTAACAAGTGCAACTATATGAATCTAAACCAGTACCTAGGCTGCAAAATAGATCAAGAGAGTTCCTACAAAAAGACGTCAGTGTTAGCGAAAACTCCAAGGAAACCCTAAAAATCACTGCCTAAAACAGATGTGCCGCTTCAAAGATTAAATGCGCAGAAATAGTGAACAGAAGCCTCGTAATACATATGCACTAAGACAGAGGTCAAAAGTGCTAAAAAATAGAGTATATGCATTGATCTGATGTATGCATTGTCTCAGATGGTAAATACACTGGAACAGTGTCTGTATGCATTGCTGGAATGGATGCGCTGTGACAGGTAACAAATGCGTCAGAACAAACATTGTATGCACTGTAGAAATGTATGTGTCGTGACAAGTAAAAAATGCATGTTAAGATGTATCAGATGCAATGTTTCCTCTTGTGTACGACTTTCTAAAACACAAAAACTCAGTTTTTGGGTTAAATTTAGGGCTAGGCCCCACGGTGGGTGCCAAAAATGTAAGGATAAAAATGGATTCAAATGAATAATCAATAATATCAAATATCAAGATACCCAAAACTCAATGAAATGGTGAACAAAAGAGATTCAACTAAACATTGAACAATAACAAAGCAAACCTCCTTAATTCGTAGCTTCCATTGATCTCATATCACAATTGATCTTGCATGTATGAAATAAGGCCCTCAGAGAGTGCACTTCCTTGTTATGCTTCAAGAATGTCAATTGATAATGGCTATGATAATATCACCATGAAGATGAGCTTCACAACAATGGTAGTAGTGCGTAGTAACGAATGTGATCACAAGCAATGAAGGAATTGGTGTCAAAGGCGTGTTGTAATTCCTGCAGAGTAATGATACTTAAAGCTTGGATGATTGAAATGGAAGAAGAGGGTTCAATTTATAGACTTGAGAGAATGAAGATCAACGGTATAGAGAGAATGAGAAGATCAACGATTGAGAATAGTTGAGAAACGTGCAACGAATAAGAAGAGGACATGTGTCTTGCTTTCTTTTGCATGAGAGGAGTTTGCTAAGAATAGAAGAATGAGTTAAAGAAATTAAAAGAATTTAATAATCAGTTAAGTGATTTAAAACAAGAAGAATAGATTTTCATGAGAATAAGAAGATATTTTGCTTTATTAAATATTAGGAATATTTAATTGCATGTGCACAAAGCTTGAATTATATTTAGAGATAACTCAATTTAGAAGAAAAAGCAACTTAAATAAATAATTGATTTATTTAAATTTAGAGAAGATATTATTGGAAGAAACAATTAAATAATAGGTATCATTTAATTTAGAAGATAAGAAATCTAATTAAATAAATAAATTTATTTAATTGTTGTGCATGATTTGGAAGAATAAATAAAATATTTGATTGTATTTTATTTTTTGAGATTGAGAGAATTTAAATAAATTTGATTTGATTTATTCAAATTTGGAAGAATGATTTGATTTAATTAAATAAGTAAGAATTATTTAATTATTTGGAAGAATTTAATTAAATAAAGGTTTTTATTTAATTTTGACTTTAGAAGAGATAATTAAATATTTTGATATTTAATTAATTTACAGGAATGTGAATCAAATAAACAAATTTGTTTATTTATTTATTGATAGAAGAATTAGAATGGAATAAATATTAAGAATAGTTATTTCAACAGAGTCGTGTCGTTTTTAGGCGTATACATTTTGCCCCTCTTTGATGCAATGCAGTTTACGGCATTGCATTAAAGAAATCGATTGTTGAATAATGATACATACCCTAGTTTGCCCCTGGTACAGGTTATGATGATAGGATGCCCTCTCAGGAGATTGGATAGGAAGAAGGTAGAAGGCATGAGACGGACAATCTCATGATGAGAAGAAGGATGAAGAAAGAGTTGAATGATATGTGATGCAAGATAGAATGATAACACACACAAGAAAGTAAGCAAGTATGTACAAATGATATAAGAACAAACAAGGTATTGCCCCTGTCTAGTTGTAAACCAACGATATACTGATAACGATATACAACAGTGTTGTCATGGTGGGGAACGATAGATCCCTAGAGCAACAAGAAGGATAGTGTCTAGTTTCAAGAAAATGAAACATGTCACATAAGACGCATGTATTGGTCTGATTTCAACAATGCAACATCCTATATAAGACAATTGATTGATTAACTGATCGAGTTGGTTTACAACTAGACAAGGATCATGACCACTGATTGTGATTGGATCATTTGACAAGATTGACTTGACTTGATTGGTATGGATTAAGAATGGACCCACATTTGGATCATTGCTTGGGTTGACTGGATTGAGAAGAATGGATCACAATGATAGATAGAATACTGATTGATAGAAGAATGACTCGATAGAAGAACTCACAAGCTTTTATTTGTATTGATAATCTACATTGTTGGATCTTTATTGCATGGGGTACGGTATGGATGCTTTGTGGATGTGAATGGTTTTTGCTTTTGACATCTTGATGGTGCAAGTATTTTGAAGTGATTATTTCATCATTGGGTAATTTTTTTTGGTACTTTTTCTGAATGTTGTAAGTTAATACAAGCATCTAGGTATAATTGAACTGAGATGACCTGAGTATCGCTAACATAGATTTTGATTTAGCAAGTTAATACAAGCATCGAGGTATAATTGAATCGAGATGACCTGAGTATTTCTTGCATATCAACAGACAAGGATTGCCCCCTTTCATGTTAGACCTTTGATGCCCTCGATGATCTTTTGCTGATCATGTCATTAGACAAGGCTTCACATTACTAAAGATTGATCCACAAGCAATAGACAAAGAAAAGGATCATGCCCCCATCATAGCATCTCTAGATTTTGGCATCCTTGAGTAGCATAGAAAGACATGATAATAGAAATCAAGACGTTGTAACCTAACCTAATCACAACCACAAAACACTTTTACATTTACATGTGTTTGTTTCTTGCCATAATTTAGGTAAAATCATTTAGAGTACTATAGGTATTTGCTTGTTTTTTCTTTGGATAGGTTGAAGTGATGCGTCAAAATTTCTTCTTGAAAGTGGGTTTTGCTTACACTTGATTGCCTTGTGAAAGGTTCCACAATCCTTACTGGTGAGACTGACCCTAAGGGACTGACCTAGTGCCTCGGGGGCTCATTTCTAAATGGCCTTGCCTACATGACGACATAGAGGTAACGTAGTTCAGGGTAAACCCTAATGGACCTAGGACCTAGGTGATAGAAAGTGGTGTGGACTTAGATAGATAGAAGGACTAGACATGGGGCGGATGGGATAGTGGAGCCTTAGGGACGCATTTGAAGAAATGGCCTTGCCTACGTGATGACATAGAGGCAATGTAGTTCATGGACTTGGACCGTGGATGGACTAGAGGATAGAAAACAAGAGATAGGACAGATAGGGAAGCCTCGAGGGCGCATTGAAAATGGCCTTGCCTACCTGACGACACAGAGGCAATGTAGTTCATGAACTTTGATGGACTTAAGATATGGATTGGATGAGACATGATATGGAACAAATATGGATTAGATATGGAACATATAAGACATGACATGGAATAGATATGGATCAGACAAGAGATGATATGGAATAGATATGGATCAGACAAGACATGATATGGAATAGATATGGATCAGACAAGACACGATATGGAACAAATAAGACATGATATGGAACAGATATGGATCAGATATGGAGCATATAAGACATGACATATAACAAATATGGATCAGACAAGACATGATATGGAACAGATATGGATTAGATATGGAACATATTTGGATCAGATGATACTAATGACAAGGAAACACCACAGATAGGTAGATGTATGGATGATAAAGAATAGAATGGGCAGGTATGAGGATGGGCAATAGTGGATAGAAGGAAACAAGGATGTGATCCCCAAGGACTATGTCGCATAAGAATAACATGCCCCATTGTAGGTAGAATACTTAGAATTTTTCATGGCAATCCTTAAGACGATAGGAGGATAATGAAGGATTTCCTTGGTTTGGAGGGATAAGGTATGCCAAGAGACACCTAAAACATTTGTTAACATTGTGCCCCCAAGTTTTATCAAGACCAAGAAAAATAGAGGAAAGGAAGATTAGGATGGATAGACTAGATAGTGTAGGTATGCAAAGGATAGGATAGGAAATGGTATGGAAGGAAACTGATAGGAGAAGAGTGATATGCCAATGAGACAAGGCGCCCCCAAGTGTAGGTGACCTAGAAGATCAACTTACACATGACACTTGTTTGCCAGATTTCCATCATGGTACTTATCCAAGGCACCTGTTTGCCAGATTTTCACCATTGGATGAAGGGATTTTTCTTTACTTTTTTCATTTTTTCTTTTTTTTTGAATAGGAGAAGATGGAATATGGAAGAGAGGGACCTGAGTGCCTGGTTCCATGAAAGGTGATAGTCCCACTAGAAAGATGTCATCACATGGACCATGTCAAGTGTTCTCATAGATGTTGGTAGGGGATTGCATGAAAGTGAGATATGGAGAAGGTAGATATTGGATAATGGAAGGTGCAATAGTGGATGATGATGTGGAATACAGAAGGATTTATGCAAAGATATCATGGGGGAGAGAGATAGAGAGGGAGGGAGAGAGAAAGAGAGATAGAGAGGTCTAGGGAGGGAGGGAGGGAGGGAGAGAGAGATATAGAGATAGAGAGGGAGGATAGAGAGATAAAGAGATAGATGGAAAGATAGATAGAGATATAGGGAGGGAGAGAGGGAGAGGTATATAGAGAGGGAGGATAGAGACATAAAGATATACATGGAGAAATAGATAGAGATAGAGAGATAGAGAAAAGGGGATAGAGATAGAGAAAAGGGGATAGAGATAGAGAGATAACATTAGAGAGGGAAAATATAGAGATAGAGAGGGAGAGAGATAGAGAGAGGGAGACATAGATGGATAGAGAGGGAGAGGAAGGGAGAGAGACAAAGAGGGGAAGAGATAGAAAGAGATGGAGAGATAGAGAGTTACAGTTAGAGAGAGGGACAAATATAGAAAGAGGGGTAGAGAGAGAGGGTAATTAGTATCAACAAAAAACATTCAGGTTTTAGTTTTGTTCAGTTTTATTTATTTCTGTTGGTTTTGGATTTTCTTCAAGAGGAATTTAGTTTCAATTTGGCAAAGTGGAATCAGTTTGGTGGAATTTGGGAATTATTTTGTTTTGTAATTGTTCTTATTTTCACTGCCTTCCTATACAAATCATCCCAAAATCCATGTTGATTTTTTTTTGGGAGAACGAAATGGCTTAGATAAGTGTTTTGACACTCGCATAAGTTCAAGGACTAAAATAAATGCTGAAGGAAGTTCATAGTTTCTTGTGTTTTCCAAAAAGTATATTTTGAAGAAAGACTTCTAGTCTATTGCAATATTAATATGCCTATGCCAACAGTTATTTGGGGACATCAAAGAATTAAATTGGTGAAAGACTTTGAAAGGAAGGTTTAAAGATTTCTACGAGTGTCAAATGGTTGAAATACAAGTCTGAGGCCTACAAATTTCTACTACACATTTGATGGACCATTGAAAATGTTGTATGCTTCATAGGCCAAGTTCGTTGAAGACTTTTTCTTTTTTCTGAAATTGAAGTTAAATATTTACAAGGGTGCTGACATATATTATAAGCCACAATTCAAAAATTCAATTTGATGCCCATTTTCTAAAATATGATTTCCATAGAGAAGTCTAATGGTTTAGGGGAGATTAAATCATCAACAAAGAAAATCTTGGGCTCTTGCACAACTTTGCACAAAGCGTGTGGGGTAAAGTTGTGCCCTTGTGCTAAATTGACATTGAGGAAGACTTCTAGCATGGCTTCGTAGCTTTTCTCAAAGTGTATGATTCTAAATTTGAGCTCTTGTGCTAAATGGCCGATGAGGAAGTCCTTGGATTCAAAGTTGTGCTTGTGCACTAACTTGTTAATAAAGGTCTGAAGGTTTGTAAATTCCACTATGCATTTTGATGAATAATTCAAGCATCCCGTCATTCACCAAATTTGTCATTTTTCATGATTATGTTGGATCGAATTGTTTAATGCCAAATTATGTTATTTTCTTAGGTGTGTTGATTAAGTTTGTGATGGTTAAAAATTGGAAATAGTTCAACTATTTGAACTTGATGTATAAATGGAATTGAATGCCTTCTATGAGGGGTTCACTCTCCTTTGGTCTTTTGACCACCATTTTGTTGTTGGTGAAGGTAGTTTTGACAACTACCTAGAGATGAAAAGAACTTCTAGGAATACAGAAAAGAGTCATCTATAAAGGAAAAGAGTATTGTGATTTGCAGAAGAAGAGTGGCCTAGTTGTTGATGATTGAAGGAAGTAATGTTCATGTAGAGGAACTGATGAGTTTGAAGTCTGCAATTTTGTATTACTCATATATCTTATGAAGTGAATGTAATTTTAGTGAAATAAATAAAATTGTTTGAAGTTTCCTGTTGTGATTGTGGATATTGTGTTATTTGGCTATATGATTATGTAGTCTGGTAAGATGCCCTGATCTTGATCACGTTAGGGAGAGGGAGAGGGAGAGAGAGTTAGAGAGAGGGACAAATATAGAAAGAGGGGTAGATAGAGAGAGATAGAGGAAATAGGAGATAGAGATAGAGAGGGAGAGAGATATAGAGATAGAGAGGCAGAGAGATAAAGAGAGGGAGGATAGAGAAATAAAGAGATAAAGGGATATATATATAGAGAGAGAGAGGGGGGGGAGTTAGAGAGGGAGAGAGATAAATATATAGAGTTAGAGAGAGGAAGATATAGAAAGAGTGAGGGGGAGATGGAGAACTAGAGAGAGATAGAGAGAGGGAGAGAGAGAGATAAAGAGATAGAGAGATATTGAGTTGAATAAGCCTTTATAGAAAGTTCTTCAGACTTTTAAAATCTATACTAATCCTTTTCCAACATGTCAATTTAATGTTTCATGGATGAATTCTTTTTTAATCATTATATTCAACAATAATCTTATCTGCATTCTAAATTCTCATAAAAATGACAATGAATAAAACTATTGGATGCATTATCTTGCCTTTAGAGGTTGGTTCAAAAATGGTGCAAATTGTATGTCACATTAATTCTTCTTCAAAGAGATTTGATACTTTACTTGGTAGACCTTGGATACAACAATGTAAATAAATTCCTTCTATGTTAGATCAATGTATTAAGTGGTATAAGGAAGAACAACTAAGAGGTGAATTGGCAGTTTATAAGACCAAGTGAGCCTATAGTGATAAAGTCTAAAGTTACTTATGCACGTTAATGTTTTAAAGAAATTGATAAAGTAAGGCCTAAAGCACCTAAAATTACAAAACCTATAGGTAATGTGCATAAAGGGTTTGATATTTTTATGCATTTAGGAGATCCTTATAAAAAAATTAATCATGTGTCAAGGAAAACAAAAAGAATAAAGGTATTGTAAATGATAAGGAATTTAAACATATTTGAACTTCTATAGGAATTGATTCTACTTGGGTCACAAAGAAAGATTTACAATGGAAAATTATACATATGGAACTACCTCCAAATAAGTAGGAATAATGGATAATAAAGATAAATCAATAGTTCCACCACTCTCTATCACATTTGTTAAAGGTTATACCATACATAGAAATGAGATCTTCATTCTACATGATCTAGAGAGAGAGAGAGAGATTGTTATGGAGTAAAATGTTAACCCTTGCTAATTTGGACCTATTTAAGCACTTAGTGGAACAATAAATAATCAATTCTCAATCCCTATGAATAAACCTTAACAAATAAAGTTAGGGTTGGACTAAGCTTGTTGAACACCCAGAATATTGAGAGGGGGAGTGAATCAGTATTCTATAAAACCATTCAAACATTAAATCTTTTATTCATTTCCCAATTCAATAATTGAAAGACAAGTTAAGCACATAAAATATAACTACAAAGCATAACACATGAACACCAAGATTTTACGTGGAAAACCCAAAAGGGGAAAAACCATGGTGAGGATTAGCTCACAATATATGATAACTAGTTAAGGCAATACATAAATGCTCATTGTAGGTGGACTCACTATCCAAGTGGACTCACTGCCCACTAAGAAAGAAAGAGAGAAATGGGATGGCTCACTACCAATGATGAACTGTTACATTTAAATCTACACACACATGGATTATAGTTCCAATGAAGCATAATCATAATCTTCTTTCACTAATCTGAATCATAGTTATGCTCTCCTCTATAATTACACAATTTGCCCTGTTCTTTCTTGATTTGCATCTATAGGTCTTATCGCATCACATACATCCTTCCTTTGCACAACATCACCTTCTCTTCACACACACAACTTCAAGGCATCAAGACAAATATCTCTCTCTCTCTCTCTCTCTATATATATATATATATATATATATATATATATATACACACACACTTCATTTATAGTCATCAACTAGGTGATCCCAAAAAGATGAAGTGCATGATCAAATCCTTAAACCTCTCCCACAAGCTTCACGCCAAAATTTAAACTTGAAAATAGGTTGGTGTGGACCTAAAATAGTTCCTAATTAACTCTTAAAAAACATGTTTACCTCCTTTTGAATTCGCTTTACTCTTATCATCAATTTAGTCAGCCCACTTGAATGTGGTGTGTAGAACATCATAGATCGGCCTCAAAATCTTATGTGGAGTGAACTAAAACATGAAGCACATTCTCTTAGGTTGGAATGACCTATAGAACCTCCTTAGATAACACTCCAACCTTTGGAATGCTCTGTACCAGGTACACTTCATCAGGTCAGCTTCATGAGTAGAGTAACACAGGAGCACACTGACTATCAAAGCATAACTCAGCAACTGGACCTCCAAATTTTGTCAAACTTGGAATGAACATACTTTAGACATCTACAAATGTATTCCCAAATCTACATAGAAAAATGTTTTCATGCAGAGAAATGTAGAGTACTGGAGCTCAATTTGTGTCACAGTCATTCACTGTTTGTCCACATGACGATACTCAGACAAATTTATCTCACACTATGGAAGACTTCAACCTCTAAAACTTTCGATTTGGAATGTCCAAACATGTTCCAATACTACCTTAGAATTGTAGAAGGGAATATATCATACCGAAGATATGTAGACCAAAACAAACATGTACACTACACTGGATAAGACTGCACTCTGTCGTCCCAAACTTCTTCAACATGTAGCCAATGTTCCATAAATCATAAGAAGGTGGAATTATGGATTTAGATGCTTCTAATAGTCCTCAACAATATACCAAAACTGCAAACCAAGATCTTCAACTTGTAAGAAATGTGGACCAGAAAACTATAACACTATGTACTAAGAAAATAGTTTGATACTTAACCAATTTTTCACCAAGTTACCTTCCGGACCAAAACCTTTTGACTATAACCTTACAATCCAATTTTGGTCTCTAACCTTTGTTGCCATCTAATCATTGTTGCCATCAATGGCAACTCTTCTTGATAGTCATACTCCTCAATATACCAGCAGTGTCTCTCACACTGATATCTCCAACAATCTCCCCCTTTGGCATTGATGGCAACACATGATGTGAAAACCATCAAAACCAAATCTCTAAATGTTCTCCCTTTCTCTCCCTAAGACAAATACTTTCCACATCTGCATCTCTCCAACAAAATTAACTTTTTCACATCTTCTTCTCTCCCCCTTTGACATCAATGTCAAAGGATAAGAACATTTTACCGGATCTCCTTTTATCTAGAGAGCATGAGTATATATAAACTAGAAAATTTGCTCCCCCTATGTAACTGATTTCTACACCAAATTTTCAAAAATAGCTTATAACCTTCCACATATGTACACAAGAAATCAAGACTTACTAAGATTGTGGGAGGATGTCTTTGAATATTTTCTTTAGTTGTACCACATTTGAATCCCATCTAGCTTTAGCATACCTCAAAAATTGTACATACCCATTAATTTGTGATATCGGATCTTCTTCCTTATCTACAGTTTCAGGGACATCAGTCATCTTCCTTAACTTAATAGCTTCACTAATCAGGCCCAACATAGAGGCTATCTTAAAGCTCACAATCTCTCAGATGGCTTGTTTGATCCTTTATGGACTTCTAATTTTGTAGTTTCTTTATATTTATAGGAGCCTTCTCTATTACATCTCTCATATCTCCATTTGGATCTTTCCAAGGATCATAAGTTCCAGAGAGCTTTACAAGTTGATTTTCAAATTCTTCTATTTTGTCCTTTATGTCTTTTGTTGTTGTGGGCCAATTTAAGCAAAATTGATACAATGTATTTGCATCATTAATAGCTATCTTGATATACTTAATGTTATTGTCTAACAAAATTTGTGCCTTAAAGCACTTATCATTTAGCTCTATTAACCTCTTGCTATCAATCTCTCCTCTAACTTTCTTTTCTGCTGCCTATTCAAAAGATTCAAAATGGTTGTTCATAGACTCCATGAGCTTCTTTATTTGCAAGGTGGAAGTCAATGAAGTATCTCTCTTCACTTCTGGCAAGATTTTCTCAAAAACTATCATAGCCTCTTCTATCAGCTCATTACCTTCAATATGTGACTTCAATATTTCTTCTTGATTTGTGGCTTGAAAAAATATTCCCAATTTAAGCTTTTGAATGGGAGACATACTAGCCAAGTTTATTTGTCCATCAATTGATGGCACTTGTAATAGATCAAAAGTAGACAAAATTTGCAATTCTCTCTAGTTGACCAAAAATTCTCTTAAAGAATCCAAAGGTGAAGCTGTTGAGCTTTCACCAACAGTATCTCTTCTTTCACCTTCAGTTGACACTTGTGCAGTAGGATTCTCCAGAGGGTTTTCTTTAGCAGGTACTTGTTGTTCTGCACTAATCTCCAGACCAAAGGTGTTATCCACTTGTTTTGGAATTTCCTCTTCCTGGATTTCTTTTTCCTTTGTATTCTTTTCTTCAGTAGATTCCCTTATCTCTTGATTGTTTCCTAAGTTCTTTGAATGAGGGATCATACCTTGATCCACTGAGTTTGTAGGAGGTGGTGAAGATTGTACATTTTTATTGCCAGGTCCACATTCAGAACTACACTTGAGGTGCCGACATCAAGATTCATCTGATCTTCTTTATTTGTCTTAGTAACAATTGGAATCTGAAGCTCATTGAGCACATTTAGAGTTATCTCCTCAGTTTCTTTCACCAAATTTTCAATCTCCTTTCTATCCCCATCCATAAGAGTGTGGGTCTCCTTTTGGTTGTGAACTCATTGCTCAGTCTCTGAGTGACTTTGATTTTCTCTTGTCCATAGAGACTTGGACAAAACTTTTTCAAAACAATTTCTTTTATTTCCACATCCTTAGCCATAGGCTCATCTCTTTTCGCAATTAGAATACTTGCTAGGCTATCTGTTAACTCACTAGTAACTTTAATCAAAGCTTAATTTAACATATCTAAGTACCTAATTATAATAGTTTCAATGATGGATTTGCCCTCATCTGAGCCATCATCATATAGGTCAACCACTTGATTTAGATTGCCATGCTCAACTATGGCATTGATGGTGGCTTAAAGAGATATGGAGGAATTATCTTTCTTATCATTCTTCTTCTTCTTGTCTTTTCCTTTCCTTTTTCGAAGGGCTCTCCTTCTTCTTCTGAGGTGAATTTTCTTCTCTTAAAGGTGAAGTCTTCTTTCTCTTTGTCAAAGATTTCTCCTTCTCTAGTAGTGTCATCTTTTGTTCTTTTTACTGATGTCTCTTCATTAGTAGGAAGAGATCCCTTTTTCTTCTTGACTAGTTCTTCTTCTTCTTCTTCCTCTTCTTCTTTATCAACACCGTGACTGACATATACATCTATGTGGCCTTTTCTTTTGACTCTTCTCTTCTTTTCCAGTTTAGAAGAACTGGCTTCAGCATTCTTTTCTGTATCAATAGTAGCAGTAGAGGCTTCAAAAGCCTTGGATGCACCAATAGGGGAGGAAGAAGTGCTTGTTGATTTTCTGGTGCTAGGTGCAAGCTCCTTTCTTTCAATTTTCTCTTTTGACTTCTCTGCAACATTGGCTTCTTCATCAGCTTTTCTCTTAGCTTTTGCCTATTGTAATTATTCTTTAGTTAACCCAACCTTCTTAGTAGATTCTTCAACTATCTTCTATACTTTATTTTGAGATTGTTTCTTTATTTGCTAAATTTGGATTTTCATTTATTTTTCCTTGAAGGTACCAAACCTCTCTTCTGTAGTGTCACGAGGTTTTCTAAGCATTAGTTTAGCCAGACCAACCAGACTATCTTTTGAAACTTCATATCCCATCTCTAGGATCCACACTAGTTTGAGCTCAACTGCTTCCATCAGACATTCATTTTTTGTCACCCTGAAAGTAATGTCATCTTTGTATTTTTCAACAACTTTTCTAGGGATTCTTTCCCTAGATTGTATATTTTCTTGAAATAGTTTAAAGTAACCCCACAGAGCTGTAGTTTGTGCATCAAAGTTGCCAATCCTCTGCAAGTGATCTCTAATATGAGTATCCACTAGAATATTTCTAAGCCATACAACATTTTGCACTCTAGGTATCTCTCTTAGAAAGTAAAACAGTAGATAGATAATGAGAGTACCGAAATTGAAAGGATACTTAGACTCCTTAGTTTTCTTTAAATTCTCCAGAAGCTATTGCTGGAGGAGCTCACATAGATCATAGTCTACGTTTTCCTTAACCATCTGATAAGCAATGTAGATACTGGTAGTAGAAATAGAGTTCTCTCTATTGGTGAAGTAAATATTATATCCAATTACCATATAGGTGTTGGAGTGCTTGACAACACTGAGAAGGGGGTGAATTAGTGTTGTAGAAAACAAAACAAGTTTAAACAGTTTTTACAAAATTGAAGCAGATGCTGATATAGGCTCTATCAATGCAAGTAACAGTGTATTAAAGAAATAAACAATCAAGTATAATGGACAAATTAATCATGCAACAACTGAGACCATAGGACAGATTTTAGGAGTGGAAAACCCTCTTGGGGTAGAAAAACCACTCAGTAAAATGCCTCACTAGCTTATTCAAGAATCATGCCTCATTGGCTATAGAAAAATGTCTCACTGACTTTTATCACTGCCTCACTGGAAACACAAGCCTCATTGGCAACACAAGCCTCATTGGCAACATAAGCCTCACTGGAAATACATCAACCTCACTAGCATTAGGTCAATTTGTGTCTCACTAACATGACCTTATATCATCTTCAAGAACCAAAGAAAGATATACAATACAGAGGGTTTCTTTGTTTCACTACAGCTCAATTCTTGATTGTCTCATTGAATTTGGAAACCTCAAGAATCACATAACCAAAACTGTGCATATTGTTGATGTATAAAATTGCACAGATTCCAACACCAACATGGGAAGTTTCAAGAATGTGAGACTTGCTACTTAAAACAACCTCCAGATTTTAAAGAAGCTAGCTCTTCCTATTTCAATTGGGTTTTGAGCAAAGGGAAAGAAATAAATGGGATTACAGATACAATAAACAAATCTTATTTATGGCAATGCACCTAAGTAAAAACTGTTCCTTCAATTCAAGCACAGTGAAGCTATTCTCAAGAAACAGTTATTTTAAAGAGCAGATACTGCATGATCAACATAAATAGATATAATGAATATTATCAAAGGCTTATAACTAGATGACTTTGCAGAGACACAGATGATATCAACCAAGGCATAGAATAGAGTTCTTCTTATTAATCTTCCAACAACATAATAGGCACAGAAACATGCACAGATATATTGACTTTCTTATCAAGAACAACAAAATAAAGGCAAAATGACATAAACTGGTCACAACAAAGTCTCTAACTCCTCTATTAGATTTCTAATTGAAAACTTATTTCAAAAGTCAAGTAAAAAAATGTCCCATTCGATTACAAATTTTGCATATTTATAATCATTGATTTAACACAAGATTGCTTGCAACAACCTGAATCATCAACAACCAAATAGAATTGAAGATTACTGGAAGTCCATGGTGGTTACGATCTTCTAAATCTATAATGGCCATCCCTCCTGCGTGCTCATTGGCTAGGGTGAAATATTATGTGGCACACTAACTATATCAAGACTAAGACACATGGCAACACACACGAGCATAAGGTTTAAAAAAAATTATGACAAATGGCAACGTCCACATATACTTAAAAACTCTTTTGCCTTCAAAGAAATCCATAGGAAATAGCCACTTGTCGCAGTCCGCAGCCTCCATAAATAATACATGTCTTATCCCTCCAAGCCTTTAAAAACCTGTCTTTGTGCTTGGGCGCCCTCCGTTGTGACATATGTTGCAACCTGCTTCACTTAGAAACTGAGACACAATAATAATGGGACCCACTGCATTCATAACTCATTACCCACATAGGGAATAAAACTGGGATAGATGGCGGCACCCGCATAAAAATAATCTAACACGCAGCAACCTCTGCAACACTATTGAAACAAATGAAACTTTTTTGAAGGATCCTTCAGAGGCCAACACTTGTCACCTTCCACTGCAACTATGAATTAAAATGTTTCATGCTACAAGAGATTATGAATAAAGTGGTGCAGGAGCACCTAACACAATGTGGCCTCCATGAGGCATTCAACTTCATGTTTTATTTTGATGTCATATTTTGATGTAATAAGGTCCAATGGACCACTTCCTAACTATTTGTAATAAGTTTGGATCCATTTTGTAGGCATTTGTCCAAAATGCCATGTTTTTGTCAATGTTGTCATATTGTTGTCACATGGTGAAAATCTAACCAAGGATGGATCCAATAGATGTAATAAGGTTGTTTGAGTCCCCTTAGGTGTTTCTAGGGTGTTTTTATTCCTTTGAAGGTAGTTGGGCTCTTGTAGCATTCAATATTGTCAAAATGTGCAAAGTTGTTTGGCAACTTTTACAATTTGTAAAGCAAACAAAGGGCAAAACTATAAAAAACCAACGGTCACCCTCTTGAAAAGTAGTTGGGGATAGTTGGAACTGTAATTAAATTCTTAAAATGCCTCCCAAGGGTCGAGGCAAGGCAGTAGTTGGAGTTTTGGTCGAAGAAAAGAAGAATAATACAAAGTTTAAAGCCTTGTTTCCAAAATTTTCTGCATTTTTGCTGCCATAACATTCATAACTTTTGTATACAAATGAATTAGAAGGTAAGGCCATACTTTTTGGAAAGCCCTATGTCTTACCTTTCATTCAAGACTTGTTTTGTGACATTTGGTTGAGATTTGTGCATTCAGTGAATGTTTTTTCTAAAATATGTCTTGAAACCCTTTTCCTAAATTTCCACACTGTTATAGTTCATACTGTGCAAAGGTACAAAGTTGTTTCTAATTTATTATGACTTGATCATTTAGATCATGGAGTTAGATTTCATTTGAAGTTAGTTGGGTGTTTTGACATTTTTGTGGTAGGGAGATATAAGGTTTTTTCTAAAACTTGGTTTATGAAACCGTACCTTAGGGTTTTGATTGTAATTCATGCATTCTCCTACATTCCACTGATGTAGAACCACATAGATCAATGGGATGGACTGTTATGATGTTGTTTCAGTGTTTTTTGAAGAACTTTGGGTAGAGCAAGGGGATTGGTGGCAGTTTATGTGAAAGACCCTCACAAAACCATGTGCTAGGAGTGTGAAAAGAGCAATAACATAGGGTAATTTATGAACAGTCGGCTGTGTGACCAAAAAAACCTTAAAATCCATTGTTTTTCCATCCATGTGAAGTGTCTAAGGGGTCCATAGAGTTTGGTGATTCCATTCAAGGGTAGTTGCTTCACAAATTTGGCCTAATTGGGGCTCTAGGTCACTAGGAGGGGTTATAGGTTGGACCATACTGTCCAAAACAACCCATACCCATTTTGAAATATGTCATAGGGAGTCCAAATGGGTATCTCTATATTGTCTAAGTTCTAAGTTTGCAGGTATGTGTAGTTAGGGTAAAATTGCAAATTAGGGCAAATGAATAACCAGCAATGATAAAACCCTAGCAATGCACAATGAAGTACAAGACAACCTGAAAATCAAAATAAGAAATGTAAATGCAAACCGATCTCCACGCTATGCTTGATTTATCTCCATTGCTCTTCTCCACCTCGCATGAGCATGCAAGATTTTGAAGGATTATTGTTGGAAGAATGTTGGGTGCTCATTTCTGCAGCATAACATTAAGATGAAGATGACATGAGGATGATAGTTGAAGGATGCAAAGGCTCTAATGATATTTTGACAGAATAATGGTATTTGAAGCTCCATGCATTCTTTAGATAATTTGGCAGAATAAGGTTACTTGAAGCTCAATGCATGCTAATGGCTTGTGAGGGGTTTGATTTATAATAAAGGCTTGGTTCAAATGGACGGCTGAGATTAAAAAGTTAATTGATTGATGTGGATGGCTAGGATTGATTCAGTTATCCCCACTCTTCAAGGGATTTGTAGTCATTTGACAAGTGTCAAGGAGAATAGGGCTCATGTGTGCTTGTGTACATAAAAAGTACTACATATAAAAGATATTAAATAAAAGGCTGTAGTACTACTTATCTTTTTAAATGAAAGAGGTACACATGTCGGCTAAATGATAAGATAAATTAATTAAATAAATAAAATTTATTTAATTAATTGGAAAGTCGGCTTATGATGAGAACTTAATTCAAATAAAATATTTGAATTAGTTGGGATATGAGTTGGATATTAATTAAATAAATAAAATTTATTTAATTAATTGGCTAAGTAGGATAAGGATGGGATTGAATGGGATTTTAATTAAATAAATAAAATTTATTTAATTAATTAGTTACTGGATAAATGGGGTTGAGAGTGGGATTTAGGACAAAATGCTACATGATGTCTAGGATAATGTTTTAACAAGGTGTTGCAAGACATGGACAAATTTGGGACAATTTTGGGTGTCTACATTTTGCCCCTCTTTGAGATGATGTTCGAAATGATAAGCTTTATGTCGAGTAACATCATTTCAAAGAAGTTAAAGTATGGATAATCGATAGGGATAATGATGATGGAAAGATATGATGATGATGCCCCCTCGAGAGGATAGGCGGGTTGGACAAACACGGGTATGCTCTCGAAAAGAAATGGTTTGGCTACAAAAGAAAGCTAAGGGAATGGATAGAAGAAATGGATGATGTGTTATGCTGCAATGAAAGTGAGCAACCATAATGTTTGATATAGCACTTGACGTTATGCACCAAGGTATGAGGACCAAGGTGACGATGTGTCTTATGCCCCAGCGTAATACAACCTTGTCTGGATACAAGATATGAATATTAGCTGGAATGATATGGATTGATGTAAATATAAGATAAAATGATAACACACACAAGCAAGCAAGCAATCATGCACAAATGATTCAAAAACAAACAAGGTATTGCCCCTGTCAAGCTATAAACCAATGATTGATTGTTTTGATTGTTGATAGTTGAGAGTGTTGTCATTGCAGGGAAAGCTATATCCCTAGATCAACACAAGGTTGTTTGTTGAGTTGGTTGGCTGGTTGGCTGATTGATTTGGCTTACAACAAGGCTAGGATCAAGACCATTGATGGCGTTTGGATAACTTGGTTTGATTGATTAGCTTGATTGGTATGGATTAAAGATGGGCTTGCATTTGGATCATTGCTTGGAATGGTTGGAAGATGATTGAAGGATGATTAGATGAAGTGATGATTGGATTGATTGAATGATGGATGAAAATGAATTGGAGTAAATTCATTTGATGGTTGGATTGATGTGCTATGGTTTTGATGTTTGTTGTTGGATTGCTATAAATAGATTGATCAAATGATAGATTGATTGGAAGAAGTTTTTTATTGATGGATGTATAAGATAGATGATAGAAGAAATGATGAGAGAAGAAAGAGGAAAATCGCTTGTGCCTGAATCTGGGCACTTCCTTCGTACTCCAGACTGCCTACATACCCTATATCCACGGGATCAAGGCACTTAACGATGGAAATGAGATGTAGTTCTGATTGTTGTGTTTTATTGATGAGATGATAAAAATGGATTGAGATTGATGAAATATTGATGATGTGATGATATGTGATGGATTGAGTGACTTTTGATTTGCTGAAGTGATCAGATTGTTTTGATTAGAGTTGATGTGATTGGATTTGTTTTGATGGCTAGCTTGATGTGCTTTGGTTTTGATGTTTGCTATTGCTGGGTTGATTGTTTTGATGATTGGATTGTTTTGAATGATGATAGTGATGGTGTGATGATTAGAGTGTCCACTCAATCTAAGCATAAGCAAGTGTTCTCAGTATGCTCAAAGGATGCAAAACAAACAAGGTATTTCCCTTGTCAAGTCATAAACCAATGATTGATTATTTGATTGATGATGGTAGATAGTGTTGTCATTGCGGGGAAAGCTATATCCCTAGATCAACACAAGGATGTGGGAATGCTATATCCCATTGATGATGATTGATTTAGTTTATGACAAGATTAGGATCAAAAACCTGGTGATTTGATTGGATTATGTTCCTTGATTGATTAGCTTGCTTGATATGGATTAGTGTGACTTGGATTTAAGATCATTGCTTAGATTGATTCGATTGATATGATTGGAAGAAGTGATTGATTGAAATGGATGAATGAATGTTATTGATAAGAAGAATTGATGATGATGAGGATTTGATTTTGATTGAATGTTGATGGAGTGGATTGTTTTGGATTGATGATGATTGGTTTTATTGCTTGGATTTTTCATGGGATAGTTGATTTTTTGGATTTTTTTGAATATTTGATTTTTTTGTGTTTTTCAATGTTTTGGGATGTCAATAGATTTACAATTTGGGTAGCCTTTGTGCTAGATACCAATGACAAGGGAGAAAACCAAGTCTAGGTGTAAAGGATGGATAAAAGGATGGATGATAGTGGATAAGATGGAAGGCTCATGATATATGGATGGATAAAAAGATAGGCCATAAAAGGGATGGATGATGTCTCATGATAAATGGATAGGTAGGCTATAGTGGAAAGCTCATGATAAATAGATGGGGATAAGCTATAAGATGAAAAGCTCATGATAAGGATACACCATATTGGATGGATCATAAGGGAGCTAGGATGTGATCTTAAAAGGCTATGTCGCATAGGAAGAACTTGCCCCATTCTAGGTGGTAATGCTTAGGATTTTTCATGACAGTGCTTATGACAAAAGGATGACATGATGGATTGGTTTAAATGGGATGGATAAATTGTTAATGGATATGACTTGGTTTGGAAAGAAGGTATGTCAAAAAATATCCAAACATGTTTCAACATTTTGCCCCTATGTCTTCATCAAGATCAAAAGGAGGAAAGGGAGGATAAATGGGCTCAATAAGATAGGTATATGGATGTAATGGCTAAGGATGGTAGGATGTTGCATGATAGGAATGATATAATGGGATAGATAGTTGGGAAATGGATAGGTTGGATGAGACAATGTGCCCCCAAGTGTAAGTGACATAGAAGATCAACCTACACATGACGCCTGTTTTCCAGGTTTTCATCATGGTACTTATCCAAGGCGCCTGTTTACCAGGTTTTCACCGTTGGACGAAGGGATTTCTCTTTACTTTTTTGATTTTGTGATTTTTGATTTTTTTTTCTTTTTTGCTTTTTAGATGGGTTGACAATTACACATGGCGCCTGTTTGCCAGGTTTTCACCATGGTAATGGATGGGAGGGACCCAAGTGGCTAGTTCAATGGATGTTGGTAGTCCCGTTAGAGATGGATGATGTCTTCGCATGGACCATGTCATGATGCTCATAGATGTTGATAAGGGTTTGCATGGATGGGAGATGGAGTAGGTAGATAGTGGATGATGAAATGAATTATGAAAGGTTTATGCAAGGATAGATGGATGGGGATAGTGGACTATGATGTGGATTATGTAGGGCTTATGTAAAAGCATGGACCATAGGAAGGTGATTGAGGAGATATGTAGGACAATGGATGAAGGATGGGGAGTTATAGTTATGTGGAGGTGTTGCGGAGTGGAAGGGAACCATGACCAATGGTTGCACACACCGTGATAAACATTGAAGCTTTTGGGGAGATGGTGGTGTAGGAAGCAATGGAGATGTTTGCTTAGAAGATAGTTGATGAAGTAATTTAGGAACCCACATAGATTTAGTATTTTTAGTGCTTTTTCTTTGCTTGTGGGATGTTTGAAGGGAATGGAAGTTCTGGATGGAAGTAGGCTCTTGGATGGAGATAGGTGAGTGGGATTCTTGAGATGTGGATGAGGATGCTTCATTCATTTTGCTAGCTATTTGCTTAGGAACCCAAACCATTTTGCTTTTGGGCTTTGCTTTTGGATGTATGGGCTTGGATAGCTTTGTGAATGTACTTTGCTTAGAATATGGATGATTTAGAGGCTTTTCACATTGATTCCCTAAGGCATGAGGGTCCTTAGGAGTTTTAGTTGGATTTTTGGCTTTATAGATAAAGGCATCCAAATGTTTATTTTGGAATCCCATGGGATGGATGGAGTGGATGGAATGATTGGAAGCTTTATGCTTAAACGATGTGTGCTTTTGTTGGCCATGATTAGGGATGCAAGGATACTTATGAGTGATATGTATACTAGGTGTTGGCAGCAATGGTGGCAAGGTGGATGGAGGGATATTTGGAGTTGGTAAAAGTGGAGGCAAAGTAGATGGCGGAAGATGTACGGTCACATGCTTTTGACATTTATAGGATGATGGAGATGGAATGGCTACATGTATTTTGGGTAGAGGATGGGGGGTGCGATGGAAAGTAGTAAATTTAGGATGCATGAAGGGATTACCAACATCTTGACCTTGTTTACCTTGGGGTGTGTATCCAAGGCCACATGAGCATGGAGGAATTTTGACATGGTTTGGCTCCAAAATACCTTGTTCATAAAGGCCTAGACCTTTGCCTTGGTAGTTCATGTTTTGGAGGATGCGATGGACAATGAGACTTGATTTGCTTTGAACATTAGACTTGAGTTCTTTATTGGAGGGAGAAGGTGAAGTGGATAAAGGTTGTTGTTGTCCTAAGGAAGAACACTCATGTATAAGGGTGGTAAGACCAATAGGACATGATGGTGGACTTGAAATGGGATCAATGATGGATGTGGAAGGGGGATCATTAGGATCTTGATTAGCATTATGTTCACTAAGATCCAAGTTATTTGTTTGATCTTTTATGCTTACTTGGGGGACAAGTGTCTCATCATGACAAGTGGATGTTTGCTCATTATGGATAGGGCTAGATGGAGGATGACTAGGAGCAATGTGGATATCTTGCTCATGGATAGATATAGGATTATAGATAGGATCAAGGTGCTCATGGATAGCTTCTTCATAGGTATCATCTTGATCATAAAGAAGGTAAATGTTATGGATGGGTTGCATGAAAGTGTGTTGATCATGAGTTGGACTAGGGCTTAATGTTTCCACATGCTTAGGATTAAACCTTTGACATACCTCTTGGGTTGCTTGAATGGAAGTGGAAGGCTCTTGGATAGGTTCTTGGTCAACAACATAAGAACATGATGACTCTTGACTTGGATTAATGATAGGAGGTTCACAAATAGGCTTGATGACTTGTATGTCACATGATGGGCTTAAAGGGCTAGGTATGTTAATGGAAGGCTCTTGGATAGGCTCAAGGATAGGTGGACCACATGATGGGATTATATGATTGGACATGACCTTTGGAAGATCTTTAGTAGGCTCATGAATGGGTGTTTGACATGGAGATAGTTTATTCCTAGCTAGTAGCCAATGGATCACATCCTTCGCAAGGGTATGGGTGGATGGGAAATATAATGGATGGATGATAATGGTAGATGGTGTTGGATTAGGATTATAACGAGGATTAGGTTGAGAGCTAATTGGATTGGATGGATTAGGATTTGGACTAGATGGGGGTGACACATAGGATGGGGATGATGTGGCATGATTTCCCATTATAGGTGGGTACACCTTGTAGACAATTGAGATAAATATTGGGCATTGATTTGTATTATGGCCTTTGGTCCTATGGTATGCACAATAATCATTTTCATCATATGGACTTTCTTCACATGGTTTGACTTTAGGAAGTTCAATGAGTTTTGTTTCAAGCATCCTTTGTAAAACTCTCTCAGCCGCATCCTTTGGTGAATGATTAGAACGATATGGTGATGAAGGTAATGAAGGGCTTGGTGATTTGGAAGGTAGAGGGATTAATGGACTAGGAATAGGATCACATGGTGGTTTTGGGATAGGCTTAGTTGGCTCATGTGTTGGCATGTGATTAGATGGTGGTGGCCACTCTAGATTGGTATCTCCCTTGTCAAAGGTTATTAGATCTTGCATAGGATAACTTGGACTCATTTGATTTATGTACAAGGGACCATTGGGATTTGGATATTGTTCTTGTTGGAAAGGTGGACTTAGGTCTATCAATGGTGCTTGATGGTCTTGTTAAAAATGTGTACTTGGACTTGCTTGATTTATGTACAAAGGACCATTGGGACTTGCATGTTGTTCTTGTGATATCACTTGATGGCTTTGTGGATGGGCTTGGTAGTGCATTGGAACGGTGGCATGAAGGATTGGATAAGCTTGAGGTGGATATTCATAGGTTGATGTGGCATTGACTTGGTGGATAGGTGGATTAAGTTGATAGGAAGTGGATGGATATGACATGTGGCTATGAGGTGGATTAGGTTGATATGGAGTGGCTAAGGATTGTTGTACTTGTCGAGCTTGACTAGTGGCTAAAAGGTGTTGGACTTGGGCTATGAAGTGTTGTAGTTGAGGTGATTGGCTTACGTGGGGTTGAGCTTTTTGGATGAAGAATTGTAATATTTCAATGGTGTCTTGGTTTAGGGGTTGTGATCCTTGATAAAGATTTTGGAGGAATCTTTGGAATTTGATTTCTAGGTCCTCTAGTGTAGACATGTTGTCACCAAGTGTTTGTCTTAAGTCCTTTTAGCAAGTGCTTGTTTAGGGATTTGGATGATGATGTGGCTTGTTTGGATGACTTGGCTATGTTTGGAATGAAGGTGATTAGGTTTGAATGTTATTGGAAGAATGTGTAGGATGACTTGTCTTTATGTGTTTGGGTGTTTAGAGCTTGATGTGGCAATATTCAAACAAATGATTATGCATATACACACATGAATCACTCACGCAAGACACATAAGCAAGTTATTAGTTTGGAAGAATGTGATGATGGTTAAGCAACACGTGAAGACAATTCAACAAGTCCTAGTTAAGGCAAGGCCACTATCACAAGGAGGTTCTAGTGAAAATCCGGGGGACCGGCACCCCACGAGCATCCAGCAAGCCACTTAAGACTTTAACTAACCCTACTAGGAGTTTTAATATACACAATGGTAAAATTGCAAATTAGGGCAAATGAATAACCAGCAATGATAAAACCCTAGCAATGCACAATGAAGTACAAGACAACCTGAAAATCAAAATAAGAAATGTAAATGCAAACCGATCTCCACGCTATGCTTGATTTATCTCCATTGCTCTTCTCCACCTCGCATGAGCATGCAAGATTTTGAAGGATTATTGTTGGAAGAATGTTGGGTGCTCATTTCTGCAGCATAACATTAAGATGAAGATGACATGAGGATGATAGTTGAAGGATGCAAAGGCTCTAATGATATTTTGACAGAATAATGGTATTTGAAGCTCCATGCATTCTTTAGATAATTTGGCAGAATAAGGTTACTTGAAGCTCAATGCATGCTAATGGCTTGTGAGGGGTTTGATTTATAATAAAGGCTTGGTTCAAATGGACGGCTGAGATTAAAAAGCTAATTGATTGATGTGGATGGCTAGGATTGATTCAGTTATCCCCACTCTTCAAGGGATTTGTAGTCATTTGACAAGTGTCAAGGAGAATAGGGCTCATGTGTGCTTGTGTACATAAAAAGTACTACATATAAAAGATATTAAATAAAAGGCTGTAGTACTACTTATCTTTTTAAATGAAAGAGGTACACATGTCGGCTAAATGATAAGATAAATTAATTAGATAAATAAATTTTATTTAATTAATTGGAAAGTCGGCTTATGATGAGAACTTAATTCAAATAAAATATTTGAATTAGTTGGGATATGAGTTGGATATTAATTAAATAAATAAAATTTATTTAATTAATTGGCTAAGTAGGATAAGGATGGGATTGAATGGGATTTTAATTAAATAAATAAAATTTATTTAATTAATTAGTTACTGGATAAATGGGGTTGAGAGTGGGATTTAGGACAAAATGCTACATGATGTCTAGGATAATGTTTTAACAAGGTGTTGCAAGACATGGACAAATTTGGGACAATTTTGGGTGTCTACAGTATGTACAAGAAGTTATTACTGACTGTTCATGTTTGGAGGGCTACAAGGGATTTGGAGGCCTAAAGAAGGAAGTACTAAAACCATGTTTGTTCTACCTTTCCCAATGGTTTGGATGGGTCCCATGGCATGCAAAATAAACCTTTCCATGAATATTTTAGAGCCATTAACTATTGTTCCCACTTTTACAAGTTGATCCTTGAATTTGGGCTTTAGAGTGTGAAGAAAACCTTGTCAATTTGTGTTATCCTCTATCTATCCTAGTGCCTCTACATTATAAAGTAACCCTTTCTCTACTGTCGCCACATGGCATCCTTCGCAAGCTTGAAACTAAATGAATTGTGGCCCACCATATATATACTGATATCAATATAAATCCTAAAAAGGGACACGCGCGGCATCATCCGCATAAAACTCAAAAGAACACACGGTGGCCTCCGCCAGCTTATAGCAAGAAAGGAAACTTTTTGAGACTAATTCCACTAGAGACACATGGCTCCTTCCACAAGCTTGGAACAAAATGAACCAAAATCTATGTTACTCGAAATGTTTCGTGCTCCATAATAAACTCAAAAGGACACATGGCAGCGTCCGCATAAAACTGGGTGCTTGTTGTTGTGGCTTTGACACTTGGCATGACTTGCACATAGAAACATTTGAGGCATAGAAACACAGAGACGCAAATATTAAGCCACTGTACTTTAATCTCAACACTGCCGAAACTAAAACAAAATGTAGAGACACTCTACAGTTCTTGGCGACCATCAGGACTTATGAGCCTTCTCTGAAAGAACCTAAAACTGACAAAAAGATATTGTATTGAGAATAAAACTTGAATTATAGATTTTGCAATGCTGTCTGATAAACAGACCATTCTAAATTTGAGAGCCCCTGTCTACTCTGCAAATCTTGAAAAGCAAAATCAAGATTAATTATATCTTTATGGGAAAATGTTTGCAGAATTTGTACCACAACCTTTAATTGAAATTCTAGCTGGGCTATAGGTATCAACGCAGTTTCAACTTCCTTTACTGTTGATGAATCACTCAAACCTTGGAAAATTGTCTGATCATTTTGCTTAGTCAAAAGAAGGGCCTTGATGTCATCTATCATCAACACTATGTTACTATCTGGGAAAGGTGAAGGAAGTCCCAGTTGCACCAAATCTTCTATGTGTTTCTTCATATTCTTTACTCCTTCCTTCACTATATCTAGGAGCTCTTGACAATTTGTGGCCGTAGAATTACAACTCAAAACCTCATTGACCTTCTTAGTAGCAACCATTCTATCATTGATACCTGTTGCTGATAATGTTTCATCTATTGTGTCATACAACTTTTTTAACAAAAGCTGAGAGTCAAAAACTCTTAATTAAACAGTGGATAAAGTGGTCTGCACAGAAGTTTCTACCTTCTCACACAGCTGCTAAGCATTTAACAAAAAAGTCAAAGATGGCTTTAGTTGAATAATCTCCTCAGAGATTCTCTTCCATACTGAAACATACAACTCTTTCACCAAATTTAGAATTCTAGCATCCTATGGCCTATTAGCCAACTCAATTGTCAATTGTTTTATTCTTTGTTGCTCAGCCATGAGTTGTGCCTAAGCTACACTATTGGCATTTTGTTCACTCAACAACTTTTGTTGCAACTATGTTGCCTCTTGCAATTTATCCTGATACCTCTTTTCTATAGTGGCCTTTTCATGTCTTAAAATAGTCAATGCAGCCTTCTCCTATGCTAGCTCAGTCTTAAGAGAAGCAATCTGGGCCTCTATAGCCTAATGTATCTGTAAAGAAATAGTGTTCTGCAATTATTTGCTCAAATTATCAATTTCATTTATTTTAGATTGAATCTCCCAAGTGAGATTATTGCTATTCACTTTCTCTTGAGCCAAATCATTTTCTACCTTTTACAACTTCTTAGACACTTTCAAATAGTCTATAGTCACAACAGTTGCAGTTTCATTTAGCAGCTCAACCATGTCATGTGGCTTGAAGAGAGACATATCCATGGCCACAGGATTTATAGCATAATCTTGGGGCTGCATTTGCTCATTTGGTTTTACTACATTTGGGGACAAATGTGTCAATGTCAGTGATTGTTGAATAGGGTCATAGAGTGACCTCATGTGAGCCACAGCAAGGCTTTTGTTTTCCTTTTTTCTCTTCTTTTCCATCCTGGCCTCTCTGGCCTTTTTTTCTATGTCTGCTTGAGCTTGGAAGGTAGGAGGAGATGCAATATAACCTTCAGCAAAGGGGTGACCTTAAGGCAGGCCATAAGGAATAGTAAGCTAATTGTTGGCTAGGGGAAACTTGGGGAGGGGTATGTTTAGTCACAGATGGAGAAAATAATGGCAAGTTTATGGACTGTGAGGACATGGCCGATGCACTAGCAGTTGGGGTAGAGGTTTGTGTAAGCACAGCAGAAGTGGCAGGGGACATGGAAGCCTGAGTGCTTGGGATTGCCACTCCTAAATGAGAAGAAAGAGACATAGGAGAGAAGGAAGAAGTACCTACTTGAGTCACAGAAGAGGTGACTAGCACTTGTTGTTGCTGTGGTACTACTGCTTCTTCTTCCTCTAGCAGGATTAATCTTCTTACTTTCAAAGGCCTCTCTATTGTTTCCTCTATTTCTTCATCTTCAATATTTACAACCACTAGTTGTTGCAAAGGGACCATTCTGGAACCCCCAGATGCCGAAACTGTATGAGTTCCTACAATTGGTGATGACACAACACTTTTTTGCTTCTCTAAGGTGCTAAATGATTGAGGCCATGAAGATCTAGGATCAGCAGATGATGCCTGTCCTATTTCTTGCATTCTTGGGGCTGACTCTGTTTCTTCCTCTGGTTCCTCACCCTTCCTCTAAATTTTGCTTGTGTCTAGACTTGAGACTGGGGATGGATGTCACTCATCCCAAATTGATTCCCATATCTCATCATTTTCAACATTCCCAAATGAATGTGTAATCTCAGAAGTCTCTTGCCTATATTTCCAATAGCCTTCAATCTTTTTTGTTCTCCATTCTTTTGCTTTTAATGATTTCCTTAGACTAGCAGTCATCTTTAGCTTAGGGTCATACTCTTTCTCTTTGACATAGAAGGTTTCCAATGGCCTAGGCCCCTCATAGGGCAAATTAGTTAATTCCACATAGAGATCTCGGTTATCTTCTTTTGGAGACCTCTTGTCTTCCCAGAATGGGCGTCCTTCATGTACCATCTTGGCATGAACCTTAATATTTATTATCCAAGAAGCTAGGAAACTATCTGGGTCATATTTCCATTTATCTTCTATGATAAGAAATCCAAGGGCAGCTAACTTCCTTAATAAGAGGCTCTCTGCACCTCTAACTTCAAGTGTCATGTTTTCCCTGGACCATGGGACATCATACATCTTTTTCTTTCTTTTCTTGTCCAAAATCATTATCTACAATAGATACTTGATGAGTAAGCTCTAAGAATATGACCCTAGGGGTTAATACTTTAGGCAATAGTGCATGCTCTCTAGCAAAACCTTGGACTCTGATTATGGTAGTATGGGCTCCAAAGAAGTAGTCACAAGGAATTAGGTAGTTGGTTATAAAACCCCTTATACTCTACGTCATCCTATGTTCCATAGGCTCAGGACTTAACTAACTAAAAGTAGGGGCAACAAAAAACTCCCAAAACTCATAGGGGTCTGAGGTATTAGATAACACATGTGTCCATGCGGACATAGGGATGGTTCTACTATGATCTAAGTCTGAGTCATACATATTTAAGTGCATATGCTGTATAAAAATACCAAAATTTTGATACAACATAAGATGGAACAAGAATGCGGAATACCTGAATACTCACTTTGTTTTGAAATTGGCAAGTTGGTCAATCATGGCTGCAACAATTTACTCTGAAAAATCCAGCCGATACTCCCAGGATTTATCCACAGTTTTCATTCTAAAAATGATTGCCAATTGCCAGTCATGAACTGTGTTGTCCTCCTTCATTCCAAAAATGAAAGCTGTCATTGAAAGGGTGTCCTGAACATCAGGGTTAAATTGTGCATGGCTGGTGGGTAGTGTGGGCATCTGAGTATTATCTTCGCCCAGATGCATCTCTACATTCAGAAATTTCAGTGTGCTATGTAAATTCACCCATGTGCCTTGCATCTTGGCAATAGTTGGAAATGTTGCCATTCTATCATATTGCAAGGCCAACATGTCCCTTATGGTCTTGGGCCTAATATGAACTATGAAAGGACCCTATTGGATAGAATTTTATGGTGCATGAAATAGCTCCGCACACAAAAAATTAGCTCGGGACAAGGGTGTACATTTGGAACCAGGAACTATGCGAATTGAGAAGTCCATATTCTCATACCAAAAGTCTCATACTGCCCCTTGTTTGCTTGGATGAGGCACCTCTGATGTGCCCCCTCTCAGAGATTCTTGGTGTTCTTTTGGAGAGGTGTGTCATATATGTCATCTCCATAGTATTTCACTTGATCTGGGTCGTCAAGAACCCTTGTTCTTGGATAGGACTTCCTTGGTTGCGCAGGTGCTGAAGCATATGACTTGTTGTTCAACAATTTATTAGTCGACTCAAAAATTCCAAGTCCCTCCCGTGGTGACTATGGCTCAAACATATCTATATCTTTGTGAGAAGAATTAAGAAAGCTTTGACACAGAAAAAAAAAAAACTGTTTTAGCAGAGTGATACTTAGATGAAAGGCACTTGTAAGGAACAGAGCTCAAACATGATAGTGATTTAGAGTAGAAAGATAGAAGCAAATGATGCTTTCAAGGACTTAAAACCTAGCTTATTGGGCCTTATGGAAACAATAAATGACACATCTCATCTTATTAATGGCATTAATGTCAAGAAACGGTTAATGTATCTTTTGGAAATCTGCATTGGACGGAGTGTCAGATATGTTATGAGAGTGGCTATCTTTCTGAAAAAGCATGTACTTCCGTAAGATTTTGGGGATTGCTGAACAACCTTAATAAATGCAAGGGCTAAAGAGAAGGGGCTTTGCGCTGCTAACACATGTTCACTGAACACTTATTTGAAAGGGAAAGCAGGAAAACAAAGTGGGAAAAGAAAGCGGGAAAATACAAAGTGAGAAAAGGAAACAAAAAACTAACATGATGAGCCCCTTCTTAGGTGCAATGTTTCAGAAAGATCCCATTTACCAAAATCTCTTCAGGTTCTCCATTCATGGTCTCCAGCTCAAATGAATTTTGTTGCTTGCAAGAACAAACCTTATAAGGGCCTGTCCATAATGATTTGAATTTGTTGTGTCGACCTGGCTTGATAGCTCTTTCATCCCATTTAAATACCACAGAGCCAACTTCAAAGTTGGGATTAGCAGTCTTCTTGTCAAACCAATTCTTAACCATTTTCTGATGTTTCATTACTGATTCATGTGCCTTTTCTCTCTTTTCTTGGACTTCCAACAGCTCAGCAAGTCTGACTTGCATTGGGATATTTTCCTCAATTTCTATTTGTTTTAACAATTGTAAAGCAAGAATCTCTAAACTTAGTGGCATTACTGTAGGTTTACAATAAACCAACTCATAGGGAGACATTTTAGTTACTTGCTTTGGTGTGATCCTGTCAGCCCACAGTGTTGTATTAAGTAACTTATGCCACTCTCTTTGATAAGTAGTCCCTATCCTTTTTATGAGTCTAATAAGGTTCTTGTTTGTGGACTTTGCCAAACCATTACCTTGTGGGTAATAATTTGAAGAAGTCTTCAAATATATCCCATTTCTTAAAGCAAACTCAGATAATTTGGTTCCCAAAAATGCTTTAGCATTATCTGATATGATGGTATGAGGAGGACCAAACCAAGAAGTTATGCCTTCTAAAAATTCTAGTATGACCTTTTTTGTTGCCTCTTTGAGTGGTACTGCTTCACTCCACCTGTTAAAGTAATCTGTTGCTGTGAGAATCCATTTGTGTCCCATATTTGATACTAGATTGATCATACTAATAAAATCCAAACCCCATTGAGCAAAGGGTTCATCCACAACTATGGGTTCATCCACAACTATGGGACTTAGAGGCATTGCTGCATTTCTCCTTTTTGCCAGTATAAAACTTGCAAGCCTGGCATTCCTTAACCATCTGATGGAAATTTGTAAACAAAGTGGGCCAAAAATATCCAACTTGTGTCACTTTGATTGCAAAGGTCCTTGCTAAAAAATGTCCACCTGAGGCTCCATGATGTAATTCATGTAATATTCTTTGAGCTTCATCTTTCTCTATACATCTTAAGAGTATACCATTAGTATTCCTTCGAAATAAGATTAGATCAATTAATACAAAATGGATTCCTTGTTGCCTATAGTACCTTTTCTTATCATGGGAGAGTTCATTTAGGAACACCCCATACTTCATAAACTGTATCCTGTTTCTAACCCAAGAATCTTGGTCAACCTCTTGGAGTTTCAACACATTTTCATTTTCTGTTTCTTCAGATACTGATCTTTCTCTATCTTGGGTCATGTACTGGCATAGTCCTTTGCCTCTGACTAACTTGGTGGGTCTTACTTCTACATCATATTCTAAAATCTTTGTTATCCAATTGGCTCTTTTCTCAGTGATCTCACCTTCCATAATATATTCCCTTACACTGGGGTGAGCCACTAATATCAGAATTTTATTTCCTATTACCAAATGTCTAAATTTTTTAAGGGCTTTTACCATGGCATATGTTTGCTTCTCCACAAAATTATATCTTGACTCATATTCCCTGAGAGTCCTGGAGAAGAAAACTATTGGATGCTCTCCTTCCTCTTGATCATCTTTCTGAGTTAGAACAGTAGCAACACTGAATTCTCCCCCATACACATACATTATAAAATTTTTAGAGAAATCTAGGTTTTTGAGTACTAGGGCTATTGAAATGGCTCTCTTGACCTCTTCAAAAACCTATCTTCCTTCTGTAGTCCATTTGAAAACTAGATCTTTTTTAAGCAACAATGTCATTGGTCTAATTAGACCTACAAAATCATATATAAATCGGCTGACAAAGTTAATTTTCCCTAAAAAGGATTGAACAACTTTCTTGTTGACTAGTAGAAATAGATTCATTATAGCTATGACCATCTCTGGATCAATGGAGACCCCTTCCTTTGACACTATGTGTCCTAGAAGCATACCTTGAGGCACAACAAAGATACATTTCTTAGGATTTAGAGAGATCCCAAACTCTTGACATTTCTTGAAAACAACCTCTAAATGGTCAAAATGATCCCTAGTATTCTTAGAAAAAATAGTCAGGTCATCTAGATAGATCAGAATGATCTTATTTATAAGCTCCCCAAATGCTACATCCATTGCACGCTGAAAAGTAGCTCCAACATTTGAAAGACCAAAGGGCATCTTAGCATATGCAAATGTTCCCCACTTTGTAGTGAACTCAGTCTTATGCTGATCTTCATCTACTAACCAAATTTGATTGTATCCTGAGAAATCATCAAGCAAGGAAAACCTTTATGATCCAACCACAGTCTGTAAAATCTGTTCCATAGAAGGTAGGGGATAATGATCTTTCAAATATGCTTTATTCAGATCCCTGAAATCTCCATAGAGTCTTATGTCACCATTCTTCTTTCTTACAGGCACTAGGTTTGACACCCAGGTTGAATGCTTAATTGGGAAAATGATCTTTGATTCCAGGAGATTTTACAACTCATCTACCATTAGGGGTTCAATTCTAGGATTCACTGGCCTTTGCTTCTATCAGACTGGTTTGGATCCTTCAGTAAGCTCTATGGTGTGCTGGATGATATCTCTATTATAGCCATGGAGGTCCTCATAGGTCCAAGCAATCACCCTATCATATTTGTCACATAAAGCAACCAGCTTCTCTTTTTCCTCTTGGGTTGTAGCATTACCTATTTTTAACTTTCTTCCTTCATGTGAGGCATACCTTTTTCATTCCCATTCATTTGACTATTTACTTTACTATTGCTAATACATTTAAACTTATGGGACTATTGATCCCAAATCCCCAAACTATTAGACTTTATGATGTTATGGGAAAACTAATTGGGTGATGTTAGATAGATGATTTATATTATGGGCAAACTAATTGGGTGATGTTAGATGGATGCTTTATATTAAAGGAAAACTAATTGGGTGATGTTCGATAGATGCTTTATATTATGATGTTAAAGGAAAACTAATTGGGTGATGTTAGATAGAAATTGGTTTATATTATGATGTTAAAGGAAAACGAATTGGGTGATGTTAGATAGAAATTGGTTTTGTGATTTAATCTTGGGAATGGATGTTTGAAATGCAGAATTCAGAATCTAATTGTAATGTGACTTCCTTTATGCTTATGTGAACTAGTGATATTTTATGTGAGTGTATGTGTTAATTTGCTTCAGCTATGATATTTATATGTGGAATTAACTTTGCAATTGAGTGTGTAGGTATTTCTAACAAACCACAGAAATTGGAGATCATTCCACACTTAATGTTGTTATCCCCTGTGAAGTCGATCTAGTTCCACGAGAAACCAAGATCAACTCTATGTATGATGAAATTCTATAATGTTGCTTTGTATGTGGTTAATCAAGGTAAGCCTACCCCTCTTTTAAATTGAATTATAATTTGTGTTGTAAGAATTTTGTCTTTGAATTTCATTTTTTGAAAATTTTATATTTGGAGACCCTTTTCATGTGTTTTAACTTGACCTTGGGTGCTCTAACTAGGCTTAACTTGACCCTGGGTTATACCCCATGGGTCTAGGGACCTTTTTGACTTGGGTAACCCTTGGTAAACCTCCATATGGTTACCTTAACTTCACACTAAAGTTAAGTGACGAAATTGAAGGCATGGGAGGGAGAGGATGAGTGGTACCAACACTCAACCCCATCCCTTTTCACTTCCCATGGTTGGAGATGACTCCAAGACCCACCAATTGTGGAGGACTTGACTCCAAGTCTCTCTCACAATTGGTGAGAGTACCCTTGGAGTTGTGTGGTCCCTCTTGAGAGGAAAGGAAGGGGACACATGTGTCACCCATTCCCTCTTTAACTCCTCTTTTCTCTCCCACATGTTGGAGAGAGGACAAGTGGTAATGGGTGAGGGAGACTTGGGGATGGGTGAGTGACGTGTTTCTTTGGTTATACCTCCTGGCAGAAATGTCATATTGCTTCTTTGCAACATACAATTACTGGAGGATCTGAAGGATGTTTAAATCTATTCAATGATAAAGAAATTTAGAAGTTTAGAGCTCAAACTTTAGCTAGTCCAAAGAACCCACAGTTCATGCATCTGTCCTATGTCAGAATAGGAGTAACAGGGCATTATAGGAAAGGTCTTCCTATAATAATGATGATGATGTTAAAAGACTCAAGGTTCTTTAAAACTTCCCATGCTTTATAAGGATGTGCATGTGATTCCATGTCTGAAGGACCAATCTATCTTGATTGTACCTTAGATTTCCTTGTTAGCCTTAAGGATGGTAATTTAGATAAAGTCCTGACTTATGAATTCAATACAATAAATTTGTTTATGAAGTACAATTCTGTTGATCATTCCCTTGTCTTCCTAGTTCATTATTGTCTATACAATAAAGTTCTTCCATTAATGATGAATCCCAGATGAGCCCAGGGAATTGAAGGCTTTTCTACCATCTGGAAATCTACCTCAGAGCACACCCAATTAGTATCCCCTAAGATTGTCAAGCATAAAGACATTAAATTACCAGAAGAATGGGCTATTTCTTTGTGGGATAAGGACTATAAACCTCATGAACAGAAACCTCCTCAGTTACGTGGTGTAACGCTTGAGGAAATAGATGACCAAGTGGTTATTCACTTCTCCGCTAGACGTCCTTCATCCATGAGAAAGGAAAACACATTTACCCATAATAACCCTTTCCCATCTGTGTATTCAAAATCGCAGAGTGTTCATCTTCAACCCTCCAAAGGTTTTGAAGATTTGTTTAAAATTCCTATTGTTAAAAAATCTGTACAAGGAAACCCTGGTGCTAGTTCTTCTTCTGCACTTGTGTCGAATCCATGTACCCATGATCAATATTCTGCTCTGGATAATGGATTCTTTCAATGTGAAAAATGTTCCTTCATTTTCCATCCACCCTCTAGAAAAGTAAATATGCTCTCTGGTCGACCTGCTATTATCCCAGAACAAGATATTAAAGAGAGCACTGAAAAGGGTATTTCTACACCTTCTAGATCTTGTATTGTACCCGACACTATTCCTCCTTTCAAGGACTTTATGCTCAAAGATGTGTCTGGTGTGTATCAAGCTGACTTCTGGCCTCTACATGTCACCCCTATAGGAGAAGTCCAAGGATCCAGCCAGAGTAAACTGTTGAATTGGACTAACCTGTGTATCTGGAAAACCCTTCTCTTCATTCATGATAGGAAAACCCAGGATAAGATTCGAGCTCTTCAGCAAGAGAAATAGTTGTTATCTCTTCAGGCTAATATGCATGTTGTCATTACCTCGTTGGAACAACTTGAAAAGGATCTCTTACAACAAATGAAAGATGAGATTCTTGAGCTAAAAGCTACATATCTCCAATTCAAAATGCATGCTGAAGCATGGTGGACTGCTCAACAACGCATGGCTGAAACACATAGAGAAAAGCTGCAACAAGTCTGAGCAGAAAATCATATGGATTATGAAGTGTTAAGCTCGCAGTTAGGAAACTGCAGAATACAATTTAAGCACACTGAAGACAAGATTGATCTTGTCAGATAAGAAGTTCAACATGTTAATGAAAATACTGTACAAGTAAAGGATTCTGTTGTTCAGGAATCCTCTTCTATTCAGACTCTTGTGACAACTATTCAAGTATAGTCACAATAGAGAAAAATGTTGAATTTCCCTTCTAGTGCCCAAGGACACTTACAGGCCCAACATGAAGGCCCTAGGCTTAAGATTCATCCTAAAAGGCCTGTAATTGAAAAAAATATTTGATCCTTCAACTGGAACATTAAGAAACACCACGGAAGCAGAACAGGTAGCTGGTAAGTTCCAGATGGCCCATGGTAATGGAACAAATCCAAATGGTTCCAATCTAGTTGATCCATTTAAGAATATCCAGTCTTATAAGCTAGATACTCCTCCCCTAGTTAACTTTGACAGTTTTGAGGAGATAGAAAATATGAGAGGAATTGACGCCTTGCGCGCCTAGATCACAAACTATATGTCTACTAATGTAGGAGCTGATGAAGCTCAAGTGATCAAACAAGCTCTCAATTCTCTGACTAGACTAGCTAGAAATGTATGGGATCGTCTTGAGAATGGGTACAGAGAACAGTTGATCAATAGTGGTACTGATCAAGTGTGTGCACATTTGACTCATCTGTTTGTAGGAAAAATAGATATGAGAGAGCAACTTGCCTATAACAAATTTTTGAGAGGCAAGTGTAAGGATTTAAAATGTTTTAGAGAATATTGTGAAGACCAGTACAAAAACCTTTATATTTCTGGACATGAACAAAATCAAGATTTTATGTTCACAACTTTCTTGAAAAGTTTTGACCCTAATTTGGGAGACTTCTATCATAAGAAAGTTTTGGAAAATATGGTCCATGAAGGTTTAGAGTTAAAAGAACTGACTTTTCCTGAACTCATTCAGTTCCTGGTTGAAATCAATGAAGACATATGTCAAGAAACATAGAAAAGGAAAGAGATAAAGAAGGTCAAACCAATGATCTCCTCTTCTGTTTGTTATCAATTTTTACCTTCTTCTCAGTATGATAAATGCAAAACATGTCAGTCTTCTTCTAAAAAGAAATATGTTGATAAGGACAAGTCCTATAAGGATAGGTACTATAAGAAGAAGAAGAAGAGGTCATACAGTAAGTACCCTAAGAAAAAAGGATACTTTAGAAAGAAAAATGATAAAAAAAGGCTATGGAAAAAAGTGGGAACCTACTTGTTATATCTATAAAGGGAAACATTATGCTAATAAGTGTCCAGATAGAAACAAGAAGAAAAATAAAGGAAAGGTTCATGCAGTCAGAGAAGCTAGACTTGATAATGATGAATATGAATTCATCAATGAATATCCCTCAGATTCTGTAGATATCATCCTTTCTAATTTCTCAGAAATAGAATCTGATGAGGCTGAGTTTTTGTTCTCCACTGAGCAGGCCAATGTTAATATAATCACTGGTCACCCTAATGGTTCAGAAACTGATTCGAGTGATTCTAAAAATTCTTTTTTCTGCATGATGCTTCATAGAAATACTAGAGTAGAATTGGACAAGACAATTGAAGAAATTGTCCAATTAGAAAGCAGAATACATGAGACATGGAGAAAGCTAACTACGAAACTAGAGCAGCTTAAGTCCAAAAGATATTTTTTGTTAAAAGAAAATGAACCACCTAGCCCAATTATCAGAAGAAGTTCTGTGCTGGATTATACACCTAGGCCTGCTTCACCTAGAGAATCCACTATACCTATTGCACAAAGAAGTATTGAGATTGCTCCCTCTACAGGCAGCATGGCTAGAAGATTGTGGAGAAGACAGAGAAAGATTTTTCTAGAAAAGGTCATTCAACGAGCTTATGCTGAAATCAGTGAAATAGAGGAAGAAGAAAATATTAATCTTGTTGAAGAAATGGAAAAATCTCCTGAACTAGATAGATACATAAATCAATACAATTCTTCTAGAGGAGTGCAGTTACCAACAAATGTGTTTCCCCAGGAAGAACAATTGTTCTATCAGGAAAAGATTTCTCCACCAGAAGACCAATTATTTTGTCAAGAACAATCTTTCAGTCCACAGATAACAAAATTAGGCAAAAGCCCAGTTCTGATTCAAAATACAGCTCCCTATTTAGAGGAAGGCAGTAGTAGCACATTTAGAACAACCCAGACTATTTATACAACTACCTGTCCTAGAGTCATCCTTAACATTCATCCTCCAGGTATCAAGATGTATCCCTTGGCTTTCTTGTGGGATACTGGAGTTGATATTAATCTTGCCAGATATCAGTGTTTTCCAGCAGACCTCTGGATAAAAGGAGCTACAGACATAGAATTTGGTAAAGGCAAATTTGTTTCTCAGTTCATCTGTAAAGTACCTATTCAACTAGGAAAAGGTTTTTTTGATGAACTAACCTTTATTCATGATGAAGTGAATGGCTATGACGGTGTCATTGGTAGTAGAACCATGCAAGGATGGGAACCCATCATTATGGATTCCATGTTTATCACTCTACTTGGTACATTTTAGATGCCCCGTCTACATCAAAATGTGGCCTTCACCAAATAGATTGAAATCCAGAAAAAGAAAAAAAGGACAAACACTATCTAGTTAACACAGCAGATTGAGGCAACAGCCATAGACTTGGAACAGCTTAAAGCAGCCTATTCTCAGACTGTGATGACTAAAGACCTGAAGAAACAGAAGAGATCTCTCTTTTGTTCTCTTCCACTCAAGAAAGATGATTCAGGTAATGATATTATTCCTAAGGCCAAAGCTAACTATTTTCTCATGAGTATGGCAGAGGTTAAGCTTTGCCATAAAGAGATTACATAATTAATTTCTTTAGATATTATTCAAAGATCAAGTTCTCCTTTTTCTTGTCATGCCATGTATGTTCCAAAATTTGATGAGCATGGTGTAGAATTGACGGAGAAAAGACTTGTGGTGAATTATAAGCCTCTCAATGAATGTCTTGTTAACAACCAGCATCCTCTCCCAAGTAAAGACCATGTATGGCAAGCTATTCAGGGCAGTAATATTTATTCCAAGTTTGATCTAACAAAAGGGTCTTGGCAGATACAGATGAATCTAGCTGACATCTATAAAACAGCCTTCTCTGTACCACAAGGACTGTTTGAATGAAAGGTTCTTCCATTCAGAATTAAAACTGCTCCTTCTATTTTTCAGCAAGCTATGGATAAAATATTTTATCAATTTTCTAAATTTATCCAGCTATATATTGATGATATCCTTGTCTTTAGCCAGGATATGAAAAAGCATTTGGAGCATTTACAGGTCTTTCTACAGCTCTGTCAACAACATGGCTTGGCCATCAATCCTACCAAATCTCACTTTCCCTAGCATGAGATTATTTTTATTAGCATCAAGTTTCTCCTGGGGGGGGAAATGGAAGCACAACCACATATTCTGTCCCAAATCTAGAATCTTTAGGTAACCACAGTAAAAGAACTTCAACGCTTTCTGGGTCTGGTGAATTATATTGCTGGCTTCTATAGTAAATTAGCTGAGGATAGACTTGAGTTAAATGCACTCCTTGGAAAGGATCCACCTCCATGGACTAATAAGCATGATGCCCTGATTAAAAGAATTAAGCAGAAATGTGCTGAGTTACCTCCACTCAGACTCCCAGGTCCCGGTTTTAAAACCATTGAGACAGATGCTAGCGAATATGCATGGGCAAGAGTTCTAAAAGAAACCCTACCTAATGGGAAAAAAGAAATTGTCTGATATATCTCAAGAAGTTTTAAAAATAGTGAAATCAATTATCACAGTACACATAAGGAAATCCTAGCAGTTATTAATACACTGAAAGCATTTCAAATGTTTGTTGCTGATAAAAGGTTTCTTATCAAAAGTGATTTGCAGAACCTTAAAGGATTTTTTAAGAAAGAATCAAAAGATAAAGTAGTCTGAGGAAGGCTTCTCTGATGGGCTCAGTTCTTAAACACTTTTGATTTTGATATTGCTCATCTTCCTGGATCTGACAATATCTTTGCAGATTTCTTGTCTAGAGAAGGACACAAAGCACCCATGCTCGAACATGATGTTCTTGTTGCTCCACCCCTTGTTAAAGGACAATCCAATGATGTTATTGTTCCATCATCTGCTAAAGGATGCATACATGTTGTTCGTGTTCATGAACATTGGTGGTATGAACCCAGTTGTATGGAATGGAGCACAAATCCCTTTGCTATGAGGGATAGGCATAATTTTTATATGGCTAATAATTTCTTGCATGACAGGTTTAGATGTCTTGTTTCTACTCAACAACTAACACAAAGTGGATTGTGGACAAATCATCCCTTCTTTGAGATGTCCGCTTTATTTGAAGACATTGATCCTGAAATCAAGGTGGTGCTTCAACATTGGTGTGAAGATAATCAACAGTTACCAATCCAGTTTTGTAATCCATTAATCAATCTGGCCTAACAGATGGTTAGACCATGAAGGAGGAAAGAATCTTATCCGCAATCTATTTCAAGAACCAAATGCTGCCGTATCTGAAATGGATTTTCAAGGAACATCTTCTTATTCACGATGTTTATTTAAACTAACATTTGCCTCTTTCACTGAAAATCTTATAATCAGGCATATGATGCAGACCTATGGCCCTACTAGTTTTGGTTCTCGTTTTCAATACTGGAACATTCCTAGTAAATTGTAACATTTGTATGTAACCAAAATGCCTCTATGGATTCATACCAAAACTTACTGGATTGATCAAGCCAATACTACCTCTATTAGCCATGGCATGTATGGAGCACACAAACTCAAAGTATTGAGTGTAATGTGGAAAGAAGATCCCAAGGAGCCTATTCCACCTATTGATCCTGCTCATCCCTTTGGTTCACAATCACATTGGGGAATTTTACTAGGCTGTACCCCACATCCTGTTTGGGAAAGTTGTAATCACTGCCGATACTTTGAGGAACGAATTGGTGAACATTCTGATGAAGTTGGACCATCTCGACCACCATCCAAAGGAAAAGAAAAAGATCATTGAGCTCCTAACTATTCACATGACATCAAGCATTACTGTGAAGGATGCCTAGATTGTGCTCCTATAAAATCAAGTGACACTAGTACTAACTAGTGGACCAAGCTTGTTGGCCACTGAAGGAATCTATCCCTTCATGTCAAACGATAGACGTGGTCCACACCATGGTAAAAGGGGCAAGTACATGCATCTTAAGATGTACACGGGTTAACCTTCCCTTGATCAAAAAGATGCTTTGTACATATTGGTTGTCTTTGTCTATCCGCCTTTATCTTGTTCACGGATTATTTGGTCCCACCATGAGGAGTTTTATCCTCACTTGGGTAATCCTTTGGATAAGGGTCCGCATGTCCGGCTATCCTTGGTGGATTTGAAAATCGGACTTAATTGAAAAGGTAAAAGATCCGCCTCTTGCAAGAACTATAAATGCACGAGAGGCTGCCTCATTCAAGCAAGTCTTGACGAGTAAAGTCTGCAAATAGTAGAGTCTGCAAGTAGAAAAGAGTACCATTATCTCTGGTTTGCTCTTGCTAAGTTAGTAATTTGTAATACAGAGTACCATTATCTCTGGTTTCCTCCTATAGGTTTCAGTTAAGCATAAGGTTGTGACTTCTTTAAGTCAGTAGTAGTGGTAATCGCTCTCATAGCGCGCAATGTATATGAGAACCTGGTAATAAAATATGTGTGGAAATTCTATTCATATTGTATGTGTTCCATTTCTATGGTTTCATTTGCAGCTGTCTAAAAAGTTGGTATCAGAGCTGAGTTACAATAAAACTGTGTTATAACTTTAGTCTGCTTTCACTTAATTCAATCTTTGTGTGACTAAATTAGTTTCAGATAATCATTTAGTCCATTAGTGGATGTATCGCTCTTTGTATTTCTCTCTGTATTGCTCATACCATCACTCTGTGTTGTAAGTCCTGTAGTAAGACCTGTCAGAAGCCGTGTCAAGCATTTTAGGCAGTTAAGGCTATTATCTAGTATTTCAAGCGCAGATTGGAGCGTCGATTGGAGCACATACACTATGGATCGAGCTTCTACATCTGGAGTTGAGATAGCACCTGAAGATCACACTAAGGATTGCAGTGCTGAGATTAGTTTCACCAATTTCTTTCCAGACTCTGAGCAAACATTTTCTTTAACTGTAGAAATAGTAATGTTATAGATGAGTTGTCGAGTAGTAATAAGTTTGCTAATGAGGAATTTAAAGTCCCTATGATTAAACCCTCTAAGATATATAAAGATATACCTAACAGTCTAGTGTCTATGATAAGTCAGTGTGACAAGTGTCACCTCCCCATTCCTCTAAGCTCATGGGTTGAGCTTATTTTAATCCCACTTGGCAGAAGGTGAGAGGTTGTTGAATTTTTGGAAATTTTAATTTCTTGAATTTTAACTTGGGGAAAAAGATAGAGGGATTTTGGTGGCTTATGTTGAAGGGAGAATTTGGAGAAGCTCTACATCAACTTTCTTCCATAATAGGGCTTTTAAAGGTTGGTTTTCAAGGCTAAGGCCTTCCCTTTGTATCTTAGTTTGCTTGCATGATGCATATGTCTGAGATGTATCTTCTTGAGTTGTATTTTGTTATTGTGGGGAAATTTTGTAGGGTGTTGTAAGAGCCTCTCCCACTTGGGAGAAAATGCTCAACAAGTGTGGGGTAGGGGAGGAGTGATCCTCCTCAGGGTCATTACCTTGTTTTGTGATGTGGTAAGCCTTGAGTGCAATATATGTGATTTTGAGCAATATGAGACATGGCTTGAGAGCCAAAATATGGAAATTTTTGGAAATTTTGTTAAATGTGTTGGCTTGAGGCCATAAGAGAAATTGTGTTGGGATATTTTGTAGGAGTGGCACTCTTGAGTTGAGTGTGTCCACTCCCCTACCCCTTTGAACTCACCTTGGTTGAGTTCTTGTGTTGTGATTATCCATGGGTGTAAAAATTGTGTTTTGGTTGTGTCGAATTCCTTGTTGTGATGTGGAATGAGACCCTTGGTGTGTGGATGACCTCCCTAGCTCGGGGGTGACCCTCTTGCGGGTCTATGGTAGGGAGGAGAGTAAGATGTGTGGTTTTCTTCCCCCTTGTTGTGATATCCAGGTTCAATGGAGCTAAATGTGAAGTTGGAGAAACTCCTTGTGCTTGGAGTTAATATTTTATTTTCTTTTACTCTATAAGATCTTAAGAAAGAGCTTGACCTATTTAGGAGCTTCATCTTTGTTGATTTTCAAAGAGGAGGACTTGTCTCTCTCTCTCTTGTTGTAAAATTGTGTTTCCTTAAGTTGTGTGAAAGTCATTTTCATTGTATTGAAAGTTACAAATTGTTGATTTAAATTTTATCATTCAAGTAAAGATGAAGGAAGAAAATTTGCATTTAAAAGCTATTTCTTGTATGTAAATTTCAAATATTTCAATTAGCAAAGTTGAGGCTTAGTTGTTATTGTGACAAATATAAAAATTGTATATTGTTGTTGTGAAAGAGAGAAAATTAGTTGTTAATTTTTAGGAGTATCTAATTAATTGAATTTGTTCTTTCTTTACAAGTGTAATTATTAATAATGCAATGAATTCAATTGGTGGGAAAAATATTGATTCTTGCCTTAATGGAAATTTGATAACACAAAATGCATATATATCTTGGTTTAAATTGTTTAAAAAATAAAATTTAAGTGTAGAGGAAAAAGAATATAGTTGTAAATAATATATATATATATATATATACATATAATTTTTATATATATATATGTTGAATAATTCAAATGAATATATATTTTTTGTGTATTTACAAATAAATTTAATTTTATTAGGTTGTCAAATAAAATTCATAGTTAACATTTTCTTTATACAAAGGTATATATATATTATTTTATTTCATTTTTAAATAAACTGTGAATTTGAAACTTCTGTGTGTATATCTATATAACATTAAATGAATCATAATAAAAATAAAATACTGTGAAATTTTAAAGAGACTGTATTTTCCACAGTCGTGTATTATTTTTTTTACAATGCTAAAATATGGAATGGTGGAGGGGGGGTTCGAACCCCCCCCACTACTAAGCCTTTGGAATATTGGGTGTGGGGAGGGGGGCAAAGCCCCCACCCACACCCCATCTTATGGGATGTGGGTGGGGGCTCCGTCCCCCTCCCCACACTCCCTGCTACACTTAAACCCCCATGGACTGTGCTCTGCTCACGCCGCCCAACACTCTCCATAGTCACGCCACTGCCCGACTCCTCCTCCATGGCCTCCCCTCTTTGTGGACCTCTCACCACCCGCGGCCACCACAACTTTGCCCACTCTCTACCACAGAACCCCCTCCATACAGTGCCGCCACCATTTCCTCACAGCCCTACCTCGACAACACAAAACAAACTAAGATTTAGGGCTTCAACATTTTTACAAAAATGAAAACAACAAAAATATATATATATACATATGGTATGAGAAAGTCTAGTTTTATAAACATAATAAGAATATATATATTAAACAAAACAAACAAAAAGAAAATGTGTTTAGGGTTTAACAATTTCACAAATGAAACACAGGAAAAAAAAGAAACATATACATATTTTTATTAGAAAGGAAACCTAATTTTATAAACATAATAAGTATATATATATATATATTTATTTATTTATATTTATAATTATTTGAAGCCATCATATGCATTTCATATGTGGCCATTTAAACTCAACCTACAACAAAGAAACAAAGGCAAAATGAGAAAATGAGAGAAAAAGAGAAAGAAAGATAAAAGTGAAAACAAAGAGGAGAAAATGCATGAGTTTCAATTTAGGGCTAAGAGTATTAATCAAAATTTAATGTTCTTTTTAATCATTTTTGAGCAAATTTAATTACGGAATTTAAGTAGACATTGATTTAAATCTAGATTGGAAACCTGGCAAACCTATTCAAACGATGTTAGTAAATCATGTTTCCGAGATCTGATCTACCAAGAAATTAGGAACAATGTAAATAACGCAGAGATAACTCTGATTGATCAAGAACGTGAAGGAGAAAAATTGTTTGAACTTATTTGAAAAACATATAAAATTATCAAGAACATGAAGGAGAACAAATTGATCAAACCTTGTTAAAAACATATAAAATTGTAGAAAACGTGAAGGAGAATAAATGATCGGACCTTGTTGAAAAATGTTCAATTATCTTAATCAACTATATTACCAATGCAACTAGTGTGATGTAAGAAAATTTTTAATCCTAATCAGTAAACCTCTTGATCAAATTTAGTTTTAGTACAATAAACCCTACTCACACCCGTGAGGTGTTATGCTGCCAGATTTTCCCAGAATTTAGGGTTTAGTTAGGTTAGTGAAGTTTAACTCTATTGGCAATGTTAACCACGTCGCGATGACCCCCCTTAATGGCCTTCTTGCGATTGGTATGCGCACGTGTACATATTACCCCACTTTCATCTGTTTTGTTTACGCCTTAGCGTATGCCACCGAGCACGCTTACGCGTACAAGGGGGTTTCTAGGGAAACGTGGATTTTTTTTTATATTTCATGTCATGACCACATGTCAAATGTCGACATAACATGTGTGATACATGTCATGACCGCATGGGAAATGTGGGCATGACATTTGGTATCAGAGCCTGAGTTTAAACACTAAGCAAATTTGGGCACGTTATTTATTCTACAACTTTGATTAATTAGTGCCTACCTTGTTTTGTAGGATGCCTCCCTAACGTGTTCAATGAGCGCGATCGTGCAACACTACGTCCGTTGAGGTGTACAGTGATTCCTCTATAGAGGGATAGGTACCCACAGTCATAGCAGATCAACCAGTACCATAGGCACCACCAATACTTGACATAGGTCCTCAGATTTTATAGACATTGCAGGCCATGTTAGAGAGGCTACCGCTAGTTATACCAGTGCCACGTTATAAGCCTTGTGTTGATCCATGAGAGGAGCCACATGAGGATTCGCATGCTGAGTCGTGTGCTGAGCCACGTGTGGAACCCCATGTCGATCTGCGAGAGGTGCCATGTATGGAGCCTTTTGTAGAGATACCCGACACTACAGTGGAGGAGGTAGGGTCAGCCTACCAAGCACGAAGTAGGAGTCCTCCGAGACATCTGAGACGAGATGAGACCATCAGGGTAGAGCAGATACATCATGGACCTTACGAGTATGGTATGGATGAGCCGGTTATAGGACTTAGAGATAGAGGAGACCCCATCAGGGATCTACTTAGGCTTAATCCACCTACCTTCGCAAGAGCTATAGAGGGAACCGAGGCTAAGGCATGGCTCATCAGTTTAGACAGGTGCTTTGCATTGTGACCTTATGGGAGTAACACGAAAGCACGAGTGGTAGTACACCTTCTGAGAGATACAGCAGCTACCTGGTGGTGCACTGAGGATTGCAAGTGCCGGTTATCCTTAGATACACTCACATGGGACATATTCATAGAGCGCTTTAATGCGCGTTACTTGTCAGATCATTATAGATAGCACTAGATAGTTGAGTTCCATGACTTATAACAGAGAGGACTCATGGTTGCTCAGTATGAGAGATAATTTATTAAGCTTTCTCGTTACACAGAGTATCTCCACAATGAGAAAATCCTAGTGCACAAATTCATCAGAGGATTGAATCATGGGATAGCAGGACTAGTACGTATGGCAGACCCCCAGACTATGAGTGAGGCTGTCGAAAAGGCTTATATTGCAGAGCTAATTCATGGACGAGGGTAGAATTCATGCCTGCAGTTTCAGGATCGTAATCACTAGCAGCAGCAAAACTTTCATAGACCACAATCCACACCACAGAGAGGAGGATTTAATTCATCATTACCTCCTAGGCCTCCATAGCAGTAGCATCAACAGAGGTCCAGACCCTAGCAGAGGGCTCAGGGAGGACAGAACCGTGGTTGGCAGCAGTAGGGCCCGCATAGGGATCAGAGATAGCAAGGATCATCTGCGGGACCCACGAGGTCTCAACAGTCTTACAGAGGTTCACAGGGGTCCACAAGATGGACTAGACAACAGCAGTCAGGTAGGACTCGGTCAGGACAGTTGCAGGCTAGGGGCTTGTGTTATGTATGTGGTGGGGCAGGGCATTTGGCTAGAGAGTGTCCCCAGGGTTTCACAGTAGGGGGACAACCCTATTCAGAAGGATCTGAGCAGACTGTAGGAGATGTGGGCAAGTCCCACCGCATGTTTGCAGTGGTTGAAAACCACCAGGCTGACTTCCAGGCCTCAGTTATTGAGACAACAGGTATGATTGGGGATTTCCCCATCTCTATTCTTTTTGACTCTAGAGCTGCCGACTCTTTTTTGTCTACATCATTAGTGGAATGTTGCAGGCTAGTGGCTTCTAGGCAGGACACTAGGTGGGAGGTTGAGTTGGCCTCTAGGGCCAGGATGTCAATAGATACCTTCGTTAGAGATTGCGAGATCTCCTTAGGTTCCTTCACTACATCATGTGACCTTAGAGTTATGCCACTAGGATCATATGGTGTAGTTTTGGGTATGGATTGGCTTGCAGCTCATAGAGCCATGCTAGATTGTTGCCGAAGGGCGATTAGCTACTTAGACGATCATGGTACACTGGTTGAGATAGTGGGCATTCAGAAGCCCACGGTTGTTCATATGATATCTGCTCAGCAGCTTAAGCACTGCATGTAGAAGGGATGTCAGATGTTTGCTATCACGGTCAGTGATAGATCAGAGGATGAGCCTGAGGCTTCATTGGATGACCACCCTATCCTGAGAGAGTTTGTTGATGTATTTCCACCAGAATTACTAGGTATGCCTCCACGCAGAGAGGTAGATTTCCACATTGACCTAGTGTCAGGTGTAGATCTAGTGTCTCGTGCACCCTACAGGATGACTACACATGAGCTTACAGAGCTCAAACTGTAGTTAGAGGAGTTACTTGTGAAGGGGCACATCCGACCTAGTTTTGCACCATGGGATGCATCGGTTATCTTCGTGAAGAAGAAGGATAGGTCTCTTTGATTATGTATGGATTACAAGTAGTTGAACAAGGTGACATTGAAGAACCGTTACTCTCTGCCTAGGATTGATGACTTTTTTTAGCAGATGCAGGGAGCTAGAGTGTTCTTGAAAATTGATTTAAAATTTAGGTATCATCAATTGTGTATCACAGAGGTAGATATTCATAAGACTGCCTTTTGAACTAGGTATGGCCATTACGAGTTCACAGTGGTACCCTTCGGTTTGACGAATGCCCCTGCAGTGTTCATGAGTCTCATGAACGGGGTGTTCCGCACTTACTTGGATCAGTTCATGATCATTTTTCTCAATGATATTTTGATCTATTCATGGACTAAGGAGGAACATACAGATCACTTGTGTTAGGTTTTACAGTGCTTACGAGAGTAGCAGCTTTATGGTAACCTGGAAAAGTGTGCCTTCTTCAAGGTAACTTGGGGCACATCCTATCAGGTGATGGCATCTCCATAGATCCATTGAAGATCAGAGCTATTTAGGATTGGCCAACACCCACCAGTGTGACTGAGGTCAGGAGCTTTATGGGATTAGCCGGTTATTACCGTAGATTCATTGAGGGCTTTTCTAGGATAGCGCATCCCATCACTTCCCTTCAGTGAAAAGAAAAAAGTTTCACTTCGACTGAGCAGTGTGAGAGGGCCTTTAGGGTCCTCAAGGAGCATCTTATCAGTGCTCCCATCTTAGTGGTTCTAGATCCTGCAGAGGATTTTATTATTTGCATAGATGTATCACTTGAGGGATTGGGAGCTGTGCTCATGCAAGGTGGTAGAGTGATTGCATACGAGTCGTGCAAGCTCAAGACACATGAGCTAAACTACCCTACTCACAATTTAGAGCTCATAGTAGTTGTACATGCTCTTGTTCATTGGAGACACTTCCTTTTGGGTTGACACTTTGGGCTCCATTCAGACCACCATAGCTTGCAGTACATTTTCACACAACCCAATTTGAATGCCTATCAGCAGTGGTGGATGGAGTTCTTATGTGAGTATGACTTTGATGTCCACTATATCAAAGGGAAGGAGAATGTGGTCGCTGACACCTTGAGTTGAAGGCACCATGAGATCCTGATCTTGACATTGAGGGTGGACTTGAGAGAGCATATCTTATAGCTTCTGCATGAGGATGAGTGGTTTCTTGAGGTGTAGTAGGAAATCCAGAAACAAAGGGCCCTCAAGAGTAGATTCGCAAGATATTCCCTTGAGCTTGATGGTTTTCTTAGACACCAACAATGCATCTATGTACCCCGTGCGGGTGATCTACATGTAGTGATTCTTTCAGAGGCTCATAGAGCACCTTATACAGCACACCCAGGAGTGAAGAAGATGCATGCTAATTTGTGATAGTTATACCATTGGGCAAGTATGAGATAAGACATTACAAAATATGTTGCTCATTGCCTTGAGTGCCAGAGGGTCAAGGCTGAGCATCAGCATCCAGCAGACTATTGTACCCTCACGAGATACCTGAGTGGAAATGGGACACCATTTCCATGGATTTTATTGTTGGTCTTCCTATGTCATCACGCTACCATGATGCCATCATGGTGACAGTTGACAAGTTGACCAAGGTGGTGCATTTCTCACCTGTATGCACAACATACAATGCACCATCTATGGCAAGAGTGTTCTTAGATCAAATTGTTAGACTACATGGAGTACCTCGCCGTATCATTTCCGATAGAGACTCAGTATTCACTTCATCTTTTTGGAGAGCCTTACAGCAGGCATTGGGCACACAGCTCAACTTTAGTTCAGCTTACCACCCTGAGACTAACAGATAGATAGAGAGAGTTAATCAGGTGTTGGAGGACATGCTTCATATGTATGTTATGGACCATTAGTCTAGATGGGAGGAGTATCTGTATCTGGTCAAGTTTTCCTACAATAATGGGCATCACATCTCACTGGGTATGCCTCCTTTTCAAGTTTTATATGGCAAACCATGTAGGACACCATTGAGTTGGGATCGGATAGAGGACAAAGTTGCCATTGGTCTAGAGATAGTTCAAGATATGGAGCAATAGGTAACACTGATTAGACAGAGACTTCAGGAGGCACAGGATAGATAGAAGAAGTATGCCGATGCTAAGAGGGTAGATCAGAGCTTCTTAGTGGGTGATAGAGTATTTTTGAGAGTGCAACCACACAAGAGTCCAATCCATTATGGAAAGGGCTCTAAGATCAAACCACATTTTGTAGGACCTTTTGAGATCTTGGAGCAGATAGGACCTATAGCCTATCGTCTAGCCTTGCCACCTAGCCTGTCACGTATCCATGATATCTTTCATGTTTTAGTTTTACAATGTTACATCTCTGACTTATCTCACATATTGGATTGGAGTGCTCTACAGGTAGAGGCAGACAGTTAACTAGCTTTGGAGCCAATTCACATATTAGCTCATCAGATGCTGGGCCTTCGAGGTTGAGAGCTGGATCAGATTAGAGTCCAGTGGGACATCTATGACGAGGTCACTACGACATGGGAGGATGCAGCAAGATTGAGGACTCTTTATCCTCACCTCATTGATGACTTCCAGGAGGAAGTACAGTCTTAGGGGGGGAGGATGTGAGGCCTACCTTTTTCATTCCCGTTCATTTGACTATTTACTTTACTATTGCTGATACATTTAGACTTGTGGGACTATTGATCCTGAATCCCTGAATTATTAGACTTTATGATGTTATGGGAAAACTAATTGGGTGATGTTAGATGGATGCTTTATATTATGGAAAAACTAATTGGGTGATGTTAGATGGATGCTTTATATTAAAGGAAAACTAATTGGGTGATATTAGATAGATGCTTTATATTATGATGTTAAAGGAAAACTAATTGGGTGATGTTAGATAGAAATTGGTTTTGTGATTTAATCTTAGGAATGGATATTTGAAATGCAGAATTTAGAATCTAATTGTAATGTGACTTCCTTTATGCTTATGTGAACTAGTGATATTTTATGCAAGTATATGTGTTAATTTGCTTCAGTTATGATATTTATATGTGGAATTAACTTTGCAATTGAGTGTGTAGGTATTTATAACAAACCACAGAAATTAGAGATCATTCCACACTTAATGTTGTTATCCCCTGTGAAGCCGATCTAGTTCCACGAGGAACCAAGATCAACTATGTGTATGATGAAATTCTGAAATGTTGCTTTGCATGTGGTTAATCAGGCTAAGCTTACCCCTCCTTTAAATTGAATTATAATTTGTATTGTAAGAATTTTGTCTTTGAATTTCATTTTTTCAAAATTTTATATTTGGAGACCCTTTTCATGTGCTTTAACTTGACCCTGGGTTATACCCCATGGGTCTAGGGACCTCTTTGACTTGGGTAACCCTTGGTAAACCTCCATATGGTCAAATTAACTTCACACTAAAGTTCAGTGATGAAATTGAAGGCATGGGAGGGAGAGGATGAGTGGTACCAACACTCAACCCCATCCCTTTTTACTTCCCATGGTTGGAGATGACTCCAAGACCCACCAATTGTGGAGGACTTGACTCCAAGTCTCTCTCACAATTGGTGAGAGTACCCTTGGAGTTGTGTGGTCCTTCTTGAGAGGAAAGGAAGGGGACACATGTGTCACCCATTCCCTCTTTAACTCCTCTTTTCTCTCCCACATGTTGGAGAGAGGACAAGTGGTAAGGGGTGAGGGAGACTTGGGGATGGGTGAGTGACATGTGTCAACACCCATCCCTTGGGACATGCTTGTAGTGGGGAGGAAGAGTGAGGAGGTGACAAGCATCACCTCCCCATTCCTCTAAGCTCATGGGTTGAGCTTATTTTAATCCCACTTGGGAGAAGGTGAGAGGTTGTTAAATTTTTGGAAATTTTAATCTCTTGAATTTTAACTTGGGGAAAAAGATAGAGGGATTTTGGTGGCTTATGTTGAAGGGAGAATTTGGAGAAGCTCTACATCAACTTTCTTCCATAATAGGGCTTTTAAAGGTTGGTTTTCAAGGCTAAGGCCTTCCCTTTGTATTTTAGTTTGCCTGCATGATACATATGTGTGAGATGTATCTTCTTGAGTTGTATTTTGTTATTGTGGGGAAATTTTGTAGGGTGTTGTAAGAGCCTCTCCCACTTGGAAGAAAATGCTCAACAAGTGTGGGGTAGGGGAGGAGTGATCCTCCTCGGGGTCATTACCTTGTTTTGTGATGTGGTAAGCCTTGAGGGTAATATATGTGATTTTGAACAATATGAGACATGGCTTGAGAGCCAAAATATGAAAATTTTTGGAAATTTTGTTAAATATGTTGGCTTGAGGCCATAAGAGAAATTGTGTTGGGATATTTTGTAGGAGTGGCACTCTTGAGTTGAGTGTGTCCACTCCCCTACCCCTTTGAACTCACCTTGGTTGAGTTCTTGTGTTGTGATTATCCATGGATGTAAAAATTGTGTTTTGGTTGTGTTGAATTCCTTGTTGTGATGTGGAATGAGACCCTTAGTGTGTGGATGACCTCCCTAGCTTGGGGGTGACCCTCTTGCAGGTCTATGGTAGGGAGGAGAGCAAGATGTGTGGTTTTCTTCACCCTTGTTGTGATATGCAGGGCCAATGGAGCTAAATGTGAAGTTGGAGAAACTCCTTGTGCTTGGAGTTAATATTTTATTTTCCTTTACTCTATAAGATCTTAAGAAAGAGCTTGACCTATTTAGGAGCTTCATCTTTGTTGATTTTCAAAGAGGAGGACTTGTCTCTCTCTCTTGTTGTAAAATTGTGTTTCCTTAAGTTGTGTGAAAGCCATTTTCATTGTATTCAAAGTTACAAATTGTTGATTTAAATTTTATCATTCAAGTAAAGATGAAGGAAGAAAATTTGCATTTAAAAGCTATTTCTTGTATGTAAATTTCAAATATTTCAATTAGCAAAGTTGAGGCTTAGTTGTTATTGTGACAAATATGAAAATTGTATATTGTTGTTGTGAAAGAGAGAAAACTAGTTGTTGTTAAATTTTAGGAGTATCTAATTAATTGTATTTGTTTTGTCTTTACAAGTGTAATTATTAATAATGCAATGAATTCAATTGGTGGGAAAAATATGGATTCTTGCCTTAATGAAAATTTGATAAAATAAAATACATATATATCTTGGTTTAAATTGTTTAAAAAATAAAATTTTAAGTGTAGAGGAAAAATAATATAGTTGTAAATAATATATATATATATATATATATATATATATATATATATATATATATATATATATATATATATATATATATATATATATATATATATATATAATTTATATATATATGTTGAATAATTCAAATGAATATATTTTTTTTGTGTATTTACAAATAAATTGGATTTTATTAGGCTGTCAAATAAAATTCATAGTTAACATTTTCTTTATACAAAGGTATTTATATATATTATTTTATTTCATTTTTAAATAAACTGTGAATTTGAAACTTATGTGTGTGTATATATATAACATTAAATGAATCATAATAAAATTAAAATAACATAAAATACTGTGAAATTTTAAAGAGACTATTTTCCAAAGTCACGTATTGTTTTTTTTACAGTGCTAAAATATTGAATGGTGGAGGGGGGGGTTCAAACCCCCCCCACCGCTGAGCCTTGGGAATATTAGGTGTGGGGAGGGGGATGGGGCCCCCACCCACACCCCCATCTTATGGGATGTGGGTGGGGGTTCCAGTCCCCTCCCCACACTCCCTGCTACACTTAAACCCCCGCGGACTGTGCTCTGCTCACGCCGCCCAACACTCTCCACAATCACGCCACCGCCTGGCTCCTCCTCCGCGGCCTCCCCCCTCTGTGGACCTTTCACCACCCACGGCCACCACAACTCCACCCACTCTCTACCACAGTTCCCCCTCCATATAGCATTGCTGCCATTTCATCATAGCCCTACCTCAACAACACAAAACAAACAAATATTTAGGGCTTCAACATTTTAAAAAAAATGAAAACAACAATATATATATATATATATATATCACAAACAAAACAAACAAAAAGAAAATGTGTTTAGGGTTTAACAATTTCACAAATGAAACAAAAAGGAAAAAAAAGAAACATATACATATTTTTATTAGAAAGGAAACCTAATTTTATAAAGACATTAAGTATATATATATATATATTTATTTATTTTATATATTTATAATTATTTGAAGCCATCATATGCATTTCATATGTGGCCATTTAAACTCAACCTACAACAAAGAAACAAAGGCAAAATGAGAAAATGAGAAAATGAGAGAAAATGAGAAAGAAAGATAAAAGTGAAAACAAAGAGGAGAAAATGCATCGGTTTTAATTTAGGGCTAAGAGTATTAATCAAAATTTAATGTTCTTTTTAATCATTTTTGAGCAAATTTAATTACAAAATTTAAGTAGACGTTGATTTCTGGCAAACCTATTCAAATGATGTTAGTAAATCTTGAGATCTGATCTACCAAGAAATTAGGAACAATGTAAATAACGCAGAGATAACTCTAACTGATCAAGAACGTCAAGGAGAACAAATTGTTCGAAATTATTTGAAAAACATATAAAATTATCAAGAACATGAAGGAGAACAAATTGATCAAACCTTGTTAAAAACATATAAAATTGTAGAAAACGTGAAGGAGAACAAATGATTAGACCTTTTTGAAAAATGTTCAATTATCTTAATCAATTGTATTACCAATGCAACTAGTGTGATGTAAGAAATTTTTTAATCCTAATTAGTAAACCTCTTGATCAAAGTTAGTTTTAGTATAATAAACCCTACTCACGCCCGTGAGGTGTTATGCTGCCAAATTTTTCCAGAATTTAGGGTTTAGTTAGGTTAGTGAAGTTTAACCCTATTGGTGATGTTAACCGCGTTGCGATGACCTCCCTTGATGGCCTTCTTGCGATTGGTATGTGCATGTGTACATATTACCCCACTTTCATCTGTTTTGTTTACACCTTAGTGTATGCTACGGAGCACACTTACACGTGCGAGGGGGTTTCTAGGGAAACGTGGAATTTTTTTGATATTTCATGTCATGACCACATGTCAAATGTGGACATGACACGTGTGATGCATGTCATGACCACATGGGAAATGTGGGCATGACACTTCACTAACTTGAATTTTAGAATAATCCTCCTTATTTGCCTTAAAACTCCTCTTCTCTAGGCTTGCATCTTCTGGATCAAACAAATTTTCTAGAGTAATCAATCCTTTAGGGAGTTTATTTGATTTTAGCTAGATAATTTGATCACCATATGCTTCCTCAATTTTGGGGTGTAATTGGTCAGCAAACTCCCCTGATTGCTGTTAAAATGAAAGTACTTGAAGATCATTGTCAAAAACTTGCCAATTTTGATTATTGTCTAGAATTATTGGTCTTGATATAACTTTAACTAATTCATTGTTAACTAACAGATCACTTGCTGGGTTGAATTGCAAACCAATTTGTGCCATTCTATTTGCTTCTGAATTTTGGGCTCTGGGCACTACCTCAATATTGAAAGCATCAAAGCCATCTATTAGGTCCCAAATCCTATGTCGATAGGACCTCATTCTTACATTTTTGGCTATTGCTTTTTCTTTGATTCATTTTACCACTAGTTCTGAGTCTCCTCTCACTATCAGGTTCTTAATTTCCTTTTTCTTGGCCAACACGAGTCCATGAACCAGAGATTCATATTCAACGTCATTATTGGTATAGGTGAACTAAAAGTGAATGGCTTCTTAGAATTTTCTCACCATTTGGGGCAGTAAGGCAAATACCTGCTCCAGCACCATTCTTGCTCCTAGCCCCATCAAAATTTAAGGTCTAGATTCTTGAGTCTTCTTCAGATTCTCCACTTTTTGATACTTCTTTCCTTATAATATTCAGGATTTCTTAGTCTTCTTAAAAAATGACATAAGTGCCTAGACCAGTAGAGTCATAGTTTCCATAAGGATCACTCTGCATCATGGTCAACAACTAATTGTTCTCTTCTTCTTGTTGGTGATGTTCAGTCCAGTTACCTAATTCTTCAACAAAGACTCTCTCCTCTTTTTTTTTCATGGCATGAGATGCTTCTATTTTTGTGGTTGGCTCATTAGTAATATGGTCTTTGGATAATGGCTCAGACAATACTTTCATCTTTGTCCCATACTTGGTTCTCAAGATTAGGTGTGACCAATCTAGTGACATGTAACCTCCTATTTTGGCTGTGAAATCTCTAGACAAGCATAAACCAAATATAGGGGGAATATCTATGACTACCACATCCTAATTGACAGTTATATTGGGACAAGTATATAGTTGTAATGGAAGTTGTTTGATTTTTCCTATAGTTTGAACAAATTTCCCATCCAACTGCATGACCCCTCTTGTAAGTGGCTCATACTTTATCTTTAAAGCATCTGCTATCTGCTTTGGCATTACTGTAGTACTGGCTCTAGAATCTATCATTGCATTATGCAACAATTTTTTCCCAACTATAAAAGTCAGATAAAAAGGATCTGGTTTAGATTTACCTACCTCAAGTGCATTATTCAACAGAGCTATTATTTGTAGAGGTATAGTATCTTTATGTTAGATTTTCCCTTTATCAGTAGCTCCTTCTTTAGCACTAGTGTATTTAGAGGCCTCTTGACCTTGCAGAGCTTCTTGTAACAGTATCTTCTGCTCATGAATAGCCAACAAATCCTAGATTGATATGTGTGTTGGAGTTCTTTTCAACTGGTCCACCATGTTCACAGGTCCTAATGCTTATCTTTGAATAGTAAGGGTACCTTATTTTTTCTAGTATCTGACCCGAGGCTACTTGATTCTGCATTGGCTGGGGCACTTCTTGCCTAGAGATTGGATTGTGATGATTTTGAAATGGAGGAGTTCTGATAATCTCATTATTTGTGACTTCAGGCTGCTCCATCATTCTCCTCTTTGATCTAGTATAATAGTCTGACTACACCAATAGTTTCTTTGAAGTGGATGCCTCATTCAAGAACACTGAATCTTCCTCTTCAATCCATGAAAATAAGGCATGTTCAGGGGCTATTTCCTCTTCTTGTTGTATAGACATCCCTTGCATCTGGGCAACCATTATTGCATTCTGGACACCATGGGACTGATATGGTGGAGTATTAGATGTTGAGAATTGTCCTTCTAACCCTTTTTGTTCTGCTATCTTTTGTTGCAAATTACCTCTAGGACAGTCTCTGGGCATATGGACATTGTTGCAGGGAAAGCACAAGGCATTTGTGTCATCTGCTAAATTATTTTGCCCTGGAACTATTTCTCTGTTGGGATTATGAGGAACTGTTTGTAGAGGTGTAGGGACTGAAACCAATTGGTTTGAAGGCTGAGGATTATTTTGCCTTTGAGGGCCTTGATATTGATTTGGCTAAAAAGGGGGTCTATTTCCTTGGAAACCTTGATAAGGCGGCTTTGAATAGGGATTTATTGTCTCTTTAGGTTAATTATCTCATTTGAAAAGGTCCTTAGAATATTCTTGACATCATCCATTTCAGATGGTTGAGCGGAGGTGGTTGCCATAGTAGGTTGTTGAGGTACTGGGAATGAATACATGGACACAAGTGGAACTGCAAGATTAGGAGCTTCTTGTGGTAAAGGTAGGGAGATTTCTAGGAACATGGGCATAGGAGGCCTTGGGGGCAATTTTCTAGTATCTATCAAGTTATTTTCAACCTTGACAGCGAACTCATATGCTTCTGGCAGTGTCTAACCTCCTAGAGACTGAATCATTATTGATATATCAGAATTAAAAGCTTTGAGGTAGAACACAATAGCCATACCTAATAATGGTCTTGCTGTAGTAGGAATTCTATCCTAGGTCTTTTAAAATCTTGAGTTGAAATCAATCATGGCCTCTTGTGGTGCCCTTTTGATAGTGATTAATTGTTGCAACAAGGAAGATTTATCACCTTTCTCTTCAAATCTTGCAAAGAAAGCATCACCAAGATGATCCCATGTAGATATTATATTTGGAGTGAGAGATCTATACCAGTCTAGAGCCTTTCCTTTGAAAGAAGCTGCTAGTAGTCTTATTGCCACATTCTGTTTAGTATTAACATGCACTGCACACACATCAGATACATCTTGTAGATGTTCCCCAGGTGTCTTGAAATCTTCTCCACTGAACTTAGGTAGAGCCTTCAAAGCATTGGTTGGAATAGGATCCCAAGTGGCTGGTGGTACTGGGAGAATGAAAGGACTGCCAGTGTTCTAATTTGCATAGTTTCTTGGAGGTATAAGTCCTCCCATAGTTGTTCCTTGTGTTACTACAACCTGATTCATTCTTCTCCTTGGAATAGTTACTAATGGTGGTAAAAGAATGTCCATATTAGCAATAGACTAAGCTCTTGTTGTAGGTCCACAACTCTAACTCCTTGTCACTCTCTGGCTCATACGATCTTGATAGGAACTTCAAGAAAGGTCCCACCGGGCGTGCCAAAAACTGTTGATGTATAAAATTGCATAGGTTCCAACACCAGCATGGGGAGTTTCAAGAATGTGAGACTAGCTACTTGAAACAACCTCCAGATTTTAAAGAAGCTAGCTCTTCCTATTTCAATTAGGTTTTTAGCAAAGGGAAAGAAATAAACAAGATTACAGATACAATAAGCAAATCTTATTTATGGCGATGCACCTAAGTAAAAAGTATTCCTTCAATTCAAGCATAGTGAATCTATTCTCAAGATACAGTTATATTAAAGAGATACTGCATGATCAACATAAACAGATATAATGAATATTATCAAAGGCTTATAACCAGATGACTTTGCAAAGACACAAATGATATCAACCAAGGCATAGAACAAAGTTCTTAATAATCTTCTAGCAACGTAAAGGCATAGAAACATGCATAGATATATTGACTTTCTTATCAAGAACAACAAAATAAAGGCAAAATGACATAAACTAGTCACAACAAAGTCTTCGACTCCTCTATTAGATTTCTAATTGAAAACTTATTTAAAAAGTCAAGTAAAAAAATGTTCCATTCGATTACAAATTCTGCATACTTATAATCATCAATTTAACACAAGATTTCTTGCAACAACCTAAATCATCAACAGCCAAACAGAACTGAAGATTACTGGAAGTCCATGGTAGTTACGATCTTCCCAATCTGTAACTGCCATCCCTCTTATGCGCTCATTGGCTAGGGTGAAATATTATGTAGCACACTAACTGTTTTGAGATTAAGACACATGGCAACACCTGCGAGAATAAGGTTCAAAATAAATTATGACAGATGGCAGCGTCCGCATATACTTAGAAACTATTTTTCCTTCAAATAAATCCACAGGAAACAACCACTTGTCACACTCCGTAGCCTCCAAAAATAATACGTGTCCTATCCCACCAAGCCTTTAAAAACCTGTGTCTTTATACCTGGGCGCCCTCCGTTGTAACATCTGTCACAACCCGCTTCACTTAGAAACTAAGATGCAATAATAATGGGACCCACTGCATTCATAACTCATTACCCACATAGGGAATAAAATTGGGACAAATGGCAGCACCCGCATAAAAACAAGCTAACACGCGAAAACCTCTGCAACACTATTGAAACAAATGAAACTTTTTTGAAGGATCCTTCAAAAGCCAACACTTGTCATGTTCCACTACAACTGTGAATTAAAATGTTTCATGCTACAAGAGATTATGAATAAAGTAACCCTTTCTCCATTGTTGCCACATGGCATCCTCCACAAGCTTGAAACAAAATGAATTGTGGCCCACCATATATATGCCGATATCAATATAAATTCTGAAAAGGGACATGCCTAGCATCATCTATATAAAACTCAAAAGAACACATGGCAACCTCTATAAGCTTATACCAAGAAAGAAAACTTTTTGAGACTGCTTCCACTAGCGACACATGGCACCTTCCGCAAGCTTGGAACAAAATGAACCAAAAGATGTTACTCGAAACGTGGCACACTCCGTAGCAAACTCAAGAGGACACACTGTAGCCTCTACATAAAACTAGGTGCTTGTTTTTGTGGCTTTGACACTTGGTGTGACCCACACATAGAAACATTTGAGGCATAGAAACATAGACATAAATATTAAGCCACTGTACTTTAATCGCAACACTGCCGTAACTGAAACAAAATGTAGAGACACTCTACACACATCCACTCAAAAATATTTTTGTATTACAACACACTGGTATTGTCTCAATGATAGTGTAAGATACAATATCATCAACACCATATCAGGTGTTTGCATCTTATGCCTTTTTATACATTCTTACATCTTGTCATTTCTTTCATTGAACAATTTAAGCTTGTAACTGAACCATTCCAACTGTCTTTGGTAGTTTTCAACTGAACCAATAACTATCAATATCAAATGGTCGAATAGACCCATTATGAAAAGCCTGAGTTTATAAAAATCTTCCATAATGCCTTTGAAAAATATTTCAAACTTTAATCAAATGATACAAATAATTTACAAACTGATTAATGTAACCAGAGAGAATAAGAAATGCCTTTCCAAAACTGTGGTTAACCAAACTTAACCATATCTGATGCAATTTAAATAGAGAATTATCAAACGGCCTTTAAGATCATTGCAAGAAACCATAGTGTTTTATGCTTGATAAACCCTGCCATTAAGAGAAAGAGTAATCAACAAATCTTTGCAAACCCTAACCAAGATGAAAGTAGACAATTTGAAACCATTTTTTGTTTGACCCCAAAAAAATGTCATTATTGGGAAAAATTAACTCATAACTATCTTTCAACCACGAATAAATGAAATTCAAACCTTGACATCTTCACCAAAAACCTTGTGCTTCACAACAAGGGTTTTGGGAAGTTTCATTAAGATAGTTGCTACATTTTTTTTTGTTTTCCAACTGCCTTATCATAGTATAAACAAGAAGTCGAGAACAACACCCTAAAATGGTCACAAAGTCAAAGAATAGTGAAACAACTTTCTATGCAGGGTCTGTACAAGAGAAACTCAACACAGAGTCAACATGTTCTAAAGACTATAATATAAACTTTTCCTCAGCTTCATGCAACCAAATTTAATAGCTTAGAAAAACCATGATCCTTCAAATGAAACCATAAAAGAACAATATCACCTGAATCATGCTGATAAATGAGGCCTTTACTGTGACTTTGAGTCCAAAGATAACTGTCAAGCTGAAGCTCACTATAGCTTTGTCAAATCCCAGAGATCCTTATCATCATGACTAGATCTTGCAATATTTTGCATAAAACTATAACCCTAAGTTGAGAGCAGCATGTTACAAAGTTAAACTTTACAAAATAAGTTCTCAACAATATCTTACACCATATTCCTTTGTTGACTGTCTATCCCGGTGTGCCCTAAAGGGCCCGGTGACCAAAAAGATTAAAAAACAACAAACTTTACCTTCTTTCTAAGCTCGAAACCTGCCCAACAGGTTGACAACTTTAAGTGGCCCAATAGCATGCAAGTCTTAGTAATTTCTTTTATTTGCACAAAGAAATAATTCTTGTAAATGGTGTCATTTGAAACCTTTAAGATAACCTTACTAACATTTAGCAAAATGAAATCTCCTTAAGACATAAGAAATGATTAATATAACTCCATGCCTTTGAAAATGATCTGCCTTTAACCATATGAAGATTACCATGAATAGAATTAGTGATGCCCTTTTTTAAATGAAACAAACAGTTTTTGTGTCACTATGAAAGTGATCAAAATAAGTCCAACTTCAAAGATCCTGAATGATGATCAAACTGAAGCAAGAGACCTTCTAAATAAGAGATAAACATTAATGAACATTACTTGCATCAAATGCTAAGATTAATGCATAGCACACCAACTTGCATTGCATAGCACATCAACTTGCATGCACACCAACTTGCATCAAATTCTAGGCATGAATACCAACAGTATCTGTCATACCAAGTCAACTTGTGCCAAGCCACCAATAACAAAAACCAAATACCCAATTGTCATGATAGCCATCTATCATTGATAGCCAACTGTCATTATGTCACAAACCTAAGAGTTTGTGTATTTGTCATCAAGGACAACAATTTGAGAGAGCAACAAACTCCCCCTTTGTCCTTGATGGAAAAACACAACTCTCTCTCTCCCCCTTTTTGCATAAAAGACAAAGGGAGAAAGAAGTGTGCCATTGCCTCAAAGATAGATTAGGAATCATAATCCAACATTATGTAGGATATCATAACTGTCCAATGGAGCATAAAGATCAAAATGGTCTAAAACAAAACTGCACTGTCAGTATCAAGAACATGTAGCATAATAGAAGATATAATGAACTATCAAGAACAACAACTAAGAATATCAAGCATCAAAGAGCAAAACTAGAGATATGATCACTATCATCTATAAAGGGTAGAATACCACTGTCTCCTGAAATAGTCTAATATCAAGACCCAGCTGAAAGCACCAAAAACATATATAGCAAGAATCAAGAAATGTAGGCATTAAGAGAACAACATCAAAGCATCAAGATAACAAACAATATGACAAAGAACACTGTCATCATGCAAAAGAATAGTACATCAAACTCCATTTTACACTACACACTATTGTATTAAAATCTTTGAATGCTAAAGCTCAAGAAATGAATAATCACTGTGATAGCCAACACCAAGTCCAACATTGTCAGGGATGAACCATAATAGTTGACAACCAAAAACAAATGTATAGAAACCAATCACTAAAACCTATACCAAAACCTTTTTTAGACATGTACTATCAAGATCAGAGCAGTATAAGCACACAAAGATGTCAATGTACATAGGATGACATCTTAAGAACTCCACCACCTAAACACTGTCTCTTTCAAATAAATCTGCAGCATATCACCTTGCACAATGCTTCACTGATATAACATTAAGAACTATTAGTAACCATAAAAAGTTGAACATAAAAACCCCAAAAACTACATTATATCCATCATGGTACAACATCAACTGAAAAAGACATCAATGAACTAACTAAAAGCACCAGAATGAAGACAACAAGAAAACAACATCAAAGCACTAAGGGATCATCTATATATTCCACCGTACCACTATCCTTATCAAAGAAAAACAAAAAACTGATAAAACTGTGCATGAACCAATGTCCTCATGAATACTGAGTTGTCACATTAGGGTGCTAAGAAGCTCCTCCTGAGATCAAAGCTTATTGAAACTCTCTCTTTGACCTTAAAGGCCTCAACATTTACTTCACTTGCTTTAAGAGATGCTTAGTATTGGTTTGTGTCAACTTATCACTAAGAGACACACTATCGATCATTGCATCAAAACTATCAACCTTGCACTAACTACTTTCCTAACAAAACACCTTGACACTTCAACAAGAAACATTAGAACAAAAAGAAACGGTACTGTCCATTGTACTGATATTACAAGAATCTTGAATAGTCACTGTCAAATTATCACCAAAGCACTGTCAAATCCCACAACTCACAGAAACCTCATAGAAATCACAATCATAACTAGAAGAAAGCCCTGTCAAAACATACATAGCTTGAACCTTGCAAAAATATATTCAAGAGGCATAAGCAACTTCATGTTCAACATGAGTTTTCAATATGAGCAGCATGAGTGACCATCACTGTCTCTATATGTCACACATCTTCACATGTATGAAAGATCAAATCAAGAGATGAAGCATTTTATCTCTTTCTAAGGCACAAATACATATGGAAATCATCTTCTCCTGATGATAAAAATTACATCATTGTTCACAGTTTCATATAGACTGACCTCACTTTCAATTTTTCTAGGATGTAAGACTATAGTCATTTAAAAAAAATCTAACAAAGAACATGCTAGCAAAGATTAAGGAAACTGCACATTATCTTGTCAAACTATCATAAGGACATGTACCCACTATCAACATTCCTCTCTGGCCAATAAATCACTATCCTTGCAAAGTATAAGCATGTATACCAAGTATTCTTCATCAACTTTTGAAGCCAGACAATTAAGGTTGAAGCATCTCTTAAAAACTCTATTGACCAAGGTTTTCCTTTGTTTGATGCACTCAGAAGTCTCTACCAAGCATAAAGGAAGCAATCACTATTCTAAAGTACTATAGCTATTGACTATCATTAAACAAGGTTATACTGAGAGAAAACACAAATACACTTTTTTACACAAGTAGCCATGGTCTTATTGATAGCACAAGGATATTCTTAAAAAGTATGAAGTATGTCTAGGTTCCATCACTATATCAACCAATCACCATCATCAAGCCATCAAACCAACACCTGAAGTGTGATTGAACACCTTTCATAACAAGTACATAAAGAATGAAGATGTTTTGATAAAGAGCCAAATGTGAACTCATATCATCATTATGAGAAGTAAACAAACATCCTAAATTAAAGACTATGAAGGCATGAATTCATAGCTACATCAAACACATTCAAACCTCATAAAACTCCTCGGGGAAAGAGATAGAACTTTAGACAACTCCCCCTCGCACTAAGTTGTGTCTTAGGCAGTTTGTAATGTCTCTTGTGAAGCATGTACAAGATTAGGACTTCCTTCTTCTTGACTTTGTTTTCTTCTCCAAACTAGTATAGGATATTTGTTTTCCTTTCCCAAGGCATTCACTTGCTTTTGCTTGAAGATGTAGCCTCCAGTTGGTTTTATCCTTCCTCTACACCATTGTGCTTTGTGCCCAAACATATTGCATTTATAACACAAAACATTATAGGTTTGATCAAGAGAAGAAAAGTTTCTCTAGCTGATCTGAGAGAGTCATACCTTGCATGAATCCAACAATTTTTTTGCAAAATGGCCAACTTTATTACAGTTATAACAAGCATTATTGTAGTTCTGATTTGACTAGCCATAAAAACTTTTCTCTTTATTTTATCCAAAACCATTTCTTTTACAATCTTTGGCCCTATGACCATAAACATGACATGCATAGCAATAACCATGGAATTGAGAATAATTATACCTGATAGGTGGAAATCTTGAAGATTTGTTATCAACAATATTAACCTTAGCTTTCTTCTTGGATTCAACCTCAAGTGTAGCAGATTGAAATGTTAGGTCTATCTTCTTCCTAAAAGCATCTCTTATCTTGGAACATTCTCCTTTCTCATAACCCAAGCCAGTAGTATCCCTGTAATATCTTTGCTTGCTCAACATGTCATTTAGTCAGTCAGTACTCATTTCAAATTGAATATTCTTTTGCAATTTTGAAGATGCTTCTTCCAAATTCTTTCTCAAAGAGACTATTTATTTCTCTAACTTCAGACATTCTATTCTTTTTACTTAAAGATCAAATTTAATCATATCTATTATTCTTTTGGCTTCTACAACTTCAATTTTTAGACCAATAATCTATTTGTTACATTCATCAATTTGACTTCTTAAATCTACAATCAACTTTCTTGTCTCTTCAAATTCAACAAAAACTTTTACAAGATCAGAGAGTACCTTAGTCTTAGAATCCTTCTCTTGTTGAAGTTGAACCTTTAATCCCTGGTTCTCTTTTTCAATATACTTGTTCATTTCTAGAGCACATAAAAGTTCTCCTTCAATATCCACTTCATAGTCATCTTCATCCACAAAGAAGTCTCCTTCTGCATCATCAATCTTAACATCAAAGTCATTTTCTTTATCACACTTTGTGTCAACTTTCAAAGGTGACTTAGACAACAACTCATTACTAGGCTTGACAAGGGTTTGTTGTATAGCCTTTTGCTTGTTCTCTTTCTTTTCTCTATTTCTTCTACCTTTTCCCATGGTACTCTGCTATCAAGACCTACCCAAACTTGTTAGACTTTAATAGGGAACCTACACTCTGATACCACTTGTTGGAGTACTTGACAACACTAAGAGGGGGGGTGAATTAGTGCTGTAGAAAAAAAAATAAGTTTAAACACTTTTTACAAAACTGAAGTAGATGCTGATATAAGCTCTATCAATGCAAGTAACAGTGTATTAAAGAAATAAACAATCAAGTATAATGGACAAATTAATCATGCAACAACTAAGACCATAAGACAAAGATTTTAGGAGTGGAAAACCCTCTTGGGGTAAAAAAATCACTCAATAAAATTCCTCACTGGCTTATTCAAGAATCATGCCTCATTGGCTACAAAAAAATATCTCACTGACTTTTATCACTACCTCACTAGCAACAGAAGCCTCACTGGAAACATAAGCCTCACTAGCAATACATCAGTCTCACTGGCATTAGGTCAATCTGTGTCTCACTGACATGACCTTATATCATCTTCAAGAACCAAAGAAAGATATACAATATAGAGGGTTTCTTTGTTTCACTACAACTCTATTCTTGATTGTATCATTGAATTTGGAGACCTCAAGAATCACATAACCAAAATTGTGCACATCAACTCAGAAATGTTTTTGCATTACAGCACACTGGTATTGTCTCAATGATAGTGTAAGATATAATATCGTCAACACCATATCAGATGTTTACATCTTATGGCCTTTTATACATTCTTACATCTTGTCATTTCTTTCATTGAACAATTTAAACTTGTAACCAAACCATTCCAACTATCTCTGGCAGTTTTCAACTGGACCAATAACTATCAATATCAAATGGTTGAATAGAGCCATTATGAAAAGCCTGAGTTTATAAAAGTTTTCCACAATGCCTTTGAAAAATATTTCAAACTTTAATCAAATGATACAAACAAATTACAAATTGATTAATGTAAGCAGAGAGAATAAGAAATGCCTTTCCAAAACTGTGGTTAACCAAAATTAACCATATCTAATGCAATTTATATAGAGAATTATCAAATGGCCTTCAAGATCATTGCAAGAAACCCTAATGTATTATGCTTGATAAACCTTGTCATTAAGAGAAAGAGTAATCAACAAATCTTTGTAAACCCTAACCAAGATGAAAGTAGACAGCTTGAAACCATTTTTTGTTTGACCCCAACAAATGTCATTACTAAGAAAAATTAACTCATAACTGTCTTTCAACCACAAATAAATGAAATGCAAACCTTGACATCTTAACCACAAACCTCGTGCTTCACAACAAGGGTTTTGAGAAGTTTCATTAAGATAGTTGCCACAATCTTTTTATTTTTTTTGTTTTCCAATTGCCTTATCATAGTATAAACAAGAAGTCGAGAACAACACCTTAAAACTATCACAAAGATTTGAGCTCTAGTTGTCAAGATTCTGTGTGTAAACTTTTTGTGAAGAGCAAAATGTTGCAATGTCCTATTTTTTTTCATAGTGCATCTTAATGAAAAGCGATCGTATTAACAAGATAATTTCAACAATATTCTCTTGGTGCATAGCTGTTATGTGACTATTGTCATTGTTGTGTATTACAGGATCCAGAGGAAGCCATGGAGAGAGGACATGGTGGACGGCATAGAACTACTAAATTACAGAGAGGAAAGTGGGTGGAAATAGATATGACAATGGAATCTACAGATACAATAGAGGTAAGAAGAGAAAGCAACCTCAACCAAAGGAGGAAGGTGTTTATAAATTCACAAATGCTACAACATAGAGGAGATAAAGTCATTTTTTTGTCCATGAGGCCTCTAAGGTCAAACTTATTGGTTGAAAATGCATAGGAATGGTGATTAAATGTGATTCTATGATCAAGGGAAAAGTTTGAAAATTAGGATGGCCAAAACATGATATCAATATGTCAAATATATGACTAAAGTGAGGTTTTGTGTTGGATAGCATATTTGTTGAAATGATATAATTGGTGTACTAAACATTATTTACTATGTTGTATATTATAGGGGCTAGATGAGGCCATGGCAACAAATCGTGTCATATCAAATGAGGACACAACAGATAAAGTAGGACATCAGGTACTCAAATTTTGACTTAACTTAGGAAAAAATGATCTGATGGCATTTTGTGATACGTCCATCTTTTTTCACAGTATTATTGAAATTTATAATGTATTATCCAATCTTGAGATAAATTAATGCATGTTGTTGATAATTTTAAATGGAGATTGGAGCAAATGCAGAGCCTAAGTGTTCAACTAGCAAAAGAACAAGATATGTACATGGACGTGGACCTAAAACTATTGAATCATGTAGAGGACAGTGGGTGGAAGAGGATATGGCAATGGATCCTGCAGACACAACAAATGATTGCACTAAGCAAGAGGTTGATCAGGACTATAGTACATGGGATGAATACTTTGAGAAAATTATTGTTTGTGGATGTTCTATATATCATGGAAAGAAACAATTCAAATAAGCAATTGTACAAAGACATTAAATATATGATGAGCTTCCAATTAGTAGTATGCCTCCTACAATCAATTCAAATCCAATAGCTTAGAAAAACTATGATCCTTCAAATGAAACAACAAAAGAACAATATCACCTGAATCATGCTGACAAATGAGGCCTTTACTATGACTTTGAGTCCAAAGATAACTGTCAAGCTAAAGATCACTGTAGCTTTGTCAAATCCTGGAGATCCTTATCATCATGACTGGATCTTGCAATATTTTGCATAAAATTGTAACCCTAAGTCAAGAGTAGCATGTTACAAAGTTAAACTTTGCAAAATAAGTTCTCAACAATCTCTTAGACCATATTCCTTCATTGACTGTCTGTCTCGGTGTGCCCTAAAGGGCCCAGTGACCAAAAAGATTAAAAAACAACAAACTTTACCTTCTTTCCAAGCTTGAAACCTACCCAGTAGGTTGACAACTTTAAGTGGCCCAATAGTATGCAAGTCTTAGTAATTTCTTTTATTTGCACAAAGAAACAATTCTTATAAATGGTGTCATTTGAAACCTTTAAGATAACCTTACTAACATTTAGTAAAATGAAATCTCCTTAAGACATAAGAAATGATCAATATAATGTCATGCCTTTGAAATTGATCTGCCTTTAACCATATGAAGATTACCATGAATAGAATTAGTGATGCCCTTTTTGAAATGAAACAAGTAGTTTTTGTGTCACTATGAAAGTGATCAAGATAAGTCCAACTTCAGAGATCCTGAATGATGATCAAACTAAAGCAAGAGACCTTCCAAATAAGAGAAACATTAATGAACATTACTTGCATCAAATGCTAAGCTTAATGCATAGCACACCAACTTGCATTGCATAGCACACCAACTTGCATTGCATAGCACACCAACTTGCATGCACACCAACTTGCATCAAATGCTAGGCATGAATACCAACAGTATTTGTCATACCAAGTCAAGTTGTGCCAAGTCACCAATAACAAAAACTAAATACCCAATTGTCATGATAGCCATTTGTCATTCATAGCCAACTGTCATTGTGTCACAAACCTGAGAGTTTGTGTATTTGTCATCAAGGACAACAACCTGAGAGAGCAACAGTAGGCATATGTAACTGTTGGGTTTGCTATGTCATTAACTGTTAAAGCCCTCTTATAAAACTTTGCCCTTGTAAGCTTCATCACTACATCATTCCTCACAAAATTTAGAGATGGTACAATATAGGTGGAATATAACCCCATTACGACCTTGATGGCCTCCTTGTTGATTATGTGTGGGACATCCAACCACATGAATTTGTCATATATCCTACTTAGCACATATCTTACTCAAGCATTCTCATAACAAAAGATAGGTAAATTGTTCCATATGTCTATCTTCTTCTCAACTAGGGCACTGAATTCCATTTTCAGATTATAGTTATCATCAGTCAATTCATTGAAACAAACTTGCCCTAACTTGACATGATTGTATTCTTCCATATTCACATGAATGTAAGCCCTAATACTATCCTCATTGTGCAACACACTGTAGGGCACGTCATAAAACACACCATCCAGATCTGTTTCCATTGATTTCAATGGATGCTTCTTAAACTTAGGTCTAGTTCTATGTAACACATCAATCACTTGAGGATTAATCATTTTCACTGCTTAATTTCTTAGATCAAGAGTAGAAGATTGTAAATACCTTGAAAAATGCTTCCAGTTAGGGTTTTTACTTGAAAAATGTTGAATGCAATGATCTCTTCTTTGTTCTGTTGCTTAGGATCTCCTATTTCGCTTGAGTGTTTGTTTGCAATGTGAATTTCCATCAGAACAACAAAACATGCAATTAGCACCTAAAATAGCATCAAACTTTAGTGCATTTGAGTTCATGAATTGGACAATTCTACCGGTGTAAAACTCGGTGCCAAATTACATGTTCTCTTCGGCGCCCTTTTTTGTGCCAAATTTGGCACAAGATTTTACACCGGATTTTATGCTGGAAAGTATCACAAGCAATGGTACCTCCTTTAGCACCTGGAATAACACCAAGAATAGCACTGGAAGTAGCGCCTAAATTAGTGCCCAATTTGGCTTCCATTTCTGCTCCCATTTCTGCTTCTAGTTTTGGTCCCAGTTGTGCTTCCTATTTTGCTTTTAGTATGGCATCAAAAATAGCTTCTTTTTTGGCTTCCTAATTGATGCCAAGTTTTTCTTCCATTATTATGTCCTTTGTTGCTTCCAGTTTGGCTTCTAATTTTGCTTCTAGTTTTTTCTAGTTTTTCTTCTTGTGTTGCTTCCAGTTTTGCTTTTGGTTTTGCTTCTTGTGTTGCTTCCAGGTTTGCTTCCAATTTTGCTTCTAGTTTTGCTTCTAGGTTTGCTTCTGGTTTTGCTTCCAATTTTGCTTCCATTTTTACTTCCATTTTTGCTTCCAATTTTGCTTCCATTTTTACTTCCATTTTTGCTTCCAATTTTGCTTCTAGATTTGCTTCCAATTTTGCTTCTAATATAACGTCACTTGTTGCAAAGTTTATGACTAAACAAATTTTAGTCATTAATTTAGTCATCAATTTGGTAGTATATTTAGTTAACAATTTGGTAGTATATTTAGTCATCAATTTGGTAGTACGTATATTTAGTCATTCATCTAGTCATTGTAATCATTTACTCATTGATTGTTGTTAACTGGTCATTTATTTAGTCATGGTAGTCATTTTTATTTACTGGTTTCCATTAATTGGTAGTAAATTTAGTCATGATATGAATAATTTATTAAATACCATAAATTTTATAATGCAGAAAAAACATATTTTTAAATTTGAATTAAAACATAAAAGCAAATAAATTTGGAAAACTATATATTTTATGATGCTGCCAAGTAAAGATTGATAATTTTGAGCCAACACTTTCTATTTGAGAATCGGCCAATAAGAAAATGAAACAAGACAAAGCAAAGTGGCAATAAACATTTTTTTGTATTGGAACAATGTAGGAAAAGAATTACAAATTATAATAAAAAAGCAACACAAGGCTGCCATAACTAGAAAAAACTAGTTTAGCTCTGTCATGTACAGCAAACTACAAGGACTAGTTGAAGAAAAAACTAGTTCACCAGCCACATTAGATATAATAGAAAAACAATGGAAAGGCAGGTTAGACCGATGAAGCCCTTCACATGTTTTGACACTTAGAAAAGAGATGTTGCCACTAAGCATTCCATGAGACATCATTTCTTTTGGCATTCTGTTAACCAGTTTAGGTGCTTTGACTGCAACCTTAGTGCATTTTATATTCTCCTTCACACAAGCCATTGAGGTGTTACCTGTGTATTCAAACAACCCTGAACCACTGTGAACAATATCTGAATAACAACTTGAGAATGCTGCTTAGAGGCGCCTATAGCAGTGACCTTGCAGCAATAAGAAAGCACACCATTCCCTGTAACCTTCCATAACATGGTCCCAGACAGCTGAAGCAAAAGTGGCACTTGAAATAGTGAAATCCAGCCAATCAACAACATGCTGAAGATGACAACATGGAATTTTTTTGGTTTCATACAATTGCAATAAAATATGAATTTATTAAAACAATGTTTTCATGATATTTCCTTCATTACCTCAAGAAATCATAAAATAGATCATTACACAAAATCTCTACTCTTGGAATCAATCTCTTCTCTTTCTCACATGGCAATACCACACTTGTCTGTTCAGACTATTAAATTTTAGAAAATGAGCTAAACAACAAACATTCAAATGACCTCTTGCATAGATAGGATCTGAAGTTCACTATTGTCTTATTGTAGCTAGAGGTGTAGCATGTACACTACATAGCAAAACATATAGAAGAAGCTTATGATGTAGAAGCTATTGTTCTAGTATCAACAAAGTTCACCATTTGTTATCCTAATTATGGTGTTTGTAATGTTGCAGGGTGCATTTTCCCATTTTCATGAGAAGGTTTTGCTCCAATCCAAAGTTCCATTGCACAATGCATCATTAGTAGTAGTTCAAGGAATTTTTAATATCTTTTTCAATTTCACCACAAGTTTCCAATCATCATTGGACAAATCATCCTGAAAAAATAAGAAGAATATTCCATTTTAGACATTAAAAAGTTTTTTTATCAGCCAAAAATGAAAAGCACAAATGTTTAATTAGTATAAAATGCATAATAGTAAATACACTGTAAAATTACATAATGTGGATATCAAATAACCTTACCCTATAGTTTTCTTTCAATATATCTATGGATCTTCTGGTGAGATGACTCACAAATTCATCCTCCATTTCAAAATGCCTACCAAACATTTTTTGTGCTTCATCAACATTGCTCCCAACAATCTATAAAGTTTGTATGATAATTCATTAACAAAAACATTTCAAAAAATAGCATCCAAAATCATATAAAACTATTAACAACAAAGATAGCTTATCAAAATACCTTCATGGCCACTTTTCACCCTTCTTAGCCATTCCAACAGCTTTATGATTGATCTCAATTGAAGCTATTTGCCAATATCTATGAAATCTTTTGTGGGAACACATAATGGCGTGCCAATCTGTAGATGTAATCACCACATATGGCTTTATACAAACCAAAAATGATACAACAATCTTTTACATGCATAAGTCATAACACGGAAAAGACTAGGTTTAGATACTGACCCTTGCAATGCCTTCAAGATATCAACACCAACAATTACAGGATCCTTCTAGTTAAAAATACAATTTGGCAAAATGCTCAGTACACAGGGGAAAATAGCATCTTTTGCAACCTCCTTTTTCCTTTCTTCCTTAAGATTGTCCATATATGCTTTAAACTGGTCAAATAGATGATAAATAATGTCTGCTACAAATATCTTGACACCAACTTCATCTGCAAGCTCCCGAGCTTTAGGAGTAATTTTGACATCAAATGCCAAAATTGCAGCATACTCTTTCTTCTTTTTCTCAAGCATTACACTCACACGCATGACATCATTTTTATGCATAGGCCCAATACCAATTGCACTAACTGGGATGCTTACAGCTGGGGTCTTCAAGAACTCAAGTAAAGCCTCCAAAGATCCAAGAGTTGAAGTTTGAACATAAACTCCTTCCCCACTCTTGTATATAATGCAAATATATATATATATATATATATCAAGTTATAAGATATCAAAAATGTCATAGTTGTGTAAGAGTTTCCAACTCTTTCAAATACACCATGAAAATTAAGATCCCTTAACAACACATTCAAAATATTGCATAAAGCAGTGGGCCAAGATGTCTAAGAACTAGTACATGATAAACATCAACTGTGTCATTTTTTGTAAATATTTTAGTGGCCACCTTGTGAAGGTTCCTTCTTTCTCTTTCAAATGGACAACTCCATCTATTTTGTCATCATAAGCAAGGGGTATGTTACTTGTGACCTTTAAAATATTTACATTTGCATCTCATGTTCTTTCCAAGTTGACTCCATGTACAATAGACAGAGAGTAAATCAGCCCAATACCTACAACAACACCATCAAACGGATCCAACAACCTAACTTTATCCCCTTCTTGGAGTTTATCAATATATTTCTGCAAAAAAAAAAAAAAACACATTATATTGAAATACATAATAATTATTACATAGGTAAGGATTACCCTTATTTACATAACAAAACAACCATTACTTATGTTGGAACAAAATTTTAAAACCCTAAAATTTTGTTAAATCCCACCATTATTCCAAATAAACTATTCTAATGTCTCACTTGTTAGGACCTCTCAAAAATTTTGCACATTTCCATCCTACTTGATCTTTTCACTTGTATATGACCATTTCTTAATAGACTTTCATGCCAAAATTTTATGCCATTTATTTCCCAGGGTCACATAACATGGTCATTTTGAGGAGTATGCAATTACTCTTAATCATTTCTGTGTTTTTGTAGTTTACCACAATCTCACAGGTCATCCTCATTATCTTGACGGTAGTGCGGGAACTAGAGCAACAAGAATCATGTAGACCTCACTCTCGCTGGAAACATACAAGTTGTTCATGGCATGGCGGTAGGAAGGGATTAGTCAACCATGTATATCGCGGTCCCTTGGAGGTCTCACCACTTGGTTGTGGCTTGGCGATAAGGAAGAGAGTTCAATATAAACTAATCCCATGGTCCCACATTGGTCCGGCAAGTTGTTCACAGCATGGCAGTAGTAAGTGTCCAAGTTACTGGGCTCTCATGATGGCTTTCAAAGAACATTTGTGGTAAGACGGTAAGCAATACAAGTTGGCAACATAATCTCCCACCAGTAATGAGAACATGCACTTGCAAGTTGATGGTAATGGAAGAAAATGGAATAAAGGGGGCTATAAGCCCTGTGATCTCACTTTGTTTGAGCATAAGGGCTAAGGGTTGGCGGTAATCAAGAAAAGTGAACAAAAGGCATTGAAACTTATCGCCATCCCGTGACCGGTTTAAACAAGCTCTGCGGTAGTGCAGTAATGATAATAAATGAGTAATCATACTCAGTGTGGGTGTGCGATTAATGATAAATTTGAAAGATCTTGTCATTCCATCTGATCGTTGGATCAAATTTGATCAAGGGATTATATTTTAAATGAATTGAATGCTAAGATTTTATAATCTTGTGGCACAGACCAAAATAATGGTGGAATGATGAACATTCTAGCTCAATAAAATCTTGAAATCTCTTGGCATTTTCTTAGTTCAGAGATTGCAAATTGGCTTGGAGAAGGTGCCCAGTTCGATCTATTCTTAGCAAGCTTCGAATTGTTCAAGTAGGTCCATCTCTACATTCACTGTAAGAAAGTTTGAAGAATCTTTGCTCTATTTCAATTATCCGTGCATTTTCTTGAATTGTGAAACCCTAGTTTGTATAATGGCACCCAAGAAGTCTGAATCCACAAGTAAGATCAATAAGCCTAATCTTGCCCTTAAGAAAAAATCACTACAGCAATCTTTGCTAGATGTTTTACACAATACAATTGATAAAGGTCAAAAGAAAGTATTTAGGGATGTTCCTGAGGGTTGTAGGGATGCCATAATTCCCATATCTGGCTGCAAACTATTTTGGTACTTCTGTCAGAAGAAGGATGGTTAGGGACTGGTGGGCAATCCATGGAAGCTAGATTTGGCCAAGCTAATTGTTTCAAATGTATTCATGGATGTGGAACTGATTCATACTCTGGCACTGCACTATCACCCAGCTACTAAAATAGAAAGGTTGTCAAATGGATCTTCTCTGTTGAGAATTGACAGAAATGCTATAATTGGCTGTTTTATTTTGAACAAAGAAGCTCTCACCGAAATTAACCTACAAAAGATTAAACAAGAATAAAAAAGTTTGAGAAGAACACTCAAAAGTGATGAGCTGTTAATATTTATGAGAAGAGGTACAAACAACAGGATAGTTGATATTCCTTCCAATGCAGTCAAACCATTCCATGTGGAAGATTTTGCAGTCTATTTCAAATGGACCTATTATGCATTGTGTCAAGTACTGGGAATTGATGCTAATCAGAGGATGCCAGTTAATTTGATGATGATGGCTATGAAGATACAAAATCTAGAGGTGAACATTGAGTATGATTTTGCCTCATATCTTGAAAAGAAAATACATGATGGATTCATCAGTGTGAAGGAAGATAAGAAACCCATGAACTTCAAGTTTTATTCTATAGATTGCCACTTGATCCTATACCAAAATAGGAGTAAATGGTCAAGTAAAGTGCAGATCAACATGATTGATAAGACAAGGCAAAGAATGCCTACTCAATTTTGGTGTTACATGTGGGATTCTCATTGCCGAACTAAATAATGAATTCTTTTGGTAATTGAGTTCCCAGATTGTCACTAGAAATCAGGGTAATTCTGAGACCTCTTGCACATAAACTAGCGCAAGGTCATACTTTTAATTATGTTGATTGGTTCTTCCTACCAGAGCACATAATAATCAGGGTATATGATTACCCCCAACCACCTCATAAATTGCCAAAGTTTGTTTATGGTAGAGTTGCATTCTTGGAATTCATGTGGTAAATGATGTGGAGGGAAAAGGAAGTGATGAAAAAGTAGAAGAAAGACACCTTTTTTCTTGATACCACTGTCTTTGGAGATTGGTCAATTGGTTCGGACACTCTTGAGGAGCTACAGGCCTATTTGAAGGCCAAGTACTCTTCAGAATCTGGTGTTGAAAGAGTTTGTGACCCTAAAGGTCATATGAACTTTGTGAGACAAGTGATCTTGACTAAGATGGACATCTCCCATCAAATTCTTTATGTTGAGGATGTGATAAGGAACCTGGTTACTTTTGATGAAGTGTATGACAGGGAGAGGAAATGGGAGATCCTCAAGAAAATTGAAGATGACAAAAAGGAAAAGAATCCAATTTTTGAAGGATTTTTTGTTGAAGAGAAAGATCCTCTAAAGAGGATTAATACAATGATTGAAAATTTTGAAAGTCTTTATGCTAAATCTGAAGTATAGCCTACCAAGGATACCAAACTTCTAGTGAAGAGGTCTACAGGAATTGAGATTCATGAGCCTACCCTTGATGTCATGTCAATTCAAGATCCACAGATCCCTAAATCACCACCACATAAATGGTAGAGAACTAAAGGCATGTCTCCTCTGGTCCCATATGAGATGTCTGAGGGTGTGGGGGATACTGATGAAGTTGCAAATATTTTGACACAATTACATGATGGAGAGGAAGTTGATCAACCATTGGTTGGTCAATAAATTGATGTACACAAGACTAAGGCTAGGATGGAAGAACAAGCCCAAATTGATGTAGAGCTGCATGAAGATGAAAGGGTGGTGGCATCATTGAGCTTTATTCAAAATGATGATTTCATCAAGACTCCAGAGTTTTGGTATTTTTGGTTAAAAATGAAGATGAAGGAATTTGATGAAAAGGTGGAAATCAATAAGATGGGTGTTGATGGGTCTCAGTATGATCAAATAACCACTTGAACAATCTAAGAACTAAAAGTTGATGAAATCAATGTGACTCTTGAGGAAGCAAGACAAATGGTCTTGAAGAGTAACATTCTGATCATCCCAGGTCTTGAACTGAAAAAGGCATTCTTGCTTGAGCAAGTTAGGAGTCAAGATGACCCTAATCTTGTGTCTGAATTTGATTATGAGGATGGAATCAGTGGATGTGGTTTCAACCCAAAGACATAGACTCTTGTCATATGGACAGAACAAAAGAACACTAGTAAACCAAGGTTGCTAGATGTTGTTCAGGAAATGAGGGGGTCTGCTGTGGTGAAAACCTTATGAGATACTTTAGGAACTGAGGCCTCTAATCTTATAGTCCATTCTGCTATGTTCACCCATGTAGTTGTAAAAAAGTTGGAAAAAAAATTGCAAGATTATGAGAAAACACAAGACATGAATGATGAAATGAATAGGTTGTTCATTGAAAATAGGCAATTGAAAAAGCAACTGCAAGATGTGGGTTCTTCCCAGAGTCTGGAAATAGTTCTATATCAACCTTTTGTACCACCAACAACTAGTGATGTCACATTGACAATGCAAGAGTTTAATGCTTTGAGAACAAATTTTGAAAAAGAAGTTGAGGACCTCAAGAAGCAAAATGAGGAAACAAAAAATGAGGCAAGGATCAAGGTCCTTGAAGTCTTTGAGAAAATTTTGGAATACAGGATAAAGTTGGTTGTGGATAAACTTGGGGATGTACATGATTGCTACTCCATGTTATCTTAGGCCATTAAACAATTGCAAAAAAAAATTTCTATTTTGGAGCCACAGTACCAGAAATGGCAGCCTTCCTTGCACAATTTAGTCATGCTTTGCAAGATACTTCAAAGAAATCATGATGCTCCTGCTGAATTGAAGCCCACAAAGTAGACGGTGAATATGATCATTGAAGAGCATCAATATGCCAGCATTGAAGACAAAAGGATGTAGGCCAGACTTGAATCTTTTTCTACTTTCAAGCATCAATTTATCCCATCTATTCTGAAAGAGGAAAACAAACTAATTAAAGGCCTTGATACTTAGAAGGTAGAATTTAGAATAACAGTGTCTGTGGTTATGGAATTCTTTAAAAAGGAGCAGGATATAGATACTTTGAGCTTTAACATGATTTTGGATAGGGTCATAGCCCTAGATGTAGGATATGGAAAATTTGCAATTGATGTTAAAGCTATGTTGGATAAAAGATGGAAGGACCATCAAACCAATCTGCTCTGAATTTAGAAGTTCAAATGGCCTAGTGACCTTACATTTGATAAGTGGGAGTAGACATACTTGAAAGATTGATGTGTAGCTATAGGTTCAGGTGCAGAAAGAGCAACGAGCAGTTTTACTGTTGTCAACATGGAGAACAAGAACAAAATTTTGACACTTTTTTGCGATAATAGACAGGGGCACAACACACTTAATAGATACTACAACATCTAGATGAGTACCTTGCTAGGCCTAAGGTCACGGGTGCTCTATGATGACTAACAAATTCAGATCTTGGTTGACTTTCTTATGCCTTTAATTTCTCTTTATTAAACATGTTTAGTTACAAGAGGATGTGATTTATGAACAGTTGTGTTAGTTCAGGCCTAAAGCTTGTTGCTTCCCATATTTATAAGGAAAATCAAGGCCTAGATAATCATCATCTTTCAGCAAGATAATTTATATATTCCAATATTATCTATCCAATCATATTTTAGATTCAAGACATTACACTTCTATGATAATTTAATATTATAATGGGCAAGGATGGTTAAATTTGTGGATATGTATGGTGTTCTAATTTTCTGTTAATATTCAAGTTCATAAGTTGTTCAAGATTGTCTCCATATTGGTTATTTCCAATTATTCAAATCAATAGATTTATCAAGGCACATTTGTTGTCATTGTGTGGATGCTTTTAATTGGTTTCTATTAGAATTTGATGTAATTCCCTTTAAGTGACTTACATTTATTGGTCTCTCTCTAGAGTTAAATTCTTTAAAGTAAATCATATTGGTGGTTTTTCCTTCAAATAGAATTAAAACAACTTACTTGAATAGTACTTACTTGCATGTATGTGTTAAAACAACAATGACTACCATGAAAGACATAAAAATAATAAATAGCACTCACCTCAACTCCAGCACCAATACTACCACCAGCAACTGCCTCATCATCATCATCACCATCGTGATCATCATCATCATGATCATCATCATCATCATCATCATCATCATGATCATCATCATCATCATCGTCATCGGCCTTGGTGTCTTATGTATCTACGTCATCATCATCCTCTACCATGTGATTTGTGCCAGAACAAACATATTCTAAATCTGTATTCCATTGAGAGTCCTCCTGGTGTTGATTTACTTGTTGAAGCATAAATGGCCCATTAGGGGTTGAAAACTAGTTTGCATTCACTGAAGGTTATGAGCAAGAAAACACCAAATCTTGTTGTGAGATGTTGAAATCTTGAAACCACCCCTGCTCTACATCACAAGGACGCACTCCTTGAGATACCATGTTTGAGAGAAAAGAAGATAAATCAATTCAACATGGGACTAAGTTACTCAAATGATACAACTCATAACTTAAATGAAGACACTTAAGAGGTATTAAAATACCATGGTCATTAATTAAAAGATGAGATGAAAATAAGGCATGCATGTCACCCACTGCCCTTTAAGGCAAACAATATTTTTTTCCTCAACATGAAATAATGGGACAATTGAGTGGGATCTAGGGCCAACAGAGAAGCACTTTAGAACTCATCCTACGCATCAATAAACAACTCAACACAAGAAGTGCAAATTGCCATATTAACACAACACTATCCAACTAAGTTATTGAAAGTCAACTATTGATACCTCGTTCTCCATCCAGATTACAAAATCGGTCCACTTTTTGCTTTGTAACATTTCCTTTTCAAATTGTGTTGGATGCCGGCCATATTTCTCCTCCAGTTAAACTAATTAATATGAAATCATTTACTTTTTCCTAGGAAATAAAAAAATATCATTTAACATATTAAATATACTTACAAATGTATAGATCAAGGCCTGTAACCTTTTTGGCCACTGTGATGTGTGGCACGAAATTTGTCAAGCCTAGCCTTGGAGGCCTTGTCCTGAAACATATACTAATTCAATTTTACTATGCACAAATAAAATTTAAAAATCATTTAATAAATTTGATATAATCTTATGAGCGAATTCAAATACCTGCATACTCTCCTCACCAGACTTCCTCCGTGCATCAAACTTCTCATATGCTTTTACAAGCTCTTTCCATACTTTCACACTTACATCAATTGGCCTTTTTTTGAGCCTTAGCTCAAGAGAGAGTTTTTTTATCTTCTTTGTTTGTTTGCATCAAAATCTCTTGCAGTTTTGAGATATTTGTAGCTTTATCTTCTTTACAGACCAACCTATGCCAAATTCAGTCTCCATGTCATGGTAACTACTTTTTGTAGGTGTATGGGTATCTTTGAGAATGGAAAATGTAGATGGTCTTTGAACCGTTGAAGGCATGATTCCTTCAACCTATTCACAAACATTTTTCCAGCATCTGTCATTCAGACTTCCCCTGAATCCACATCGTATTCTATCTTGGTATCGTAGCTACCAGTGCAAGATGCAAAACATGGTGTGGTGGCAGAAGTTTGTGTCCCAGGAGTGGAAGAAGTTTGTGTCCCAAGAGTGGCTAGAACATTGGAAGTCTCTACTCCCTTTTCTACATTCTTAGAGTTTATTGTTATTGATTTCCCCTTGGATCTTTTGCTCGATCCAAAACTTCTTGGGGAGTCAATTGATTCCCTTTGACATGGTTGATTTGGTTGCAATGTTCTAGGGGCTTTACTAGATTATTTTTCTATGTATCTGGCAAGCATTGTCAAGTCCACACCATCCAATTTGTTTACTGCCTCTACCCCCAATATGGAAGCCAATGCCTCTTTATCTTTGTCAGTCTCATGTCCCTATATATATATAATTTCTTCTTTTAAATTTAAAATAAAAAACTAAAAAATAAAAATCAAAGAAACAATGGAAACATTTACAAATCTATAAATTGACAATGAATTACCTCATTATGGCTAGAGTCTACTCCCTTTGCTCCGTTCCCTCTATTGCTTGACATTTTGAGACAACCTAGGGCAAATTATTTTTGTCTAGTTTGTGGAGGTAAATGAAGTACACACTGCCAGGTATGGACCTCCCAACTACCAATTATAAGCACAAATTTCTAATGTCATTATAGAGGAGAGCAGGAATAATTTGTCTATAACTTTAGAAAAAATTGTAAGCAAAGGTAAAGGAGTGTAGAAATATTTACTTGGACAACAAAATCACTAGTGGTTGTTGCCAAAATATCAACGCAAGAAACAATGCCAATGCACACATTCTCAATCTGAGTCTTAATTTTATCAATGACCTCGAAACTCTTTTCTCCTCTGAATGTTATTGTGTCATCCAAGAGTATAGACCCTAAACATTTATCTATATTGGGGAGCAAACCCTAAACATTTAGCTATATGGATGATAAAATTGTAGAGATAAATGATTTAGAAAACATTTTCATTACATTAACAAAACAGTCGTGGTGAAGCAACAATACTACCAGGTGGGAATTTTTTATGGTATGTGTTTTTTTGTTGTGTGGTATGTTTTAACGTAGACAAGAATTTTTTATTTTTTGTTTTTGATTCATTAGTCGGCATAGTTAACGCTGACTTTAGCACCAACTTTCAGCCCTAAATGTAATCTCTTTGGGGCGCCAAAGGTGGCATAAAGTGCGCCTAATTCAGCACCTAGCTGTGCCAAACCAAAATGTTCCTCATGCAAACATTTGGAATTGAGGTAAATTTTTAAGTAGTAAGGGTTTTATAACATTGGAATCTAGGGTGACAACAACATACCACCAACTAGCTTGGAAAAAAATGGATACATCCTAGAAACTTTACATAATAAAAACATAATTTGATGGAACTTAAAAAAGTTGTATTGTGTTTTAGTAACTTGAAAACCAAACTCTTTTACCTATCAAATAAATAAATTAAGATCTCATGCCTTCTCTTGGTTAATGAAGATATACATGCTAGCTAAATCAATCAATATGTCAAAGGTTTTAGCTAGTGGCTAGACTTCCATGCAATACTAATTATGAAAACATAACATATTAGGCTACAAATATGATTTCCATAAAGCATAAGGTAGGTCATGCTATGTATCAATCTTTCATTAAAGTTGTAGCAAATTGTTAAGTCTTATATGGGTTGAGTCATTTGTAAATATTTGTTGGCTTTTATTTGATGAGGGGATATCTACATAACCAAGCCAACTACTTTCACCATGGCCTCTATGGAGGATAAACACCAATCATGAAAAATAAAAAATCAAGAATTAAAGTTTTGGATCTTATCTAAGATAAATATTCTCACACTATCCAATGTAAAGTAGGTTTTAATCAAGAATAAGAAATCCAATCTCTAGTTTTCAAAGAGAAAATATCTACGGTTTTAATGAATTTGTTGAAGAAGTGTAAGGTAGAGAACTAGCTGAAATTATTAGTAATAGGTTTTCTTTCATCTAGGATAACCAGGGACCATGGAAGGGATGTTCAAATAAAATTATTAGTAATAGGTTTTATTTGTAGTCAGCTTGTAAATAAATGTCTTTTTGATGTGAATTGTAGTCATCTTGTAATCATAAGATTTGAGCTCTAGTTGTCAAGATTCTGTGTGTAAACTTTTTGTGAAGAGCAAAATGTTGCAATGTCCTATTTTGTTTTTCATAGTGCATCTTAATGAAAAGCGATCGTATTAACAAGATAATTTCAACAATATTCTCTTGGTGCATAGCTGTTATGTGACTATTGTCATTGTTGTGTATTACAGGATCTAGAGGAAGCCATGGAGAGAGGACACGGTGGACGGCATAGAACTACTAAATTACAGAGAGGAAAGTGGGTGGAAATAGATATGACAATGGAATCTACAGATACAATAGAGGTAAGAAGAGAAAGCAACCTCAACCAAAGGAGGAAGTTGTTTATAAATTCACAAATGCTACAACATAGAGGAGATAAAGTCATTTTTTTGTCCATGAGGCCTCTAAGTTCAAACTTATTGGTTGAAAATGCATAGGAATGGTGATTAAATGTGATTCTATGATCAAGGGAAAAGTTTGAAAATTAGGATGGCCAAAACATGATATCAATATGTCAAATATATGACTAAAGTGAGGTCTTGTGTTGGATAGCATATTCGTTGAAATGATATAATTGGTGTACTAAACATTATTTACTATGTTGTATATTATAGGGGCTAGATGAGGCCATGGCAACAAATTGTGTCATATCAAATGAGGACACAACAGATGAAGTAGGACATCAGGTACTCAAATTTTGACTTAACTTAGGAAAAAATGATCTGATGGCATTTTGTGATATGTCCATCTTTTTTCACAGTATTATTGAAATTTATAATGTATTATCCAATCTTGAGATAAATTAATGCATGTTGTTGATTATTTTAAATGGAGATTGGAGCAAATGCAGAGCCTAAGTGTTCAACTAGCAAAAGAACAAGATATGTTCATGGACGTGGACCTAAAACTATTGAATCATGTAGAGGACAGTGGGTGGAAGAGGATATGGCAATGGATCCTGCAGACACAACAAATGATTGCACTAAGCAAGAGGTTGATCAGGACTATAGTACATGGGATGAATACTTTGAGAAAATTATTGTTTGTGGATGTTCTGTATGTCATGGAAAGAAACAATTCAAATAAGCAATTGTACAAAGACATTAAATATATGATGAGCTTCCAATTAGTAGTATGCCTCCTACAATCAATTCAAATCCAATAGGAATTGTGGTAAGGAATTTTCCAATTTGATATAAATAACATGTATACTTCATTTAAACATTCTTTTATATTATTTAAATAACTAATTTTTTTCTTAATGGATACTTGTAGGATAAAATTATTGGTTTAAAGTTTCTTGGATCACCAACTTCTAGCCTAGAGGGCAATGATCATTTATCAGATGATACATCTAACAAAAATATGTGCCAATATACTAGCTCGGAAGATGAGGAATTGATGAAAACAAGTAACATAATAAGAACTAGTTTAAAGATGCATAATTTGCTTAAAGACAAGGGGAAGGTGGACTACATACCCTATGAGAATGAATGTCATGGAGATGATGACTTGCCCCTGAGTTTGAGATCAATTTACAAAGAGACATTTGATCGTCGACTATATTGTGCTTGGCCTAGTGATCAACAACTACCTAGAGTGTACGAGGTGTTTCAATTTTGGGGATACAACTACATAATACAACCCTCCAATATTCATGGAGTGAATCTAGCCCTCTTTATTGTCTAAAATGTACATGTGGGATCTAAATATAGAAACAATTCAGAACAAACCACTAGAAGATTAATGCCATATTATGGTCCATCATATTACAGTGGTGAATGGAGAACGCTATCATAATATAAGCCTGGCATGTCAGCATATGGTCTAAATTCAAATATGTATACACATCATCTCCAATTGGAAAGTGGAAAAGAAATGAATATAGGTTATCTTGTGTGTATAGATGGACATGCATACACACAAAAAATATTGCAGGATTTATAAATAGTAGTAAGGGAAGGGACTCTACTGTAAGACCGAATTATCAATTTGTTGAGGTTATAAATGACAAAGATGGAGATATGGAAAGATAGGTTGATAGATTGATAATGTTTGAGGCTATTATGGACCTTACCATTGGGGATGAGTTACTGATTGATTACCCCTTCTTAAAACACACTCAGGGAAGAACATGGTCTCCCTAAGGATGTTCTTAAGGGCAGAAAACCAAAGAATAATAAATGAGTGTGGACTGATGTTTTATAAACTATGTTGTCAAAATTATGTTTTATTTAAATTATTGTATAAAAAAGGTAGTCTATAAAATAATGTTCCATTCAATTGATGTATATATGTTCATACAATTTATATTTTTATTTTTTAAGCCATATTTGATTATATTTCTTTGAAATTGATACATTTATGATTTATCCAATTGTTGCCAAACATTAAATAATGCTTACATTTGTTGATAGGTAGAAGATGTTGATGAAACACATACTAATACCCAAGATCCAACTGGGCTATTAAGATTTGGACGGGATGATCCAAACCATCCTTTAAACAATACTAGGGTGAAAAGAACAACATTGAAGAGAATACTACTAGCTGAGAAATTTGAAGAGCTGATGAGATCTGCATACACTGATGACATGCCACCTAGCCTTAATGATGATGATGATGATGATGATGATGATAGTGAAAATGCAGTGCATGAAGAAGGATTGAATGAAATGCTTACATGTCTCTTTGGGGATGGAAACAATGATGATAATAATGATCATATGGTTGACAGTAATGATGATAGCAGGGGTAATTACCACCAACGTAATGTTGATGATAACAACCTAAAAGACTCCATCAAGCAAGCAACGAAGACACCCGTGTTCAAATCGGGTGCAAGTAGAACCTCAAAACTAGCATGCACATTAATATTATTAGAAATCAAGTCACTATTTGGTTGGTCAAACAAAGGATTCACTACTCTACTAAAGTGAGTTGAAATCTATTTCTTACTTTGCATTGTCAATTGGTGTACATAATTCATAAACATTCATCAACTTCATTTATATTTCTTTAAGGGGATTTTAAAACCATATATTGTATATAAACAGTCCTAGTATAGATTGACATATCAAACATGTTCATCATAAGCCAAACATTCAATTGATTTAATCTTTGGTAATCTTACAGGGCACTAAAAACTAAAATATTCCCTAAAGAGAATGGGTTGCCATCAACTTACAGAGAGATGCGTCTGTTGTTGGTTGAGTTGGGGATTGAATATAATAAAATTCATTCATGTAAAAATGATTGCATTTTATATAGAGATGAATATCAAAACAAGGTAGAATGCCATGTTTGCAAAGAGAAGAGATATCGTATAGATGAACAAGGTCCTACAGTTCCAAAGAAGGTTTTATGTCACATGCTAATTATACCTAGACTTCAACGAATGTTTCGTTGCAAGTCACTTACACAATTGATGGACTGGCATGCAAAGAATAGGAGTAAAGATGGATTCATGCAAATTTTGGTTGACTCCAAAGCAATGAAACACATAGAGGAAAAATGCCCAAGAAAATTCAAAGATGAACCTCGTAGTATTAGGTTTGGTCTTACAATTGATGGAGTGTGCCCATTCTCTTTCCTGAGTTCAAATTATAATGTTTCTCTAGTCAGATTGATAGTATACAATATTTCCTCATAGATGAGTGTTAGAAAGGAGCACCTTATGCTAACTCTCATTGTTCTAGGAAAACATCAAGTTAAAAACATGGATGTTTATCTTGCGCCCTTTATTGATGAGATGCAACTGCTATGGAAAGGCATAAGAATGTATGACATATCACGTCCCCCATCAAATAGGTCCTTCATGTTGTATGGTGTGCTATGTTGGACTATTCATGATTTCCTAGGACTTGGTGTTTGTTCTGGTAAGATAAAATATTTATGTATTTACACTCATAATTTATTTTCATCCCAACTTTCATACTTAGTTTTATACTATTTTTTTGATGTTATTAACATTACTTATTGAATTGTAGGGCTTCAAACAAAGGGGATATTTGCATATCCAAGATGTGTAGAACAATTTCAAGGGTGGTATTCTAAAGATCTACATAAATTTATTTACACAAACAATAGGGTTTTTCTACCACTAGATCATAAGTTTAGAAATCACCTGAAGAATCAATTTGAAGGAAAAGTTGAAAATAGAGGCCCTCCCATGATTATGGGTTTAGGTGATTGGCTTAAGAAGTATGAAGATGCTGAATTGAAATTTTGGGACAAATTTTTTAATCAGGATGATTTAATTGAAGAACTAGAACAAGTTGTAGTTAATATGCTAGAAGGAATGAAAAGGAAATCCATATTTTATGAGCTCCCTTACTAGAAGGATCTATTAATATCTCACCTATTAGATCCTATGAACATCTTCAAAAATGTCCTAGATTTTGTATTTTGACATATATCAGGACACCTTTTTTTTGAGGAGAGATATTGCTCTTTCATGTACCAAAATTGATAGAAAACATTTGGGGCCAAACAGGGAAAATGAAACATATGCAGAAGCTCCATGGATTTTGAAAAAAAAAAACTAGACCAACTAAAAAATGTCATCCATTCAATAAGGACACCTACTGGCTATGGGTCATCATTAGCTAAAGATTTTATAGTTGATGGACATATCACAAGATTTAAAACACATGATTTTCATAATTTTATGAAGCTATTATATATCATCATTTAACATTTACTGGTAACATTGATTTTAAAAAAAAAAATGCACCTGGTAAACTTTTTAACGTGACTAGCAACGCTGGTGTGACACACCCTCCGGGTCCACGCGAATGCTTTTGCGCGGAGCAATGAACTGGTGAGGCCACAATTGGGGGACCTCATCCCCTAGGAAGAACACTTCAAACCCGCGAGCTCATTGGCCCAGCGAAGGCATAAAGCCTTGTGATCTCGTTGGCCCAGCGGGGGTTTGAACTCTGGTGGCCGCCACTACAACCGAGCGACTTAACCACTGAACCATGCCATCATCGGCACTGGTAACATTGATTAAGTACTAAATATATTTTGATATTTTGTTGTGTGAGAAAAAATTACTAATGACCTTTTTATAAATGTGTTTGATAGCATATCATGCCATTGGCAATTAGGGGGGATTCTTGTCTTACAGTTGACTTAAGGAATGCCAGAAGTTGATTGTCAGCATTTACAAGGTATGTGGTTATATAAAATGTTCATGTGTGAGAGACATAGAGATATTATATTCCATTTTAATTTTTGACTAAAGGTTCATACTAATTTACTATTCTTATATTAGGTGGGTGACCTCCAAGGAGATCCACAAATGTGAAGTGCCAAAATGGAAGAAGGAAATTGCAGAAATTGTATGTGTATTTGAGGAGCTCCCTACAAGTTTAATGGACCTACAAGTCCATTTACTTATACACTTGGTTGATGACATTGAATTGGTAGGTGTCGTATCAACGAGGTGGATGTTTTTCTTTGAGAGGTATATGAAAACTCTAAAAAGATATTTCTGACAAAAGGCACATCCAGAGGGTTGCATGGTTGAAAGATATGTATTGAATGAAGTATTTTTCTTCCTATGTAAATTCCTTGGTAAGGATTTTGAAGATGGGCCATGCTTTTGGGATGAAGAACAAGCATAAGATATTATTGATGGAGAAAAAACACAATCTAATGGTGTTCAAGTAGAAATTAGTAAGTAAATTCATGATCAGTGTCGTTATTTTTCTTGCAATCATTAATTTACTCTGTAATTTATTTGTCAAATTAATAGCATGACATTTGGAGTTTGAAATAAACATGTTGACATGTAATAGGTGTAGACGAAAGTGCTATACTCAACAAGTTCATTATGTACCACATGGACTTTATGAACAAAAAGATTGATCTGTATGATAAAAAGAGAGAAGTGTTAGAAGCAAGGAGATAGTTTAAGAGATTGAGCCCAAGGAATACTCCACTTCCCACTAATCTGCTTGGGGAATGGGGCAAAGATTGCACACTAAAATGGGTTACTGAACAAATTCAAAATCAAATAGAAGATGCAGGTATAGATTCAAACATAACAGAAGATGAAATCAACATGTCTAGAGAATGTGAAAGAAAGGTACAGTTGGAATTTTACAAAATATTGTTTCCTTATAGTTTTGACACTATTAACTATTTTAATATTTGTCATTATATATGTTTTCACTAAAATAAATGGTCTTTCATAGGCGAGGAAATATCTAGCAATGTGGGCATATGGTCGACATTATCATGTAGAAAGTGTAGATGTAAAGAGACGATCCTTTGATTGTGGCATCATGGTTGACTTCAAGCAATCCAGTCGATCAAGCTCAAAAGATAAGAATATAATTGAAGGGAATCTACAATATGTTGGGAAAATACAAGAAATTATTGAGTTGGATTACCACTCTTTTAAATGTTGTATTTTTAAGTGTAGATGGTATGAAGCATTTGAGAGGACACGAAGACATGATACCCATAGTGGATTATTTTCTATAGATTCCTCATGTTTCCTATTGGAGGATAAGGAGCCTTATGTTCTACCAATTCATTGTGAGTAGGTATTTCTTTAACTCAAACAAGAAGCGGTAGTGATCATTAATCTATTAATTCATAGTTTATTGCGAATATATACATGTGTTTATTAATCAATAAAATTGTTATATCATACGTCTAATATATGTATGTCATTCATGTGCAGGTATTTTTCTATGAAGATATTTTGGACCCGAAATGGATATTTGTCATACATTATGATCCAAGATTAAGGCATGTATTTGACGATGCATTGGTGTATACTAAGAAAAATAATGATGGCCAATAAAATGAGAGAGGGATTAGAGAACATCGAAGAAATTGACATCCATGATGATGTTGAAGATGGTTATGTTCAGGCACAAGAAGACAACAATCCAGAGTTAGATGATGTTATGGAAGACAACAATATGGATAGTATAGAAAATGATGATCCAAATACATCTGGTAACAATATAGATGGTCTACAGTCAAATTTCAATGATGATGAAGATGATGCAAGTCAAGATGAGGATGATGATAATATTAAATACTTGAAAGAACATATGAACATTGACAATGATACATTGGATGACATTGTAGCAAACAATAATGTTAATGACCAAGACTTCTAAATTTTTAGAATTATTTGCAATCCATGTTTAAAAAAGGATGATTCTTATGGCCTAAACTTTGAAATGCTTCAATAATATTATTTGTGTCAATACAAATTACCTATTGCAATATCCTTAAATTGTTCAATCTTTGGTATTAATTGTTGGCAGAAAAAATTAGGATTACTTGGAATCAATTTCCTTTTCATTTATTTATATTTTACTTGAATGTCAAGGTCTCAACCTAATCCTCATTTTGTACTAAGAAGAAACCTTAGGCTTAACTCTACAATGGCCTCGATACATTGCGAGGAAGTTATGATTGAGGATTTGATGACTACTACATATTTTAATGGGGAAGATGTTTTTCATCATGATGCACATGTTGCACATATGGATACGCAAGACATGAATCTTACTACACAAATACTTATATTAGACCTTTATGAATTTGAGCAATAATGTTAATTATTCAAATTTGATTGATGTTCTTCATAACTTGTTAATGGATAATCCTTATGTGATGGAAGTATTAAGTGATATAGGTCAAAGGATAAGCTCATCAAGTTCCTTAAATAGTGTGTCTCCTCCCCTTCCTTCATAAGCCTCTTCATCTAGTGTGCCCCCTTCCACATCTTCTCCTGCATTAGACATGCCACATATTTCTTCTTTTCTTGGTATTATTTATCAATTTTTCATAGATCCTATCATTGATCCTCTCATTGTACTTACTTCTCATATTGTACCTTCCACTCATCCCCTAATTATGTTTACTTCTGACCCACTACTCATGTTCCCACTTCTAGTGTTATCATTCCAACTTCATTCTTTGTCCCCCAATCAGCCTACACTATACCTATTATCTCATGTTGCCACTTCCACTCCCATTTTAATCATAACTCCTAATGTTCATCCTTCCAACATAGATGTCATCCTTAAAATAATTGATGAGATACAGAGTAAGGTTGATGCATTACCCCTAGTAATCAAAGGATATCATAAGAGAAATCAAGGATAATCCACTTTCATTTAAGTTATTTCTTATCCATTTCTAGTTTGTTCGGTGGCCCCTAGTTTTGTAATGTATTGTAACACCCCCACCTTCTTGCGTACTTCCATGAGGGGAACTAGGAGGAGGGCTATTAGCACCCCCTCTTCCACATCCCCTACCTCACCCACGTCCTTGACCTCGACCCCTAGGCACCTTCCTGGCTACACATCCAAGAACAACTTCAGGTTGCTAGGCGAGGACTACTAATGAAAATATCTTTCAGAGATTAAGCAACTAGTATAGCTTAATGGGCTCATATAAACCCAGAGTACCCAGTGTTAGAAACCTAGCTCTGATACCAGATGTAACGCCCCACCATGAACACCTTAGAGAAATTCACATTCACACTATATGAAATAGGGAATTTTTTTTTTGAAAGTTAATAAAATATCAAGTAATGTTAACATAACTAATTATGCCATTTAAACTTGCAACATGTTCTCTAAGGTTCAAGGTTGCATTACTTACAAATCAACTAACACAATTTAACATACACCACTAACATCAGTAATTGAATCTAAATCTAATGCACAATTAAATAACATATTCATATTCATTGCATGTCATCAAATAATATAATCTTCATGATCAAATACATAACTGTAATGTTTTCCTTACACATAAGTACCTCATTACATTATTTACAATGCCATCTTCTGACTACATCAAAATTACATAAACATCTTTCTCAACTGGTACATGAACTGTTGTCTGAAAATGAGATAATTTTTTTTTGCACATGAACTCTGACAAGGGATAACCAATGGATATGAAAGCTCTTCCACCCGACCATGTGGAACCCTAAGGTCCACCCCCCGAGCTAGGAGTCAACATGAGGTCCCAAACAACAACAGTCAGGTAGACAAAGACTAACATGAATGAAGGATGACCAAACTCCAATACAACACATGACAATAACGCAACACAACTCCCAGAGGTGACACATAACATATGTGGAGAGAGCCATACAAGGAATGCTAGGTTGTAGTAGGGAGAGTGTCATCACACGGTCCTAGCATGGGTTACCCTGGCAATCTCTCACTAGACACTGGCCCCCATCTATGGTTACCCTGGCAGCCTCTTACTAGGCATCGGCCCCCATAGGGTGACACATGCGGAATTGACCTTCCTTTCGTGAGGACAAGGAAGTCAATCATGTCGACCAGGCCTTCTCTACCCATCCTTAGTCTAAATGAGCACTACAAGCTTGGGAGAGGAATCCATTTATCTTGTTTAATGTGAAATCTACCCTTAACCCCCTAGTTCATTTTAGGTTATCACTTAATTAATCTACTTTCAATGGGTTACCCTGGTAGCTACTTTGGGCGCCGGCCCCACATTAAAAGCCACCCTCCTTCCTAACACCTAGCAAACCTTAACCATCATACAGGGCATTATAATAGTACACATACATGTTCACTGCAAGGCATAAACCCTCTTGCTTTACAAACAGAATCATAACACCAATTGTTAACCATTGCCTACAACATTACAACACTTTACTCTATACAGATTCCAAGTCTCTCCATATGACAATTACGACAAAATGGATACAAGATAATCACAAGTGGTTAGATCTCTTGTCTAGAGAATATTACTTCACAAAACACATTAACAATTTAACCAATACTTCATTATACTTCATACTAAATTTGAACCACATAATCGTTATAACATCACAATACAAAAACATCTATCCAACATACTAAGCCTCTGGAATTCGAGTTTGACCACTTACAATTCGACTCTTTACGACAACTAATATAGTTCAATTCAGATTCTAGAGTTAATCACTAAAATTCCTTTTGGTTCATCATAAATAACTTTGTAATAAGATCAACAATGGATTACATTAACTCTTTTAATCAACTAATTAAATGCAACAATTAAATTAATACATTACAACTAATTATCTAAATATTCTTCATTTTGTTTCAAACGATAAATTACAAAACACAAGTATAACAAATTTTACACTGATTAACTTACCTTTCCAATGATGGATTAAATACTAAACAATACCTTATAACTGTATGGCAATACAACGAGGAAAAAGGTCCAACCGTCAATGATGAACATCAATGTTTTCGTTTTCCTCTAGGTTCTACCCTAGATACGGTCTTTCAGATATTCTTCGACCTCGAGCAGATGACAGTTTAATATGCTTGCATTTCTTGTCGTAATGATGTCTCTGAGATGTTTTGATCAAAGGTGATTTAAATCTGTCTAAGAAGAAGATTGGGATGCTCATTCGCATGCCGTCACACTTGATAGATGTATAAAATATGTTTGTTTCCATCACGTAGATGCTTTTACTATATTTGTTTCAAATGTAATAACCTATTGAATTGTAAACATACATCGTAGAGGAGGTGTAATATTGTTATTGACTATTTTACCATTGAAATGGATGATATTTGTTTAGATTAACGACTTCCGGTAGCATCCCTCAAACTTGCAAATTTCATAAAATTGACGACATCATACTTTAACAATTTTCTCTCTCTATTGATATGTATCACGGAAGGCAATGATCATAAAAAAAGGAACAATCTAGGTTTGTTGAATACACTATTTGTGTTTTCCAAAGGCGTTCTTCAAATACCCTGCGTATAGTTAATACTTCTTACCATTGTGCATATTTCTAAACATGAAAGGTGTGAATATAAATTTGGAATATGGTAGAATTGCCTCCCTTTCTGGTTTAATTTCTGACAGAAGTTTACACAGCTTAACTCTCCTTTTGTAACTGTCATCACAGAATACATACAGTTGATTGTTGTGTGTGCATAGTTCACTTCCTTGGCTGCGCTGGCCTACCAGATGGAGTGCTAACTCAATCAATGAGATACCTATCACGTTTAGGCTGGTTGTGTGGAATGTTTAAACACTGTTGAACTGCATGAAGAAACCTAGCAAGATGTGCGCCTAGCCAAACATCTATCTCTTGGGATGGAACGAATAAAGAGATAAAACAATGTGGAAGTAACATCAGGTCTTCCTCGCGACCGTAGATCACATAGGCTCAGGAGTAATTACAGAACTCCTATTAAATAGATTTGTTGGCTTAGTAAACAAACATGCAAAATGTGGATGCATAGGGAAGGCATGAGATGTGATCGACGGTTTGCCTCAGAATGGATCTTTTAGAGTGCAATGGTTGCAGAATAGCAACAAAATGGGTTTGCAGAATAGCCTGACATAAGGCTAAATGGCATTGTAAAAAAAAGAAACTATATAAAACTTTCAAACAATTCTGATTTGCTAGTGCAATTAACAGGCATGAGTCAGGTGTTAGGGATGCACTAAAAGATATTGACCGATCAGTTTCTTTTTAAAGGCTTTACAAGGTGTTTAACAAAGTATGAGTCATTTAATTTTAACCAACCTCCTTTATCATTGAATTCCCTATAAAAACTATGCTAGTTTTGACTACGTATTTACTTGGTACCAACGAATTACATATGAGTAAGGGCTTGGAAGTAGTTTAGCGACACTACCATTTATTCACATGACTTCTGTTCTTCCCTCAAACATATAGGCAGAAGTGACAGGTATGATGAGAAAACATATGGTAAAAAATGAAGGAAATGGTTCACATCTCTTGCAACGAGAACTAATGCATACTGCTAACTGAGGACGCCCTAACCCAAGTCTATAAAATGCTAATTATATCTGTGGTGATCGTGTGGATGCATTCTCTCAGAGAAGATCATACAAGCTTATATTCTAAATTTAATTGCTGAATAAACTGTAGAACACCCAAGCAAAAGCAAGGATTACAAGACATATATGAATAGATGGGTTGAGAGCTATAACTCTCTTTCTGGTAGAAGTAATTGGTGGATTACAAAATAATGAAAATGATTGTGAAATACACAATGAATTCTAGAAGACACACAAACACAGCAATCGATGGGGAGATAAATCAATACATGAGTAGGACATTCCATTTCAAATTTTAGAGATAACAATCTAAAGGAAAATGGAACCTAGCTGCGCTGTCGATCTGACGAGAATCTGTTTCAAACACTGCAGTTCCTAGCCTTATTTTCCAGCCTCTTCTCTACTCTCCTACCAGCCATCCCCTCTTTCTTCTCCCCCTCTTTCCTTAAACCCTCCTCTTCTCAGATCCATTAATAGTCGGTTATTCCACAATGATGGTTTAGATTAATTAATTAAACTAAATCCTTGCAACTACCCAAACTATACAACTCAAAAAGAAATAATTTTATTTTATTTAAATCTTACAATTTAATTTACCACTAATTTATTTATTTAAATGTTCAAAGAAAATAATATTATATTCAATAGTACATAGTTTCTTATAACTATTAATCCATGATTTTACTTCCCCAAAAAAAACTATAATTTATTTATAACAATTATTAACAATTATCGACATTAATCATTACATTTAATTATCAACCTTATATTTTCCACATAATAATTCTATTTAATGCACAACTCTTCCTTACACACAAAAACACCTTCTGACCCAGTTAGACTTCAAGGTGTAACATTACATGCTTGCAAGTCATGATCACACGATAGACAATGACCACAAAGGTAAACTGACAATTAGACAACAATGATAGGGGACCCCATGTTAACTCCATACAACCATTCCATTGACGGAGGCACACTCAGACCTGGTAAATCAGGTGGAGTCGGTGCCTAGTACCTACATCTTGCAGCAACTGCAACGGTTAAACAAGATATATATCCAGATGCAGTCATGTAGTGAACAGAAATCACAATGGGGTAGGGTACTCGAGAGCGAGTAATATGACACTGTTCCATTCACATTCATGTATAAGCAATTAACTATATTGAACAAGATTTCTGATTTCTAATCAACAACATAAAACAAACAATTATCTCATAATTAAATATAGCAAATAACATCAAAGCATTTATCAAGTTGTAAAGCGTAAAAATAACAGAATTCAACATCAACAACTGTTAAGATAACAAAGAATCCATCATCAAATGATCTAAGATACTATCATAATGTTTGAATCCTAATAAGCAATCATCAATCTGACAGACGACAAGGGGAGGGGCACTACATTATAGTGGTAACGGGGACCTCAGGACACAATTGGGAGTTTGTTTTGATTATGTTTATGATGATAAACTTTTTACAAATCTCTTCCCTAGAAACTAAGGATTATGCAATTGAATGCTTTTATTCTCTTCCTCATAGTTCTATTCATTCATACAATGATTTGGCCAATGCTTTCGTACACCACTTTAATGTCAATATTGGTTTAAAGGTTACAATTTTAGATTTAGTAGGATGTAAACAAGGATCAAATGAGTGCAATCATGATTATGTTATTGGATTTCAAACTTTGTCAACATAGATACATTATCAAATTCCTAATGATGAATTGCAAAGAATATTTGTTAAGGGCTTATTACCTACTATCCAAGAGACAATGTACCTAAACAACTATTATTCTTCCATGGATTTTTGTGCAAATGTAAGAAAAATTGAATTGGAAACTTCTTAAGTCTAATGCACTTAAATATGGATCTCATCCTTCAAAATTTCAATAGGAAAATTTAATTTTCAAAAGGGTGAAAATAAGCAAGAAAATCAACAAAATGCTTACCATGTTGTTAATTTACTGTCAACTTCAGATGTTATTTAATCTAATTCTGAAGGTGAACTGAGGGACAATCCTATACTATCTATTAATGTAATAAGATCATAGAATACATAAAGAAAAATAGATATGTAAACCAAATCACATTCAAATATAGAAGGGTTTCTAACATATATGTCACTTCTATTCAAAATGAACAAAGAAAATATACAGAGGGTTCTCCCCATCTCTCTCCACAGTCTCCTCTATATCTCCCTATCATTCCTCTCTCTCTATAAACCCTAAACCCTAAACCTCTAAACCTGAACCCCTAACCCCTAGACAATAAACCCTAAACCCTAAATAATATCCCTAAACCCTAACCCCTAACCCCTAAACTCAAGAAACTCTAAACCCTAAACACTAAACCCCAAACTCCTAAACCCTAAACCCTAAACCTCTATCTCCCTATCTCTCCCCTCTCTCCTATTGCCTTTTGTCCCTCTACCTCTCAATCTCTCTCCCTATGTCTCTGGCCATGTCCCTCACTCTCTATCTCCCTATCTCTCCCCTCGGTCTCCTCTATATATCTCCCTATTGGTCCTATATCTCTCTCTAAAACCTAAACCCTAAACCTCTAAACCTTAACCCCTAACCCCAAAACCCTAAACCCTAAACTCTAAATAATACCCCTAAACCCAAGTAATCTCTCTCTCTCTCTCTCTCTCTCTCTCTCTCTCTCCTCTCTCTCTCTCTCTCTCTCTCTCTCTCTCTCTCTCTCTCTCTCTCTCTCTCTCTCTCTCTCTCTCTCTCTCTCTCTCTCTCTCTCTCTCTCTCTCTCTCATCTCTCTCTCTCTCTCTCTCTCTCTCTCTCTCTCTCTCTCTCTCTCTCTCTCTCTCTCTCTCTCTCTCTCTCTCTCTCTCTCTCTCTCTCCTCTCTCTCTCTTACTCTCTCTCTCTCTCTCTCTCTCTCTCTCTCTCTCTCTCTCTCTCTCTCTCTCTCTCTCTCTCTCTCTCTCTCTCTCTCTCTCTCTCTCTCTCTCTCCTCTCTCTCTCCTCTCTCTCTCTCTCTCTCTCTCTCTCTCTCTCTCTCTCTCTCTCTCTCTCTCTCTCTCTCTCTCTCTCTCTCTCTCTCTCTCTCTCTCTTGCACATACCCATTAGGTAGGCTATTTTCATATGGTGGTGATATCCTTTAGGTCCAATCACCTCCAAACTTCACAAATAGTCATAGAGCATAATTCTATGCATATTTTCATAAAGACCACTTCTCTACATGGGTGCAACTAATACACTTTTTCATTTTTTCCACATTTAATACTAATTCTTTTCCATTTTCCAAGTCCTACATGTGTCCAAGTTGTATTGTTTGTCAAGTTTCTAGTCTAATTGTTAGTCCTAGCTCTCATGGTTATTAAAATGTTAGTATAGTTAGATTATCCTTAGGTAACATTAATATACACATTGTTGCAAAAACAACCCACACTCGAAAATACCTTACCTAATTAAGGTTAACCTATAAGGTACTTTCATTTGGTGAGCCTAACAAATCCAACTAGTTCAATCTTATAGTCCATGCTTAGCCTTCCAAGAGAGTTCATGCCATGTCAACTTTACATTATGTCCTCACTTTCCTCTTGCTAGTTGTAGTACTCTTATTTTCTAATCTTATCCCTATATCATACTATTGTTGTTGACTTTTCTTTCCATCTTCATCATCATATTCCTGGTTATCCTATTTTGAGCCTACCATTTATCTTGTCTTGTACTTCTTCTATTCATGTCAATTTTAATTACCAAGCCAAATTTTCCATAAATTCTTCTCCATCAAACCCTAGACCCTCACCCAAATCCTTACTTTCCTAAGAAGATGACATTTAGCTATCCCCACCATTACCAATCACACTTTCTAGCAATCCCACATAAGACACCTTATCCATCACTTCACTGAGGTCATCACCAATTAAATCACCTCATTACTCCATTCAACCATACCCATACCACCTCTTTCTCACTCAACAACCTGTATTAATGCATGATTCACCCCATGACATGCTACAGTTACCACAATGCCAATTCACTCTACCATCATTCTTCATATTATCTTATGAATCACCATCCTATCTTCCCATTCCTTAAGACATCATACCATGACACACATCCCTTCCTCCATTACATCCTCCTTAACCCTTTCCCAACATTGATAGCCCACTACCCATGCCACCTCATTTTCATAGCACATTTGACCATAACATTGCCACAACAATCATCACTCATCCTGACACCATCCTCCACCATGTGACATTTATCTAACATAGATAGGCATTAAATTAGGCACACTTTGAGCCGCCTTTTGCACCCCAAAGAGATTACATTTAGGGTTAAAATTTAGCGCTAAAGTCAATGCTAATTTGCACCTAATTTAGCACCTACTTCTTCTAATCAGCACAAAAAAGTGCCAAAAGTAGCACCATCCCGATAAATAGAGTCAAATTTTTAAAAAATTAGAGAAAAATACATTAAAATAGTGGGTGGAAGAAAAAAACAAAGCAAAAAAGGGAGCTAATCATAGGGATTTGTTGTAGTGCATCAAGCAAATTTGCTTATAAACCCTTATCAATCAAATCTAATTTGTCATAAATGCTTTTCTTCAAAAAGCTTCTAACACTTCCACTACAACTCAGAGTCAATCTGAATTACTTTGCAATCTTATGTAATTGAGTATTTTCTACCAAATTTTTCTTCAAATGATTAAACATGCCAATCTTCAGCTTATATCTTCGTGCTGGCCTCAACACCACTCATTTGGTAGAGGGAGGAAAGATTTTTGTTGATGCTCCCCCTGAGCTAAAGCTCTCAGTTTAGTTTCCAGAGGAAACATTTGCACTAGAGTCTAGTACATATACATCCTTGACCTCTGTTACATCCTTCTTAATCCAAATCTTTCTCATCTCTTTCTTGGTTTCTACTAGATCAACCTTTTGAACTAGTTTGTTCTTTTCTGCCAATGTATCCTTCTTCATGCTTCTGCTTTTGCAAAACTTTGTAAAATGTTCAGGCCTATTGCAATTGTAGCACACAACATTCCTTTGATTCTAACCATTATTCCTTCCATTCATTCTGGATCTGTATTGGTTGGCTTTGTGCCCAAATCTATTGCATGTAAAACAATTGCCATTAAAAGATTGAATCATTCTACCATTGTTATAACCATTCATCTTTTGACTTCTGCATTCAATGGCCTTATGACCAACTCTCTTGCATGTAAAATATTGACCAAAGAAAGATGGTACATTTTGATTCACTCTGCTCCTGCATTGTGTAGCCTTATGTCCAAATTTATTACAAGAATAACAATAACCATTGAAAGATGTGTACCTTTGAGATTTAGGTTGTCTGATCAGTGGTCTTCTAGCTCCTTTCTTCTAATTCCAATTTTGCTTGCCATTGTTCTTCCTATTTTTAGATTTTGATGTTGTCCTATTTTTGAACTTTCACCTTTTTCAAACCCTAGACCTTCTTTATCATTGGGGTCTTTCTGACTTGCAATCATCTCATCAAGCCTTGCAAAACTTATCTTGAATTTTTCTTCATAACTCTTTGCCTTTTCCAGATCTGATTTTAGTTTCACTTCTTGTTCAAGCTTTGTACAATCTTCAGATTTGCCTTTCATCATTGAGTTCAAATATTCCTCAATTCTTGCTTTTTCCTTGACTTTCACTTTTAGATCAATCATGGATTCATTTTCCAACCTTAAATTTTCACTATCCTCCTTATGCCTTTGTTTCAGCTTCTTAACTTGCTCTTTCAAAATTTTGATACATTCATTTACATCTTTGACATTTTCCTTCAAATATATGATTTCTTCCTCAGTCCTCTCTAGGTCTTCAAGAGCAATCTTGACTTCTTCACTATTTGCAGACATGCATTCATCTTTTGAAAATTCAATAGTAGGAAACTTTCTAGATGCCATGTGTTCACTCTCCAAGACCTTCCCCAAGCGGTTAGGCTTCTTCCAAGGGACCTTGCTCTGATAGCAATTGTTGAACACCTAGAATACTGAGAGGGGGGGTGAATCAGTATTCTATAAAACCATTCACAGATTAAATCTTTAATAAATTTCCCAATTCAATAACTGAAAGGCAAGTTAAGTAGCTAAAATATAACTATAAAGCATAACACATGAACACCAGGATTTACGTGGAAAACCCAAAAAGGGAAAAAACACAGTGAGGATTAGCTCACAATATATTATAACCATTTAAGGCAATACAAAAATGCTCACTGCAGGTGGACTCACTGTCTAAGTGGACTCACTATCTAAGTGGACTCACTGCCCACTGAGAAAGAAAGAGAGAGAAGAAATAGAGAAATGAGATGGATCACTACCAATGATGAACTATTACATTTGCTCTACACATGCATGGATTATAGTTCTAATGAAGCACAATCAAAATCTTCTTTCACTAATCTAAATCATAGTTTTGCTCTCCTCTATAATCACACAATATGCCCTGCTTTTTCTCGATTCACATCTGTAGGTACTTATCACATCACATACATCCTTCCTTCACACAACATCACCTTCTCTTCACATGCACAACTTCAAGGCATCAAGACAAATCTCTCTCTCTCTCTCTATGTATATATATATATATATAGATATATATATCTATATATATAGATATGTATATATATATATATATATATATATATATCTATAAATATATCTATATATATAGATATAGATATATATATATATATATATCTATATATAGATATATATATATATCTGCTTCATTTACAGTCATCAACTAGGTCATCCCAAAAAGATGTAGCGCATGATCAAATCATTAAACCTCTCCCACAAGCTTCACACCAAGATTTAAACTTGAAAATAGGTTGGGGTGGACCTAAAATAGTTCCTAATTAACTCTTACAAAACATGTTTAGCTCCTTTTGAATTGCTTTACTCTTATCATCAATTCAGCCAGCCCACTTGAATGTGACATGTAGAACATCATAGATCAGCCTCAAAATCTTATGTGAAGTGAACTAAAATATGAAGCACAATCTCCTAGGTTGGCATGACCTATAGAACCTCCTTAGATAACACTCCAACCTTTGGAATGCTCCACACTAAGTACACTTCATTAGGTCAGCTTCATGAGCTAAGTAACACAGGAGCACACTGGCTATCAAAGTATAACTCAATAACTGTACCTCTAGATTTCCTCAAACTTGGAATGAACACACTTCAGACATCTACAAATGTATCCCCAAATCTGCATAGTAAAATGTTTTCATGTGGAGAAATGTGGAGTACTGGAGCTCAATCTCTATCATAATCATTCACTATTTGTCCACATGGCGATACTCAGACAAATTTATCTCACACTCCGAAAGGATTCAACCTATGAAACTTTGGATTTGGAATGTCCAAACACATGGAAATACTACCTTAGAACTGTAGAATGGAATGTATCATACCAAAGATATGTGGACCAAAACAAACATGTACACTACACTAGATAAGACTGCACTCTGTCATCCTGAACTTCTTCAACATGTAGCCAACATTCTAGAAATCATAAGAAGGTGGAATTATGGATTTAGATGATTCTAATAGTCCTCAACAATATACCAAAACCACATACCAAGATCTTCAACCTGTAACAAATGTGGACCAGAAAATTGTAACATTGTGTACTAAGAAAACAATTTGATACTTAGCCAATTTTTCACCAAGTTATCTTCAGGATCAAAACCTTTTGACTATAACCTCACAACCCAAATTTGGTCTCTAACCTTTGTTTTCATATACTCATTGTTGACTCTCTAATCACTGTTTCCATCAATGACAACACTTCTTGGCCATCATACTTCTCAATATACCAGTAGTGTCTCTCACATTGATATCTCCAACAAAGCTCACCCCATTAAGCACTCCCAGAGTTTTTGGGGGATAAAGAACCAGGGCACCCAATTCCCTGGGCCTGACTATTATCCATGAGCTTAATTTGGTGGTGTCATCTTATGAAACTCCTTTGGTTTACACTTGTCAGCCTGAATTTGTTTTATTCATTGATAGTGAGTAGGAATGGATATAAGGAGTCTTATTATTCATTTTACATAACTATAGAAGATTAGAATCTTAGAATTGATCTCCTATGCTCAAGTATTCTTCATGATTGGAATATCTCTTTACATGTGGATATTATGATGCTTGTTTGTAATTCTTGAAGGAAGTTCAAGTCTTCACTCTCTATCTTCTTGTTTGCACATGGTCTTGAGTCACCTACTCCAACTAGGGTTTCATATCTTGTGGTAACATTTACCATTTATATTTATTCTTTCATCATTTATAGAAGATCTTGCCTCTACATTCCTAGGGCATGCACTCTTTGATCTCTAATCATTTCTATAGTGGAGGTGGAAACACCAACATGGGGTTTGACTAAGCCAAGCCCCTAAAAATAACACAACCCTTTCTCTTCTTGTTTGTGTGCAAGTCTCATTCGGTGGAGTCAGATGACAATAGGTGATAGGAAGCAGGAAGGCAGATAGGTGAAGACATCCAGATTAGAATATTCTACAAAACCCTAATCTAGGTCTAGGGCATCCAGTACCCTAGTTCCTCTCTGCCCTCAAACCCAAGTTCCAAATCCTCTTTGTCCCCTGATCTCTGCTATTGTCTCAGATTTTCTGTAATAGCCTATGTTAGTCATCTATTCATTGATCTTTCTCAATTAGGGTTTCGTAATTTTCCCTAGTTTTATTAGTTGGATTTGGTTAGCACTCTTTTATACAACAAAGGTACAAAACCCTTGTAGTTTAGCTCTCCCTCAAAGGTAGAAGCCATGATCAGTTTGTGTTCCAATGTTGATGGAAGAGGGTTGGACCTAGTTTAGGATTTTAAGCTAAGTCTCCCTTTTCCATCAAACATTTTGGTGAGCCCAACATGTCTTGCACTCTTACATCCTTCTTGCTTCATAACTAAGTTATTTTCTACCCTAGATCTAATTAGGTTGGATTCATCGATCATATAATTTCATAGCTTATTTTTACATTGTTTCATTGTTAGAGTTTACAAAAGCCTTGCATTTCTAAGAAATCCTAGCTTGTCTTGAAGCCTAGAGTTTGTGATTATTGTCTTGTTTTGAAAGGAAGAAAGGTACGTGGAATAGATTCCTACACCGAACTAATGAGGGGAGTGTTATGCAAATTTTATTAAATCTTTACAGTTACAGATATGTGGTACACATTAACACAGAGATTAAACAAACATCAAATGCAAGAACAATGCCAAAGACACAAGATATACATGGAGAAAACCCTTTCAGGTGAAAAACCCCACACTTCAAAACTTGCACAATGTATTATCAAATCCAATGTAGATTAAAACGCACTTGCAATGCAAGTTCTTTAAGGAGTTCCCAAGATGCCAATTCTGGAGCAATTCTGGTAGTATTTTTATACCTGCAAATGAACCATATAACTCCAACTCCAAGCACCTATATAAATAGAGAAGTACTGCAAATGGAGGTAGCTTCTAGAACAAGTCAACGCAAGAATCTCATCCAAATCCATATGGCCCATTTTTAAAGGCCATAAAACATGTGAATGACACTTGTAAGAGATTCCCTTTCATTCCTTACAACCCCCAAACTTGGACACCCCAAAATTTCCCCAAAAAGGTATGACAAATGCTCTTACAATGTCATAAAATCCATCATATATTACAACACTTACAGCTGTAAGAGAATCTATCATAATTGACTATTAATAGCGGATTCTCTTACAACCTATCATAGTCAAACTTGGGTACCTACCTTCTCCATGCAAAGATGCTTCCTGACACTTGTCACACCTATCATAGAATCTTCTATGTTTGGCTCTTACATGTCATAGATTCTATCATAGGAATCTATCATAACTCTTACGCATCATAGACCTCTTACAACACCCAAAAGATGCCGACACATGGAAAAATTCTTCTACCACAAAGTGGGATTCCTATCTCCTCATATAAAGATAAAAATACATCTAGTCACCTTCCATGTAGGATGACACATTACTGTGCCAACTCCCACAAAGTGATAAAATAAGATTTGCATAGAAATTACAATAATAGGCAAAAATAAATATGCAATTAAATGTTAAATGCTAGGGACTTGCAAAGGTTGAGACACCTTAATTCCCAACATTCTCCCACTACCAATAGAATGATAGGATTTTAACTGCTAGGGGCCAATAGGCTTATAGACTTTGAACACCATCTAAACTTCTCCATGTTCACAAGCTTTGTCAAGGACTCTGCAACATTCACCAAAGTGTCAACTTTCTCCAAATTTACCTTCCCAATCTTGACCATGTCACGAAAAAATGGTACTGAACATCAATGTTCTTAGTCCTCATGTGGAAAGTAGGATTCTTCTCCAAACATATGACACTTTGGCTGTCACAACAAATTGTAATCTTCCCTGCATCAAACCCAATGTCATAACACAATCTCTTTAGCCAAATGGCTTCCTTACAAGCATGAGTAGCTACCATGTACTATGCTTTTGTCATGGATAAAGCAACCACAGGTTGCTACTTACTCATCCAACTAATAGCACCACTGAACATAGTGAACACATAAGCACTGGTGGATCTCCTGTTATCAATGTCACCTACCCAATCAGAATCCACATATCCATGAATACTCACATAATGCTGAGGTCCTATAGGATAACGATGATAGTATAAGGAATACTCAAAAGTACCCAGCAAATATCTAAACACACTCTTCACTACATCCCAATGTACCCATCCAGGATTAGCCATAAATCAACTAAGGACTCCCACTTCTTGGGCAATGCCTAGTCTTGTAGAGATCATATCATATATCAAGCTATCAACCACACTAACATAAGGAACTCTACTCATATCCTCCATCTCAAAAGGAGACTTTGGACAATCTACAAAAGATAACTTTGTCTCCATCGTAACAGGAACAGTCAAAGGTCTTCAATCTACCATGCTAAATCTCTCCAATACAGTTTTAAAATACTTACTCTGGCCTAACCAAAGTTTTATGTTTGCTATCTCTTATGATTTCCATCCCCAGAATGTACCTGGCTGCCCCTAGATTTTTCATTTCAAACTGTGCTGACAATTGAGACTTCAAATCAGAAATCAAACTTTTACCATTCCCAATTAACAACATATCATCGACATACAAAGCAATAATGAGAATGAAGTTATTTCCAAACTTGTAATAAACACAATGATCTAATTTTGATCTCAAAAATCCAATACTCAACACAAAGGCATCAAACTTCTGGTACCACATCCTAGGAGACTGTTTCAAACCATACAAAGACTTTTTTAACTTGCAAAACAAATTTTCTTTACCTTCAACAATGTAATGCTCTGGCTCTGACATATAAATCTCCTCCTCCAAGTCACCATGAAGGAATGTTGTCTTCACATCCATCTGCTCCACTTCTAAATCATACACTGCTACAAGAGATAATAGGAACCAAATAGTTGTCAGCTTCACAATGGGAGACAAAATTTCACCATAGTCAATTCCCTCCACTTGATAATACCCCTTCATAGCCAATCCAACCTTATATTTCTCAACACTACCATCTGCACCAAATTTCTTTTTGAACACCTATTTACATCCAACATGCTTTTGTCCTTCAGGAAAAGGCGCCAAGTCCCAAGTATTATTATTTTTCAAAGAAACCATCTCTTCTTCCATGGCCTCCTTCTAGGAACCTGCATCTTTCATACCCATAGCCTCTTTCATAGTTTGAGGCTCATCGGTGTTAGAAATCAAGGAAAAAATACAACTAGAATCAACCAATGAATAACCAAACCTCTCAAGTTGCCTCCTAATCTATGTAAACCTCCTCAAAAGCTGAGATGGAGGTTCTTTGGAATTTTCAGAGCTGTTGGAGCTCTCCTCATCATCAAGTCCAATAGATGTCTTCAATTCAACTTTCTCAGAGGTAGAAGGAAGTTGAACCACATTCTCTTTCTTCTCTTCTTTCTCTCACTGTAGAACAACAAAAGAAGGACCAAGCTCTCTAAAAATCACACTTTTTCTATACATAACTCTCTCGGCCACTGGATCCCAAAGCTTGTACCCTTTCACACTGATACCATAACTAATGAAGATAAATTTTACTGCCTTCTTCTCCTACTTAGACCTCTTCTTCTTAGGCACATGTGCATATGTCTCACTACCAAATACTCAAATGTGTCTTAATGAAGGATTTTTACTAGACCACAGGTCTTATCAATGAGCGTTGATGTAGGAGACTTATTAACCAGGTAACAAGCGATAGCAACAACTTTAACCCGAAACTTTTGTTCAAGGCCAACTCCACTTAGCATACACCTAGCCCTCTTCATCAACATTCTATTCATTCTCTCTGCAATTCCATTTTGTTGAGGGGTATATGGAGTTGTCTTATGCTTCTCAATGCCATGTTCTTTACAGAACTTGTCAAAATTTGTTGAGCAAAACTCACCACCATTATCAATCCTCAAACACTTAATCTTTATATCTTTTTGATTCTCTACAAGAGATTTGAACTCTTTGAATCTTGCAAGGAATTTAGATTTACTTCTAAGGAAATACACCCATGTCCTTCTATTGTAGTCATCAATGAATGAAACAAAATATATAGATTTTGAAATTGAAGGAATATTAATAGGACCAAATACATCAGAATGAATTAAATCCAACACCTTAGAAGATTTGTGAGAACTAGAATAAAAATGAACACAATTTTATTTTCCATATATGCAATGTTCACAAAAATCAAACTCAAGGTTACAATCATTCATACCCTCAATGATGTTTTTATTTTTCAGGGTCCTCAAACCCTTTTCACCAATGTGACCAAGTCTTTGGTGCCATAACATTGTCTTCTCTACTGGAAGTTTCATCTCCATAGAATGAGCACCCTTAGGTACCCAAAAAGAATGACCATTAGAAGTAGATGCAACAATCTTCTTGGTTACTGGTCCCAATGGTGAGGATGAAGACTCTAAAGCTCTCTTCTTCAAAATAGAGGCAATATTGCACTGAACTGCACATGCATCAAGCTTAAATAGAGTGTCAATCTGAACACCCTTAGCTAACACTATAGCTCCTCTAGTCATCTTGCATCCTCCATTTGATAAAACAACCTGCACACCCACATCATTCAACTTACTTACAGAACGAAGCTTCCATGCCAAACCAGGGATATTCATAACACCATTGATCCCCTTCACTTGACCATCAAGGAAACTAATCAAGACCCTATTGGCAACATAAGAATGATGATGAAGAGAATGATGTGCATGGTAGTAAGAAGTGTTGTCATTGATGGAAACATAGGGTAAAGATACAGTGGTGTTGGTTTGGAGAGGTTCAGTATGTTAAGTATGATGCCCTAAGTATTGATCTAGAGAAGCTACTAAGTATAGTATGATGAAGAATACATCCAAGCACAATATGTCTTCATTTTGGTGCTCTGCAATTAGGTATAATATATTAAAGATTTCCCTAAGGCATTTACTGACCAAAACCTAAGACAGGGTCACTGTATTTTAGTCCGCATTTCTCCTCCATAAAGAGTTTTTCTCTATGGTTGTAAGGTAATGATGGTGCATACCAAGAGAGTCTAAGTCCAAAGATTTAGGTTTTGAAGTCCTCTAGAGTGAAAGATAATGTTGACAGGGTACCAGACTCTATAATGACAGTGGTAGTGAAAGATTGAAATGCTTTGCATTCCACCACAGATAAATATCTTGCCATGCAGTTTTGAGGAAGAGGTTATGGATGTCAGAGGTGTGTTTGATTCAAATGGTAAGCATCTTGGTGGTTTGCATGTTGAATTATGAACTAACAGTTAGTTCATGATATTGCTACTTCACCAAATAAGCCAACCCAAAGGTGTTAAGGTTGTGCAGAGTTATGATATGTATGAAATAATTTCATGGGAGTAATTATAGGTTGTGCCAACCTATATGAATGTGCTACATGCTTTGGTTCTCTTCGCAAAGCATATGGAGTTGAGTTTTGTGCTGACAGGATAAGAAGTCACATGGTACATTCATCATGCCAACCTATTTGATGGTTTACTTGAAAGCAGTATATATACAAGATTGATTTCTTGTGTGAATGCATGAATTTAAGGGTGTGGTATGCAAAAGAAGTACGGGTGTATGCTTGAGAAAATTTTGATGAGAAAAGGAATTAGATAAGTTTATGGTGAAGATGAAGTGTGTCAATTTAGTATTTTGAGCTTTAGTGGAATTGTATCTCCAACATAAGTCAAATGCACTACTAGCAATTCATATTTGGCAGTGAGCCACCTCTTCTTCTATGTCTTTCTTTTCAGGATAGTGAGTCCTTTCGAAATGAGCCACTTGTAGTGAGCATTCTTGGATAGTGAGTCCACTAATTGTATCAACCTTAACCATTTGCTTTATTAATATATATTTTGAGCTAATCCACACCGTAGTTTTTCCCTTTTTAGGTTTTCCATGTAAAAATCTGGTGTTTATGTGTTATGGTTGAATTCATGTTTTTCTTTCTTACTGCAATTTTAATGTGGTATGTGGAATTAATGTCTAAATGCTTAAGTGGCTTTAGAGAATACTGATTTACCCCACCTCTCAGTATTCTTGGTGTTCAACAAACTCTTCCATGAAACAATTTTTAGGTGAGAGTCATCATCCAAGTACACCTTCCCACCATCTAACTCTTCATACTTCAAAAACCAATCTCTGTGTGAGGCCATGTGAAATGATGCACTGAAGTCAATAAGCCACACATCTTTAGATGCATGAGTTACCAAGGCAACGACAAATGCTTCTCCATCTTCTTGAGAGGACTTATCAGAATTGAAATCATAGTTCTTCTGTTTCTTCTTCTCCTCCTTGCACTCCTTGTGGAAATGACCAGGTTTGTCGCAATTCCAACATAGAGCCTTGGACTTTCCAGGAGACTTAGATCTCCCACAAGATTTGTCTCTTCCTTTTTCTTCTTTCTTCTTGTCCTTTTTCTTTCACTTCTCTTTAGATCTACCACAAACTGCAAGTGCCTCCTTAGCCGACTCGGAAGACTTTCTCTGTAACTCTTTAGACAAAAGTGAAGAAACCACTTCATCCATCTTGAAGGTGGTAGTGGTACTCCCAATGGCCATGACAAGGTGGTCCCATGAATCTGGTAAGCAACATAGTAATGTTATGCAATGATCCTCCTCCATCTCTACACCAACAGAGGTCAATTGGGCAACAAGCATATTGAATGCATTTAGATTATCTGCAAAAGATCCTCCATCTTCCATCCTTAGAGAATATAGTTTCTTTTGAAAGAATAACTTGTTCACCAGGGATTTATCCTTGTAAACATCTACAAGCTTCTTTCAAAGATCTTTTGCATTCTTCTCTTCATGGATATTCAAGGGCATTGAATCAGCCAAACAGAGCCTTATCAGACCCTTAGCCTTCTGATCCATTAGATCCCAATCTTCTTGTTTCATGCTCGATGGTTTGGTTTCAAATACTGAGGGCCATAGATCTCTATCCACCAACATGTCCTCCATCTTGAGTTTTCACAACTCAAAGTTGCCTACATTGAATTTCTCAATTTCAAATCTCCCAGATGTGCTCACCATCTTCTATTGAACACAAGGAATATTGAGAGGGGGTGAATCAATATTCTACAAAACCACTTCTTTACATGTTCATCGATCCAATTACCAAATTCAATAACATGAAAGAAAAATAAACATAAGAACGAAAACCATATAGACATAACACATAGACACGAAGATTTTTACTTGGAAAACCTAGAAAGGGAAAAACCACAGTGAGTGTTAGCTCACAATATATTATGATATCAATACCGAATTACATGAAGGCTCACTGCCTAAGGACTCACTATCCAAAGAAGTGCTCACTTCAATAGGCTCACTGCCAGATGAAAAAGAAGAGAAGATAGAAAAGGAATGGCTCACTGCCAGGAGAAAAATGCCACAAGTGCATCTATAGAATGCTGAGGTGCAGTTCTATTTAGCTCAGTATATAGACTCAAATGTCTTCATGATGTCTGCTATGCTTTACATATACTCTACTCTTCTACCCTTACTACCCTTTTTTGGTCACAAGACTGCCTTAGATCACACACACATTAAATTCACGCTTTATTCACACACACATTCATCCAAAGCTGAAATCTATTGAGTATATATATTCGCATCAAGAATTTCCTCAAACTAGGTCGGCATGAAAAAAATAAAGTATGTATATTCAAGTTATACCTTGTCATCCTGTTATTGTGCGCAAACAACAATGTGGACTCAATCAATCATGCAAGACTCTTGATATGAGTCTAGACCTATTATAGAACCACTTAGATTAATGATTCCAATCATATATCTTCACCGCATATGGTCTAACATGACTATTAGTTAAACCCTTAAGTGCACATCTGGCTAGCTTGACTGACATACCATAACTTTCAATGCAAACCATATGAGACTTTGAAATTCATAGCCAACATTCATTATGGACCTCTTAGTATACCTTCAGAATTGCAAAGCATAATATTCTTTCATAGAGAAATGTGGATCTTGAAACTATTGTTTTGTCACAAAGAAATATTGTCAACCTGAAAGCCTATACTGGAGAACTTGTAAAATTTGAACCGGTGAACTTCAATCTCCACAAATCTAGATTTAGATGCTCATGACATGTATCTTCAATGCCTCAAAACTGCAAATCAAAATATTCATCAGCAGAGAAATGTGGACCAAATTACTCAAGTGCTCTACACTGTTTCTGACTTAACTCTGTTCACCCAGACTTAGACATTTCACCATATGACTTTTGGAGGGAATCATGATCTGAACACTGAATCATGACATCATTAGATAGCTAAGAGTACCATATGAGAATTGCATAACAAGATCTTCAATTGCGGAGGAGTACCAACTGAATTACTATCATTGTCACAATGTGATGTCAATGCTTAGTCAATTTGGCTAGGTTAATCTTTCCGGACCAAAATACTATACACACCTTTGTCTCAGGAGTTGTCTCCAAACATATCAAGTTGTTGCCATCAATGACACATCATATCAGCAGTGTCTCTTGACTATGTTCCCAACAATCTCCCCCTTTGGCATTGATGGCAACACTTAGTCAAATATGCTTGTGTTGCTCCCCCTTACTCTGTACACCCTATTTTTCTTCTTTCCTTGAGATGTTTGGGCCATTTTTCACTAGATCATCTTCTCCCCCTTTGACATCAATGTCAAATGTGTATGTACAAGTAGCAAAATTGTGTCAAAACTTCAAAATTGTCATACTCTGCCGCATATGTACAAGTACAATCTTCCATCTTAGTTAGTAGTAGGTGGGAGAATATCATTGTAGACAATTTTTAATTGTGCTCTCTCCATCCCATCGATTCTTTGCATTATCCAAAATTTGAATGTGACTATTTATCAGAAACACTAATCTTTCTGCCTTTTGCACATATGAGGATGTATCAACTATTTCTTTTACATTCAAGGCTTCTACTACAAGATTAGTCATTGAGTCTATTTTAGGACTTATCAGCCTTCTTAGCTAGCACATTCTATTTTTAACTTCTTCCCTCTTATTCATCAAATTGCTTAAGTTATTGTGGATTTTTACAGCTTGTATCTCTTTACTATTTATTGATTCAACTATTGGATCAAATGATTTAGAGATATTTATCAACTGTAGTTCCTACTCCTTGATCTTCTCTCCTAACTCCTTTGTAGCTTTTGGCCATGATAAACAAAATTTGTACAAATCACAAGCTTCTTTGATGGCACCCTGTATACCTGTTATTCTATTATCTAACAGAGTTTTATCATTTACTAACATGGTCTTCAACTCAGCTAATCTCTTTTCATCAAACTCTTTTCTTACTTTTGTTTCTGCAAACTTTTCAAAAGATTCAAAATGTATACTTACTGAGTTTATTAGTCCCTTTAGTTGATCTATTGAAGATAATGAAGTATCCTTTTGATATTTCGGCATCATCTTTTCTAAAATACCAGATGCTTCTCTGATGAGCTCACTATCTTGAATGTGAGACCTTAGAATTTCTTCTTGAGCCTTAGCTTGCACAATTGATACCAGTTTGAATTTCTGCAAAGGAGATATTGAAGCCAAGTTTATTGGTCCTTGCAGAAGCTCAGGTGCATCCAACACTTATTTTTCCAAAAAATCCTTGACTAAATTAACCAAATCTTATGAGGCAGCAGTGTCTCTTGCCATATCAGACAGTTCTTCTTTGTTCTACTCAGAAGGTTCTAGATCCATATCCTCTTGTTGATTAATATTTTTTATGGTGAAGGGCTTTTCTCAGCTTGTTCCTATTCTTTATTATCAACTTTGATCTACTCATCAATCTTTTCCTTGTTTGCTTGATCATCAATTTGTTGATCTGGAGGAGGACTTGATTCAATTTCTAGGTCACCAGTAGCAGGAGTATGATCTTCTTTCTCCTTTATCTCTTCATCATTCTTGTCTTGCCCTTGGTCCATGCTAATATCTAGAATAGATGTATCATCTCCAACATTTGTTTCTTCATTATCATATATGGTCGGGAGATGAAATTCCTTCAACACTCTTAGGGTGATTTCCTTAGTTTCTTTGACTACCTTCTCAATGTCATTTGCCATTAGAGTGTTCATCCTCCTCTTTGTTCTAAACTCTTTATGAAGCATTTTGGAGATTTTTGCTTTTTCTTCTGGGGTGATTTCAGGACATAGCTTTATTAATGTATGCTCTCTAAGCTCAATGTCCTTGGCCATTGCAGCTTCTTTCCTTGCAGACATTATACTGCCCAAACTATCTCTTTTGTTGAATTTAGGGTTTACTTTAACTTGCTTTGAATTGCCATGGAAATGGCTATAGTCGCATGGAATTTCGCTTCAGTTCTCCTTAGACACTTGATAGTTTGAATGTAAAGTGATTAACCTTTTGAGTCCAAACCTTTTAACCCTTTATTTTCCTTGACCTACTCACCATAAATGCTATCTTTCAAAAAGCTGTCAAATACCTCACTGCCAAGCATAGTTAATCCAGATTGCTCACAATGCTCCACATTTGATCCTTTACTTCTAGAATTTCTTTCAAAAGATCTATCATATAAATATTTTCATCGTATCTTTGTGCCAGATCCCAGCACTGATTATCTGCCTAGGGGATTAGGATTTTCAATACTGCTCTCCCTGAGCCAGAGCTCCCAATTTACTTCCCAGAGGAAGTATCTGCACCAGAAGCTGGTGCGGATCCCTCCTTGACCTGAATCACATCTTTCTTGATCTAGATCTTTCCCATCTCTTTCTTGGTTTCAACTGGATCAACTTTATTTTTTCCTTTATCTACCCTCTGTTCTATTTTTTCTCTTCTGTATAGTAGTTTCTTTTCACATTCTTGCTTCTACAGAATTTTGCCACATGTCCAGGTTTGTTGCAATTGTAACACACAATATTCCTCTATCCTTGATTCCTTCTATTGATTGGATTTATCCTTGATCTGCCTTGGTTAGCTATATGCCCAAATCTATTACATGCAAAGCATCTTCCTTTGAAGGATTGTGTGTTGTTAAAACCATTCCTTATTACTCTTCTACATTCACTTGTCATGTGACCAATTCTTTCGCAATTGAAACATTGACTAGAGAAAGATGGGATATTCTGATTTATTCTACTCCTGCATTGAGTAGCCCTATGACCATACTTATTGCATTTAAGACAATAGCCATTGAAATATGGGTACCTTTGAGCATTTGGCTACCTAACCGAAGGTCTTCTTCTCTGATTCCTAAACTGGTTGCCTCTGTTTTTCCCCATCTCAATGTTTTCTTTGTAACTATTTGCCACCTCCAAATCAAACTTCAGAAGTATAATGTCTTTTTCCAACTTTTCACATTCTTCAGATTTGTCTTTTAACATTTGATTCAAATGTTCCTCAGCTTTTTCTTTCTCTTCAACTAACCTTGATAAATTATTTATGGTTTCATTTTCTTCAATCAACTATTCACTTAGCTCTCTATTCCTATTCATTGATCTATTAACTTGTTCTCTTAGCTTCAGGATGCATTTATCTGCTTGTTTGACATTTTCTTTCAAATCCTGGATATCTACTTCATACTTATCAAGATCTTCAAGGGTTGTTTTTAATTCTTGATCAATTGTGATACTGCTTGGAGCAGGATACCTTCTGGCTGCCATGAGTACTCTTTCCCAGATCTTCCTCAAGATGTTAAGCTTCTTCCAAGGAATCTTTCTCTAATACCAGTTGTTGAACATAAGGAATACTGAGAGGGGGGTGAACCAGTATTCTACAAAACCACTTCTTTACATGTTCATTGATCCAATTACCAAATTCAATAACATGACAGTAGAATAAACATAAGGACAGAAACCTTATAGACATAACACATAGACACCGAAATTTTTATGTGGAAAACCTAAAAAGGGAAAAACCATAGTGAGTGTTAGCTCACAATATATTATGATATCAATACTTAATTACATGAAGGCTCACTATCATAGGGCTCACTACCCAAGGACTCATTGTCCAAAGAAGTGCTCACTGCAATAGGCTCACTACTAGATGAAAGAGAAGAGAAGATAGAAAAGGAATGGCTCATTGCCAGGAGAAAAATACCACAAGTGTATCTATAGAATGCTGAGATGCAGTTCCATTTAGCTTAGTATACATACTCAAATGTCTTCATAATGTCTACTCTACTTTTTCTGCTCTACTTTACATATACTCTACTCTTCTGCCCTTACTACCCTTTTCTGGTCACAAGACTGCCTTAGATCACACACACATTGAATTCACACTTTATTTACACACACACATTCATCCAAAGCTGAAATCTATCAAGTATATATATTCACATCAAGAATTTCCTCAAACTAGGTCAGCATGAAAAAGATAAAGCTTGTATATTCAAATTATGCCTTGTCGGCATGTTATTGTGCCCAAACAACAATGCAGACTCAATCAATCATGCAAGACTCTTGATATGAGTCTAGACCTATTATAGAACCACTTAGATTAATGATTCCAATCATATATCTTCACTGCATATTGATCTAACATGACTATCAGCTTAACCCTTAAGTGTACATCCAGCTAGCTTGATTGGCATACCATAACTTTCAATGCAAACCATATGAGACTTTGAAATTCATAGCCAACATTCATTATGGACCTCTTAGAATACCTTCAGAATTGTAAAGCATAATATTCTTTCATAGAGAAATGTAGATCTCGAAACTATTGTTCTATCACAGAGAAATACTGTCAACCTGAAAGCTGATACTGGAGAACTTGTAAAATGTGAACCGGTGAACTTCAATCTCTACAAATCTGGATTTAGATGCTCATGACATATATCTTCAATGCTTCAAAACTGCAAATCAAAATATTGATCAGTGGAAAAATGTGGACCAGATTACTCAGGTACTCTGCACTATTTCTAACTTAACTTTGTTCACCCAAACTTAAACATTTCACCATATGACTTCCGGAGGGAATCATGATTTGAACACTAAATCATGACATCACTAGATAGCTAAGAGTACCATACTAGAACTGCATAACAAGATCTTCAATTGCGGAGGAGTACCAACTGAATTATTGTCACTGTCATAGTGTGATGTCAATGCTTAGTCAATTTGGCTAGGTTAATCTTTTCAGACCAAAATACTGTACACACCTTTGTCTCAAGAGTTGTCTCCAAACATATTAGGTTGTTACCATCAATGACAACATCATATTAGTAGTGTCTCTTGACTATGTTGCCAACATTTTCTTCATGCAATATGATCACAAAATACTCTGTACAAGCTCCCACTCAATCAAATATCAGTACAAAAAACCCTCTACCCAAAAACTAGGTCAAAACTGGCCAGGCTTTAATACCAACTGAAAGGAAGCAAGATACATAGAATAGCTTCCTACACCAAACTAATGAGGGGTATTTTATGCAAATTTTATTAAATCTTTATAGTTACAGATATGTGATACACATTAATAGAGAGATTAAACAAACATCAAATGCAAGAACAATGCCAAAGACACAAGATATACATGGGGAAAACCCTTTCGAGTGAAAAACCCCACACTCCAAACTTACACAATGTATTATCAAATCCAATGTAGATTACAACACACTTGCAATACAAGTTTGTTTAGGAGTTCCCAAGATGTCAATTCTGGAGCAATTTCGGTAACATTTCTATACCTACAAATGAACCATACAACTCCAACTCCAAGCACTTGTATAAATAGAGAAGTACTACTAATGGAGGTAGCTTCTAGAGCAAGTCAACACAAGAATCTTGTCTAAATCCATATGGCCCAATTTCCAAGGCCATAAAACATGTGAATAACACTTTTAAGAGATTCCATTTCATCCCTTACAACCCCCAAACTTGGGTGCCCCAAATTTTCCCAAAAAAGGTATGACAGATGCTCTTACAATGTCATAAAATCTGTCATATATAACAATATTTACAGCTGTAAGAGAATTTGTCATAACTGACTATTAATAGTGGGTTCTCTTACAACCTGTCATAGTCAAACTTGGGCACCTACCTTCTCCATGCAAAGATGCTTCCTGACACTTGTCACACCTGTCATAGAATCTTCTATTTTTGGCTCTTACATGTCATAGATTCTGTCATAGGAATCTGTCACAACTCTTACATGTCATAGACCTCTTACAATACCCAAAAGATGCTGACACATGGAAAAAATCTTCTACCACAACGTGGGATGCCTATATCCTCATATGAGGACACAAATACATCTATTCACCTTCCATGTAGGATGACATATCACTGTGCCAACTCCCACAAAGTGACAAAATAAGATTTGCATAAAAATTACAATAATAGGCAAAAATAACTATACAATTAAATGTTAAATGTTAGGGACTTGCAAAGGTTGAGACACCCTAATTCCCAACATGTTTTAGATTTTTCTGATGTTATTTTATTATCAAATATGATTTTACATTTCTTTAGCATATCATAAATATCATCTTGTGTTGAAATTTGAAAGAAGGAGCATTCTTGAATTGTTATATTTTGGATTAGTGAAGAAGCATTAGATTTAGGGATTGATTTGAATATAAACATTGGTTAAATCTAATTGAGCTTGGGTAGAGGTGAATTTGATCAAGAGTTTATTATTATTGCATTATATTTGTTTACATTTGATAAAAAGAGCAAAACATTGATTCATTTAATATAAAAATCAACCTCTTCTTCTATCACATAATTCATTCTTCTACTTTCTGCTATTTATGCATCATGTGTGTCACTCAAACTTGTAAATCCTTTATGAGTTTTGTGACCCAGTGCCCTAACTCTAACACCTTTGTGCAAAGAGGTCATCAAATTATGGATTCTAATGCTTTGCGTAACTAATATCAACACATCAGAACCCCAATTCATGAATCCAATCACACATGAGGGCCCATCACCTCTTCATGATATTCCTACTTCACATATCTCAAAAGCATCAACTTTTCATGAATCCACCAACATAGAGGACCTTGTGGCTCATGTTCCTGAAGCTCAAATTCAAACATTAGACAATGACTTGGCTAATTTTCAGAAATTTGTAAGCTCAAAACATATAATTGAGGAGGCCATCCCTATTGTTGAGAGTCTAGGAAGTTTTTTCTTGAAGGACAAGAGGGACTAAAAGTCTTGCATGGTATAGCTCACATAGTGCACAATAGCATTATGTCAGCATCTAGTTGTGTGAAAATCATCATTAATGTGACTTCTTCGAATCAAATACGGACTCAAGTGTCAGCACCCATACCAACACACCATATTCCTACATACACTTCTTGTATCCTCACCATAACTACACAACTAAGTAATAGTGCTACCACATGTGTTAGGTTATCTACTGGGAATCTTGTTCATTATTATAGTTTCATTCCCTTTAATTATCCAAGTGTTATGCCTAGTGTCACTCTACCTACATATAATCAACCTAAACCTAATATAACTTTCCAAAAATGCAATCATACAATGTCATAACCAATGGTTATCCCATTCTTACCAATCTCAACCTAGTTCGCCTCCTAACCCTGTCATTAACCAACTTTTGCAAAATATGACTTCCATCCAACAACAGTTAGCAAACATGAGTCAAGGTCCCTCAAAACCCACCATTCCATCATATTTTACTTGTATCCCATTAGCTTATCCAATCCTAAGAGCTCAAATGCTTGAAAATTTTGAAACCTCTTGCTTTGAGAAGTATAATGGGAAAGGAGACCCTAACAACCATGTGGCAGCCTTTACTGCTATGTGTAGTGATTTATTCTTCAAAGATGCAATGTTGGCTAAAATTTTTCCTAGGTCACTCAAAGACATGGCATTGGACTAGTTTTTCTGCTTGTCTCCTAATTCAGTAAATTCTTTCTCACAATTAATCAATAATTTTTTTCAACACTTTCAAGCAAACATTGGACTTCAAGTCTCTTTGATTGATTTGGTCCATTGTAAACAAGGAATAAAGGAAAAATTAACTGATTTCATGGGGCATTATCAAGCCCTCTTTCCACAAACTCAATATTCTATTCCAGATGTTGATGTATAAAGAATCTTCATTGGAAACTTACAACCTCACATCTGTGAAAATTTTTTGTTGATGCATTATGACTGTTCCACTAATCTTTGTATGGCTCTACATGATTACTAATTGTCAGTTAGTTAGTATTAGAATAATCACTCATTGGCTCTGGTTGGTCAATCTGAAGTTGCTGCCTTGCACACTCATTCATTTAAAAAGCACAACAAAAATTTCATCAAAATCAATGTGATATCATCAAATCACATTCGAAAACATGTAGTAGTTGTAGCATCTTCTGCTCTCACCCCATATAAACTAAAAACAAAAACTAGACAATTCACACCATTATCAGAATCTCTTTATTCTATAATGATGCAACTTTTAAACAACAATCTCATCAAGCTTCCACCAATTTGACCTCTTGATCCAAGTAAGATGCAAGCATTTTCTTTTGATTCAAAGTCCTTTTGTCAATTTCACTGCATCATTGGTCATGATACTAAAAGATGTATGCATCTTAAACATGAATTTCAAGACCTCATCGATTCCAATGTCATCCAAGTTGTGAGCATAAATGATAAAGGAAATAAATCAGTGGCTTCACCTAATCAAAACTTGCAAATATTTACAATTATGTTCCCTCATCACTAAGCTAACATTGTATATCCTCTCAAGAGATGCAATATAATTATAGTCATCAAGAATAACAAGATCATGATGGAGAAATTTGCATGGTGGATGCTCGTCCTCATCAAGAGCGAGAAAAAACAAACCAAGCTATATCTTTCACTCTTCATGACACTACCATCGAAGCTCTTGATGGACCTTTATATATCACAATTCGAATCAATGATAAACCCATAAGAAGTTCTATGATCGATCCTTTTTGCATGGTAAATGTAGAAACTAAAGAGTTTCTCTACATATATGATTTACACCATGATAACTATGATGTATCATAAATCACGATAAGAACACTGATAGATCTACTCTTCCAACTCTTGGTTCCTTGACGCTTGCCATCAAGGTTGGACCAAGAACATTAGATGTTACTTTTGTTATCATTTCAACATCATACTTATTTCATGCGAAGTTGGGTCACCCATGGGTCTGCTCCATGAAGACAATCCTCTCTATGGTTCATAAGTGCTTAAAGTTTATATTTAAGGGACATGTGCACATTGTACATCACAATTGATACCAGCCCATAGCTTGTCATGGACACTTTACACTTGAATACTTCTAGTCAAAACCATTTGGAGTTTCTCGAACTAGGGAAGATCTATTCTTTTTATCATATCAAAAATATAAGGCACAAAAAGTGCTAAATTTTTGCTTAGTAACATACCTTCTAATGATGTCCCTGGACCCTCTCGATCTTTTGAGGCAACAACAATAGTTCCCCCTATCCCATAGACAACAAATGAAGTTAAGCTTAAATTGAAGGTTCCTCCCCATCCCCAAGCATCTGGTAGATATGCTAAGGTTCCCTCTCTGCCATCTCTTCAAGAACAATGAGGAAATCGTCAAACACAAAAGAAACCTCCTGGTAGTAACAATATTACTTTTGTCCCACCTACCTCTTCAGAGACTAGTGAAAAGCAATTGATTGCATGTAAATTATTTCCTAAGGTCTCTCAACCACCTATGGATGCTCAAGTACCTCCACCTATTTCACAAGTTGAGAGGGAAGAGTAGCCCACTTTGAGGAACCCTCCCCCCATGCTCTCTTAACCTTTTGCGGTTCCTCTCATTTCTTCTAATGTTCCTAAAGAAAAGGAAGAAAAGGAACCCATGTTGGAAGATACTATGGTTCCCCTAACAAAAATCACAAACAAAACTAAGCGAACTCAAATTGAAAGAGAGTGAAAGAATCATCATTGTGCCATGGACCGCCTTGCTGCAGGAGGAGAGAATCGCCTTCCTCACAAGCATCATTCATCGACAGATGTGAAAGAGGCATCTACTAGTGCTTCATCTCCTCTAGTGAAAGATAATGCTTCACAACTCACAGCGGAACCTATAGTGCTATATTCCAATAGTGAATCTAAAGATAATAATGATATAGGTATGACTCTTTCTACTTGCACCACACTTTTTGTATTCCTCTTGCATCTTGTCCATCATCCCTAAATGGTGCTGAGCAATATTGGGAGACGGATGATTTTATTTAGGCCTACTCATGAGTGTGGCCCCTCTATCTTGTGTTATGAGTGCATTTGATTGTTTTCTCCCATATTGTGTTGCTTGATGTGTTATTTATGTTTATTAAGCTCTCTTTAGATGATCCTTGACACCCTCAATGTAAGGATACAAAGAGACTGAAATCTGTTGTGACATTCTCTCTATTTGTATCATCATTCCTCTATATGTTGTAAATTACATTTTATCATTTATGTTTCCTTTAGGGATGATGCATAGCGTAGGTTTATTTAGCATCCTTCCTTGTTGACCCAAAGTTTTATATTTTCTTTCATGTGATATTTCTTCCTTTGTCTTTGTAGTTCTACCGACTGACAGATGATGATAGTTCCAAATATTTATAATCACGAGATGTCTCCTATTATACAACCATTCATATACTGATGCCATTCAGGTAGATCCCTTTATGTTATTACTTTATATTATTCACTCTAATATGATAATTACTTGTATGATTTGATTTATGTGGCACCTTGTTGCTATGCTCAGCGTCATACCATAACTACACAAGCCATTGTGTATCATGCTTGCAACATCTCCTCAGTTTTCCTTTTCTGGGGGTAACCCCTTATTACTATGTAGCTTTTGGGAACACATATCATGTGGGCATGTGCTTCCAGAAAGTTCTCATGCCTATCTTGTATTTAATTCTACCATAAAGCAATTTCTCTCCAAGGAAGTAAGCAATCACTTTAAGGTGGGGGCATACATCACGCTATGCTCTTTTGATTATACACTTGTTGATTATGATTGATGTGAAGCTCACCTAGTGATTTGGTGGTCCTCACTAGCATATGATGCATTCACTTGACATAGAACTCACCTAGTGATTTGGTGGTCCTCACTATCCTGTGATGTTTCCATTTTGTTGTTGGTCCATGAGCCACCTAGTATAATGAATTTTTCTAGCCAATGTGCTTCATGTGACTTGTCATGGTCACCTAGTAATTTAGTGGTCCTTACTAGTCCGTGATCCATGAGAACACTTCTCTTCACATGACCCCTAGAGACATGTTGTTTCTGTGGTTGTTTCCATGTTTGTTTGTGTGAGGTATTGTTTGAACTTGTATTCCCTTAATGATTTGATGTATTCTTTACGTTTGCCTAGAAAAATGTTTTGTGTGTCTTCATCATTTTTTCCATGTGTATTCCATGTATAATTTATGCCTTGTGTGTATGCTTCATGTCAAGCATGCATGCATTGTGTATGGCATGTATTACCTTTGTGTATTACATGCCTCTTGCATGTATTCCTTATATATGCTTGTAGTACTCCATGTATGTGTGAAATATGCTACAATGCCTTGTGAGTTTGAAATTTCTTTGCCTATGTTTTACAACCTTAGAATCTTGAGCTTGGGGGCTACTATGGTCCACAACTTGGAGGAATTCTTTGGCTTCTATGTTTTCATGCTTGAAATCTATCTTCTCCTTACTTTAGTGTGAGTACAAACGTAAGTTCGTACCTACGCTAAAGTGGGGGCTAAATGTTATGGAGTAAAATATTTACCCTTGCTAATGGTACAAAAAAACAATCAATTCTCAATCTCGATGAATAAACCCCCACAAATAAACTTAGGGATAGACTAAGCTCACCCTATTAAGCACTCCCCAGAGTTTCCATGGGCTAAAGGACCAAGGCACCCAACACCATGGGCCTAGTTGTTATCCCTAAGCTTAATTTGGTGGTGTTAGCTTAAGAAACTCCTTTGGTTTGCACTTGTCAGCCTCAATTGGTTTATTCACTGATAGTGAGTGGGAATGCATATAAGGAGTCTTATTATTCATTTTACATAACTAAAGAAAATTAGAATGTTAGAATTTTTCTCCTATGCTTAAGTATTCTCCATGATTGTAATAGATCTTTGCATGTGGATATTATGATGCTTGTTTGTAGGTCTTGAAGGAAGTTCAAGTATTCACTCTCTATCTGCTTGTTGGTGCATGGTCTTGAGTCACCTACTCCAACTAGGTTTTCATATCTTGTGGTAACATTTACCATTTATATTCATTCTTCTATTGTTTATAGTAGATCTTGCATCTGCCCTCCTAGGGCATGCACTCTTTGATCTCTAATCATTGTTGTAGTGGAGGTGGAAACACCAACATAGGGTTTGACTAAGGCAAGCCCCTAAAAACACAACCCTTTCTTCTTTTTTGTGTGCAGGTCGTATTTGACAGAGTCAGACAACAACAGGTGACAGGAAGCAGGAAGGCAAATAGGTGAAGACAACCAAACCAAAATATTATGTAAGCCCTAATCTAAGTCTAGGGCACCTAGCACCTTGGTTCCTCTCTACCCTCAAACCTAGATTCTAGTTCCTCTTTATCCCCTGATCTCTGCTATTGTCTCAAATTTTCTATAACAGTCTCTGTCAGCCATCTATTCACTAATCTTTCTCAATTAGGTTTTCCTAATTTTCCCTAGTTTGATTAGTTAGATTTGGTTATCACTCTATTATACAGGAAAGGGAGAAAACCCTTATAGTTTGGATCTCTTTCAAAGGTAGAAGCCAAGCTTGATTTTTTTTCCAATGTAGATGGAAGAGGGTTGGACCTAGTTTAGGGTTTTAAGCTAAGTCTCCTTTTTCCATCAAATAGATATATAGGGAGAGATATTAAGAGGTAGAGAGAGAGAGAGAGAGAGAGAGAGAGAGAGAGAGAGAGCTAGATAGAGGAAGGATAGAGAGATAGAGGGAGGATAAAGAGATAGAGACAAAGGGATGATAGAGATAGAGAGATAGAGGATAGGTAGAAAGAGACTCTCTCTCTCCATCTCTATCTCACCCTCTCTCTATCTATATATATTTGTCTCCCTCTCTCTTGTCCTCTATAGATAACTCTATATACTCTCCCTCTATCTCTATAGATCTCTTTATTCTCCCTATCTCTCTATCTCTCTATCTCTCCCTCTTTATATATATCTCTATATGTTTCCCTCCATCCCTCTCCATCTCTTTCCATATCTCTCCCTCTCTCTATCTCTCCCTCTCCCTCTATCTCTATCTATCTCTCCCTCTCTATATCCCCACCCCCCTCTCTCTCTCTCTCCCCCTTATCTCTCTTTATCTCTCCCTTTCTATATCTCTCTATTTCTTCTCTTCCACCTCTTTCCTTGTCTATCCCTATCTCTCTATCTCCCCTCTCCCCCTCTCTATCTCTCTATCCCCCTCTCTCTATCTCTGTCTCTCCCTCTCCCTCTCCCTCTCCCTCTCTCCCTCTCAATCTCCCCTCCTCTCTATCTATCTCTCCCTCTCTCTATCTATATCTCTCAATCTTTGCTTCCTCCCTTTCTCTTCCATGCCCTCTCTATCTATGTATATCTCCCTCTCTCTATATCTTTATTTATCTATATCTCCCTCTCTCTATCTTTATCTCTCCCTCCCTCTATCTCTCCTCTCTCCCTCTATCCATCCCTCTCTCTCTATCTCCCTCTCCCTCTCTCCATCTCTATCTCTCCCCCACTCTCCACCCTCTATCTCTCTATTTCTCTCTCTCTCTTTCTCTCTTTATCTCTATCTTTCCTTATCCCTCTCCCCCTCTCTATCTCTCTATTTATTTATCTCTCCATCTCTCTATCTATTGTTTTTTCTTCTAGTATTGACTATAGTGTTGGTGTATGTCTAACATCCTTAAATTCCCCATTATCTTGTTTCTTCACATTATTAATACCTTAAAACTTTTTCTTATTGTTTTCTCAATTGTCTTTTATCATAAAAATTATATGTAGATTTAAATAAAATAGAGAGTAGATTTCCTCCCTGAGGGTACAAATGTAATGTACACTTCACTAATACCCATGGAGAGAAAATTCAAGAAGTGCACCAAGCTAGAGTAGGCTAAGAAAATACTTAAAGCATTTTTTTTTCTATAAAGAAATAATGTGAGCACTATTGTGCCTTGCACACACGTCCCATTTTGACAAATGGAGACCCCCTCTTTTGGTTTGGCTTGGAGTCTCGACCTTTGTTACTTATGATGATGAGAGGGTGAATTTATTACAGATTTGAGTATTTTGCATGATCGGGGTGATTTGATGTCATTTAGAAGTGTCTTGAGTGATCTTGTGCTTGAAAGATAGCCATTTGTTGCCTTTTACACTAAAATTGGGTGTTACTGCATCTTGCTCCAAAGTTCCATGTCACTAGATATTGCCTTTGAGATTGCTTTTGCAGGATGTGTCATGTTGAAATTCCTAGTTTCTAGATCTTACAGTTGCAAAATCATGTCAAATTTTTCAAGATTTCACTAAGGGGTTCATGTACTTTCACCCTGGACATTTCCAAATCTAGTGCCAAAAATGACCCCAACTACAAAAAGTGCTAAAAACACCCCCTATCGACCTTTGCGCTAAATTCACCTCTGACTGACCTCCCTCCAAGCTACTGCTAAGTCAATCGGACCAAAAATCCCCGCCGAGACAATTTTGAAGAAAAGCACTAAAACGGGCTTCAACTGACTTGCACTAATATTTGCCTTCACTGCACTTGGTCGGTAGACAAAAAAATTTGTGCTAGTCAGTTGCATTGAAAATCCCCGCCAATGAAGTTAGCACTAAAAATAGGCCTCACGGACCTATGTTGAAAATTGCCTTTACTGACTTTAGTCAGTCGGACCTAAAATCCACGCTAAGGTCAGTTTGACCACAAATCAGTGCCAAAAGTATTTTGCACTAAAAATGAACCTCTCTGACATGCGCTAGAATTGCATTGCATCGACTTTTAGTCAGTAGACACCAAAACCCGCGCTTTTTGACATTTTGGCTTAGAAATTGAGTTTTTCAAGGAGTGCATTGGATTTTTTTGATAGATTTGAATTTCATATCTATTTGTCACATCATGAGGAACATTTTACCAAGTTTATGTGGATTTTTGGCACATTTTATGACAATTAATGCTCCTGCACATGAAAAGTCTTTGACCCCCAAAAAATCTTGTTTTTTGTAGAAAATGTTAGAAAAACATGAAATTAAAGTTCCCAAATGGATCCTAATGACCATAAAAACTTTGTAAATCACTATATAGGCCAAATGGGTACTTGAAAATGGCAAAAAGTGCAGAATATCATGTGAAAATCACTAGATTTAAGAGGATGTTCATAGAGAAAGTGACATTGACAATGGGTTGTTTTTGGCTGATCCATAACTGCAAATGGACATGTTTTGATCCAAATTAATGGAAAATGACTTGTTTATGATGAAATTGATATTTGGTCTTGTTTATTGTAGGTCTTGGAGGACCTATGACCTTGTTGGAGCTATCTTGGAAGGATGAACATACAACAGTATCCCGTTGACCCAGAAATGTAGAATCAATATTCTATCAACTAAATTGCTGTTGCACCTGTAAGAGAAGATCAGTATAATGTCCAGAATGATAAAGATGAGTCTCAGGAGCTAAAAGACATAGAAGATCATGCCAAATCACTATTGTTCCTAAATATCCAGTCCAATGTCCAAGACTTGTTTAGAGCTGTCCCAGTCATCCAGTCATGCAATGTTGGTCCAGCAAGCTTCTAGTTGGATACACTTTCACTAAAAATGTGCTACATACACCTCTTGATCTAGTCAGCACTTGGAATCTCATGAATCTACATCAGCTCATATTTTCAAGTGTCATGTGACTCTATTTTGTCTTTATTAGGCCTTGAAAATTGACTTTCCATCATATACAATCAAATGGGTATCCATTTTGTCTAGATTCAATATATTTGCAAGTTGTATTTTGTCTTTTTCCTAAAGGACAAATGCAAATTTGAAAATGTAACTAATCGATGTATCTCATTAAATGCCATGTAATCTAGACCGTTGGTGTTGAGTTAATCTCCACCGTCCATTGAAAAACTTGGTACGGTGCCTTGTCTATAAAAGGGCCATAATTCTCTCATTGTAACAAGTAAGATTTGATAATGAATTGCTAAGACTCTGCCTAAATACAATCAATACAGAGTAAGTTTTGCAAGTTGCTAGGAATTTGTGATTATGTGTTGTCTCATTTTGGTCTTCATGGTTCATGTCAATCTAAAATTAGTTGATATTAAGTTGTACTTGTGATTAATTATTTAGATATTTGATGGATTTCCTATCCATACCATCAATGGCTTGTTGATTGTATGTCATTGTGCATGGTTAGTCTGGGCATAGTTTATGAGATAAGTTCGATTGTATAATTTCATTGACCTATGCCAAGGATTGGGTGTTTGATGAACCCTCTATAATTTGAAAACCATTACATCTCCTTAGAAGATTGCACATTCTTTGTGGCATTGTGGGCTGCCTGGTTAAGCAGAGATTTGTTTATTGTTGGGAATCTATCTATCTAGTTATTGATCATTTGTACAATTATCTATAGGATCTCTTATCCCTTCTCCCTCTCCTTTTCCTTTTGATTTTATTTACATAAAGTTTGGTAGATTTAAGATTTGAGCAGATTTACATTGATCATCTGCTGAAATTTCAAGCTTCACAGTCTGAACCACCTAGGGTTTCTATGCTTACATTGCTGCCATCTTTTCATAAACCTTGCATTTTATGTAAGACCCCTTGTTGGCATAGCTAGACATACCACTGAGTCATTCCAAGCAAACTAAGACCTAGTTGTATTATCCTTGGGGTAGTCCTATCTTGGATGGGATACCTTTTTCAAGAGAGGTGTGATACCAGCAATCATACTTGTGTTGTTGTGTGCTAAAACCACCATCAACAAGCATAGTATAACATGCTCGTGTTATATCTAATTTGGACCAAAAAGTGGGTTTGGCCACTTTTTGGTCCCCCAATCTTTTTGCACATGCCCATATATATAATTCTTGAGAATTGTATGAAATAAATCCCAAACTAGTAGATCAGGTTAGCTACCTCAAGAGAAATATTGAGTCCTATATTTCCATCAAGTTCCCTAACCATTAGCATGGTGGAAACACCATTTACTTGCCTGAAATTCTTATTACTAACTTCCAACTACAACTAAGTGTAGACACTTAAAATTGTCCATGTCTTGCAACATCACCTTGTCAACACATTACTAGAGAAGACATATGACATTTTGTCCTAATCCCACTTCTAATCCCATTTATCCCACCAAGCCAATTAATTAAATAAATCTTATTTATTTAATTAATTTCCCTCTCCCACTTTCCAACTAATTCAAATAAAATATTTGGATTAATCCTCACCTTTCACCTCATTGCAACACGTCACATAGTACATTTTTCATTTAATACCATTCACATGTCCAACTTATTTAAATAAAACATTATTTAAATTAGGTCTACCCTACACTTGTCACATGACTACAACTCGTCATGGAGTGGGAAACCCTATTCGATCTCAACCATCCACGTCCTTCAAATCAACTTTCAATCATAGCCATAAATTCAAATCACTCATTTCCTATAAATCAACCCTCTCCCAAGCCATTTGAGGGAACCATTTTGCAAGTAGCCTCATGCTGTATAATTTTCTCTAGGATCTCCATTCTCATTCATCTTCTTCTTAGTGTTATGTTGCTGAAATAGTGGGCAATCAACAGTCATCCTTCAATATCTTGCATTCCTATGCAAGATTGAGAAGAGCAATGGAGGTGAACCAAGTTTGACATAGGAATCTAGATTAGTTTGTTGTTTATGCTTTGATTTATATGTTCATTTTGTACTCCATTGTGCTATTAGGGTTTTATGCTTCATGTTTATGATTTAGCCCTAATTTTACCCTAATACACTAAGGATAAAAGTCATAAATCTGTATTGTATTATCATAGACTCCCTATGATTGTAATCTAGGCCATGCCTTCATGCTTGGAATTGTGTAGAATAGGTATGAATACATGTAGAAATGTTGGTTAGTTTGGAAGTTTCCCAATTTATTATGCAAGTTATTGCTTATCAGTTTACCCCAATCAATTTATTGTGACTAGTAATAGATTACCATAATGAATTGGTACATCCACTACTTGAAGGAACTTGTTTCCTTATTTCTCATTACTCTATTGAGCAGGGTGATCATGTCTAAGATATCTTCATTGAAATGAGACCTTTGTAAGTTCTTTGGGATTTGGGACATGCCTTTCTTAGGAACCTTTAGCCAAAATTTTGCAATGTTAAGAAGGCAAGTGTATTTCTTCTCTGAAAAGAATTCCAAGCCTACATATACTAAATTCATGTCTACAAATCCATCCCTCCAAGGGAATCTAAAAGTGATACTAAGAGAGGGACCATCTAGTTTAGATATCAATTGGTCATCAACAATTCCAATCTCTCTAGTTTCTAGTTTACTATGTCTCACAGAAGGGAGGACTAAGTTTGTGCATTGAATAGTAATTAGAAAGCCACCAACATAAGCTAAACTACTTGAAAATATGGCTTCTATAATTGGAGTTTTGGGGTTTTATTGCATTTAGTTCCAGAATTCTTCTATATTCACATACTCTAGTTTACTATCCCCAGCTTCAGATATAGAGTTGTTTAGAAGGGTAAGTGCACAAAGATGAGGGACCAAAATGGGGTCTTAAGATGCCACTTTTTTTCTAAAATCAGGAAACATTGATGTTGGATGAGAAATTGAAGATAGCTACACTCAAAATTTGAAGATGGAACAAAAACAAGAGTCGTAGTGCTCCAAATCTAGTTTCTAAACTACTATTTTTTTCAAAAAATGGTTGAGATTAAGGGGTTTAGAAAGGGTGAGCACACAAATTGGTCCTTTTTTCTCAAAAAAAACATAACATAGTGTCTGGTGTACTCCCTCTAAACTGTTAATTTTTTTTAGTATTTCAATAATCGCTCTGGTGAGAAATTAGCTAACACCGTGTAGTTTATCCCTAATTTTTCTAATAATGTTTTAATGAATAATTGATTTTTTAGTAATTTTTAAAGTGGACAGATCCTAAAAAATAGAAATTTGAGCACGCTTCCCCCTATAATGTTTGAAAACTAATCAAAAATCAATTTTTTAAAAAAATTCGTGTAGCATGGAGTCTAGTTTCTAAAAATGTAACTTATTTCAAATTTTCATGAACAGTTAAAAAAAATTTAAAAATACTAGACACTGGTTTTTGACAAAAAATGGACACACTAATAAAAGAAATTCAAGATGAAACCCTTAACGTACTCAAAATGTGAAAAAAAAAATGGTTAGATAGCTAACAGAGAGCTTAAGATTATGATGGTATTTTTTTTAGTTTTCATTGAAAAAAGTGCCATCCTGATGGGGAGCATGCTCCAGATTATCTCCAAATTTTGCTAAAAACTAATAAAAACATATCAAAGAAAGCTGAGCATAACTAGCTATACACATGCCAATTGCATTTGCTTGAAAGTTTCTAAAGCTTTTTCAACAAATCAATTTTTTGCATATCTTGCAATCATTGCATTCTATTATAGAACATCTCTTTGAGGTGTTATGTCATACAATTGACATGCCTTGTCTATGCTTCCACACTTTACATACATGTCTACAAGGGCAACTGCACTTCCTATCGTCTCTCTCACTCTCTACTTCCCTCCCCTCTATACGTCCTACCCTCTCTCTAAGTCTCTGCTTCCCTCCCCTCTCTACCTCCTACCTTCTCTCTCACTTTCTTCTTCCCTCCCCTCTCTACCTTCTACCCTCTCTCTCACTCTCTACTTCCTTCCCCTATCTACCTCATACCCTCTTTTTGAGTCTTTGCTTCCCTCACCTCTCTACCTCCTACCTTCTCTCTCTCTCTTCTCCCCCCTCTCTACCTCTTACCCTCTCTCTCACTTTCTACTTCCCTCCCCTATCTACCTCCTACCCTCTCTCTCAGTCTATGCTTCCCTCCCCTATCTACCTCCTACCCTCTCTCTCTTCTTCCTTCCCTTGTCTACCTCCTACTGTCCTCTCCCACTCTCTACTTCCCTCCTGTCTCTACCTCCTATCCTCTCTCTCTCACTCTCTACTTCCCTCCCCTCTCTACCTCTCCTCATCATTCTTCCCATCCAATGAAATTTCATAAATTATCTTGTTTCCATTTCATCATCCCAATTTATATCCTCGTCCCTCTTTGCATGTCCTAGTTTTCTTGTTTCCATGTTCTTTATCAACATGTGATAGGAGAGGGAGGAAGAGGGAGAGAGGATGGAGATGGATGGTAGAGAGAGGGGAGAGTGGTGCAGGAGCACCTTGGCAAATTAATATTGCCTTGGACAAATCTTTGAGTTTGATTAAATTTATATGCTTCCACATTGTAATGAGGTTTATCAATTTATTTTTATGTGTTTAGGTCATTAGGAGTTTCAAAAATGCAAAATATTGCAAACCATGTAAAGGTTGTCAATGTAAAATTAGAAAAAAGATGCAAACTTGGAAGGTGAAGAATCATTTGGCTCTTGGTTCACTCCAAATCAGTTATGAACTGAAGAGACATGTTTTAATGCCTTTAAAAGGCCTTGTAACCATGAAGAATTGGTGGGTGGTTGAAGATTTGAGCATGGAATGAGAAAAAAACAATGTTTTCCTGTATTTTCCTTCATAAATTTGCTGTCTTTTGCTATTATATGGCCCTATATGGAATTGAATGGATGTCTAATGGATTAAAAATGTTATATCCTTCAACCACCTTCCATTTTCTTCTTGTACCATGCATTTTTATTTAGTTTTGTGAAAGATATGAGTGTCTTATGGATTGTAATTTTCTGATTTTTCCTGCAACAGTCCCATTGCAGCGTTTGGTACGGTTTTGTACGGACATATACAGGAGCAAGCCATATATGGTTGGAAAGAGTATTGAGTCTACTTTCCATTTCTTTTTGTTGCATCAAATTTTATTAAGATTTGAATAACCCACAGGTCCCAAGATCTGCTATTGGGTGAGATGAATGGTTTGGTGAGTTGGTTTGTTGTGAAGCAGTGAGAGAGATGGATACCTGTAGAAGCACTTGATGTTGCAGCCTAAAGAATACTCCACTGATGGGAATAGAAGGAGCCTGAGGATGCTCTGTGAAGATGGTAGTTTGTTTTGTTGGTTGGTTGGTCACCTTTCTTGATGTGAAGATTTGGAAGATTGTCGCTGAGAAGATTGAAGATTGAAGACAGAGGAAAGAGACTTTTGTTGCAGGTACATTTCCAAGGGACTTGGAAATTTTGTTGGTTGGTTGTATGGTGCAGGAGCACCTTGGCAAATTAATATTGCCCTAGACAAATCTTTGAGTTTGATTAAATTTATATGCTTCCACATTGTAATGAGGTTTATCAATTTATTTTTATGTGTTTAGGTCATTAGGAGTTTCAAAAATGCAAAATATTGCAAACCATGTAAAGGTTGTCAATGTAAAATTAGAAAAAAGATGCAAACTTGGAAGGTGAAGAATCATTTGGCTCTTGGTTCACTCCAAATCAGTTATGAACTGAAGAGACATGTTTTAATGCCTTTAAAAGGCCTTGTAACCATGAAGAATTGGTGGGTGGTTGAAGATTTGAGCATGGAATGAGAAAAAAACAATGTTTTCCTGTATTTTCCTTCATAAATTTGCTATCTTTTGCTATTATATGGCCCTATATGGAATTGAATGGATGTCTAATGGATTAAAAATGTTATATCCTTCAACCACCTTCCATTTTCTTCTTGTCCCATGCATTTTTATTTAGTTTTGTGAAAGATATGAGTGTTTTATGGATTGTAATTTTCTAATTTTTCCTGCAACAGTCCCATTGCAGCATTTGGTACGGTTTTGTACGTACATATACAGGAGAAAGCCATATATGTTTAGAAAGAGTATTGAGTCTACTTTCCATTTATTTTTGTTGCATCAAATTTTATTAAGATTTGAATAAGTTATGGCATTTTTGGTGAGGGCAGGTCTGAATGCTGCCTAGGGTTTGTAGTTTTGGGAAAAGAGTCATAACTTTCTCTCCTACCATTGGATCTTCATGAAAATTGGATGAAAAGTCTGTATTAATGTTATCTTTGATCTGACCAAAGCAATTAGATTATTTATTTTTATTTGTTAATGTTATTGAGGATAGTTTTGGTAATGTTATTGAGGATAGTTTTGGTCCTCCTACCTCTGCATCAGAGAGATAGGGTGATAAGGAGAGAGAGAGAGAGAGAGAGAGAGAGAGTCGTAGTTTTATTCTTTTGAAGAGAGAGAGAGGGTTGGTCGGGTTTATGAGTTTAGGGTTACTTAAATTTAAGGTTTAGTGGATTATTTAGGGTTTAGGAGTTTAGGGTTGCTCAGGTTTATGGTTTAGGGGTTAGATTTTAGGGGTATTATTTAGGGTTTAGGAGTTTTGGGAGAGAGAAGTTTAGGGTTGCTCAGGTTTAGGGGCATATTTAGGGTTTATGAGTTTAGGGTTGCTTAGACCTTTAGGGGTAAATTATTTGGGGTTTACGAGTTTCTAAGGTTGCTCAAGTTTAGGGTTTAGGGGTTAGGGTTAAAGGGGAATTATTTTATAAGTTCCATCCAATCCTCCTAATCCTAGCGAATTAGTCCACCCATCTCCTAATCCATCAATCCCTATCATCTATCCACCATTTAACTCACTATCTAATCCACCATTAAACATTCTAAGCTCTAATCCATCAACCCATGAATGCTTGAAATTTTTTCTCCAAAGAGTCTTTACAAAATCCAAAAAATAAAAGCAAAGATATGGAGTCATCCAAATCCATTGATCCAATTTCATCCCCCTCTAACACTCCCAATCCTAATCCATCTATGCCTCCTATATCTATTCACTTGATCCTAATCCTAACCCCACAACATCTTCCATCATTATCCATCAACTATATGCATATACTAGTCCATCAACCCATGAAGCCATGAAGGATGTGACCCAAGGACAATTAGCAAGGAATCTAAGAACATCATGTACTCAAATTCCTATCCTTGAGCCTAACAAAGAACATCCTAATAACATGTCTACCACTCCAACACCATCATCCACTCCTATGCCTATCTATTTCATTGAAGAGTCTCCTACCATAAGTCCAAGTTAAAACCCATCATGTAGCCATGTTGTCGAACATCCAAATATTATTGATCCCATCCAAGAACCCATCACATCCATCTAAGAAACCTAATAGCTATACATTAAGAGCCTAGTCCAAAGCATGTGGAAACACCAACCACGCATCCTAATCAAAATCCAAACATCCCATCTAATCCCATTTTGGTTCCCTTACCATCTCATGGTCAACCCCTCTATACATCGATCCCATCATTGATCCTCCAACATCTCCTAGTGAACCCCCATCACCACTTCTTACTCCCCAATCCAATGAATATCATTGCATCCCCACTTACCATATCCATATCTAATATCATGCTATCCATGCTTATCCTCCCTATGATCAAGATATTATCTATGGTCAAGATCTTATCCATGAGCAAGTAACATGTGCATCACTCCTATTCATCATCCCATTAGCCCTATCTATCATCCCATGATAGTCCTATTCATTATCCATCAATATCCCATGATGAGACACTTGGTCCCCAAGAAAACATAGACAATCAAAAAAATAACTTGGATCCTATCAAATCACATCCCAATGAGTATAATGATTTAACCAAGATCCAAGAATTCTACATCCATTTCCCATTGATCCTCCATCATCCCCTATCGAACTATATGTTTAGATGTTTAGCCTAGTTGCTCAAGTTTAGGGTTTAGGGGTCAGGGGTATTATTTGAGGTTTACATGAGTTTAGGGTTGCTCAAGTAAATAGGGTTTAGGGATGCTTGAGTTTAGGGTTTAGGGTTTAGGGGTTAGTGTTTAGGGGTTAGGGGTTTAGGGTTTCTCGAGTTTAGGGGTTAGGATTTAGTGTTTAGAGAGAGATAGAGCGAGGGGACTAATAGAGATTGGGAGAGATAGGGAGATAGATGTTTAGGTTTGCTTCCAGGTTTTATAGTTTAGGGGTTAGGGGTTTAGGGGTTTAGGGTTGCTCATTTTTAGGGTTTAGAGGTTAGGGGTTAGGGGCATTATTTAGGGTTTAGGGTTTATGGGTTAGGGGTTAAGGTTTAGAGGTTTAGGTTTATGGTTTAGGTAGGGAGATATAGAGGAGACTGAGCTTGGGAGAGATATCTCTATCTCCTCTATCCCTCTCTCTAACTTTACCTTTCTATCTCTTCATCCCTCACTATCTCACTCCCCCTCTCTATCACTCTCCCAATCCCTCTACCTCAAATCTATCTCCCTATGTCTCTAGAAGTTGTATCTCTTGATCCCTTTCCCTATATCTATCTCTCTAGACATATGGATCCCTATCTCTTAATCTATCCCTCGCTACCTCTCTTTCCTCCTCTCTATCTCTCTCCCCATCCCTCTACCTCTTGAAATCTCTCTCTCCCTATGTCTCTAGACATCTTTCCATCTCTTTCCCTATCACTATCTATCTGCATAACCCTATCTCTTAATATATCCCTCTCTACCTCTCTCTATATTTCCCTATCTATCTCTCTCTTGCTAGATCTATCTCCCTATATCTCCCCTCTCTCTATATATATGTATCCCTATCTTTCTCCCTCTATAGACCCCTTTGTCTATCTCAATCCCCTCTCTCCCTATCCCCATCTCTATCTCCACCTATCCCTCTCTATCTCTCTATTTGCCCCTCTTTCTATATTTTTTCCTTTCTCTAACTCTATCTCTATCTCTCCATCTCTTTCTGGATGTCCCAGGGCTCTCTCCCTATCCATGTCCATGTCCCTCTCTATCTCTCCATGTCTCCTGATCCCTCTCTATATATAGCATAGAGAAATAAAGAGAGAGAGAGAGAGACTCCCATGTAGATACAAGGTTACATTTGTCCCTCCTAGTATAGACAAGTTCTATTTCATGGACCACATGGATATTTGAGTCTAGGGATACTCTTGGACCATCACTTGATTCCCCATTTGATGCACTACATGCATAGTTATAATATGTTTGATGTGAGAGCATGACATCCTAGACCATGATTTTGGCACCAACATTGAGAAGGTTATGATTTTTGCATGCATGAAGCTTTATGTTTCATGCTTCCCAAAACGCACTCGCATTATAATGCGAGTGCATTCTGCAAAGTGTGAAAAATGGTAAAAAAGCACGTGGGATCCATGTTTCAGACCCCACATGACTATTATTCCTGCTTTTCATGCAGTATATCAGACAAGAAAATGCTTTTCATGTTGTTTGACTTATTGAGAATCATTTTTATATCAATCCACCACCTTTTTGGTTTTTTCAACATAAAAGAGTTGATTTTACATATTCTTGGAGAAAATTTGATTATTTAAACTAAAAGTTTCATGTTTCATGTGTGATATTGTTTCAAAGCTAATTACCATTTATATATAGATTGAATTTGATGATATATGTTTGTTTTTTCCATAAATTTCATTAATCATATTCTAGAGTTATATAGAATTCATAATCAAACTTGTGAAAAAGAAGAATTTGAGGATTTTGAAGCCATATTTTGGAGAATTGGTCAACTACAATATCGAATTCTAAGGTATGTTCAACTTATGTCCATTTTAATTCACATATATATGTTCTTATGTTCTTTATGTCTTTATGTCTTTATGTTCTTTATGTTCTTTATATTCTTTATGTTCTAAGATATATATGTGTTTAGGTATATCAATTAGTTCAGTCAAAGAGACTCCAAATTCCTCATGTTTCCACCTTGTTTCGGCCCTTCATGCCTTCATTTCACCTATTTTTAGCTATACAAGAGAAAAGCAATATCAAATACTTCATAAAATAATTTTAGTGAACAATTGTTTGTCATACTCATATTCATGATCAATTCCCTAGGATGATATAGAAGGATTTATTCCTTAATATGTATAATGATTCATTCAATAGAACCTTGCAATGGCTTGAATCTTAGACTATACTATGCCCCCTATTATGAAAATCCTACTTGTCTCTATTGATCATGTAGACATAATTGTTAGGTGTCCTTTTGATAACTTCTCCATGCATGTTTCATAGTATGAATTCTCTTGGAGAAGGTTGGAGGATGTGGAGACCTCTTTAGTGTCTTGGGCTAGGACATTCCTTATGCACCTATTCATGATGATTTGTATGCACATGACACAACAATATTTCAAAATTTCCTAATTGTCATTTGTTAGCACATGATGGTGGTTACCTTGATCGACTATATACCTTTCAATACCCCAAATTACAGAGATTAGTTTAATGATTTTTATGACAGTCCTAGGTATGTCTCCAAATATTCATGTTTCCAAGATAGCTCTAGCTAATCTCCACTTGTTTCCAATTTCTTATACCTGCAAGAAACAATTCCAAGCATTATATTCATCATAAATAAGTCACTTTTAGTCAATAGAAGCCAAAATACATCCATTTGCAATCATGGATTAGTTAAGGACAGCTAGGTGGAAAATTTGTTGCCATTGGCAACTTCACAAATTTGGTGTCTTACCTTGTCCTCCTTGGTTTTCTCCATGGATCTCCATCATTATCTTCATGATTCGTATAATTCATCATGTCATAGTGGCTTCATCATTCCATAATTATCTAATCACAATAACCCTAGATGGCTATCCCTAGGACTACTTTGTGAATTGCACACTATGTATTTCAGCAATTTAGATTTCCTTCATGTGTGTTTCAATGGATTGCAGTGTTAGGATAGTCATATGTGAAACTTATTGAACATAATTAAACTCCATCACACCACCTCAAATGAAATCAAACTCAATCTAAATTTCATGAATATGACTATCCTTTTGAATAAATCAGTTATGGCATGACAATCCTTTATGAGCACTTGGTCAATCTTCTTCAAACTTTCACCTTTTGTCTGTATTGAAAAATATCTAAAATAGTCCTCTTAGAACCTTACGAATGAAGTTATTATCATGTGCATGAAGTGATCAACAGTAATGGTTGTCTCTAGAACTAGGTGTGATAGTCTTAGATAGTTAGGACTGTTATGACTGTCCTCATACCTATGACGGTCTTATTTGCATCTGAATCTCCATGTGATGAACTTGTCTAGGATATCTTTCTGCAACACCCATCCTCACCTTCATTCTCATTGCAAAGATCAGCAACACTCCTGAGCAAGGCATTTGTACCTATTCATGATTATCCTAAGTGTTGGTTATGACAACATATTGTCTCCTTCATAGTGGCCTTTATGGAAATTTAGCTTGTGCACATGATTATCTACTTGAGATTGGCATTGCCATATTAATGAGCCTTGACTTCAATAATTGTCTCTTGATATCCCTTCTTCACCCTCTACACTAATCCAAAGCATAATTTTGTCACTACTTCCTAATTTTGTCTCTTCTTAATTAAGATAGCCTTCTTCCTTATTTCACAAGCTTGTAGGATCTCATGAGTCATTTGACCCATACTTCACTAGAATAATATTGAGGTGTGGAGAGATTTATTCATAGATAGGGTATTGACAATTTGCTAAACAATTTCAAAATGTTGCTTAGGACAGTCCAAATCATGGAATTTTGATAGGTTGCCTTTTGCAATCAAATTTGAGATTGAGGCTATGGTTTTCTTCCAAATACCCTATATGCAGCCTTCCCTTGTAGTAAAAACTAACTTCTTATTTACTTGAAATGGAAATTAGGGCACAAAATATACACAATATTGCCATTGTTTTGGCAATCTCATATAGACAAGGTGTTGGCAGTCACTAGTTAAAAATTCCCATCACCCCCATCACAAATCCTCTCATCCCCATAAAAATATCTCCTTGCTATCACTATCCTTGCACATACATCACTTAGGTCACTAAGGTAGATCTGAGTTTAGAAGAAAATGTAGATTGGATTGTCTTTTGATTGGCAATGTTAGTGAATAGTTATCATGTGCATAGTGGGCAACATCAGTCTCGTGGATAATAATAGGTGATCTTCCCTGTATAAACCATGAAATGAGAGATTTATTATATCCTTATTGGTCCATACTCATTACCATTGTACAAACATTAACAATTCATGATTATAGCATGATTGTCCCTAATACTATATTACACAATGTGTATTTTAACATTCTGTATTTCACCACTGTGTAATTCAACAAAAGCCCCAGTTGCATATGAATTTCTCCTCAATGATCTTCCTATATTGAGTTCCCTCTATTCAAAAACTATTATGATTACTCCTAAAGAATTATCATGTTGTCCTCATACTTGTGTGTGTGCTTCACAACTCATTGGCGGCCTTGCCAATCCATTAAAGTATGGATGGTTATGAAGATGTTCATTTTCAACTATTATGGAAGAGATATGCATAAAGTCCCCATCATTCTCAATGATTTTGGTATGACAACCCTTTCCCTTACCTTCTAGTTGCCTTCATGATAATCCTTCTACAAAGTTTAACATCTTGTGATCATGTTGGCTAATTCCCTAATGCTAAATAGGCTCACCTTGGGTAAATGTCTCATGACAATCATGAGGCTTAATGACAGTCATCTAGGGACTATCCTATGGCTATTGGTAATTCTTTATTTTAACATGATAACATGATCACATAAATACCTACCAAGTGTAATGATTATGACTGGCATCTTGATGATAGCATGTGTGAGTTTTAATCACATCATAATAGTCTATTAAACAATTAATACAATCCCCATCTTCATTTTGTAATGGGATTGGAGGTTTATAGGATGAAATTCATAGCAGATTTGTTGACAGTCCCACGAGCCTTGTATAGTTGTTCTCATTTTAGAGCTTAGACAAATACTTTAATAGCATGCAATATATTTAGTTGTCATAATGATTATCCTTACTAAGACAACATCTTGATGACCTCCTAGATCCACATTCCTCTTTTATTCATAATGATATTCTTCACAATTAGGGTTTAATTAATTACCCATGCCTCATTTGAAACTACTCAGAAAGGGATTCATTCAAGTCATTATTTTTGTCTTCACACATCTTCCTCTAGACTTTGGGAGAATGGTTATAACTTTTTTCATGGGTCAATAAAATGAACTACAGAATGATTTTTTAGAAGTTATGAACCTTATGTATGTCTAGGACAACCTGGGCATCATAAAAATGACTTTTTATCAAACCTACAACAGCCATGAACATGAAGAACAAGTTGCTGATTTGGTTGAGAAAATGGGTATAAATCAATCTAATCTTTCACCACAAGGGGAGGTGCATGATATTTGTGCATTTGGATGAGTTCAAAAGTATTTTAGAGACCTCCATGATACTTCCCTAGCCTAGGAAATGCTCACACATGAACATAAGCAAGAATTAGGTGAGTTTTCTTATGATCTTGATGTTGTCAATTCAAGGAATTTGAGTGCTTTTTGGGACAGTTTTTTGGTCTATCATATCTTTTAATGATTTTTCTCCTATTTATGATTCAACTTTGATCATGGTCTATCATATCTTAATAAACAAGGACAATGATGAATTTCATGAAATTGGAGCTCCTAAAGTGATGCAAATCACCAAACATGATAACTTATTTTGTATTTTTTTCATTGTGACCATTATTCATTGTCATTATAAAGGTTCTAATTATCATTGTCTTATTCATCATGCTTGTAGAAATCATCATCATGCTAAGGAAATGAGAAAAGACTCTAACATCAGAAGTGTGTGAAGCTGAGAATGAGAGGAAAAGAGAAAGAATGAGGCAAATTTGGGAAAGTAGGAAATCGTCAACCATACAAGAAGACATTCCACCATTGCCAATTGAAGAGGAACATGACACATCTAATGAAGATAAGAGAGAGATGGAATTGGTGGCACAAAGGGAATGAATGTAAAACCTTTGTGCAATGAGGAAAGTGAATCTCTGAGTTGGAGGCACTCCATCATCCATAGGTCAAGTTCAATGAACACCATCATTATCTTCTCGAATTGGAGACACTCCATCTTTCACAGGTGAAGTAAAAGGTACATCTACATTTTCTTCTCAAGTTGGTGGTACACCATCATTCACATGTCAAGTTGAAGGTATGTCATTTTCATCTTTTTCACCTCTAATTGAAGGTACATCATTTTCATCTTTTTCACCTCTAATTGAAGGTGCGTCATCTATCCCATCTCAAGTAAATATTGAAGAAATTCCTAATGTTGAGTCTACTTTACCAATTAAAATGCCTCCTAGAATTTTTCATAGGAAGCCTAAGTTTCTAATTGATATTGATGAGAATGTATTGAAGCCCATGTAGGATAAGATTCCCATGCGCACTTGCTAAAGATATGTGAATAAGATATGAAAATTATTCTTTGAGAATTTAAATGAAACTGGAAGATGTCAACTCTTTGTTGAATTGATGAGAAATCTGAAATTTAGGCCTACTATGAAGATTATTGGCCTAAGAACATCGAATGCCTCAAGTAAAAAATCAATTGCCAAGAATCTAATGAGTGCATATGAGAGTGTGGGTTCCACCTCACGCACCAAGGCTAGTAATGTCACACGATGTGTCATTACATCGACAATAGTAAGCCAACAAAAAAAAAAGCTCACCTAATTAGAAAGACAAGTCAAACATTGAAAATAAGTAGAAAAACTCTAAAGAGAGCCATTGGAAGACGTGAAAGAGTTGAGGACTCAAACACTAATGAAATGTGGGCATTCTCTGGGAGACTCCCATGGAAAGACAAAGTTGTTGTTGAATCTTTGAGATCACTAATTGAAGACTTTAGGAAGAATTACACAAGGGTGTCTCCGAATCAAAGGGATGTGGTAAGAAGGAGAATCGGTAGTTGAAACCGTGAGCCTTTTTTGGATATGACTCAAACACAATTTTTTGGTAAATTTCTAGAGATGTGTCCTCAAATTAAAATTTCTCAAAGATTTTTGAAATGGTAAAACCTTTCTATGTCAAAATAAATCACACACGCACTACTTGTTGTTGTAGATTACATATTGAATTTTCTAACCATTTTGATGTTTATCGGTCTATATGTTTAGATTTGCATACTAACAATGTTTTGCAAGATTATGGCATACATGCCCCACTAGCTACTTCAAGAGACTTCATATCAATAATTTTATGTGATAAAGAGGAAGGTCAAATATTCTACAGGAAATTATGCTTGGATGGCACATGTCAGCATTGCGGTGGCTTGCAACATATGCCAATATGTGAACATATGGAAAGAACACATGCGGTTGGAAATGAACTAGTAAAGTTCAACAAGTATAAAACAGTGGCATATAATACAAAAGATGGTAAAGAAGCAAAGAGGTGTGAATATGTTATTCAAAAGATTCCAGTGTATCAGTTTATGTCTATATTTCATGATAGTATAGTGTATGAGTATGTAAGACATGCCCATAGAGCTTGATGGTTGGACTTGAAATTCAAGTTATGCAAGGACACATTTCTAGTTGGTAGCATTGTTCATTCGTCGAATTTGCATGTAACTACAGTCTATAGCCACAGCGTGAGGTGTAATCCCAATATTACAACTCAACACAGGTTTGTTTATTTGTGCACATCAGATTCATTCATGCAAATGATAGTACAGAGGATGATAGAAAGATCATAAGGGAGTATCATTTTTATATAAGTGATGATTGTATGCATTCCACAGAGTTTGTACAAGGTTGCTTTCAGGTGTTCTACAATGATTTGGGTAGAAGGGGCATATTATTCAGTCAACATATCATATGGTCAGATAACTATGCATCACAATTCAAGAACTCTAGAATTTCTATTGGCTGAGAAAGAGGCATAATATTACAAGTGTTCAGCATATGTGGAACTTTTATGAGGTCAGGCATGGAAAGGGGGAGCATGATGGTGCAGGAGCATGTATCAAAAGAGCCATAGCACGAGAAGAGTTAAAGTATAAAGACAATGCAAAGTTGACAGTTGTAAAATCAATCATCAAGTGGTGTAATACTTCGATGGGTCTAGGTAAAGAAGGTAAGTCTTCAGTTCATAGATTTTTTTGGTTGATAGATGATACTAACATTGCACCATATGAGGACTGTTGTACACTCACAGGATCAAGTGAGCTACACTCTTTCAGAAGCTCAATTGCAAGTTCATAGAGTATCCATACACGGAAGATGGCATGCTTTTGTTCTTCATGTACAATTCAAGCCTAGAATGAGTGTGAGTCAAAGGAGTGGGTTGACGAATGGTGGTTAAGTTATCTTAGCCCACTTGACACATATCAACCCCCAATAGTACTGGAACTAACATAGATGGAATCATCAGTTGACTTTGACCACATATCAGATCTAGTTCAACTAGGTAATATATCTACTTGCATAGTTTTTGAAATTCCTAATGTTATCTTACTTTGTAGTATTTTTGTAATGTCGACTAATTTTATCTAATTTACTACACATATCATTATAGGGGATGTTTATGTAGTTATTGCAGATGATAATAACGAAGAGGGAACAAATTATTACTTGTGTCATTGTGTTGAGGCCAAAAAGAAATTGGAGGCCCCAATTACAGATGGAGAAAACATAGAATACCCTATAGGCTCAATGGTTGTTACTAAAACATGGCTTAGAAGGTACCCACATAAGAGTGTTAATGTTTGGTTGTTTCAGGACTTTGACATGCATCGAAAAATTCTTCATTACTCAAACCTTATCATGGTAACCAATGTTCATTTGATACAATATCGAGGTAGACCTTTGAACAAGCCCTTGTGGAAGGTGTGTGAGTCTGACCATGAGGCAATACTCGACACAATAAAGAGTAGAGAAGACCCAGATGGTTCGTTGGATTAATTTGTAAGTATGCATAAAACTTTCCTAGATGGTTACTTGTACTTTATTTTGTATATAAATAGTAGTATTAATTGTTTCCCTCTAGTACATACATGGTAGGTTTGCTTCTGTGACCATTGTCCTTGCAGCTTCTTAAACAATCCTATTATTTCTTTCAACCACTCCATTCTGCTGAGGATTCCTATCCTTTGACCAAGGTATGAGCCAATAACATGAAAACATCATAATTTTGTATTTCTTGTTTTATCTCATATCATTTGATGTACATAAATGATATTTATGTTTAGTCAATTTTTCTTCTTGATGCTTCTCACAGGAGGTCACAACTCCAATCCATCCAACTACGGACAAAGAAGCTAGAGACAAGATGATGGACAGTGATCATCAGATGGAGGTAAGTGACCAATTACATATGTGATGTTATATATTTCATGTACATTTTCTATAGTAATGTGCATATTGTTTGATTTTATTAATAGGTGGGGATGCATAAACTTGAACTGTCGAAGAGGTCTACTCAATGGCAGAGAGAAGATGAGTCACATATTGGCTCTCCATCTTCACGGTCAAGAAAGGGCCGCCGATTATTTCATAAAATTCCATAGGAAACTAGTTTTTGGGACATTTATTGTATGCCTAGATGGCTTTGTATGTACATACTTTTGTATGTTACCGATGTATATTTTTGTATATATACCTGTATGGCATTGTTTGGACATGCCTATATGGATTTGTATGTAAACTAGATGTTATGTTCATGCCATTATGTATATGATAGTTTATATTAAATATTTAATATGATGATAAATTATCCTTACATGAATTTGGTTTTACACGTGCCAATTGCATTTGCTTGAAAGTAAGAAATGCATAATTGTGCAAGTCTATTGGTTGTCTATTGTTTGATGATACCATTATGCTTTCAGGATATGTTGTTGGGTTTTGTGATATAAAGACACTTGCTTCTTCATATAGTATGTGATGTGATGCACAGAGTTGTAGTGCTTCAAGATAAGGCATGAACTTGAATAGTGAAGATCTCACTCAAGTAGTGGTATGAACTTGACAAGCAGTGGTATGAACTTGAGCAGTGAAGGCCTCATGATTGGTTTGATTTGTTTTCTATGGTATACATTTAATGTTTGCATCATCATTATGTTATACTTCATGGGGTTAGATCTAAGTGATGGATGAAGTTGATCCTTATTGGTCTTAATCATGTTCACTCGTGTTTCACTCATGTCATATCAAGATTGATGTCACAGGATTAGTATGTTAGTTCATAACATTCATGTTTATCATGTTACAATAGTATGACATAGTTGCTTATATCATTGGTTCATTCCATTGGATCATTGGATTTGGTTGTGGTTCTTCATCATAACATGTCATGCTTTCAGGAGTTGGATTAGGTTCTGGTTCTTCCTCATGACGGGAGTTTGTTCATGTCTTCATGCTTCTTAAGTTGTTTGCATTCCATAGCTCATTGGGCCGAATGGACTTCGCCAATGCATTGGCATGGTTGGCTAAATGCTAGGGGAGGACTCATTTTGTGTGCCAAGCACCCCAGTCATTTGGCGCAGCAAGCTACCGGCAAAGTCCCTTAAGATCCCTAAGATGAAAAAACTGCCAAACTTTGACAGAGCAATTCTTGGAACTCATGGCATCTTGGAACATTTTGTTTAGACCTAAGGGGCATGTGGGGTCCTTCCATAATAACCTCTCTTGGTTTTGGTCAACTCTAGTCTGTTTGACCGTGTTGAAATCAAATGCATTCTTGCAAAATGCTTTAGTTTCATGCAGTGGAGAGGTGCTAGGAGTTAGTGTAAAGTTGCAAAGGGGTATAACTTGTTGCAAGTATGAGGTTAACCAGTGTTGTCATTGATGTCAACATACTCATATTGCATTGATAAGAAGATTTGGATGAGCTGTGTGTTGAGGATATTAAGAAAAGTAGTCTCAATTAGGAACAGTGAAGAACAGTGATAAGAAGAAGGAAAATGTACTCAATAGGTTGAGAATCAAAGGATGCGGATTAAAGGGTTTGTAGATATAAGTCTTGAGATGATCTAGTCAAGATTTTAGAGGTTTGCATGAAGATATGAAAAAGTTGTGATCGGTCAAGTAGAACTGGTTTTGGGAGCTGTTCCGGAGTGACAGAGTGTTACAAAAAGGTCTGGTGAGATCTAGAGGAGCATTGTCAGACTCTGCAGATTGGAAGGAGTGTTTGGGATGTCCTTGTGATGTGTCATCTCAGTTTGTACAAAGTTTGGAGGTCTGGAAGCACCTTCTTCAGTATGATAGTGGCGACAGACTGTGTTCTTAAAGTTCCAGATGAAGAGGAGAAGAGATTCCAGTGAGTAGACAAAGTACGGATGTACTTGGTTAATCAGGAAAGCTTGTGAAGGTTCTTGGATCATGTTGAGGTTATGTTGTTGGTCCGCATTGATGGTAGAGCCCGAAATTGAAGATATTCTTCCGGATGAAGTTCTTGCTCAGACTAGCCGACTGGATGAGTTGTTCATCTTGCAAATGTTCTTGTAATGGCCAATCAGATGTGTTAATCATCTTGCAAATGTCCTTATGGTTGATTGCCGACTTAGATGATTATTCCTAAGTCAATGTCTTGTATAAATAAAGGTTTGTGAGTTCATTTCAAAGTGTGTGGTGAAGCGGATGAGAGTGGTATAGTAAAAAGCGAAGGGCAGAGCAGAAGTATCTCAGGCTTAAATAGAATTGATCCAGACATGGTAAAGATGTCAATCTCCAGTTCAAGTTTGTGATTCTTGTCACTTTATAGATAGTGTGTCTCTTGTAGGCAGTGTGCCTCTTTATGAGTAGTGTGCTCGGGCAGTGAGCCCTAATTGGCATGTGCCATTCATTTTTCTTATTCTTCTAACAGAGAATAATCCTTGGGTTAATCACCCTGTGGTTTTTCCCTTAATCGGGTTTTTCATGTCAAAATCTTGGTGTTCAATGTGTTGATGTTTATCTGCTCTTGTGTTTATGCATTATGCTTTCATGGATGGTTAATTGATATGCTATTAACTAACGAAGAAGAATCAAGTGTTTGAAGTAAAGCAAGCTTTTGTACAACTAATTCACCCCCCCTCTCAGTTGTGTGCCCTAGATCTAACAATTGGTATCAAAGCCAAGTTCCTCTTTAAGGAGCTTAACCGCTTGAGGAGATCTAGGATGTCGTCATACAAGAAGGATAGTCTAAAGTTCGATGGAACCAACTTCACTCTCTAGAAAGGTCGCATGAAATGTCACTTGGAGTGTATGGGAAAAGCATACTTGGCCATGGTCTCAAAACCATATGTTCCTCCACAGGGTGGTCCGACAACTCTGAATGAAATCACAGATGCTGAAAACAATTTACGGACCAAGGAAGCTCTTCTAAGCGCATTGAATGACTCAGATCTCTCAAATGGTATTGACCTACCAACTCCATATGAGATCTGGACTAAACTGGAACTTTTGTATGAAGGAGATGAGTTTGTCAAGAGTGCAAGGTTGCAAAGTCTGAAAGGGAAATTTGAAAGATTGAAGATGAGAGATGATGAAAATATCACTACATTTATGCCTAGAGTGAATGAGCTAGTGTGTGGAATCAGGAATGCTGGTGGAGTTCTGGATGAAAATAAAATTGTTTGCAAAATTCTTAGATCCCTTCCCGCTGCTTACAAAATCAAGGTTGCTGCCATTGATGAATTCAGAGCCCACACAACTATCACAAGAGAACAATTGGCTGGCAAACTAGTTGCATTTGAAATGACCGAGTTTGGAGATGATCCCCCCAAGACTGAATCTGCATTCAAAGCTAGTGCCTATGTGAAAGGCAAACAGAGATTTGATCTGGGAGAAAACTTTTCAAGGAAGATGTCATGGTATGATCAAGCAAGAAGAGACATGGAAGAGGAAGAAGTAGAAACAACTCAACTTGAAGCCCTCATTGCAAAAATATTGCCAAGAGGATCTGGTAAGTATGAAGGAAAATTACCTTTTAAGTGCTTCAATTGCAATAAGATTGGTCATTTTGCTTCAAGGTGTCTGGAAAGATCTACAAGGTCAAATGCTAACAGACAAAGGTTTCAAAAGAACTGCTATCATGTTCATAAAGAAGATGATAATGAAGGAGTAACAGATGATGAATCAGAAATAGGAAGCAAATTCAGAAATGAATGGGTGTTTATTGCCATCAAGGAAGAAGGTTCAATATCCTCTGAATCTGTCAATCATAAGGTTGTAGAAAGAGCTTTGGCTGCCCAAGTTGAAGAAAAGGATGATTGGGTTATTGAAAGTGGATGCTCTCACCATATGACAGGTGACAAGAACAAGTTCTTAGATTTGGAAAGGTATGAAGGAGGAATGGTAAGGTTTGGTGACAATTCTACTGGCAGAATCAGAGGTAGGGGAACTATTTCTTTTGATGGAAAGAGCAAAACGGGTAATGTACTATATGTTGAAGGATTAAAGCACAATCTTCTCAGTGTTGGTCAGTTAGTGGACAAAGGCTATGATCTCTGGTTCAAGAATGGAAGATGCAGAATCTTCACAAGCTCCAGAACTGAGATTGCATCCGGTACTCAAACTAAAGGTAATATCTTCCATTTGGTTGGTTCAAATAAAAGTTGTCTATTTGTTCAAGTTGATTAGAGTTGGCTATGGCATAGAAGAATGTGCCATGTGAATTTTGATAACATCATCAAGATAAGCAATACTCAGGCTGTAAGAGATCTTCCTAAGTTGGTGAAACCTACAAATAGTTTATGCAAAGAATGTCAGCTAGGTAAATAGAGCAGAGTCTCTTTCAAAAGCAAGGATCAGTCCACTACCGGATTATTGGAATTAGTCATACCAATCTCTGTGGTCTGACAAGAATCAAGAGTGTGCAAGGTGATAGATATTTCATGTTGCTAATTGATGACCATTCCCGGATGATGTGGGTTACCTTCCTAAAAGAGAAATCAGAAGCTCTTGAGAAGTTCAAAATCTTCAAAGCTATGGTAGAGAATCAAACTGGATTGAAACTGAAGTGTCTAAGGTCTGATAGAGGTGGAGAATTCACATCTGGTGAATTCATAGACTTTTGTGAGAAGCATGGCATAAAGAGACAGTTGTCTGCTCCTAGGACTCCATAGCAGAATTGAGTTGTTGAGAGAAAGAACCAGACCATCCAGGAAGCTTCTAGGATAATGATGATGGAAGCAAATGTTCCTCAAATGTTTGGAGAGAAGCTATCAGCACTGCAGTCTACACTCTTAGTCAAGTTCAAATCAGAAGCAATACCGATAAGACTCCTTATGAACTTTGGTTTGGTGTAACTCCTACTATGAGATACTTCAGAGTATTTGGTAGCAAATGTTATATCAAAAGAGATGAAGATTTAGGAAAGTTTGATGCTAGAAGTGATGAAGGAATTTTCTTGGGTTACTCCACTCAAAGCAAAGCATACCGGTGTTACAATAAGAGATTGAGAAAGATGATAGAAAGTACAAATGTGAAGGTTGATGAAGGAATGGAGAAGCCCTCAAGATTCTATGAATGTGATGAAGATGATCAGAATGATCCTCTGGTGCAAGGAGCTCCATCCTCCTCTGAAATTCAGATCCAGACTGATCCGGTAAATCAGGATGAAGAAGCTTGTCTAAATGAGCCTGATCAAGATTTAGTAGTACAAGAAACTCCAAAAGTTCCAAGGTATGTAACTCTAAATCACTCTGAAGATTAGATCATAGGTGACAAGAGTAAAGGGGTACAAACAAGGAGAAGAATTGCTCAAGACTCAAATGAATACTGTCTAATTTCCAAGATTGAACCTAAGATAGTTAATGAAGCTTGCAATGATGAAAACTGGACCAAAGTAATGAAGGAAGAATTGATGCAAATTGAGAAAAATCATACTTGGGATCTTGTTCCCAGACCCAGAGACAAGAATGTGATTGGAACCAAATGGGTCTTCTGGAAAAAACTGAATGAAATTGGTGAAGTAATCAGAAATAAAGCTAGACTGGTCTGCAAAGGCTACTCTCAAATAGAAGGAATTGATTTTGAAGAGACCTTTGCTCTAGTAGCAAGAATTGAAGCAGTCAGATTATTTCTTGCATTTGCTGCCTTCAAAGACTTCAAAGTATATCAAATGGATGTCAAGTCTGCCTTCCTAAATGGTGATCTAGAAGAAGAAGTTTACATTGAACAACTGGATGGATTTCAATTGTCTACTAATGATGATATGGTCTGCAAGTTGAAGAAAGCATTATATGGATTGAAGCAAGCCCCAAGAGCATGGTATGAAAGGTTGGATAAGCATCTTGTGTAGATTGGATTCAACAAAGGTACTGCTGACAGTAACTTATATTTCAAAATTGATCATGAAAACATTTTGATTGTTGAAGTGTTTGTGGATGATATCATTTTTGGAGGAAGAGATAGTATGTGCAAAACTTTTGCAAATCAGATGAAAAGTGAGTTTGAAATGTCTATGCTTGGTGAAAAGAATTTCTTCTTGGGTCTGCAAATTACTCAAACAAAGAAAGGGATCTTCATTTCTCAGACCAAATATGTGATAGAATTATTGAGAAAATTTGGTATGGAAGATTCAAAGCCAATGAACACTCCTATGGCAACCGGATGTAAGTTGAGAAAAGATGATGACTCTCCGAAGACAGATTAGATAAAGTTTAGATCAATGATTGGTGGATTGTTGTATCTCACTTAGACTAGACCAGATATAATGCAGGTTGTTGGTCTTGTGGCAAGATTTCAGGGTGATCCTAGAGAATCTCATGTCATGGCAATCAAGAGAATCTTTAGATATCTAAAGGGGACAGCTGAGTATGGTTTGTGGTATCCTAGAGATCCAGATTTCTCTCTTCATGCATCTACAGATGCAGATTGGGCAGGAGATGTGGATGACTAGAAGAGTACTAGTGGTGGAGCATTCTTTTTGGGAAAGAGATTGGTTTCTTGGCTAAGCAAGAAATAAGATGCAATATCTCTGTCTACAACTGAAGCAGAATACATTGCAGCAGTAGGTAGTTGCACTCAAATCTTATGGATGAAGCAGATGCTAAGAGACATAAAAGTTGAATATAAGGAGCCTATCACAATCTTCTGTGATAATTCAAGTGCAATTAATATTTCTAAGAATCTGGTATTGCATTCTAAGACTAAGCACATATCTATCAAGTTTCACTTCTTGAGAGAACAAGTGAACAAGGAAGAAGTCAGATTAGAGTATGTACCCTCCAAGGATCAGATTGCAGATATCTTTACTAAACCTCTTCCCAAGGACTCTTTTGAGTATCTCCAGGAGAAGTTAGGGGTCATGGCCCCTCCGGTGATGAACTAGGATGCACTGATGTGCATCAGTCCGATGGATATCACAGTTATATCTTGTGATCCAGATTGATGATGGGGAGTTGCTACTAAGGGGGAGCAGCTGGTATGATTCTGATGTGTTAGAATTGCAAATATGAGCCCTTTGCCATTGACGTCAAAGGGGGAGAGAAGACATGTGAAAAATAAGTGGTTGATGATCGAAGGTAGAGAAGACATGTGAAGAGTTGTTGATAGGGGGAGCTGTGACAGAAAGGAGATGTTCTTGTCTTGATGGTTTTTCACATTATATGTTGCCATCAATGACAAAGGGGGAGATTGTTGCAAGTATGAGGTTAACTAGTGTTGTCATTGATGTCAACATACTCATATTGCATTGATAAGAAGATTTGGACGAGCTGTGTGTTGAGGATATTAAGAAAAGTAGTCTCAATCAGGAACAGTGAAGAACAGTGATAAGAAGAAGGCAAATGTACTCAATAGGTTGAGAATCAGAGGATGCGGATTAAAGAGTTTGTAGATATAAGTCTTGAGATGATCCAGTCAAGATTTCAGAGGTCCGCATGAAGATATGAAAAAGTTGTAATTGGTCAAGTAGAACCGGTTCTAGGAGCTGTTCCGGAGTGACAGAGTGTTACAAAAAGGTTTGGTGAGATTCGGAGGAGCATTGTCAGACTCTGCAGATTGGAAGGAGTGTTTGGGATGTCCTTGTGATGTGTCATCTTGGTTTGTACAAAGTTTGGAGGTCTAGAAGCACCTTCTTTAGTATGACAGTGGCAACAGACTATGTTCTTGAAGTTCCAAATGAAGAGGAGAAGAGATTCCAGTGAGTAGATGAAGTGCGGATGTACTTGGTTAATCAAGAAAGCTTGTGAAGGTTCTTGGATCATGTTGAGGTTATGTTGTCGGTCCGCATTGATGGTAGAGCCCGGAATTGAAGATATTCTTCCGGATGAAGTTCTTGCTCAGACTAGCCGACCGGATGAGTTGTTCATCTTGCGAATGTTCTTGTAATGGCTGACTGAATGTGTTAATCATCTTATGGATGTCCTTATGGTTGATTGTCGACTTAGATGATTGTTCCTAAGTCAATGTCTTGTATAAATAAAGGTTTGTGAGTTCATTTCAAAGTGTGTGGTGAAGTGAATGAGAGTGGTATAGTAAAAAGCAAAGGGCAGAGCAGAAGTATCTCGGGCTTAAATGGAATTGATCCAGACATGGTAAAGATGTCAATCTCCAGTTCAAGTTTGTGATTCTTATCACTTTGTAGATAGTGTGTCTCTTATAGGCAGTGTGCCTCTTTGTGAGCAGTGTGCTCGGGCAGTGAGCCCTAATTGGCATGTGCCATTCATTTTTCTTATTCTTCTAATAGAGAATAATCCTTGGGTTAATCACCCCGTGGTTTTTCCCTTAACCGGGTTTTCCACGTCAAAATCTTGGTGTTCAATGTGTTGATGTTTATCTGCTCTTGTGTTTATGCATTATGCTTTCATGGATGGTTAATTGATATGCTATTGATATGCTATTAACTAACAAAGAAGAATCAAGTGTTTGAAGTAAAAGCAAGCTTTTGTACAACTGATTCACCCCCCCTCTTAGTTGTGTGCCCTAGATCTAACATAACTTTCATCCTACTCCTAATGTGACCAAACTAATAGTTCCAACGCATCCGAATGGGTACGTTCAGGCTAGGTATGGTCCTTTTTTGCACCCAAACATGCCGAAACAGTTCAAGCTACATTATACCAATGATATCCCTCAAGAGTCCAAAGTGTAAAAAGGTAGCAATCTTTGACGAGTTGTTACTCAGAAACCGTGACACTTAGAAACATTTCATCTAAGGCAATGTGATCATGTAGAACCCCTCTACAATAATCTCTCTCAGTTTTTGATATCCTTGAGGTGTTTGACTATGGTGAAAGGTTTTCTTTTGCCCCCAAAATTGTCAGGAGGTATTGTAAAGTTGTAAAGGGGTGTAACTTTCATCTTGCTCCTGATGCGAGCAAACTAATAGTTCCAACACGTTTAGATGGGTACATTTAGACTAGGCATGGTCTTTTTTTACACCCAAACATGCCGAAACAGTTCAAGCTACATTGTACCAGCGATATCCTTGAAGAGTCCAAAGTGCAAAATTGTGACACTTACTACTATGAGATCTTTGACGAGCTATTACTTGAAAAATGTGACACTTAGAAACATTCTTTATGAGCAATATGATTACATAGAACTCCTCTACAATAACCTTTCTCAGTTTTTTATATGTCCAAGGCATTGGCCTGTGGTGAAAGGTTTTCTACTACTCCCAACATCGTCAAAAGGGGGTAGTGTAAAGTTACAAAGGGGTGTAACTTTCGTCCTACTCTTGATGTAACCAAACTGATAGTTCCAACACATTTGGATGGGTACATTTATGCTAGGCATGGTCCTTTTTTACACCCAAACATGACAAAATGGTTCGATCTACATTGTACCAGCAATATCCCTAAAGAGTCTAAAGTGCAAAAAGGTAGTAATCTTTGATGAGCTGTTACTTAGAAACCGTGACACTTAGAAACATTTCACCTAAGGAAATGTGATCACGTAGAACCTCTCTACAATAACCTCTCTCAGTTTTTGATATCTCTGAGGCATTTGACCATGATGAAAAGTTTTTTGCTACCCCCAAAATCATTAGGAGGTAGTGTAAAGTTGCAAAGGGGTGTAACTTTTGTCATGCTCCTGATGCAAACAAACTAATAATTCCAATGCATCCAAATGGGTATGTTTAGGCTAGGCATGGTCCTTTTTTGTGCCCAAACATGCCAAAACAGTTCGAGCTACATTGTACTAGTGATATCCCTAAAGAGTCTAAAGTGTAAAAAGGCAACAATCTTTGACGAGTTGTTACTCAGAAACCATGACACTTAGAAAAATTATGTCTGAGGAAACACAGTCATGTAGAACCCCTCTACAATAACCTCTCTTATTTTTTGATATCTCTGAGGCATTCGACCGTGGTGAAAGATTTTTTGCTGCCCCAAAATCGTCAGAAGGAGGTAGTGTAAAGTTGTAAAGGGGTGTAACTTTCATCCTGCTCTTGATGCAACCAAACTGATAGTTCCAACTCATCCAGATGGGTATGTTTAGACTATGCATGGTCCTTTTTTGCACCCAAAAATGCCGAAACAGTTTGAGCTACATTGTATCGACGATATCCCTGAAGAGTCCAAAGTGCAAAAAGGTAGCAATCTTTGATGAGCTATTGCTTGGAAACTATGACACTTAGAAATATTTTGTCTAAGGCAACGTAATCATGTAGAACCCCTCTACAATAACCTCTCTTAGTTTTTGATATGTCTGAGGCGTTGGCCTGTGGTGAAGGGTTTTTTGCTGCCCTTAAAATCATCAGAAGGAGGTAGTGTAAAGTTGCAAAGGGGTGTAACTTTTGTCTTTCTCCTAATGCGACCAAACTGACAATTCCAACGCATCTAGATGGGTACATTTATGCTAGGTATGGTCCTTTTTTACACCCAAACATGCCAAAACAGTTCGAGCTACATTGTACCGGTGATATCCCTGAAGAGTCCAAAGTGCAAAAAGGCAGAAATATTTGACGAGTTGTTACTCAGAAACCATGACACTTAGAAACATTTCATCTAAGGCAACGCAATCACGTAGAACCCATCTACAATAACCTGTCTTGGTTTTTGATATCTCTGAGGCATTCGACTGTGGTGAAAGGTTTTCTGCTGCCCCCAAAATCGTCAGAAGGAGGTAGTGTAAAGTTGCAAAGGGGTGTAACTTTCATCCTGCTTCTGATGTGACCAAACTAACAGTTCCAACGTGTTCGGATGGTTATGTTTAGGCTAGGCATGGTCCTGTTTTTCACCCAAGGCATGTCAATTGTTTGACCTAATACCTCAAAGAGATCTTTTGTCATGGAATGTAATGATTGCAAGGTATGCAAAAAATGGATTTGTTGAAAAGGCTTTAGAAACTTTCAAGAAAATGCAATTGGCATGTGTAAAGCCAAATTCCACAACAAGGCATGTGGACTGTTTGATCATACAACACCACAAAGAGATGTCCTCTCATGGGATGTAATGATTGCAAGATATGCAAAAAATGGATTTGTAGAAAAGACTTTAGAAACTTCGTTGATAGTGCTAAAATGTGAATAATGGTATGATGATTAGTAAATACTCTTAGGACCTTGATGGTTGTTCATGATTGTAACAATCCTAAAAAAAGATCATGGAAAAATCCCTTGTTTTAGTGTTTGATCTTCCTTGAAATCCCTTTAATTACCCCTCACACCCTAAGAAAACTCCTCAACCTCATTTTCATGGCGATTTCTTGAGTCATAGGATCTCTAAGATGGCATAATGATAGTCTTTCATGACTATGACAACAACAGATACTCTTTTGAAACCTTCTTTAAAATTGATTTCTCACATTCACCCAGTACCTTCAACTTTTTGACACATCATAGCCTTGATAACAAGCAATTTAGCATGGTCATACATCTTTCAAGGCAATCCCCCTATGGATAACAACCTTATGATTTCATGATAGCCCCTTGAGCATCCATGCTTTTGATTTTTTTGTGCCTTCTTGACTATGTACAATGGTAGGGTTTGGAAAGATAGAAATTTGTTGTTGAAATTCCCAACATCTTGATGGTATTGTAACCATGATCTCCTCATATGACATGAGAAGAGCTACTCCATAACCTTGTTGTCCCATAACTTTAATTATTATGCTTAGAAGCATGGAAACAAACCCTACAAGAAACAAAGCAATGACTAGATCTCAATATGATCATGAGATACCCAAGCATCTGTATTAGTCTAAATCATAAAATCTCTTCATTTATAAAGATTGATCTAAGGGTTTGGTGAGTTGCCATTGGCACCCAAACCCTAGGTCTTCATTATAAATCTTTGAATGCTAATTATTTCCATTATGCTTCTTTCTTATTAATTCTTACTAATTAGGGTAATCATATAGAAATATATAGTATCTCATGTATTCTTACAAAATGCATATGGGAATCTTTATCAAATGTTGTAGTTGCATTGAATGATGCCTCAAAAAAATGTGGTCTATTGGAATTTTGAAAAATGTTGTAGTTGCAACTGCCCTAGAAGACATGTATGCAAAATGTGGAAGCATAGAGAAGGTGAGTGAATTGTTTGACATGATGCCTCAAAGAAATGTGGTCTCATGGAATGGTATGGTTGCAGGATATGCAAATAATGGATTTGTCGATAAGGCTTTAGAAAGTTTCAAGCAAAACCAATTAGTGGGTGTAAAGATAAAATCCACAACCTTTGACTACATCCTCTCTTCTAGTGCCAAACTCAGATCTTTGGAACATAGTACATGGACATCCATCAAATCATAAAGGATATGGGAATTTTGTAAGATGTTGTAGTTGCAACTATCATAGGAGACATGTATGCAAAATGTGGAAGCATAGAAAAAGGCAAGTGGATTGTTTGACATGATGCCTTAAAGAAATGGAATCTCATGGAATGCCATGATTCTAGGATATGCACAAAATGGTTTTGTTGATAAGGCTTTAGAAACTTTCAAGAAAAAGAAATCAGTGGGTGGAAGCACATGGGAATTTTATCAAATATTGTATTTACGTGGAATGATGAATCAAAGAAATGCAGTCTCATGGAACGTGCCATTACTGTAGGATATGCACAAAATGGATTTGTTGATATGTTTTAGAAACTCTCAAGCAAAAGCAATAGGCGGGTGTAAATCCAAATTCCACAACCTTTGACTACATCCTCTTTGCCTATGCCAAACTAAGATCTTTGGAACATGGTACATGGTCATCCATCAAAGCATAAAAGATATGGGAATTTTGATACACGTTGTAGTTGCAATTGCCCTAGAAGGCATATATGTAAAATGTCGAAGCATAGATAAGACAAGTGAATTGTTTGACATGATGCCTCAAATAAATGTGGTCTCATGGAATGCCATGATTGCAGGATATGCATAAAACAGATTTTTTGATAAGGCTTTAGAAACATACAAGAAAAAGCAATTGACAAGTGTAAATGCCAAAATGGGATCTTTGGAATAGGGTATGGCATCCACCAAAATAGATTGTTTGGAATAGCCTATGGACAACCATAAAAGCATAAAGGATCTAGGAAATTTGTCACATGCTGTAAATTTGCAGCTGCCCTTGTAGACATGTATGCAAAGTGTGGAAGCATAGACAAGGCACGTGAACTATTTGGCATGATGCCCCAAAGAAATGTCACCTCATTGAATGTAATGATTGCAAGATATGAAAAAAATGGATTTTTTGATAAGGCTTTAGAAACTTTCAAGCAAATGCGATTGGTGGGTGTAAAGCAAAATTCCACAACCTTAGCCAGCATCCTCCTTGCCTATGCCAAAATGGACATCCATCAAAGGATAAAACATATGGGAAAATTGTTAGATGGTGTAGTTGTAATTGCCCTCAGAGACATGTATGCAAAGTGTGGAAGCATAGACAAGACACGTGAACTATTTGGCATGTGCCTCAAAGAAATCTTGCCTCATGGAATGCAATGATTGTAAGATATGAACATTTAATGGATTTTTTGATAAGTCTTTAGAAAGTTTCAAGAAAATACAATTGGTGAGCACATAAATCCAAATTCCAAAAACCTTATAAGTGGTATCTTTGGAACACGGTATAGACATCCATCAAAGCATAAAGGATATAGGAATTTTGTCAAATGTTGTAGTTGTAAGTACCTTGCAAGACATGTATGCAAAGTGTGGAAGCATATACAACGAACATGAACTGTCTAACATGATGCCTCAAAGAAATGTTGTCTCATGGAATGAAAAGATTGCAAGATATGCATGAAATGGATTTTTCATAAGGCTTTAAAAACTCTCAAGAAAATGCACAAAAGTAAATTTCAACCAAATGCAAATTTTGGTACGTCTAAAACCAAATTGCACAACCTTATCCAACTTCCTCCTTGCCTATGCCAGAATGGGATCTGAGGAACATGGTGTAGACAACCATCAAAGCATAAATGATATAGGAATTTTGTCACATGTATTGTATTTGCAGCTGCCCTTGTAGACATGTATGGAAAGTGTGGAAGCATAGACAAGGCACATGAACTATTTGAAATGATGTCTCAAAGAAATGTACAGTCCCATAGAATGTAATGATTGAAAGATATGCACAAAATGGATTATTTGAAAATGATTTATAAGTTACTTTCAAGCAAATGCAATTGGCACGTGTAAAACCAAATTCCTATAATGATAATTGATCATCATATTAAATATTTAATATAAACGGTCATATACATAATGTCATGAACATAACATCTAGTTTACATACAAAGCCATATAGGCATGTCCAAACAAAGCCATATAAGCATATATACAAAAATATACATCAGTAACATACAAAAGTATGTACATACAAAGTGATCTAGGCATACAAAAAATGTCCCAAAAACTAGTTTCCTATGGACTTTTATGAAATAATCAGTGGCCCTTGCTTGACCGTGAAGATGGAGAGCCAATCCATGACTCATCCTCTCTCTTCCATCCAGTAGACCTCTTTGACAGTTCAAGTTCATGCAACTCCACCTGTTAATACAATCAAGCAATATGCACATTACTATAGAAAATGTACATGAAATATATAACATCACATATGTAATCTATCACTTACTGCCATTTGATGATCACTCTCCATCATCTTGTCTCTAGCTTCTTTGTCCATAGTGGGACAAGCTGGAGTTGTGACCTCCTATGAGAAGCATCAAGAAGCAAAATTGACTAAACATAAATATCATTTATGTACATCAAATGACATAAGATAAAACAAAAAATACAAAATTATGACATTTTCATGTTATGGCTCATACCTCGGTCAAAGGATTTGAAGATTGAGAGGAACCTCCTACAACAATATAATGAAAAATGCATGAAATAATAGAAATAGTAGAAACACAGAAAGAATTTATTGATCGCAGGCCACTTTGAGGGGACAACCTCCTTTGAGCAAGCTCAATACAATAAATTCGTGGATGCCTTCGTTGGCCTCAAGACGTACTTATGTACTAAGTCTAATCTAAATAAATATTACTTCCCATGAATGTGGGATAATACAATATGCTCATGGGATGACTTACAAAGCATATGCGTCCAAATGTAATATACTAACAAAGTAAAGAGAAGGGCTAAACACGGGTTCCTAACATCCCCTCCCTCTTAAAAAAAACTTTGTCCTCAAAGCTTAAGATGTGGAAATTGTTGTTGAATCTAAAGGAGTGGTTCCCATGTAGCATCCTCTAGTTGCATTCCATGCCACTAAATTAAGACCTCTGTGATGGATCAGGATCGAAGCTGATAGGTGCATCTGTCGAGGATTGCCTCTGGCTCCAAAATGATGGATCCTTCATTATCTAGTTCTGGTAAAATAGTTTGTACTCTGACGTTGGTGCCAAGAACTTTCTTTAGACAAGAGACATGAAATACTAGATGAACGCAAGAAGGAGGAAGCTCCAATTTATAAGCAATTGACCCAATCTTCTGAAGAACCTTATATGGCCCATAGAACTTTGGAGCTAGCTTATGACACCCTTTGAGTTTTAGGGATGATTGCTTGTATGGCTGTAGACAAAGAAAAACTATATCACCTACTTGAAAAGTGTTCTTAGAATAGTGCTAATCAGCTTGTTGTTTCATTCAATTTCTTGCCAAGTGAAGATTGTCCTACAGGATGCGAAGAATCTGATCCTAGGTTCGAAGAACTGTGTTGACTGCCTAAACTATTGAACTACTGGGGGTGTATGGAAGGAGCACTGGCAATGCCTGACCATATACTGCTTCATATGGAGTCATTTTAGATGCAGTGTGGTAGGAGGTATTGTACCACCATTTAGCGAGAGGGAGCCACTTTTCCCACTGATGTTGTTGTTCTGAGGTGAAGAAACAAAGATAAGTTTCCAAACATTTGTTGATAATTTTAGTCTAACCATCTGTTTGTGGGTGATACCTGAAACTCATCTTCAGTTTGGTGCCAGTGTGTTGAAATAGTTCTATCCAAAAAGGACTAGTGAAAGTTGCATCATAATATGAAACAATGGAAGAAGGGATGCCATGAAGATGGAAGATCTGGTCCATGAAAATTTGTGTGACTGAGGAGGCTATATAGGGATGGCTGAGGGCACAAAAATGACTATATTTGGAGAGGTGATCAACCATAACCAAGATCATTATCTTTCCTCCAGATTTAGGGATCCCCTCAATGAAATCCATAGAAATATCTGTCCAAATCTGTGTAGGGATGGGCAAGGGTTCAAGCAATCCAAGGAGTGTCATTTCACCCTTGTTATGTTGGCAAGTATCACATTCATCCACCATTTGTTGAATAGCCCTTTTCATTCCCTTCCAAAAGAAGTTACACCTTGCCTACTCATAAGTTTTGAGGAACCCAGACTGCCCTACCGATGGAGAAGCATGGAGTTCATAGAAAATAGCCTGCTGAAGATCTGTGCTCTACGAAAGCACCAGACGACCCTTGTATCACAGAGAAGCACCATCCCAAGAGTAATGTGGTACAGCAAAGGGGTTAGTGGCCAACTATTGAATGATTTGAGATAAAGAAGAGTCATTGACATAGCCCTGCTAGACAGATTCCAACCAATTTGGAATAGGCATAGAAATAGCTGAAAGGGAAGCTTGGTCATCAAATGTGCGAGAAAGAGCATCCGCCACAATATTGTCCTTACCCTTCTTGTAAGTGATCTCATAGTCATAACCCATGAGTTTGCTGACCCATTTCTGTTGTCCTAGGGAGGAGACCCATTGTTCCAGGAAATATTTTAGACTTTGGTAATCAATCTTGATGCAAAAATGATTACCTAGTAGGTATGGCCACCACTTCTATACTACATGCAAAATAGCCATCATTTCTTTCTCATATGTAGAGAGTACTAAATTCTTGCCAGAAAGGGCTTTGCTAGTAAATGCAATGGAATGTTCCTCCTGAAGAAGAACAACACCAATTCCATTGCCGCAAGCATCACTCTCAATGGTGAAGGTCTTGGAAAAATATAGCATAGCTAGAACAAGTGTAGTACACATAGCTTGTTTTAATTTTTCAAATGCACACTCAGCACCATGTGTCCAGATAAAAGTATCCTTTTTTAACATAGCTATTAATGGAGCTGCAATCATCTCGTAATCCTTGACAAACTTGCAATAGTAGCCAGTTAGCCCCAAAAAACCACGGAGACTCTTGAGTGTCTAAGGATGCGGCCAATTTTTCATGGCATCTATTTTTGTACGATCTACTCTAACCCCTTGGGCTGAAATAATATGCCTGAGATACTCCACTTCCTCCTAGCCAAAAACACATTTAGATTGTTTTGCACGAAGATGATGATCAGAGAGAAGTTGTAGTACAAGATCCAGGTGTTGGAGATGCTCAGCCCATGTTTTACTATAGATGAGGATATCATCAAAGAAGACCAGAATGAACTTCCACAGGTATGGCTGGAATATTTTATTCATCAATGCCTCGAATGTTGAAGGAGTATTAGTGAGGCCAAAGGGCATGACAAAAACTCATAGTGGCCATCATGTGTGCGGAAAGCCATTTTAGGGATACCATCTTCATGAACCCAAATTTGGTGATACCCAGAATGAAGATCCAACTTGGACAAAAAATGAGCGCCATGAAGCTCATCAAGAAGCTCATCCACAATAGGAATCAGAAACTTATCCTTGATTGTGATGTGATTAAGTGCTCAGAAGTTAATGCAAAGGCATCATGACCCATCTTTTTCCACAAGAAGGACTGGTGAAGAAAAGGAACTGGTACTAGGGTGAATAATACCTTGCTTCAGTAAGTCTCAAACGAGCATCTCAATCTCTATATTTTGGTGAAATGGGTAGCGGTAGGGTCTGATGTTGGGAGGAATGCTTCTAGGAAGGAGCTGAATATGGTGGTCCTCTAGTCATGAAGGTGACAATCCCACTAGTTCAGCAAAGACACATGCATACCTATCCAAAATTTGTTGTAGATCTAAAGGATTAGTGGAGACCGTTGATGATTGAATTTGAATGGAATGGAGCTGAGCAATGACACCATGTGAATTCTTCTTAAGAAGCTTTTCCATGCGATGTGAACTTATGATGCTGAGAGACCCATGTTGTAAGATCTTTAATGTGTATTTTTCCCATTGTCTAAAAACTGCATCCAAAGTTCTGCAAAATCCCATAAGATGGGTCCAAGTGTGCGTAACCATTGGGCGCCCAAAACCACATCACATCCACCTAAGGGCAAGGCAAACATGTCAAAGTGCAGGTTATAATCTCCCATAGAGATATGCACATTATGACACTTCCCTTTGCAAGGTAATGTGCCCCCATTGGCAATCATGACTTCAAAGCTGGAGCAAGGATGGATAAAACAATCAGCCTGTTTGGTGATCCGAGAGTCAATGAAGTTATGAGTGCTACCAGAATCAATGAATATTGTAAGAGGGAGCTTCTTGAAGTAACTCTTGACCTATATGGTTTGTGGGGTGGTGACTCCTGCTAAAGCATGGAGAGAAATATTTGGGTGGTCTTCCTAAGAAGCAGGGTCAACAAGCGGCTGCTGACTATCGAACTGATCATCCATTGTATCTTGAGCATCCACATAAACTTCAATTTCAGGCAGAGAATCCACAACCAAGAGATAGAGCTTTTTCTCAACACATCTATGTCCCTGAGTGAATTTCTCATCACAATTATAACAAAGCCCTTTTCTCTACGTACCTGCATCTTTGCTTCAGTCAAATGCTTGATAGGAGTTGTTCTAGGAGTTGGCGTTATTTGAGATCATTGGGAAGCCATATTTCTGAATGGAACAAAATTGGAGTTGGATCGTTGTTGAGCTGTGATCTTGTCCTACACCAACTTACCCAACCCTAGGGCTTCCATCATTGTGCTGGGATGGAACATTTTAACCTCAGAGCGAATTGCATCATTCAAACCACTAACAAAACAACTCCAGAAGAATTCATCAGACAATCCCTCTGTGTGATTGGCCAATTTTTCAAATTATGTCTGATATTCTCTCACAGTACCTGTTTGGCGCAATTTTATGAGTGTTCCTATGAATTCATCAAAAGCACTAGGGCCAAATCATTGCAAAATGAGTTTGTAAAAATCTGTCCATTTTGGCTCTTCATGAGCCTTGATGTACCAATGGAACCATTGAAGGGCTTCATGTTCCAAATGAAAGGATGCAAGTGGGACTTTGTTGACATCAAAAGTATTATGCAGAATGAAATATTGTTTTGCCTGGTATATCCATCTAGTCAGATCATCACCATTGAAGTGAGGAAAATCAAGCTTTAGCCCATGAAAATTGCTAGAAGAAGAAAACCCAGTGTCTACAAAAGACTCTAGCTACCGTCTATTATTCATGGATGACTACTGAAGATTGAGGGCAAGAACTTTTTCATCCAGATCTTGGAGTTTAGTCTTGAGGGCTACAAGTTCATCCTCCATATTTTTTGCTCCTGCATGGGTGACAACCATAACCAGGAGTTTTTTTGGGGGGGAATGGGTAGAAAAACAAAAATAGAAACTTTTTTAGTAAAGGAAAATTTGGATTTGAGAAAAACTCTGATGGGTAATTGGGGTTTGACTAGGTTTTGGACACTTTCTGAGGGAAAGGGAAATAGAAAATGGGGTTTTCAGAAGCGGGGTGAAGGAATGGGAAAATTTGTCCAAGAGGGACAAAGGAGTAGAAAGATGAAATGAACACTGTGGTAACATTTGAAGGCTATTGGGTGAGAATCAAAGAAGTTATGGCAAACCCTAAAAATAGAGAAATGTGGGATTTCTGGCTTCGATAAGTGGAATTTGGGATAGGGTCCTCAAGGAAGGAAATATGCATAATGAAATTTTAGGGGTTCTAGTGAATTTTGAGAGGAAACAAAGCTAAAACAAGGAAGATATGGCCAAAAAATAGATGAAAATGATCTGCAAATTATTCTGGATAGATTCAATATGCAATTTGTCTACTGTCAATAGATATGGGCACCAAGTATGTTCGGCTTCCTAAAGGTTCAGGGGAGTCACTCTGCCACCAATGCTATCTAACGGCTTGCGTATTGGGGTAGTACCCCTCACTCCACGGCTTAGGTAAAACTGATAACCACTTTTCCACAAATAACAGCTCTTGGTTTACCTCACAGATGGGAACTAGTCAATCAGGTAGGGGTCGTTGCCCTTTTCACTGGAAAGTCCTCTCAATGGGCCAGCTACTTCAAGGTTCCTGTGGTACTCCTCACAATGAGTTTTAGGGCTATGCCCAGGCACTTCCCATAATTAAGCGGATAGGGTTATTCCCTAATCGAAACCTACAATTGAAATAAATAATATAGATGTGAAAAAGAAAGAACTACTGCAAAAATCATAGCACTTGGAGGCCACTGTAGAAAAAAATTGACAGAAATTCCACCTAGCGAGTCCAAGAAAGTGCTTTGATACTAGATGAGAGGAACCTCCTGTAACAATATAATGAAAAATGCACGAAATAATAGAAATAGTAGAAACACAGAAGGAATTTATTGATCGCAGGCCACTTCAAGGGGGCAACCTCCTTTGAGCAAGATCAATACAATAAATTAGTGGATGCCTTCGTTGGCCTTAACACGTACTTATATACTTTGTCTAATCTAAACAACTATTACTTCCCATGAATGTGGGATAAAACAATATGCTCATGGGACGACTTACAAAGCATATGCATCCAAATATAATATACTAACAAAGTAAAGAGAGGGGCTAAACACGGGTTCCTAACAAAGACATCATGGCTATAGCAATGCCTATCTATGCTGACTCACGAAGATGAGGAGTCTCCACATTCAGCATTTGAAAATCAAGTTCAAGATTATTCAACCAAAATAAATACATAACATTATTTTAAAAATGCATAATGATTAGAAATGGTTAAATTTACTTCCGTAAAAGTGGTGGATTTGTGTCCAAGGGACCAAGGAAATTGTCGAGGTGTCGGTGACTATTGAAATCATCAAATTGTCACAAAATAATATTACCATTGACATATCTACAATAATTACAATCATGTGATAAATTACATACCTGCTAACTTGACCTCCTCTCACAACCCACCAATGGATGGATAATAGAGGTAGGATGAAGACTCTGACCCTGGAATTTCATTGCACAGACAATTACATGTTATTTTTGACTTATAATATAGATAATCATATAAGAATAATTACAAATTTCAAATAACAATATATTAAATCAAGATGAAACTTGTAACAAATTACTAGAGAGTCAATACCAAATGTAGTCTATAAGATATCATCATTGAGAACAATCTCATCCAATATGGATGTGTCCATCATTAGATGCTGCTCCTACATCGCAGTGTCCTGCTAAGAGTCCTGCCATGCATCTTGTGTCGCAACATCCTGTCGTGCGTCCTGCGTCCCATAATCACACAGGTTCCTACATGAATTGCACAAATGTGGGGACACATGATGCCTATTTCTCTCACCCTCATTGTCCTAGGTAAGATCATCGGCATGCTATGACAGAGTTTGGGTGAGAGTAGTCAATGAATGTAATGTCTCCACCTCAACACTCTCCTTCAAAGTCAAAGGGAGTGACCTATGTTCTGGCCTCAATAGGGGTATAGGCACATGGTTATCATCTCACTGAGCCCCAGGTCTATCTTAGGCAGAGCCACCACCTCTACCCTAGAACTCACGAATGTCAAAATAATTGGGAATCTTCTTGAGGATGAACTCGCAATGGAGTTTCCTCAAGAAACATTGTGGTAACTCATCACTGTTGCTTGGGCACTCATCGAAGACCATGTACCATCTATCTCAAAATTTTTGGGATATTTCTTCATTCCTACACCAATGAATAGGAAACCGTTTGCAACTTTCTTCTAATCTTTAGCCGGTTTTGGGATTAATAAAGTGTGCACATAATTGAGATTTTGTAATTTTTTCATTCTTGACTTGTTCATGTGACAACTTGTCGGCATAATATTGCCGACACCTCTCCCTATAGTCTTGGAATTCGTTGATTTGTTTTGTCACCGAATCAGTGTGGGAAACAATCTTCTCTAGTGACTTTGCAAGCACCCTCTTACGATCGGTGCTTGCAATTGGATTGTTTAGCATTTGAATAATAGTTTGAAGATGTTTCTTGTTTTCTTCTATTATTCGTAGGTAGTTTTCTTGACTATCCCTTACATTGTGAGGACGTGAAGGTGGGTTTTGAGGGTTTGGAGGGTTTTGGGGGTTGTTTTCACCCTCATCAGCTGGATTTGGGTTTTCTCTTGCCTCAAAAACTATAAATGCAATATAAAAACTAATCAAACAATGTAAAATGTAAAAATTCTTCTAAAACTAACAAAAATTGATCAAACCCTACCTTCTTCAGTCATTAGATCCTCCAAATTTGCTGCACGACATCTTTTTCAGTGAGGTGGCATCGTGAAAATGACGTTTTCTCTCTTGCACATGCTTAGAGAGGCTTTCCTTTGACATGCTCACACTTTCTTATCAGGTTTTTAGCACACAAACTTGTTTTCTCATGGTGAATGGTAGAAATGACTTTGTTTTGCACTTTTTATGTCAAGAAAAATGCGAGCGCATTATAATGCACTTGCATTTTTTCTTGTTTTGGACCAAAAAGTCCCATGGTGGCAACTTTTTGGTCCCCCATCTTTGTGCATATGCCCAAAATAGCTACATGTTCATATCCTTGATACTCAAACTTCATCTTGTGAGGTTTAGAAAGTAACTAGATGAGATGATATAGGGTTTGCAATAGATTTTGGTGGACAACAACCTGGAAAGGATTTCATCTTGATATAGGGAGCAGCTATGATAGGTGCAGTTTATGAAGACAAAAGTTCAAGCTTTGTGAAACTTTGAATTTGATAGCAAACAAATGACAACGGTTTTGAACTAGTAAAGCTATGTGTAGGAAATTTGAAATGATTTGAGAGGGAATGTGTTTAACCTACCTCACAATGTAGATTTGAATAGATGGGGGGAATTTCTTGTTGATAATTATAGAGAAATTATAGCAATGATGTGTATTTGGTTAGCTGATAGAGCTCCTTCATCATCTAAATGTTTTGTAGTTTTAATTAAGCCCTTGAGAACCCTTTTATTCTTCATGTTTTTAACTTATTGGCATTTTTTAGTTGTGCCAAACTTTGTCAGTAATTTAGAGGGTTTTCAACTTTAAAATATGTCATCACTACTATCTTGATCTCATAATTCTACCTTTTTAACATCTCATTAGAGTTTTAGGAAGTTTTGAAACTTTATGAAATGTTGATGCCTTTTATTTGAAGTTGTAAAGAAGTAGCTATTAAGATTTTGGAAAATTTAATGACTTTGTCAGTGACTTCAAGAAACTTCAAACTCACCAACATATAATCTTTGAAGCTTTCTTCAATTAGGGTTTATGAAAATTTTGAAACTTTATTAGTGTTTTGAGAGGTTCATGAACTTCTAAAATACTGATAAACTTTTGAGTTTGCTTGTTTCCTTTGGTTTTTTAAGAACTTGTCAGTTTTTCAGTAATTTTAAGAACTTATGAACTCACCAAAACTAATTTATTTGAAAGATTGTAACTTTTCAATCGGAGCTTTGAGCTTTGGAAGGACCTTGTCAGTGATTTCAAAGGTTCACGAATCCTATTAAATCATTGACGTCTTTATTTTTTTATGCTTTTAGAAGTTTTGAAACCCTTTGAAAAAGTGACAATTTAAAGAGAAACTCTTTTTCAGAGAGCTAGGAAGTTTCAAAACTAAGCAAAATGCTAACAAAGAGTTGAAAAAGAGAGATGATAGGGATTTGAAAGGTTCACAAACTTACTAAAATGTCGACAAGATAAAGAAAACTTAAAATGACTAATAACTTAGGAAGAAAGACTTGGAATATTTGGGGAATTTAGAAAATTTTGAAGTTTTAGCAAACTGAAATTTAATAATGATCAACACAACAAGAGATGTTGATGACCCAAAATTTTGGAAAAGGACTTGAAAATTTTGAGGGAAATAATCAAGAGATGTACCTTCATTACATAATGTATCATTGATAGCAATGAAACGTAAAGGTGTATCATGGACTTCCTCCATAATAGATGTGTCATGAGTCAAATCATGTGAAGGAAAGGTCCTCAAATGTAAAACATAATGAGAATCAAACACACTACTAGAACCATCCATGGAAAGAGTATGCAATGCATGAGAATCATGGATAAGTATAGTAAGGGTATCCAAAGGGAAGGAAAAGTTACAACTAATTGCTAAAGGAGGAGAAAGTACATATGTGATGGTATAATGCTTCCATAGAGATAATATGATCCCATTCTTATGTTAAAAGGTCATGAGAGAATCATGAACAAATGGATCACATGCCACAAATTTTATAAACATATAAATTTTGTAAAGAAAGCATGAATAGAAGTCAAAGACAAAGGATCATGAATGTCCATGATATAACAATGGAATTTTATATATGGTTCACAAGATTACGCAATGAATATCCCAAAACTCTAAGCAAATAATATGGAAATGAGGTACAATTCTACTATAAATCATAATATCACTCCAAAATTAAATCTAAAGTGAGGTCCTAAACGGTAGCCAAGGGTGGGTAGGGTGTGCAAAAGTGATATCACAATAAATCACAAACTATAGGAGAAAGTACATAGAAATGATATATTAATAAATATAAATGAAACCCTAGCAAGATTAGAAAAATGACGATACATTTAGAAAGTACAAATATAAAACCCTAGGGTGGTGTAAGATTCAAGGGTTTTACCAAAATGTAAATGAAAATAACACTTTCCCTTAGCTTAATCTAGACTAATCCAATTAAATGCATACACATACGCATAAATTAACCTAGATATATAAATGACAAGTCATGGGTGTAGGTAAATTTGTAATTAATGCTAATTAGGAAAGCAAATGCAAAGTGGAAAAGAAGGAGAAAAATCTAGATATGACACTGAATCTTAGATGTCTTAAGACTAAAAAATGATCATTGTGTGTTTGTACTCTACCTCGAAACCTAAATTGTTTTTGCACTCTATGAGGGGTCAAATCCATGGGTCTAGGTCCTTTTTACATAAGCAAATTATTTTTCGTGTAACTCATGGTAATGATCTTTCTATCTATATGTTTTTGCTTTCTGGCCCACTTGGTTTGCCTTTGTCTTCTTTGTATTCTACTCTTGTTTCTTTGAAGATTGATAATATTTAGAAATACCTTTAGAGGGTTGTCGATATGTCATTAGGGGACATGTTATCCTAGGTCAACCCCTAGAAAACTATGCTAAAGGATCAACGATAGAAATTCACGATCTTGCAAATGCTTCTAGGATGAATGTGTATTTATCTAGTTTCATTTGAATGCACTAGATTGAAGTGTTCTTTGTAATGTGAATGATATTAAAATAAATGCTTGGATAATCAAATTAATGCAATTAAATTCCTTTTAACATAAGAACATAGAAATAAATTGTGCAAACATGAGTTTAGTTGGCACTAGACAAGAAAGTAAATAGACAAGAGTAAGCAAAAATTTGAATTTGAATTTTAAAATTTCAAGAGTCAAATCTGTGACTACAAGGTCAACCCCATGCTTGTAGAAATGACCCAGGGCAATGAAAATTAAATTAAAGTGGATAACGAATGTATTGGGATGGGTGCATTAAAGGTGTAGTAAATGCATAATTAGGGTGAATATATCAGAATGTGTATCTATGTGAATAAGGTGGAGGATAGGTGTATATAAAGGTGCATAAATAGGTAAGTAATGGCATGGGGAAGGAACCCATCTTCATATAAAATTGTTTCATTTATCAATATATAAACATATTAATCCATTCCTTCAAAATGAACACAAAACTAAATAAAAATGACATAATTATGCAACATCATTACTATATATATATATATATATATATATATATATATATATATATATATATATATATATATATATTTCCAATTTTGTAAAACTTTTTATAATTTTATCTTCCTAATAAAAAATAATAATGAGTCATAAATATACCAACAAGCTATTGAAATGTGCAGGGGCTAGCAATCACTATCCCTGAGTTATTTTGTAAAATATGTTGGATTGTGGTGATAAATTCATTCTAGGGTGTATACCCTAGTGGAAAAACGCCAAGGAATGAATTCTACACTCTTTCTACATTAATGTACTTCAGTCTTTGGATGGTTATGGGTTTAATAAATAAATATGTAAATTTAATAGACAAATGTCTAGTTTGGTCAAAATTGATCTATATTTTAATTGAGAAGCTTGGGAGAAAACTGTGTTTTGATTTTCATCATGGTTTCTGATAAGGATAAGAAACAAATCTTCATGAAGTATAATCCCAAACCTTGATGGGAAAGTTAGACAGCCTCTTTGAAAGCTCCTCAATTAAATATCATGGACTGTGAAAACTTGATGGCAATTTTTTATCATCTGTCTATGTATGGCAGATCCACATGGTTTTGCTTTGAAAAGAGCCTAGCAATGCACATGAACATTAAGCTTTTATAAATTTACATATGGTGGACCTCACCTAACAATTCTTGAAAAGATAATGATCTGAAATTACAGTGTTCTGTAAAAATGGTGGTAACTTAAACTTCATAATCACTAGGTATTTAATTTCCCACTGTGCCTGTCATATAACTAAAATTTTACTCAACTACACAAAATGATGTCATATCTCCACAGATATCATCAAATTCTCTAGCAAAGACAAAATTCAAACTGGATAAAAACTGTTCTTTATCTTAAACATGGATTCTTCCCTCACCCCAAACTTTTACAGCTGTCGGATGAGCTGTCGAAAAATGTCCAAGAGAATCCTGGCAAATTTCCCCTGAACCCATTTATGTCCCTTCTCTTCATCGCATATTCTGCATCAGATATTATCAGAACCGATTCTGTGTACCAACCCAAACAAACAAACAAGCCATTTTCACTCAATTCTTTATTTCTTCACTTGCTATTTCATATACTCTGATTCATACACAAAAATTAATGATCCATGTGCTGGGGCAGGAAAGAAGAATCCTATTGATTTGTGTTGCAGTCAACATACCTAATTCTGATTGCTTGAACTTCTGAGCACCTTCACGTTCCATTTCTGACGCCATAATAATGGCCACTGTGGACCCTAACTTGCAGAAGGCACCATTAACTAAACGATTTTGTCCCTTGAATTGGGAATTCTACATTGTATCTTATTGTTAGCTGATGAAGAATCTAAGTGACCAAATTCAATGTTTATTTTTAGTGGGGGCCTTTGAATTGATCCACCAACTTCAGCATTGATCTTGATACTCAAATCGATCTTGATAGAATGGACAAAAGGGTGTTGCCTAACATTCCCACATAAACATCCTTTGATCCCCTGGACACAACCAGAAAAGTCCTCTGCCTCTTTCAATGCCACCTGATCCTATCATCATCAGCATACCATATCACCACTCAGATTTTGGAAGACCAAAATACACATTCACATTTACTATGACAAGCTATTTAAGACCCCACTATTGCAGAATTTTTTTGTCTACTTTAGATTTACATATGGCATTAATTTTCCTTACATATTCACCAGTTCATTGGTAGCTCATTGTCTGTATAAGAACAGCTGTCGTACTATCCACCAATTTTTGACAAACTACGGTGTTTTGTAGGTCTCCAGGTGAAAAATAATGAATGTTACTCAGAAGAAGCCTTATGCAGCTTTACAAACTTTTTAGTCTGAGCCATGGCAGAGGTTCTACCCGTTGACATCCTAAACAGTTAGAACATCATCACTATATTGCGCTCTTCTTTTTATGATCACAGTTAGTAACAGCACTAGAATGGTTACCTTTTGGTATTAATATAGAAGCTTTTATCCTTATTTTTTATTATAGTTCTAGATTGGGTTGAACACATCCCAAAAATGAGTCTCTATATATTTATATATTTATAATGGAATAAAATTCTTTTACATAAATCTAATCTAAATAACTAGATGTAATATTTATTTAATAGTATCAACTTAATTTAGATTAACAAAAGTTGAGGCAGATAATTGTAGTAAATATACATAAATTAAATGTAGGTAATAGGGGTATTTAGTTTTAAAATTAATGATGGAAGAAGATTTCAAAGCTATGTAAAATCAGTTTGCCAGTTAAGAATTTAAGTTTTTAGATTTGATGATTATCTTAGAATCTGTATTCTCTTTAATATGTATATATGGTTCAATTTCAAGTGTTACAAGTTCAATCCCGATTACCATAGGCACGACTGATATGTACTGTGCAAGATCAGTTTGATAGAATGTGCCTCAAGAAACACATTTCACCTTCATCTTCTAGAAAGTTGAACTTATTAAGGTGGTTTATAGGGACATTGTTTAGGAGTTTGTTGATTCAATAAGTGAACAAGTTCTCCTAGGTCAAACCCTCTGGCAGGTTGAATTTAAAACAATGAGCGATATTGAAGACAACATACACAAACATGCAGTTGGCTCATATGATGATTTAGATTTGATTCTTTATAGCCATTAGAAATTGAAGTGTGCTCTAATGATTTCCTCCCTAATTGCATGATCTCAGTGTAATTAGGTGCACATTTAATGTCTTTAAATACCATGACATAGAAACATGTTGCACAAATGTGTGTTAAGTTGGCTCATAATGACTAGTAGAAGGGGGCAATAAAACTGAATTTTGAATTTTATAATTCAAATTTTGGGGTCATTCCCATGTAGCTTGGGATTGAACTAAACCATTCTATGTACCTCAAAATTGAACTAGGTCAATCCTAAGCCACTCACAAATGAGCCCTAGGCTTAAATGATAATTTCAATGCAGGGAGCAAATATATGGAAGTAAGTGCAATTGAAGGTACAATAATTTGATAAATAGATGGTGAATATATGGAAATTAGTGTAAAAAGGGATGAAATGAATGTGGATAGCAATTAGGCCATGAATCAAGCTTAACACAAGAGTGTGCCACTTGTTGATGTGTTATTCTATTAAGATCTTCCCACCAAAGGGTCACCAAGGTGGGAAAAAACTAAATGGGAAATGGCATGGGTATACTAATTTCACCATTACATTTTTTGCCCACTTTGGTCTGCATGTGAATCTAAAATGAGCATGCATTTCAAAGTGTATGGACATTCTCAATCAACATTAAAAGTAAATATTCAAATGTTCACTCATAAAAAAGGGTAAGGATCTACATAAATTAACAAATCATTCTTAAACTCTCCTTGGTATGAGCACACTATCAAAAGCTACAAGAAATTAAAAAATTATGCAATAAGTAGTGTCTTTCACATGATCTCAAAATAAGCACAAACTACAAGTTGTTTCAACTATCTATGAAAAATGAAAAGTAGAGAGAAGGGATAGAAAATTTTGTCTATACAAAAATGATATGAAATACCCCACACACTATGGTAATGTTATATGGATCCACATGGTGTGTCCATGCAATGCGGTAATGTGATCAAAACTCCACATGATGTGGCAATGCAATAAAAACTCCATACAATGTGGTATGTGATAAAGGTTTGTGTGATGCAACCATGTAATGTGATACAACTCCACATGATTGTGGTAATGTGATAGATCTACGCACAATGTGGACATGTAATGTGATTAAGCTCCATCTAGATATAATGATAAAATTATGTCTAGCACTAGATGCTATTGAAATCTCAACCAAGAAAAGTGTTAGAAATAATATATGCCCCCTCCAATTGGTTGCATACAAAGTATGCAAGGAATTAGAGGAGAGGGAAATTTGATACAGGATAATCAAATAATATGTATCATCATGTAAGATCATAAGGTGGAGATAAGTATCAATGCATAATATTGCTCCCAACATAGAAAAATCATAAAGAAAGGATGGCCCTAAAGGCTAAAGAAGGATCATGTACTTATATCAAGTATGTAATGAAGTCAAAAGATAAACATGTAAGCACATATAAGTATAATATAAGCATGGACACACATGTAAATATGATTACATATGCTTGACAAGATCATAAGCATAAAGTGACAATCATGGAGTCATATAGGTAGGTAGACATGATAAGGATCACAATATGTAATCATAAGACCAAAAGATGTAAGTAAGATGAGGATCATCAAATCATAGGTTGTGAATATGATAAGGAATATACACATGTAATCATGATAAATATAGGTGACCTATTCAAATAGTATAGGAGTAGCATCATAAATTCATAGTAAAGTATGTGCTAATTCAAGTAGTAATGTGAAACATAGAAAGTGTAGAAACCTAGTCTAAGCATGTGAAGTAGCGAGGAAATATGTGAAAACATAGATTGAAAACATAGAGCATTGGACCTGACATGAAAGTTAGACAAGACATATGGGAAAACATGAAAAAATAAACAAAGAAAAATAGGCAAGCATAGGAGGTTATCATCTCCCAAGTGATGAAATAAAGCATAAAACACAAAATGGAAGGTGAAATGAGAATAGGAAAAATACAACAAACAAAGAATAAAGTGGAAGAAAACATGTAAAAACAAAATACTTATATAAGTATAGAGATAAATAAAGCATGGTAGTGCTCACTATCTCATGGAACATAGTTGGAAAGATCTACCTCTAAGAGGTCATCCTCTTCCTGAAAGGTTTCATCATATTCCTTATCTTTTGTTACATGGTTTGCTTTTCCAATCATATGTGTTTCTTCTTGATATGTATTTGTATTCTTTGTAAGCACACTATCAATAGGTGCCCAACATTAAGTGTTTTCTTTCATTAGCCACTTTGTTGCATATATTTTGAGGTGGTTGTGTAGAAGGATTTAGTATTTGTTGCACCACAACATAATTCTTTTGAATCCATGTAGTAGCATTCTTGGTATGAAATACTAGTTTTTGTAAACAAGTTCCTTATTCTTCTCAAGTGGAATAAATGGTGAAGTGTGCTTAACTTGATCATTTACTATGTTTTGGTCTTTTTAGTCCTTTGTGCTTATAATTATATTTGGTAAACCTCATGAAGATATTTTTCACTTTCGTTTGGAGGTTCCTTGTGAGTAGGAATGTAACTATCCAAAGTAAAATAGATCAATTCCACAAGAAACTCATATTAATCTCATGTGATCTTTACAACTCTACCTTCTTGAACAAATTCCACATATTGATTACAATAGAAGGTACACTCAGAAAATAATTCCAACCAAGGTCTACCAAGTAATACAAAATAACTAAATTGGAAGCAGGAATAACATGGAATAATAAATGCACTTCTTTAGATCCATTGTTAAGGGGTAAACACAACCCAAAATGTGAATCTATAATCCATTAGTCATCCTTAAGGATACTCCTGAATGGGCATTATAATTTGGCTTCAAATATTTAGAAACTAAAGAAAATCCTTAGTGAATGTATTATATTGATATGTACCATCTATAAGGATGTCATACCAATGATGTTATCTTGTATTTTACCTAGCACATATGATGGACCATAATGATTATTTTGTGGGATCTCCTTATCAAAAAATGTGATCAATGAAGTAATGAAGGAGGAAGAAGATGTATCTTTGGAATGTATTATTCCCAAAAAAGCATATGCATGCAATATAGTTTGTGAATCAACAAAATGATCATTTCAAGTATCATGGTCCATAGTAATTGAATTTGGTGTTTCTATGTTGTTAGCATGACTAGGGAATGGGTTGGTGTAAATTTTTTCAAGTTTTGATTTAGAGGTGCAACCAAATTTTCATTGACACCTTCAATATGAATCATGCTATTGTCGATAAGATATTGTATCTTATTATCCAAACACATGAAAGATTGAGTATAATTTCCCTTGACTTCGTGATAATGACAAAGTTCTCATTCATTATAATTCTTATGGAGCAATTTGGATGAATATAAGGAATATTAATATAATTTAAGATTAATAAACTTTGAAGCATTATGTCCAAAGGTTCTTTCAACCTTACAATTTTTTTAGGAGTAGTTTATTTCAAAGAAGGAATATTGTAAGCAAATTAGAAACTTGATGACATTGTCCTTATGTTCTTTATAATCATTACCCTTAACAAAAGATGTAGATTGGTGCTGCCACAATAATGGGTTACACTTTCTGGGACATCCTAATTTTTATTGAAATCACATATTTTTAGAAAATATAATGATTTAAGTCTTGAAAGGTTGCATTTAAAGAATTTTAATTGAAAAGGATTTGATCAAACGCCCTTGGATAGAACCCCGCTAGTTTTAAACCATACCTATAATGGAGTCTCCTCTACACCTATTAAAATGCTGATAAAAAATCACTTTTGATTTACCTTTTGGGGGATCAAATGAATTCATTTAAAATTTTTGTTTTGTAAGTATGTATTCCTTATTATAATCTTCCTAAAAAGTATAATTTTAAATATATTTAATTTGATTATTATATTTTTTTTTGAGAAAAAGTGGCAGAGCCACTAAAATTATATTAATTATATAATAAAATTTACAAAATGCCAGATTCAATAAGGCATACTGGCAGGAAAGAATCGGCAAAGAAAACCTCCGATTGTAGCCCTTTAAAACAGATACAATACAAAATTGACTCAGAAGGATGAGTCAACCCAAAAAAATCTGTGGCTTAAAACCTTACAAGATTAAATCTTTGTCAAAACAACACTATTACAAACTAACCAATTGATAATTTAATTGCCCTCCTGCAATTCTTCAACATCAAGACCCTGCAGATCATGAGCCTCTTCTTCTACCAGAATTGTTTTGGAGGCCATGCAGAATTGCCTTGAAAAAGCAGTGAATCACAAGGCGGTGGTGAAAGAGATCCCTGCACTCAAACAAACTTCCCACAAGAGCAGTACCCACAAAAAGATTATAAAATTCATTCCAAAAAACAAGAAAAAAGAGGTAAGTAACATCGAATTCAATGAAATGAAATAATTCCTATCAGATTTACCATTGTGCGAGAGCTGCCACCCTACAATCAAAAATAAATAAATAACTCTCAAAGCACACAATCATCAGCTGTCATAAAGAATGCATGTGTTTAGATGTTATTTGAACATACAATCGGAAAGACTTCCCAACTCTTACCACGGACATACTTCATGCTGATGTGTCCATGGCCCCTTCTAACCTTGAATATGCAAGACTTGACTTGCTACAGCCGATAATTTAAAGTATCTTTCCTTGATGACACTAAAACAGCCGGTCATCCTTTGTAACTAACTCAATGTATCTTATCAATGTACATACGCAACATACAACCAACCTCGACATACAATTGCAGGATACACACAAAATGGTACTCACATACATTTGCAATATACACATGAAATGTTCTCAACATACATTAGCGATATATACACAAATTGTATATTTGGTGAAACAACACAAAATTCATGCTGACAACATACATTTGCGATATACACATGGAATGTTTTCAACATACATTAGCGATATATACACAAATTGTATATTCAGTGAAAAAACACAAATTTCACGCTAACAACGTATATTTGTGATATACACATGAAATGTTTTCAACATACATCAACGATATATACACAAATTGTATATTCAGTGAAACAACACAGAATTCACGCTGACAACATCCTCTGCAACCTCTACAACTACACAAACCCTTTTCTTAGACAACCCCGATCTAATCCTCTGTGACTCTTGTAACCGAACAATTCATATAGAAACAACTAAAACGCACATAACAGAAAGCAATCTTGCACTATAGAGATGGATCAAGGTTATAACAAGCAAAAATTCCACTAAAAATTTGCAACAAATACCAACCAAATTATTTAATACTTTCCTTAGCCAGGATGTTACTTACTCCGGGGATCAACAAAAAAGAATTAGAGTCCCATTCCTTAGAAGAGTCAATAATGCCAAAAGCAAAATTAGCCAAGAAATCTGCTAATAAGTTGCTTTCCCTGTATGTATGGATTATTTTAAAAGATTGGAAGAGGTCAAGTAGATTCCTTCCAAATTTTAAAATATAATCAATTTTCTAGTTAGGAGAAGATTTAATTGAAAAAGCTCTAATAATATTCAATGAATCCCCTTCCAATATAAGATTTGTAATGCCATAATTTAAAGTTAAGTTTAAGCCAGCTATTAATGCCAATGTTTCTGCCTCATTGTTTGTACACCAACCAAGCTTAACTGACAAAGCTCTTAGAACTAAACCTTTATGATCTCTCAAAACACAACCAGCACTAGAATTACCAAGATTAGCTCTGCTCACACCATCAAAGTTTAGTTTTATAAAAGATACAGGCAGTGGAATCCATTTGATAGAGGATCTATCTATCTTAACATCAGCACTAAAACAGTTTGAATTAGGAAATTTTAATATCTTCCAACTTTTTAACATTAAATCATCCCAAGGCGTAAAAACTAAAGAACCTCCCTTTCCGAAAAGTAGCGAGGCTGAAACTACTTCTGAAATGGATTTCTCAATTTTTCCAATAATTACATCAAAAGGATTGCTAATTTTTTTTAAAATTCTACTATTTCTTTCTAGCCACAAAGACCAAAAAATACATGACCTCTAGGTATTGATGTCCTTATTCCAACAAAAAAAATAGAATTATGATACATACAAAAAAGTTATGTTGGACAGAATACGCCTATGTCTAAATTATAATTGGTTTGACTTCAAAACTTAATTAAAAAAATATTCAACAAAACATTATGAAACCAAATGCATCCTCTAGATTTTAGTGTTACCAATCTAAATTCAAAAGAATCAGAATTTTATCCTTTGTAGAAAAAAAGTCATGTGTGACAGAATACACATCACTTTAAAACAAAGTTGTTTACTATTAAAAACTAGTTATCAAAGGAGACGCAAAAAAAATTACAATTTAACTCCAATTGTTTTTAAATATATATATTTATAATCTACAGACAAAATCTTACAAATCACTAGTTCGCATCATCTTCAAATTCCTAAAGGTTTAGCGGCTATAGGTGTGAGAAAGTGAAGGTTTAGTTCAAAATGTTGATTTCAATGTTAAGTTTGGCCAAAAAGTGTAACCCATTATTGTGGGATGACCCAGATTTTCAAATTTTGGAAGGGTATTCAATGAAGTATTAGAAGTTGATGAACCATATTTGAAAATATTGTTTTCTATAAATGTATATTCAATTATTTTCATATGTGCAACAAATGTCCATAAAAGATGTAAAACTATTGAGATATCCACTAATGGAAATTAATTTTATTAATCCCTTGATGAAAATATTTTGTATTTCTAGATCATGCAAGGTATGGTGCAATGCAAAGCACAAATATTGAAAAATTATGGCATTATCATTGATACACTCATTTGGTCCTTGGGAACACTCAAATGGATTAGAAATAGTAACCTTAAGGTTCATAATGAATTTGAATTGTTTAGGAATGCCTTAGTCAAATCATAAAATGTATGGATGATCCATAAGGCAATGAAAAGAACCATTCAATAGCTCTCATAGTCTTTTAAATTCCTTCGAAATAATTTGGCCAACAAATTATCCTCATACATAAAGTCCAAGCATGCCACAGTGAAAGAACAAAAATTTATATTTGGGCCACCTTTTCCATCATACATCACAAAATAAAGTGCCACAAGAACAATAGGTATATGATATGTAACAATGTTAAATGCTAGTGGTGTATTTCTAGATTCCATAAACTCGTCAATGCCTTGCCCCCGAAGCATAGTATCTTGACTTCTATTTCAACTTTATCTATCTTTTGCATTAGTGCATCTAGGGTAGAGGAAGGAATGGTAACAAGAGAGTTGTGTGAAATAAGAGGATGAGTATATGTAGAGCCTACAAAATAGGAAGGAAGTTGGGTATGAGATATATAAGGAGGGGTGTAATGAGGGATAAAATGAGGTATGGGAATATATGAAGATACATAATGAGGTGAGTACATAGGGCAGGAATGAGGAATATAATTAAGAATAAAATGGGAAGTAACTATGGTGAAAGTAGGGATGGTGGTATGAATAATGGATGTGGTAGAGGTAATGGAAGTGGTAGGAGATATGATAGTAGTAGGTAATATGGAAGTTTTATTTGAAGTGGTAGTTGGTTGATAAGGATGGATGGATGTGAAAAATTGCATAGTGATGATGGTATAGTAAGAAGATTTGAATTAAGAGGTGGGTCATATTGATGAACAAGACTAGGTGGAAAGTGGAAGGAAGATACATCATGGTATGGGACAATGGTATAAGAATGAATGTTCATGGACAGAGGAGGGATGGTAGATCCACACTAATCCTATGAGAGAAACGATGTAAGTAAGAATATATCTATGTACAAATTTCAGCAAAGTAACAACTAAGTGATAACACAAAATATACCATTGGAAAACTCTTACGAGAAAACCCCAATGACTAAAGAAAGTTCTCAATGTATTAATCTTAGTAATCTTAGCAACATAATTTCAACATAATATAGAGTTTTAGTTCCCTCAATACGAGATACATGAGATCTTAAACTATGTTTTATGGTGTCTATAGATGATAGATTAAAACCTTGATTTAAACTCACTATACAATAAGATTCTCATTGCCCAAGTTATAACCTTAATCCATGTACTTTTATCTATAGGTACATCACAATGGGAAACCACTAAGAGGTACTTCTAAACAATGGGAGTAAAACCATGGACTAACTAAATGCCTTAAAAAGGGGCCCAATTTTTTTTCTCAAGGGTTGCCACCCTAAATCCCCTATACAAGGTATTCTCCTTGGCACCAATATTGTGGATGAGTGTATAGTCCATTAGTCATGTAAAAAATGTAAAATATACAACACATTCCTAGCATTTAAAATGAAAAGTTATGATTCATATCAAACAATTATGTAGGAATTATTGTATTATCTAGGTTAGCAAGTTCTTATGGAAAGTCTTGTTGAGTCACATGTTCCTCATGATCATAATCGTCATTTTTATGATCATAAATAAGAGGAATAGTTATATTTATTAGAACATTATGAGGTATACCATTTGTGGTGGATTAAGCCATGTGAGGATTTAAGTGTGCAATCCTTTGCAAAGGGGTTAGGTGGAAGAGACTTTGGAAAGCACCTAACATTAAAAAATATAAAGGATAAAAGGATGGATATAAATGTCCCAAGGACTCATCAATTTTTTTAAAATGGTGAATAATGAGATCTAAAATGGTATGGAATGCAACCCAAAAGTCCAACACAATGGTGGGTAGAGTGAGTAATAAGATAAAGTAATTATACGAAAAAACCCTAAAGAAGTAGAACAATAAATGATCACACAAAAGCACAGCCAAACCCAAAGTAAATCTAATATGAGAGATAACTAATAAAAATTAGATCTAAAACCCTAATTAAGGAGAATGAGCATTAGGTTGTGTTCAATAATGTAGGGCCAACCAATTAATATAAGGGAATAAAATCCCTTTTACATAAATCTATGGTAAATCAATAGATGCAATCAATAAGCACTAATTTAACCTAGATTTTTTAAAGCTAGGACATATCAATATATTAAATTCATAAACATTAAATGCAAGGGATAGGATACACTTAGATCTAAAACTAATGGTGGAAGAATAATGTTGAAGCTATGTAGAGTTAGTTCTCCATTTTTCAAAAATTAATTATCTTGGTCTTATGACTCTTAAAATCTATATTGTTTCAAAAAATCTCTACATGTTTGATCTTGGGATTATGTGTATTTGTGATGCAGGAGCATCCTAGGTTGAAGAGCAATCTTGCATCAACCAAAAAAAATTGTTTTCTTTTCTTTTCTTGCATTTCAGTTGCAGTTTAGTCATTTGCAATTCAACATTTTCTACCATATTCTACCGCATCATCATTTTAGAGCTCACGAAGTAGGAATTATTTTCTATGCCATGTTAGCTACATCATACTCAGATTTCAGGAGATTTGGACTTGTTTGTGGAAAGTTATCGCTATCAAAAGATCATCAGTATTCATAGAATAGAGCATTCATCAATCAGTTTGAGTATACAAGGTTTACAGAGCACTTCCATGACTTGTGGAGCCAAATGGAACATCACACAAGGTAAATTGGGATTAGATAGACCTTCATTGAGAACCACATCAAGTTTCATTTATTTACAGAGCATTACCAAGCATTGTAGGCCGACCTACATGTTACCTACATGTTTCATCTTGCATTGGGGTTTGAGACCTCTTGATGCCGATGCGAAGGATTCTGTGAGCTAGAAGATGATATATAAGGATTCATGAGATGCCTTTGAAATCCAGTGATTCATATCTATAAGTAGTTCGATACCAAATAGATAATTTCTTTTTGGAGGTACTTCAATGCCATATCTTTCTTGTATACATAGTAACCCTGAAAGCAGGCCTGTGAGCCCCATGATTGTAGCCCGCATGTTATTGGCATATAACCATTGTGATTGTTTGATATATTGAGCATATAACTCTTCCATTACATTTTGTTATTGAGTTGTTTCCATTGTGTTTACTCTAGCTGCATGGTTGGACAGGCCCTTCTTAGGACCCTCCATCCATGACTACACCAATTTGATCCTAATTTCTGTAAAACTAATCTACCACATAGAATTTATCTAGACTACATGGGATTGATCTAATATATTGTGTGCCTAAAACATGTTCATATTCATCTTCCAAATAGGTTAATTTGTTAAGGTTAGGTCTATAGACATCATTTAGGAGTTTTCTAACTCAATAGGTCAAACAACTTGGCAGGTCAAATTAATAGTGAACATGAGTACAACATTAAAGACATTAAATGTGGACATGTGAATGGCCTATATGATGATTCATCTATGTAGATCTAATTGTTTATTTCCCTTATAAATTAAAGTATTCTCTAAATGCCCATAAGTGCCCAATGTGGTGGCTAGTTCACATGGTTATTGTGATCGCCACCAAGGTTTAAACCCCTATTGGGTCGATGAGCTCACAGGTCATGGGCCTTCTTTGGGCTAGCGTGCTTGCAAGATGTGTGCCTTCATTTGGCTAGCATGCTCACAAGTTGTGTTCCTTCACTGGGTCGATGAGCTCATTGGTTTTAACAAATGTGATATTGCCTTGGGGATTAAGACCCCCAGTAGTGGTCTCGATGATAAGTTGTGGCAAGAGATCCCCCATAAGTGGTCTCTTTAGGCTCGAATTAGGATAAAAACCTGAGTAACCCAAATAAATAAATAAAGTGTTCTCTAATGATTTTCTCCTTGTAATCAAATGTCTTCTATATAATTAATTACACATTGAATGGCTGTAAATACCATGGCATAGCAACATTTCACACAAAGGTGTGTTAAATTATCTTATAATAGCTAGTAGGCAATGAGAAAAATGAATTTAAATTTGATAATTTAAATTTTCTAGCCATTCCTGCACACCTTGAGATTGAACTAGTTTAATCTTAAGTCACTCAAAAATGAACCTTAGGGCTAAAATGATGATTTTGAGGAAGGGAGTGAATGGATGAAAGTAAGTGTGGATGAGGGTGCAATAATGATAAATAGATGGAAAATATATGGAAATTGGTGTAAATAATAATGAAATGGATGTAGATAGGAACTAGACCATCTACCAAGCTTCATACAAGAGCATGCCACTTGTCAATATGTTATTGTATTAAGATGTTCCCACCAAGGCAGGCACAAAACTAAATGGGAAATGGCATGGGTATGCTAATTTCACCATTATAAAATTATAATATGTGTGTGTCTTCTATACACTTTGTTTGTGTTCTCTATATATTAACTAGTCTAAAATGCATTACAAGCATTCATTATCATTATATATTTATGATTAAGCTTTTTATCATAAAAATTTATAATTGTAATGAAAATATCACTTCCTATATAAATAAATTAGGATAATGTAATAAACTACACAATAACAAACATTTATCCTATATATAATGACTTCATATTGATAATTCCACTAAAATAAATGATTGAATTTAAATTGATAAAATATTGATATCTCTAAAATTGATGAAAATTCCTTTGATAGTTTTCACCAATTAACTCACCAAAATATTGGTGCTCTAGAAATTATTAGATGAATACATTTATATAAGTAAATTCTCTATTTATTGTTGCAAGGTGTGCGCTCTTGATCTCCTTGTGTTGTGCAGCACAACACTTGGGTTTGTGACAAGGCTTAACCACCTCCCATGGATTCATTAACGCTGGCAGTTGTATCAGGCATTAACAGATCAATCTTTTGGTGCAATGGCAACCATCTTTCCAACAATTGGTATCAGAGCCTGGGTCATGAGTTCAAACCCCTTGCTTGCGCTAGGGGGGATTGTTGCAAGGTGTGTGCCCTTGGTCTCCTTATGTTGTGTAGTGCAATGCTTAGGTTCGTGACAAGGCTTAATTGCCTCTTGTGGATTCACTAACGCTGGCAGTTGTATCAGGCATTAACAAGTCAATCTTTTTGTGCAAAGACAGCCATCTTTCAAACATTTATCACTTTGGTTTAGTTATGTGCTTGTATATTTGATCTTTGCACCAATAGAACTAATCCCTACTCATAGATTTGAACCATGAGTTCATGGAAATAAACTACATTTAAATTAATGTTAAAGATTTACTTTCCTTGATGTCAAGAAGCTATGTTTGAAAAGAGGTGGTGTTGATAGAAACCATGTAGGAGTTTTCTAGACTGAGATTGTTCTCCTTTTTCAAAATCCTATTGTCAATTCAATGATTTGGTACAAATGACCAAAGGCATCGATCAAACATGCAATGATTCATAGGATTCTTATGCAAGATGATGTAACATTGATGCTTTATGATGATGATGATGTGTTGATGCTTTATGATAATGCTACGATGCTCCAATGTCCTAGGATGTCTCTATGGATCTTTCTGATGATTTCAAATGAATTAAGGTTTGTCCTTAAATATTGTAACACCCTAGCACATAAGTTAACAATTTTTAGATTCTATTTAGCTCAAAATGGCTAGTTAGAGGGAGTTGGTGAGGTCCTAACTATAAAGTTAATTTTGAAATTTTTGGGCTCATTTACATTCTCACATATTTGAGGCGAGTAAAGGAATGGATAAATTGAAGATTAGCACTAGTCCCTATGGATGTGTATAGGTGGAATCAAGTTAGGTTTATGTTATTTTCCAACTTTTATGCTAGAATATGCCACTTGTAAACTAACCATTGCAATAAGGATAACCCTACAAAAATGGGCTCAAAACAAAGGAAAAAAGTGTAAGGTATGAATTATTCAACTTTACATTTTGCCTCCATTTTGACTTGCATAAGAACTAATATAAACATATTTCTAAAAAATAAGGACTCAACATGAAAGTAAATATTTAAATATAATCATAAAAGGACACAAATATAGATGTTGATAGTGTGTAATTTACTTGCAATGAGTGCTCCATATCAAAGCTTGTAAAAGTAAAACAATTCAATGAGTGGAATTTGATATTCATTTAAGATAGGAAAAAACTACTAGTTGCTTAAAACTATCTATGATTAAAAATAAAAATGAAAAGGTTAAGTAGATTCCACCTAGAACAAAATAGGACTCTACCTAGAGAAAAAAAAAGTAACTTGACTTCTCCTAGAGTGAAAAGAGAAAAATGGGTTATCCTAGAGAAAAATTAATTAGCACAACCATGAGCTAATCATCATGATCACACTTAGAAAGGGACTTCTCATACAAGGGATACAAGGAATTGGAGGAAAGGAGAAAAATATAATCTTGTGAGAAATGGCATAAGCATGTAAGAATATAAAGATATCATTATATCACAACCGGGTGAGTGCAGGATCATCATGGGCCAAATAGTGACAATAGGAAGAAAAACGTGCTTTACATTGCCAAAATCATGAAATGATCAAGTTTGACTTTTTTTATGGGTTGGAGAGGAAATCTGTTTTAGTTTGGAATACCAAACCAAAATGGATATCCATTTAGAATGGATATCCATTTGGAACAAATATCTATTTAGAATAGATATCAATTTGGAACAGATATCTATTTGGTGAACCCTAAAATGGATATCCATTTTGAAAAAGATAAAAACAAAAAAGGACCTGCATTTTGCAAAACCCGTAGCTTGCAAAACATAGAGCTCTAGAAATAGATATCAGATAGCAGTAGGGCAGATATCTGATTCAAGGAAGAGGCAAATTTGAAGAGGTAAGGTCTCATTCTTCTCTTTTTTGATTTTTTTTGTAAATCAAATGAAAATTTTTGTTTTACATCCTAAATTGGTATGTTTTAAATTTTAAATAGGTAAAATGGATGAAGAACATCAAAACCCAAACCCTCTCCCACCAAACCCTCCAACAATCCAAGAGAAAATTGAAAGAAATATTGATGAAATAAGTAAGATTATAGAAATTTATCGCTGCCACCCTTGATTGTCTTCAATGACATCAAACTTAGAGGGGATTATTACTCATGTTCAAACCCTCACAAACCAACATGAATCATTTAAGCAATGGCGAGAAACCAAGAAGGTAGAATATGCTAATGGTTTATCATAGGACCAAGTGAAAGAGTTAGACATTACCAAAGCTATGTTAGCCCAATATTTTGTCAATCCTAAAACTAGATTGCATGTTGATGTTTGTAAGCCTAAGTATTCAATCAAATGGTATACACATTAGGGTATTACTTAGAATTTTTGGGATCATGGTGGATGGTTTTTTATAAGCCACCCAACAACAATTTTGATGTACCTTTATATTTCCTTTGTAAACTATATGCAAAGTTTGAAATGGGTCACCATGTGAATTATTTTGATTTTAGAGAGTTCTAGGGAGTAGGTAAAGGAATGCCTCAACATAGACCTGGGGCAATGAGACAAGTGCAAGGTCCTTTTATTCTCCCTCCTGCTATCCCTTTTCCACCTCCAATTTAGTACCCAAACATTGTTGCAAATGCAACACAACAGGGCCTCATTGTCATACACTCTTTGATTGAGCACTTGATTACACAGACCTCTTAGCTTGCATAGCCACATGATATTGGTGGTCATATTAGATCACCTAATATTACTAGACCCTCCTCGTCCACACATGTTTGTGTGCCTCATCATTGCATTTTTTGCAATCAGTTGTGCTTAGGTCCTCTCGGGGAGAGTAGTGAGCCACCCCTTAACACTTCAGAGTATGATGTCCCTCATACATCACCTTCATGAGCTGAGGCAGCGGGGTCCATAACTCAAGCTAAGGGGTCGGGGACAAGAGCACAAGCACATGCATCAGGGGGTAGAGAAGGAGACGAGCAAGGCCAATCTTTCTTAGAGGTAAAATTTAAAGTTAAATTTCATGGTGTATTCCATTTGAATATAATATAAACAAAGATTAGTACTAATGTATCTAAGGTGGATAACAGTTCATGACAAATTAGGAGTTGACAGAAGTTCATCATGGAACTCTTTCTGCTATCCAATTTAGCCTAGACTTGCAATATAAATTTTTCTATGCATCTAACTTTTTTATTGTATGCATTTAATTTTTTGTGAGTAATTATATATTAATTTATATATTGATGTTACTTTACTTTTATAGTCTATCCAAAATGTGAATGATGTGGCATCTTTGCCAATATTCTTTAGTCAAACCCTTGATCGACCCAAGGGACCATCATTCACCGAAAGGATCTCAGAACACCAACAAAGGGAGGAGGTAATTCAATTGAATTGTACTTTAATTGATAATTTAGAAAACTTAAATATTTTATTATAGTCATTTAGATAAATAATAAAATAGAGAATCATGGTGTTTGTTATATGTTTGATCATATAAAATAATGGTTAAAAGAATGAAAATGAGAAAGAAAGAAAGAAACGTGTATTATCCATTATTCATAATATAGATTTGAGTTTTACTAACACATTGATTATTCATTTAAATATTCATATAGATTTTGCAATTGATTCAACTAATGATTTTGTGATCTAGTTTAGTGCATTGATTTATTCATCTTATGAGGATTCCATTATGACATACAATGTTCACTGATCGCCAAGATAATTGTGTGTATTGATAAATTGATGCTATATCATTTACATACACACATCAGCATATAAAAAACACATAAACATACAAGGAAACTAAAATTCCATAAAAAAATATAGATCATATATGTCCATGCCATAAACCAATACATATCAAAGTGTCCAATACCAAATATCATCAACATAACAAAAATCATAACATGATCAGGTACATACAATAGTGGGGACACATCTTTTGATCCTCCTCTTTTTGATCCTCTTGAACCCACTCCTCTACCTATATCTAATGGATATACTAGTGGGGATGCATCTTCTATCAATAATCTTTATGCATTTGTGACCATGCATCATCCTCAACTACAACTTTAATTGGCTCATCTCCATCATGGATCCACTTATAATAAAAACACTCCAAATATGTAGACAAATACTATTATTATGTGTAGAACTACTGATACAGATGATATTTTCAAACCTTCCTACCAACTCAACCCACCACTCACCTTTCACCAAAGCCAAGGGTTGTCAGTACTTCTATCACAACTAGGCTTCTAGCCTTGCAGCCCTCCAAAAGGGTCTATCAGTGCATAACTTTCATATGGGCCAATATCTCAAGTAAATAAAGATATTTATGAGTACCCTTTTGGCTATTTGTTATCATACTTCAAAATGGTGATGAGTTGCTTCAGAACAAATGCCTCAAAACAGGGACTATATTCTTGCAATTAGGCCTAGTTAGGCCCTTTTACAAAGGGGCCCTATGATATCTGGACTCCAAAACTCCCAAACCAATTTTAAACCTCTACTCACATCACCAATGATCCAATTTCACCATTTGCATCCACTAAAGAAACTTTTAGATGGTTGTTCTATTCAACCCTACTCTACTAGGCCTAATACATGTGGATATTAGGCATGGTTTTGGCAAAATTCTGCCCTAAATCCATTTTCCATCCCTACAACTACCTAAATCATGAAACCTACCCTACTCAGTTCCATTCCACCGATTTTGAAGAGATTTCACCGGTGGAATGGCCTACAAATCCATAACCTAGCCTTCAAAACCCTAGATCAGGGTTTCGGGATAGTTTTCAGAAAAAGTAAGATAACTTCCTTCAAATTTGATAAATCCTCTTCAAACTAACTGCAAAGGATAGTTAACCCATCCCTCTATCACTTTCAATAGGTTGCAGACCCTAATAATGCTGTACAGGACTGTACCATGTCCTGGAATAGTGTAATTATAGGAAAAATAACATAAAACAGAGCTTTATTCATATTTTGTCCTTCAAAACTTCTCCAACCCCTCTCCTCAGGGTATGTGAGGATATTTAACATGTTTACAACTAACTCCAATGGTCTTCAACTAACATTTGAATTGAATGACCATTTATTCCTCTCCTAATGCCTTATTAATCAAGTTGCAAAACAACTCTTACACTATATGGCATCATTTGACAAAACATGACTCAAAAACATAAAAATTGGTCCTTATTGACCTTATTACATCCATTTGGGTGATAAATCACCTCAACCTTGCACTTGAACAACATTGACAATCACAAGGCCATGATTGGTCATGGTGCTCCTGCACCATACAACCGGCCTAGAAAAAGGACTCATGTCCCATGAGTTCTTGTTCCATGCTTCTCCTCAGCTTCTCCTTGCCTTTCTCATGCTCTGTAGACTAGAAATCTTCTCCATGGGGATCAAATGTTGCATTATTGCTTCATATCTTGCATTGTGCAACTTGTTTGCTCCTTGGCAATGTTCACCTCTTGCAAACAGACCTACTCTTTATTCTTTGACCTTTTCACCCTTATATGTTGATGTCATACCTGCTTTGGCATCTGCACATATGTCCTTCTCAACTGTCCTCTCACTTATCCTCTGTTCCACCTTTGCTACTTGCCTAAACTCAGTCACACTGATACAAAGTAGGGGATGACTTCACGAACTTCTCAAAATTGATTTGACTAATCCAACATGGGTGGACAGCTTGCTTCACCAAACATGACTCCAATCCTTTCATTCAGGAGCTTGAATAGGTTTGGGTATATGAGATGACTATCAACACTTAAGGAGACCATGGGACATGTTAATTTGACCTATGGATGCTCACCAAACTCACCAAATGACCTAGTTGACTATCCCACCCATCGCTCCTTCACAACTTGACCAAATTCCTTATAGCCCTTGGAATAGGGTTTTTGGGGCATAACTCTCAGACTTACCAAACAACTTCATGAACCCTTTATTTTTTTAGATACCCATTATGGCCCTCTATAACATATTAGATATGTAGGGTACCTTTCTTTGGAACATGTGCCTTGAAAAAGGACTGTACCAGTTGTTCCAAGGGGCAATTAGCCCTGTTTTACAAAGGAAGTACCCTACCAACTTGCTCAAGAATTTTCTAACCTACTCCATGGCATGGAATGGATTATAAATGGATGGATTATGCTAGTTTTGGGCTTCTATAACCATTCCAAGTCACTTTGAACACAAATGTCTACTCTAGCTATGCTCTTTGGCTTGATACATGAGGTTATCAAGCCTAACCCACCTTCAAACTTGTCACAGACTGCTCCCCTGCTCCTGCATAGAAAACCCAATACAATACATACCTAACTAAACCTATTCTTTCCATTTTGGAGCTCTAACACAATGATTTGGGTTGGAACCCCATCGAATTCCTTAAACCCTCCAAAACCCTACCTTTGTGAGCAAAATCAGAAACCTGACTATAAGATCCTTCTACAATAGTGTCAAAGCTTCCAAATAGACTTGAATGAAAGGTAACCCTACGTATCACACAATTCTATGCACTAGAAATCTTGACAGGACTGTACGGGCGAGTATTGTACCAAGGAACAGCGAAAAAAGTAGAAAAATGCAGAAAAACAATCTTCTTTGTATTTCTTTCTTCATAAAACTTCCTCCTCTCCTTGCTCGAGCTGTATGGAACTAAATACATTGCAAAAATCCTTCTCTTGCATTGTGAAAGATTCTCCATTGTTACAAAAGGCAAAAAGATGGCTAAAATTAGCCTTGCCACTCATCTCTAAACATAGAAACAGCTCAACATAGAGCAATACATGAACTTCCACTACAAAGTGGGTCTAAAAACATGAGAGTGGTCTAACCACAGACCTTATTACATCAATAAATAGACTAAAAACTCCTCCTAGGCTCATATTGAGCACAAAAACCAAAAATATAGGCTCCTAATGAGCACAAAACTAAATTTGGCTATGGTGGTCTCTGCACCATACAACCAGGGTGAAAAGATTTCAATCTCCTAATGAAATGAGCTCTTGGACAGAGGCTCCATGCTGCTTGATGTCTTCTTCTTTCATCCATGTAGCATCTTCAATTGGCAAACCATGCCATTTCACCAAGTGTTCATTATATACCTTGTTTCTTGTCCTCTTAACCTCCCTTGTGGCTAAGATAGTTTCAAGCTTCATTGGCTGACTAGGTGGAAGATCCCTTATCCAATCCTCATTATCAACCTCCTGTACTTCTTCATATGCAACATTAGATCCTTTGAAAGGATATAGGTCTACAACATTGAAAATGGGGGAGATAGCAACTCCAGGAGGGAGTTCTATCTCATAAGCATTTTGACCAAACTTGTGGACCACCTTGCAGGGTCATATCTTCTTCATCATTAGTTTTGTATATCTGCCTTTAGGCAGTCTCTCCTTCCTCAAATGAGCTAGCACCATGTCACCTACCTTGTATTCAACATCTCTTCTTTTCAAGTAAGCCTTCTCCTTGTATTTGGCAACACTCTTTTCAAGAGTGTCTCTAACTTGCTGATGTATATCCCTCATGGCAATGGCAAAATCTTCTCCTTGTGCACTCCTATTGTCCACTCCTCTTATGTCTCTCAACTCATAAATGCCTCTTGGCTTCATACCATACACCACTTCAAAAGGTGTTTTTCCTATGCTCTGGTTGACAGAGTCATTGCAGGCATATTCTGCTTGGGGCAGTAGGAGATCCCATGACTGATTATGCTCCTTTGTTAGACACCTTAACAAGTTTCCCAATGACCTATTGACAACCTCAGTTTGCCCATCTATTTGAGGATGGTAGGCAAAATTGAAGGTTAGATTGGTTCCCAGCTTCTTCCACAAGGTTTGCTAAAAGTGACCAATGAACTTGGAATCTCTATCAGACACTATTGTCAAAGGCAATCCATGGATTCTTACAATTTCCTTGAAGAAAAGACCAGTAATATGGGAGGCATCATTAGTGGACTTACAAGCGATGAAATGTGCCATCTTACTAAACCTATCTACAATAACAAAAATGCTATCATAACCTCTTTGTGTCTTGGGTAGACCTAGAACAAAGTCCATGTTGATTGACTCCCATGGCTGATTGAGTATTGGCAAAGGTTGGTATAAACTTGCATTGGAACTTGATCCCTTAGCCCTCTGGCACATCACACAACTCTCCACAAATTTCTTCACATCATTATGTGGCTTAGGCCAATGATAAAACCTCTTGACCTACTCCAAAGTTTTGTCATAACCAAAATGACCACTCATGCTACCACAATGCTTTTCCCTAATCAGATTTGCTCTCATGGAGCATCTTGGCACACACAACTGAGCTCCTTTGAAGAGTAATCCATATTGTACTACAAACTTAGAAAATTCATTGTGAAAAACATCTTGGAACTAACTGCAACAGCAAAAATATCACTAAATTCTTCATCATTCTTATACATACCTTTAAGTGCATCAATACCTACACTTTGCAACTTGATCTCCTACACCATCATGGACCTTCTACTCAATGCATCAGCAACTTTGTTAGCTTGTCCCTTCTTATGTTTGATGGTGAATGTGTAGGCTTGCATGTACTCCATCCACTTCATGTGTCTATGACTCAACTTGTCCTGGCTATTTAGGAAACTCAATGCATGATTTTCTGTGAAGACAACAAACTCCTTAGGTAATAGATAGTCTCTCCATTTCTTGAGTGACTGCACCATAGCATAGAGTTCAAGGTCATAGGAAGAGTAATTCCTCTTGGCTTCATTAAGTTTTTCACTAAAGAATGCAACTGGTCTCCCATCTTGGCTTAGGACTGCACCTATGGCATATCCACTTGCATCACATTCAATTGTGAACACCTTGATGAAATCAAGGAGTGCAAGAATAGGTTGTTGAGCCACCCTTGTCTTCAAGTATTTAAAGCTTTTCTTAGCTTCTTCAGTCCACTAAAACTTTCTCTTCTTATCTCCTTTGATGGTATCAAGAATAGGAGAACAAATATGACTAAATTTTTTGATAAACTTCCTATAAAATGTAGCCAAACCATGAAAACTTCTTACCTCTGCTACTGTTCTAGGAGTTGGCCAACTGAGTATGGCTTCTACCTTGGATGGATCCATCTTAAGTGTACCCTTGGAGATCACAAACCCAAGATAGACAAGCTCCTCTTTCATGAATTCACACTTCTTGAGGTTGATCATTAGTTTCTCCTCATTCAATCTCTTCAACACCATGTCCAAGTGCTGCAAGTGTTCTTCTTTGGTTTTGATGTACACAAGAATGTCATCTAGATAGACCACCACAAACTTTCCTATGAAATGCTTTAAGACTTCATTCATAAGTCTCATGAATGTACTTGGGGCATTTGATAACCCAAATGGCATTACTAGCCACTCATAAAGACCTTCATTTGTCTTGAATGTTGTTTTCCATTCATCACCCTCTCTTATTCTTATTTGGTGGTAACCACTCTTTAAATCTATCTTTGAAAAGTAACATGCATCACTGAAACTATCCATTAGATCTTCTATCTGGGGTATTGGGAATCTATACCTGATTGTTATCCTATTGATGGCTCTGGAATCAGTGCAAAGTCTCCATTCTCTACCCTTCTTAGGTGCTAGGACAGTTGGAACAGCACAGGGACTTAAACTCTCCTTGATCAACCCTTTGTCCAATAGTTCTTGAATCTGATTTTTGACCTCTTCATTCTATTGTGGTGTCATCTTGTATGCTGCCTTGTTTGGAAAACTTGCACCAGGGATGAGATCAATATGATGGCTTACATCTCTCACAAGAGGCAATGAGCTTGGTAGGTCTTTCACCACTATGTCTTCATACTTGTCCAATAGGACCTGCACCTCCTCTGGTATCTTTTCTACCTCTATTTTTGCCTTGACTGATATAGGCTTGCCAATGATGGCATATCCAACTTCTCCTTCCTTCAATGTCTTCAAAAACTCCTTCTCTTTCACCATCATTACGCTTGGTCCTTCATGGACTGCTACACTATCTTCCTTCAGGGGTGTAAGGGTGTAGGTTACTCCATCCTTCACAATCATGTAAGTATTCTCCTCTCCATCATGCTTGGCCTTTTGGTCAAATTTCCATGGCCTGCCTAAGAGAAAATGGCATACATCCATGGGGATGATGTCACAAAAAATCTTGTCTTTGTACGCACTAATGTTGAACTCCACCCAAGCTTGCTCATTCACAAGTACTTTCTGACCCTTATTGAGCCATGACACCTTGTAGGGTGTAGAGTGAGGAATCTTCTTAATCTTCAACTTTTCTCCCATTTCCAGAGACACAAGATTGTCAGTAGAACTAGAATCAACAATCACCTTACATACCTTTCCTTGTGCTTTGCAAGTTGTCCTGAATAAAGCCTTCCTCTGTGGGGGCTCCTTGGCTGATGGTACTTTCAACAATGTCCTCATCCTCAAAGACTCTCCTGCCTCTAGGGCTGCATGCACTGAATGTGAGTTCACACTCTCTTGGTCCTCCTCTTGTACTATTTGGACTCTTCTATCACCTCCATGGGAACTTGATGCTTATTTGTCTGGGAACTTGAATGCAGGATGTCCAACTTGATTACAGTTGTAGCATTTGCCTGTGAAGGTGCTTGACCCTCTACCTTGGCCTCCAAACCTGCCTCTACTATTTGATCTTCTTCCTCTAAAGCTACCTCTTTCACTTGACTCTCCTCTTGTCTCTTGATTCTCCTTATTGTTGTTATTTGTTTCCCCTAGCTACTTTTGTCCTCTTCCAAAATTTCCTCTTCCTCTGAAGTTCTTTCCTCTACCCCTTCCATTTTGTTCTTGTTTCCTTTTGATCTTCTCTTCGGCTCTTATTGCCAACTGGAAGCATTCTTCCACATTCCTAGGTGTAGTAAGAATTAGTTCATCTTGGATATTGAACCTAAGCCCATTCATGTATCTAGCAATCTTTTCAACTTCATCCTCATTATGGCTAGTTCTCATACTGATCTTATGAAACTCCTCTGTGTAAGCCATTACATCCATCTCTTTTTACTTTAAGTTCTGCAACCTTCTAAAGATTTGGATGGCATAACGTTTTGGAAGGAATTGACCCTTCACCTTGGACACCATTCGGTCCCATGAACTAATTTTTGCTTTTCCTTTTCTCAACCTTTCTGACTAAACATAGTTCCACCATGTCAATGCTGCTCCCTTCAACTTGGTCTTTGCCAGTTTGACTTTCTTCTCTTCAGGCATCTCTTTGTACTCAAAGTGGTTATCTAAGGAATCAATCCAGTCTAGCACCTCCTCATTGTTCATCTTCCCTTCATGAACCTTTTATCATCTGGATCCATCTCCGCCTCATTGGATCCATCTTGAGGGTCTGCATTTTCACCCTCATACTCTTGGTCACTATCTCTCTTAATGACTCCACCTCTCCTTAGGTTTGCTTCAATGGCTGCAAGTCTAGTTAGGACTCCATCTTGAGACTCCTTCATCAATCTCACTTCTCTAGTGAGGACTGGATTGTTCTTAGGAGGCATTTTGTACTCTTTCTTCTTCACACTTTCCTAATCAAAACTTGTAATCTGATACCACTTGATACAGAGTAGGGGATGATTTCATGAACTTCTCAAAACTGATTTGACTAATCCAACATGGGTGGGCAGCTTGTTTCACCAAACATGACTCCAATGCCTTCATTTAGGAGCTTGAATAGGTTTGGGTATATGAGATGACTATCAACACATAAGGAGACCATGGGGCATGTTAATTTGACCTATGGATGCTCACAAAACTCACCAAATGACCTAGTTGACTGTCCCACCCATCGCTCCTTCACAACTTGACCAAATTCCTTGTAACCCTTGGAATAGGGTTTTTGGGGCATAGCTCTCAGACTTCCCAAACAATTTCATGAACCCTTTGATTTTTCAGATACCCATTATGGCCCTCTATAACATATCAGACATGCAAGGTATCTTTCTTTGGAACATGTGCCTTGAAAAAGGACTGTACCTACTATTCCAAGGGGCAATTAGCCCTATTTTACAAAGGAAGTACCCTACCAACTTGCTCTAGAACTTTCTAACATACTCTAGGGCATAGAATGGATTGCAAATGGATGGATTATTCTATTTTTGGGCTTCTATAACCATCCCAAGTCACTTTAACCACAAATGTCTACTCTAGCTATGCTCTTTGGCTTGATACATGAGGTTATCAAGCCTAACCCACCTTCAAACTTGTCACAGACTTCTCCCCTACTCCTACACACAAAAACCAATACAATACATACCTAACTAAACCTATTCTTTCCATTTTAGGTCTCTAACACAGTGATTTGGGTCAGAACCCCATTGAATTCCTTAAACCCTCCAAAACCCTACCTTTGTGAGCAAAATCAGAAAACTGACTATAAGATCCTTCTACAATAGTGTCAAAGATTCCAAATAGACTTGAATGAAAGGTAACTCAATGTATCACACCATTATATGCACTATAAATCTTGACAGGACTGTACAGGCGAGTACTGTACCAAGGAACAACAAAAAAAGCAAAAAAATGCAAAAAACAATCTTCTTTGTATTTATTTCTTCATAAAACTTCCTCCTCTCCTTGCTCTAGTTATATGGAACTAAATACATTGCAAACCTCCTTCTCTTGCATCATGCAAGATTCTCCATCGTTACAAAAGGCAAAAAGATGGCTAAAATTAGCCTTGCCACTCATCTCTAAACATAGAAACAACTCAACATAGAGCAATACATGAACTTCCACTACAAAGTGGGTATAAAAACATGAGACTAGTCTAACCACATACCTTATTACATCAATAATAAACTAACAACTCCTCCTAGGCTCATATTGAGCACAAAAACCAAAAATATAGGCTCCTAATGAGTGCAAAACCAAAATTAGCTATGGTGGTCTCTGCACCACACACTACCTTGCAAACTACTCTTATCTACTTCACCTTCTACCTTTATCTTTACCTGCAGATTCTCTGCCCTCAATGCCACTGTATCAACATACTTTACCTCCATCTTGCCAGTCCTAAAAACCTCTATCTTAACAGTCTCAGATTACCCCTTCATCTCCTTTGTTCTTAGTGGACATATGACTGTCCCCACCATGATTTTGTCATGCCAACCTTGTTTCTCCTCAAGTAATCCATCCTTTATCTTTTCTGTATCAAACTTGGACACCAATCTGTCATCTTCCTTTCTCTTCATCATTGGATCACACTTCCAATCTGTTGTCTCAGCACCCTTAAGCCTTAAAGTGGTTGCAAATCCTATATTCTTGTCTTCCTCAAACTTCATGATTTCCTTCTTGTCTATAATAATGATCTTTTCTGCCTTGACCTACTCTTTGACATCCTCCTGCAATGGTGTTAGTTTGAAAGTAATACTATCCTTTTTAATGGTGTAAGTGTTCCCTCTACCATCATAAAGTGATTGCCTATCAAACTGCCATGGCCTTCCAAGAAGTAAATGGCAACAATACATTGGTAAAATATCACAAAGTACCTTGTCCTTATATCCTCCAATCTGAAACTCAACTAAGGCTTGTTCATTTACCAAAATTGATTGGTTATCATTCACCCAAGATGCCCTATATGGTGCTTCATGAGGTATTCTATCTAGTTCTAGTTTTTCTACGATTTCTTGAGACACCATGTTATCGGTTGAACCTGAATCTATGACTACTTTGCATACCTTACCCTTGGATTTACATATGGTTCTGAATAGAGCTCTTCTTTGAATTGGTTCCTTCTCTTTGGAGGTCTTCAAAAGTTTTCTTCTCAGCATCAATGTTTCTCCTACCTCTGGAGCAACAACACAGCTAGTGGAATTTGAACTTTCACATTCTTCTTCTTGGACTATTTGAGCCATCCTTTCACTTCTTCTCTCTCCACCACTTGATGTAGAACCTTGTCTCTCAAGGCACTTGTATGTTGGATGCCCAAACTCTTGGCAATTATAAAACCTACCTGCAAATGTGTTTGCACTCCTTCCACCACCAAATCTGCCTCTTGTGCCTCTACCTCTGAAATTTACACCTTGCTCTTGTCCTTTGTTTGCCTCTTCTTGACTCTCATTGACTTGTTTTGAATTTGGAAAAGATCCTTTTCCCCTAGAGGTGTTTCCTCTACCTCTAACTATCTTATTTTGCCTTCTTTTCATTTTTTCTTCCACTCTAACTACCATTTGATAACATTCTTCAACACTTCTTGGGTTTGCCAAAACTAGTTCATCTTGTATGTTAAATCTTAAACCACCAAGGTACCTAACAACTTTTTGCACTTCATTCTCATTTTGACTAGGCCTCATGCTTAACTTATGAAATTCTTCAGTATATGAATTAACATCCATTTCCTTTTGTCTTAAACTTTGAAGCTTTTTAAACATTTGAACTTCATAATCTTTAGGCAAGAACTTACATTTGATTTTTGCTACCATCTTGTCCCACGAAACAATCTTTGACTTACCTTGGTTTCTCCTCTCTGATTGCTGATAATCCCACCATAACAAAGCATGACCTATCAGCTTGGTCTTTGCAATCTTCACTCTCTGCTCCTCAGGAACATCATCACACTCAAAGTGGTTATCCAAAGCTGCAATCCAATCAAGCAACTCTTCATCATCGAGACTTCCTCCATACTTTGGCACATCTAACTTCACCTTGTGCTTGTCTTCTTTTATTGTCCTCAGCAACTTTGTCATGCTCTGATCCTCAGGGTCTAACTCCTCTTCCTCAGCTACATACTCTTCTTCCTTTTCTTCCTTAGATTCACTCTCATCACCTAGAGCCATTCCTCTTTTATGATTTTGTTCTATAGAAGCAAGTCTTTCCTTTGACTCCCTTAGCTCCCTAGCATGTCTTTCCTTCAATTTACTCATTTCCTTAGCCATGTTTTTCCCTTTTGGAGGTATTTTGACAAATTGTCTTTTCAACTTCCACTTCTCCTTCTTCAACCTACCACTTCTCACCCACAAGAGATCTAATCACCATGATTTGATACCACTTTGATACAAAGGGGATTTTCAAACCTTCCTACCAACTCAACCCACCACTCACCTTTCACCAAAACCAAGGGTTGTCACTACTTCCTTCACAACTAGGCTTCTAGCCTTGTAGCCCTCCAAAAGGGTTTGTCAGTGCATAACTTTCACATGGGGAAGTATCTCAAGGAAACAAAGACATTTATGAGTACCCTTTTGGCTGTTTGTCAACATACTTCAAAATGGTGATGGGTTTCTTCAGAATGAATGCCTCAAAACAGGGATTGTATTCCTGCAATTAGGCCTGGTTAGGCCACTTTCACAAAGGGGCCCTATAATATCTACACTCCAAAACTCCCAAACCAGTTCTAAACCTCTACTCACATCACCAATGATCCAATTTCACCATTTGTATCCACTGAAGCAACTTTTAGATGGTTGTTCTATTCAACCCTACTCTACTAGGCCTAATACATGTGGATATTAGGCATGGATTTGGCAAAATTCTACCCTAACGCCATTTTCCATCCCTAAAACTACCTAAATCGTGAAACCTACCCTACTCACTTCCATTCCACCATTTTTGAAGAGATTTCACTAGTGGAATGGCCTACAAATCCATAACCTAGCCTTCAAAACCCTAGATCAGGGTTTCAGGATAGTTTTCAGAAAAAGTAAGATAACTTCCTTCAAATTTGATCAATCCTCTTCAAACTAACTACAAAGGATAGTTAACTCATCCCTCTATCACTTTCAATAGGTTGCAGACCCCGACCATGCCGTACAGGACTGTACCATGACCTAGAACAGTGTAATTACAGGAAAAATAACAATAAACAGAGCTTTATTCATATTTTGTCCTTCAAAACTTCTCCAACCCCTCTCCTTGGGGTATGTGAGGATATTTAACATGTTTACAACTGACTCCAATGGTCTTCAACTAACATTTGAACTGAATGACCATTTATCCCTCTCTTAATGCCTTATTAATCAAGTTGAAAAGCAACTCTTACACTATTTGGCATCATTTGACAAAACATGACTCAAAAACATAAAAATTTGTCCTTATTGACCTTATTACATCCATTTGGGTGATAAAACACCTCAACCTTTCACTTGAACAACATTGACAATCACAAGGCCAAGATTGGCCATGGTGCTCCTACACCAACTACTAAGGTGGCAATATACATGCATTAGAATACTTCATATTATATGTTTATCCTATGTCAAATGTAAAAGGTGAGTACAATAAATACCTTGTGTTTTCTCATAAAATGCAAGATGTTGTAAAAAAAATCCTTGATAGCTCGTTTTCATTGAATCTTTAAAAATGCATTTTAAGGACACTTCTCACTAGATGTGCTGATGTGGAGAGTGCATGATGAGTCACACCTCTAAACCTTAGTTGTAGATAGATAAGAGTCCATATCACATTTCTAAAAAAATAGAGGTCCTACAATATTCCATGTAACTTCTACATGGTCGTAAAGTTATCCCTAGCTCCTCTTCCTTAATGCTAGTGAGTATTTTTTTTGTTTTGTTAAAATTGATCTATTAATTTAAAAGTTATTATGATTATTTGTATACATAGAGTCTTACATTATTTTCATTTTCATACAGGAGATATTAGTTGGTTCATCCATGATGATTCCTTCTCAATCAATGCAGGAGGCCTCATTGGTGGTATGTGCTTGTTTTCTAGTAGATAAGTTTTTGTTGAGTGCAGTCTAGATTATTTATGTAACACATCTAACCTTTTTAATGTATGCATTTCCTTTTTTGTTATTAATTATATATTAATTTATTTCAATGTTATTTTACTATTACAGTCTATTGCGAAAGTGAGTGATGTGGCACCTTTGCCATCATGCTTCAATAGGAAACCTAATCGTCTTAAGAGACAATCATTTGCAGAACGACTCTCTGAATGACAAGAAAGAGTTGTGGTAATTGAGTTGAATCTTTCTAAATAATTGATAGTTTAGAGAGGTCTTATAGTTAAATGTAGTAATTTAGATGTATGTTAATAAATGAAAGTTCTAAATTGTAGTAGATAAGAATCTATTTACTAACTCTAACTTATTTATATTTACCATTGATCTAATTAATCAAATTTTTGTTTTGACTTGTTAATGCAGTCAACGTTGCATCCATCACCTACTAGACATCATGGCACGAAGATGACACTTTTTGAGGATCCGTCACAGGTTGAGGATTCACCAGAGACATAGGGTCAAGTGGACCTTTAGTATTTGATGTAGCTATTTAGCATGTAGATTGTATATAGATTTTGAGATGGCATATGCCACATTTTGTAAAAAATGTTTTGAGTTGGCATATTTGCCAAATTTTTGTATATGTCTACCATTACGGACTAGATTTTAATATATATATACACCTTGATAAACAATATAATTTAAATTCCTTATGTGCATGTATTCCTATTTTGAAACTTAAAAGTTTAATGTATAATTAGTTTACAATGGTTGAGTTATGGTCAATAACATGTTATAGATTGATTTCTCGTTATATATGATTTTTTTCTTGGTAGAAAGATGATATATATAGTTTCATACCTCAATACATAACTTGATCTTAATTTCCACATGATTGTAGTTTTAGTTAGATATAGGATTTTCTTAGAACATTTGACAAGTGAGTTTTTTTCCTTCAAATGATAATGTATTGTCCAAACACCATTAAGAAGACCTTCTTGTTGTTTTCATACTGATGACTATCTTATTACTAGCATAAAACCAATGATTTGTACATAAGTAGATGTTACATGAGTTACTGTATATTTCTATATATGAATAACCTAATTAGTAATAATTAATAAAAAAGAAGCATAATTGCAATCATATGAAATCTATATTTAACATTTCATTTTAATTTATGTTGAATTAGTACACATACTTGTTCAAAATTTGTTTATGCTAAACTATTACATGGATTCTTAGTGTTAGTTGACATATTTGTTGTACTGGACTTTTTTTGTATACATCTCATAATAATCATGATATTGAAACTACTAGATTTGATATAGAAACTACTAGGTTTGATATGATAATCATTGATAATTTCTCATCTTACATGTTAAACATGCAAGATACATGTTAAAATTATAAAAATTGTGATGTTTTTCATTAAATCCAAGATAGTTATTTTTGTATTAATGAGCAAAGACATGTTTGTGTGTTTACTCATTATGTTATCTAGTTTATGCAAAGAAATGTCATCCACAACCCAAATTCAGTAGTCATTGCATTTGGAAATGTAAATAGGTGTACATCTTAAATGGAAGTATGTTTCAATATCATATATACTCCATGTTTCAATATCATATCCTCATTTCATGGTCTGTATGTCTAGCATACCCTCATTTCACCTTCTATATGGGTTATGGAAAGAGCATCTAATGAGGTAGTGAGGATGACAGAGAGACATAGGGAGATATATACATTTGGCATTATTCACATATCTTCATTTCACCTTCTATATGGTCTCCATGCTTTGCATATCCTCATTCCATAGGTCCACATGTTTGACATGATTTGCTTATCCTCATTTCACCTTCTATATGTATAATGTATCCTCATTTCACCTTCTATATGTATAACATATCCTCATTTCACCTTCTACATGTATAACATATCCTCATTTCACCTTCTATATGTTTGACATTATTTTCTTACCCTCATTTCACCTTGTATATGGGTTATGGAAAGAGCAGAACGAGGTAGAGAGAAAGAGAGAGAAAAAGAGAGACATAGGGAGATAGATGTACATTTCAAATGATTCACATATCCTCATTTTACCTTCTATATGGTCTACATACTTTGCATATCCTTATTTCATAGGTCCACGTGTTTGCCATGATTCACTTGTCCTCATTTCATCTTCGATATGTATAATGTATCCTCATTTCACCTTCTTTATGTATAACGTATCCTCATTTCACCTTGTACATGTATAATGTATCCTCGTTTCACCTTCTATACATTTAACATTATTTGCTTACCCTCATTTCACCTTCTATACATTTAACATGTTTTTCCTATCATTATTTCATCATCTATAGGTCTACTATACCCTCATTTCACCTTCTATATGGGTTATGGAATGAGCATAACGAGGTAGAGAGATGTACATTTTGCATGATTCACAATCCTCATTTCACCTTCTATATGTGTAACATGATTTTCCTATCATCATTTCATTGTCTATAGGTCTAGGATACCCTCATTTTACCTTCTATATGGATTATGGAAAGAGCAAAATGAGGTAGAGAGGAAGAAAGAGAGAGAGAGAGACATAGGGAGAGAGACACATTTTCCAGCAGTGTAGGTTCCATGTAGGATAACCTGCAGTGCCATGTGGCTGTAAATTTTGAATTGGGAATGAGTTGTGCCCTCGATGTGTTCCAATGTTTGTGGGGGAGTGAACATTTTGCCCTTACATATGACAAAGATGACTACATACGGAGAGAGATATATTTGCATGATTCATATTTGGACCTAACTGACAACATTGATAGGTCAGGATGGGTGGGTTTATGCTAGTGGAAGCCATGTTTTGTTCCCCATGTGTCCCAATCGAATCGGGCTACAGTGTACCAACAAAGTCTCTTAAGAGACCTAAGAGCAAAAAATTTCCAAACTTTGACAGAGTAGTTCTCAGACTTTGTAGCACCTACGAATGATCTATTTAGACCTACAGCTACATGTCAGGTCCCTACATAATAACCTCTCTCAGTTTTGACCAAATCGACATCATTTGACCATGCCAACGATGGATGCATTCTTGAAAAATGCATCAGTGTCATTTAGTGTAAACATGCCAAGAGCCATATTTTGTGTTCTTCACCTCATGGTACCTAACTGACAGCACTGACAGGCAGGGTGGGTGGGTTTATGCTAGTGGAGGCCATGTTTCGTTCCCCATGTGTCCCAATCAAATCAAGCTATAGTGTACCGGCAAAGTCTCTTAAGAGACCTAACAGCAAAAAATTACTAGACTTTGACGAAGTAGTTCTTAGATTTCATGGAACCTACTAATGATCTGTTTAGACCTATAGCTAGATGCTAGGTCCCTCCACAATAATCTCTCTTAATTTTGACCAACTCAACATTGTTTGACCATGCCAAAGGCGGATGCATTCTTGAAAAATGTCTTTGTGGCATTTAGTGTAATGGTACCAAGAGCCATATTTTGCATTCTTCACCCTGTGGAACCTAACTGACAATGCTAACAGGTTAGGGTGGGTTGGTTTATGCTAGTGGAGGCCTTGTTTTGTTCCCCATGTGTCCCAATCGAATCGGGCTACAATGTACCGATAAAGTCTCTTAAGAGACCTAAGAGCAAAAAATTTCTAGACTTTCATGGAGTAGTTCTCAGACTTCATAGCACCTATGAATGATCTGTTTGTACCTATATCTGGATTCCAGGTCCCTCCACAATAACCTCTCTTAGTTTTGACCAACTCAACATCATTTGACCATGCCAATGGCAGATGCATTCTTGAAAAATGCTTCAGTGGCATTTAGTGTAAAGGTGCCAAGAGCCATGTGGGTGGTAGGGTGGGTGACTTTCCACACTTTCAGTTGTGGAAAGTCTAGGCTTAGTTATATTTGTTTAAGTGGATCGTCAGATGGAATGTTTCAAATCTCTGGACTGATGGATTGGCCAAGTGTCTACCATGTGGATAATTCATTTAATGTGTCTAGAGATATGAAGGTGGCAACTCGACTTTTGATTTTTGAACAAAGGGAATTGAAACTAAAGGCCTTTCATATGTCATAAAGATAAGTTTCATCGCCTCATCGAATAATGATGATTCCAAGATTTTATGATTAAAAAGGAATGGGCGGATGTGATAGTGGCACAAGGTGTAATTAAGATAGAAGGTCTTTCCAGAGGGTTTCAAGCCACATTACCAAGGTGGATTGGCTATATGATCGATAGCGATTGGACAAGTATCACAATTATATGGCACCTGATATGCCTTTAAAATATATTTAAGTATTCTCTTGAGCACGGAAGGTTTTAGGAAGCGAAAGAGTTTAGTCTGGATATGATAGAGAAATCTAGGTTTGTTGTTCACATCTCTGCAGATTGCATCCGTTGCAGAGGTATGGACACCCCTATCTACTTAGTTAGTGTAAACGGAAGATGGTGTTTCTTGGCAGAATCATAGAGTAAATATTACGCAGAATCCTTTGGCAAAATGATTCTCTCATGGTTGGAGCAACAAAGGTAGTCCTCAGAAAATCCTATGTGGTAGATAGTGAAAGATACAGGGTGGATTCTGATATACCTTCCAAGTTTGTAGCAACTCTATTGGATTTGAATGTTCCTAAAGCAGAGGTGGAAGTAATTACACACAATATGTTCATCCTGGATTTATTGGGTGGCTTAGATGAAATCTTGGCAGTGGCAACCTTAGGGGTGGGGTTTCGAGGCTGAAAGATATGGTCCTATTGCATATGCCAGGAGAAGTGATCAAATACTACCCCTCCATTCTAGATATCAAGGGCATGGAGCTGTTTCAACTTCAAGACTAGGCAAGAGTTGTGGTGAACTTTATCAGGAAAATGTTGAAGATTGAGGCAAGGTAAGGTTTCGATTGGGTGGCTGATTTTAATCAATTTCTTCATGAATATGGTGATGCTTAATTTTCATATTTTCTCTTTGTCAAGGTAGTAGGGTTAATAACCTGTATAGTGGAAAACAAGGCTTTTCATTTTGTTTAAGAAAGCTCTGTCAAGTAATAAGCACCTAGCTATGGCTGGCCCTGCGTGGTTGAAGGATGTGTATGGTAGTCCTCTTAGGAGAACAATATTGGAATAGGGAAGTAATGTTTTGGTTGGGGTTTCAGCAAAGAATCTTTGTATTTTGTAAATCTACTCAGCAGAAGATTGTAACCCTTTTTTGAAAATCAATATAATCTCTCTATTACGAATAAAAAAAGGTGCCAAGAGCCATATTTTGCGTTCTTCACCCCATGGGACCTAATTATTAATGCTGACAGGTCAGGGTGGGTGGTTTTATGCTAGTGGAGGCCATGTTTCATTCCCCATGTGTCCCAATCGAATCAGGCTACAATGTACCAGGAAAGTCTCTTAAGAGACCTAAGAGCAAAAACTTGTCAGACTTTGAAGGAGTAGTTCTCAAACTTCATGGCACCTACAAATGATCAGTTTGGACCTACAACTGGATGTCAGGTCACTCCACAATAACCTCTCTCAGTTTTGACCAACTCAACATCGTTTGATAGTGCCAACAGCAGATGCATTCTTGAAAAATGCCTCAGTGGCATTTAGTGTAAAGGTGCCAAGAGCCATATTTTGTGTTCTTCACCCTATGGGACCTAACTAACAACACTGACAGGTTAGGGTGGGTGGTTTATGCTAGTGGAGCCCCTATTTCATTCCCCATGTGTCCCAATCAAATCGGGCTACAGTAGACCGGCAAAGTCTCTTAAGAGACCTAAGAGCAAAAAATTACTAGATTTGAATGATCTATTTGGACCTACAAATGGATTTCAGGTCCCTCCACAATAACCTCTCTCAGTTTTGACCAAGTCAACATCATGTTCCCCTTTTCCGTACCCAACTTCAAAAAAATTCCAAATATGAGGTATACCCTTCTCTGCATGCATTCTTCTCAACCAATAGAACATACAAGCATTCTTGAATTGACAAGTGCAATTATTTAATCAAATGAGATGTTTATCCATTCTATCTTTTTATTTCAAGAACACATAAAGTTGTTGAAAACAATATTGCACATACTCTGATGAATGAGATCGATCATCACTCATGTAAAATTTGTATTCTCTAACAATCTTCTTGTTCTCTTATGTCCTCTCAGGGGCATGTCTATATGTGATGTGAACAAAAATAGCAATCTGAATAGAATTGTAGTACTAGGATTGCACTTCATTTTGTGGTTGCAACGTGTAGTTTTATGCAAAATCAACTTTAAAGACAATAGTTCTGATCAGTAAAAAGTCTTTATGCATCCGAAACTATTGATCTAACCATTGAGACCTATGGTTGTGTCTGGCATACTTGTAAAAAGGATTTTTCTTAAAATCATCAATAAAATCAGCAATACTTACCTCTCTTGAAATCAACTCACATCTAGAACCTTCACCTCCATTTTTCAAATTGTATTTCACTATCTCATATCTCTCTTTCTCAACCATTTATTTTCCAAAATCATGCTCTCTTCCCTCATGAATACATGATATAAACTTTGATAACCTACCACATTGTAAACACTTTTCATTTAAACAATCGTTCTTGTAGAAATTACAACCATCATCTCTAATACATAGAAATAAATCCAATAAGTCCCTAGATGACTTTGGTAGTTGAATTGCACCACACTCATCTAACATTTTGTTAGTGTGCAAAGTAGAATGAATATTACATAATAATTCATGATACATAGAAAACTCTACATGGTATTTGCAACATGTATTATGAATTTTAAGAGGAACACAATAAAATGGCTTACAAGATTCAAATTCTCTTTGTGAGATTTTCATACCTAGGTGTGTTTCACAATATTTTTTGTACAATGTTGTTTGGCTACATTCCAAGCAATGTTTAGGATGTGGTGTGCAGTCTTTATCACCAATTCTTAACTTTAAAACATCTTTTACATTTGGTGATACCTTAGAGTTAGTGTGCCAAAATTGTTCAATTTCATCATTTGTGTTATTGATTAGCTTCTTATCAACTCGTGGAAGCCTACCACTAAAAGCCCAAGTATCATTTCCAAGATGACTATCTAGTCTTGATCTTAAAGCTAGTGCTTTTGACAATGTTTTACAATTCAAGCTTAATTCAACACAAGTTTGCCTCATTAATCAAGCCTTTCTTGATTGTTTGCTCACTATTGAGGTTGTTATTACTCTACGAGTAGCCTTTTTATCTTTCTCCTTGCTAGTCTTTCCAATAGATTTGAGTGCATTGAAAAGGATTCTAACAATAATTTTATTCCGATCTAACACTTTGTTTACTTGAATCTTTAATTTATTTAGTAAAGGTCTCATTTTGTACATCTTTAGTAATTGCACAAAAAGTTGGCATTGTTTGGTTAATGTTTTATTCTCAAAGTATTCATTGTAAAGTTTTGAAGCCCACTATCGAACTGTTCGTGACAACCTCTTGCCTTCAAGTTTTTCCATTATGTTCTCATTAATTTCAAATAACTATTTTGAGCTTCTTGGATGTTTTACAATTTCATCATGCTCATTGTCTTCTTGACAAACATCCTCTCTTCTTATGTAATTTGGAGATACGTTGATTTTCATTGTTTCATCCATGTTATCAACCTCATCAATTTTATCAACAAATGGATTATGGAGTGCAAATTCAACATCATGAGGTTCATATCCACAATCTTCAAGAAAATGTCTATGTTTTTCTTCTTCTTTGTCCATGATATTTCTCTTATTAATAGGTGTTTCATAACATTTTGCAACATTTTCATTTGTAATATCATGGTCAATTTCATTCTTATCTAACATTTCATTATATTCAACATTAACACCTTCAATTTGCATGTCATTAGATGGTAAAGAAGAAGCCTCACCTTGATGAACATCCACCAAACTCGGTCTTCCAATCCTCTTCCTTGCTATATCCTTTTCCCTAATTTCTTCAATTTCTTCCAATGCAACTTTCCTCCAATATAACTTCTCTACCTCTAGAAAGAAGCCCAATCCAGAGAACTGACTAGTCCACAATGTGGCTAAAACCACTAGCCAAGTGGAACCTAAGACTGCTAGTCCTAAAGTGAGCTCCAAACCCACCAAGAGAAAACTAACGGTGCTTGATAATAAGGGTGGTACCCCTCAAAAGAGAATAAAAGAGGGGAAGGATGGGGTTTGCAAAATTATGAACACCAGACATGTTCAAGAAAAAGGTTTACAACCTAGACAAGGGGAAGGATGTGGAGATTTTAGAGGGTGGTGATGAAGATAGTGAAAACACGTGGGATAATGAGAATTTCATGCCCCAAGGTAAACACAGGGTGTCGTTGACCAAAAGTCTAGCCAGCTGGCAGCCAAACCTACCCCTTCCCTGAAAGAGCATGTTTCTACTGATTCAAGTGACAAAGTGGAGAATACTGAAGGTAAGGTTAATACTAGTGAAAAAGAGATCGCTGGCATAGAGATTGATGACGATGGTCCTAGAAACTTCCCAAAACTGAATGTTCAGGGTTTGGAGACGAAAAATTCTAAAAAAATGAAAGAGGACACTATTAAAATCAACAAGGTTAGCAAGAAGACCAAGAAGGGAAAGGCAATTGAGGACCTAAATAACAGGGTTGAGGAGATGGAAAGGAACTTCAAAATTCTAGCCATATTCACATCCAAGGCAATGCATAGGTCAGCTACTATGCTGATGGTCCTGTAGGATCTGGAGCTCAACAAGCATGGCATCGACAAAAAAAACATGAATCACTATGAGGAAATGTATCAGTTCCTCACTGAGGACTAGGGTTAGCTATTTAATCATCCCTAAGGTTTTCTTTGTTGTTGTTGTTTTGTGTTTTGTCCATTTTATGTCTGGTGGTAGTCTGCTATTTTTGTGTCTTTCTGCTATTGTTTATGTTTCTCTGGTCTATCTATTGACCTTTTTGTGCCCCTTGGTGGCTATTATGTAATGGGTTTGGCGCCTTAGTTTTATCGCTTACTATAATAAAAAACTTTCCTCCTCCTTTGTTCTTTACGACGACTATTGCTCCACATTAGGGGAACAAAAATATAACCTAATGATTGAAACAAGCAAATTTTATGTCCAAAAATGTATAAAAGTATTTTTTTGACTATAACAGGCAAAGATCATGGGTTTCTCGACAACAAAGGGTCTGTGGGCGCCATTGTCGGGCCCAACAATATTATTTTTGTCTTTTTTTGGCTTTTAGATATGGATATCCATTCCCAAAATGGATATCCTTTACCTAAAGCCCAATTCTTTGGGCAACATATATGTAGGTAATGGATATCTATTTTAGAAAATAGATATTCATTCTAGAGAATGGATATCTGTTCTATTTTTCCTATTGATGAAATCTATTCATGTTCCATTTTATGCCATATTTTACCCTTTTTCATATGCCTTCATATCCATTCTCATACTCCATTTTCATATCATACCATATCATTTTACCACTTTTATGCTGCAAATGATGAAATATATATAAGTAATATTTAATTTAGTTTTTAAATAAAATATGTGAATAATAATATTATATTGTATTTACTCATATTTGCTTCCATTATGTTGAGAAAATATATCCCGCAACATGCTAATTGAAGGAGAAGACCACAAACCTCATGTCGCCTGTGGTTGTAGCTACTAGAAAATTAATTCCAACTATAAACATTATTAAAGTAATTATTTTCTCATAAAATACTTTGGTTATCTAGTTATAACCAATTAATCTTTAGTTTTAATTCTATTGAGGAGAATGTCCTCACGCCAAAAATAATATTCTATTTTATTATTGTAACCATGAGCTAAATAAGCTCCTCCATTTTAGGTTGATCTATTATTAATAAATAAATAATCCAATGAAACTCATGGGTTTAAAACCATGAAATGAAAGGAAGGGTATGAGAATAGAAAATGGAACGGAATTTATTTCATGTCCCATTCATTATATATAGGAAGAGTTGTGTGTGAGAGATATAATAATAATGGGAGCTACATGATATATAGAGAGAATAGCGCATAAATAATGATGAGCTACATGAAGCAGAGAATAGTGCAAGAATAGAATAGCAATTGTGTAAGGCAGAAGGTAGCAACATCAATGTAGGAGTGGTAGCAAAAATAATGTAGCAGAAGCAATGTAGTAGCGTGAGAATAATACAACAATGTAATAGGATTATATTTCTTCTCAATGAATATATGATATTTCTTATTTGAGTTTGTGATAGAGTGTTTCAGCCACCCCATGGATTGAGAGGAGGGCCCACTCTCTTGAAATGGTAGTGATGATATTTTTATGTTTTGAAGTGTATTTTATTTTAAATAGTATGGTTTGTTTTATTTATTAAAATGTGTCAGCAACAGGGATAAAGGTAGTTTTGTGATTGCTAATAATTGATTTCCTTTCATTTATGCATTTTCAGTTTAGTTTTTAAATGCTTAATTTTATATAAATATAGTTGCAAAAATCTACACAATTCTTCTAGCAGCCTACATAATTTTGGCAACCTACACAGTTGCTATAGCAGACTGTTGCAACAGTTTTTATCACAGAGTTTCTGTAGTAGTTTTAGTTAATGTTTTTAGTTGCATTTCATCCACACTCACCTCACTACCTACAACCCTTGTGCATATAGCCATGAAATCTTTTGCAATTTTATGCCCCCAGATTGACACTTAAACCAAAATGAATTTAGTTGTTGAATATTACATCTTTCTCATTATCTACCCTAGTTTTGGCCTGTCACCTATGTTATTCAATTGAGGCAAAGTATAAGAAGTGAAAGAGATCTAAATTGAGAAGTAACTAGGTGGGCCTTGTCAACAATATGAGGACCAACAGATTGATTTCCAAAGGTAGAGTTATAGATCCTAGATTAGACTTTAGAGAGGCTTTGGGAGAAACTAGAGGAAAAAAGATGAGAAAGGAGGAGTTGATGAAGTCATTAGGAGGCATGGCCCTTTGAATTTATCACTTAGTAAAGAAAATGGAAGTTCACATGGATTAGAAATCCATTTGCAATAAGGGTATTTAGTATAAATTGGTGCCAAAGAGTAAGGTGGTTTTTGGTGACACAACCAACAATAGGTAAAGAGGAGGAATAGTTTCCCTATAAGAAATAGGTGAAGTTGTGGCTCTATATAATCAACTCTGAATAGTTGGAGAGTGAGATTCCGTGAATGGAGTGTCATTGATTAAGGAAAGATATTGGTTTGATGTTGATGTGGAAAATTTAAAAATGATGTTTTGAGAAGATCAATGATGCTCTTTAGAATAATGACCTAATAGGGTTTAGATTATAATGCTCAAGGATCAATAAGAAATAAGGTGGTAAACAAAACTAAAGGACTTATTTGTGGTTTAAAGAAGAGGATGTGATCGTTATTAAGGATTAGGAGCTTTAGAAGTGATACATGAAGGAGATACATTGGAGGATTGTGATCTCTAGATTGTTCCCATAGAAGGAGCAACTAAGTTGAAGGAACAACTTTCCATGGGATGTGTCTATGGATTTCCATAGCCTTAGGAAGGCAATAGTTCTAACTTCATAGTTGAAAACACATTTGTGAGAATGTGATAAGAGTTGAGTGGTGACTCTAGGATTATAGATGTATGATTTTCAAAAAAGTATATAAGTTACATGAGTTGTCATAGGGTGTCATCTCGAGTGAAGATACTAAGTTCTTGTACCATGGTTAACATATAAATTGAGGAGTAAACATGCATATTATGGTAGTATCTTGGTGCGAACTAAAAATCCAGAGGATAGATCTAGAAGAAGAACATCATTCCAAATGACTATTGGAGAAATTGCGAAGGGTGTTGACGGCACACTAGAAATTTCAAGTGGCAAAGGCACTAGTGTAACCTATGAAATTTTTATAGGGATAATATATAATACCATGTACAATATACATATCAAGGAATGCATCATGATACTTGGTATGGGTATGTGAGACTAGTAGAGTTGCTTGGTTGGAAGAGGCCAAGTGTAGGAAAGAAGAGGAATTTCACCAAGGCATAGATGGATTAGAAATTCTAGATTATAGGATATTGACATAGTCTATGATGACACTTGAAAGGATAAAAGACTAGCATGGGAAATAGGTGGATAAAATATGTATGAACCAATAAAAAATAAAATCTATGAGGTTGTGGTCAACACACAATGGACATAGACCCATCAAAGGATGGAATAGTAAGGGTAGGAAGGCAAGAGAGGTAAAAAAATTGTAAAAGAAGATGTAGATTGAAGGGAGTAATGGCATATTTTGTTCTTATAGATTTTTAGTGACACAACAAACATTAGGTAAAGAGGAGGAATAATTTCCCTATAAGAAACAAGTGATTGTTCCATGGAACAATGGAGTTGTGGCTAGATAATCGAATCTGAATAGTTGGAGAGTGAGATGCCATGAATGGAGTGTCATTAATTAAGGAAAGATATTGTCTTGATGTTGATGTGCAAATTTTGAAAATGATTTTTTGAGTAGACCAATGATGCTCAAGAGAATAATGAACTAATAGGGTTTAAATTATAAGGCTCAAGGATCAATAAGAAATAAGGTGGTGAACAAAACCAAAGGACTTATGTGTGGTTGAAAGAAGAGGATGTGATCTTCATTAAGGATTAGGAACTTTAGAAGTGATACCTGAAGAAGGAGATACATTGGAGGATTGTGATCTCTAGATTGTTCCCATAGGAGCAACTAAGTTAAAGGAACAACTTTCCATGGAATGTGTCTATGGATTTCCATAGCCTTAGGAAGGCAATAGTTCTAACTTCATAGTTGAAAATACATTTCAGAGATGTAAAATTTGTCTTTCAGAAATAGATATCCATTTCTGAGGAACGGATATCCATTTCTGAGGAACGGATATCCATTTCTGAGGAACGGATATCCGTTTCTGAGGAACGAATATCCGTTTCTGAGGAATGGATATATGTTCCTGGCTCTACAAAATGGATATCCATTATCTTAATAATTGATATCTATTATGCTTTAGGAATGCCTTGGATTTAGGCTTAGGACTATCATAGTTGACTTTTTCTCAATTCTAACATGTTTACATGTTTCACCCTCTTCTTCTAACTTCACCCTCTATGCTAACGACTTTTTTATTCAAATTTGATAAAATGAAAATGGTTTATTGAAGAAATTGTCATCTTTCTAAAAATATAAGATTTTCTTGAATATCATATTATTAAACAATTATTAATAATTTTCTATATAGAGTGTGTCTAAAATACTTATGGGCACACTGATTGAAAAACATCCATAACTTTCAAATAGTTTCACCTTTTTCAAATCCAAAAGATGTGTCATACTCTATGCTTTCCTAGCTATAGGCTTTAAAAAAAATGAATTCCAATTTTTTTTATCGAGTTAGGTTGGCTGGAAAATTACCTTTTAGTTTTTTAAAAAAGTCACAGTAAAAAAATCATAACTAATTATTTTCTTGGAAAAAAATTTCAAAAAAATATGCATCACATCCAAGCATGAGTCCTTTACTTATTTTGAAAGATTCAAAAAAATATTTTTTGGTTCATACTTAGGTTGACTGGAATGACAACCACTTTTTATTTTTTTCTAAAAAATTTAATAGCTATTCATTGAAATATTCATTTTTCACCAAGTAAATTTAGTTTTTTTTCGAAAAAAAAATAGTAGCCCATAAACTAGATTCAATTCTCTACAAATTTTGTTATTACATAATTTCCAAATTGTGTAGATAATCCATTCAAATTTACACGTGAATTTGATTAAGTCAATTTTTTAGTATTGTCATTGCCACTTAGATGTATTGTTTGGCCCATCATGATCCTTCACTCACCCAACCATGTAACAACATAATAATATGCTATCATGAAAGTATATGTGAAAGAGGAAGAAAGGTGACCCCTAATTTTAGCCCCAATGAGGACAATAAACAATTAATGTAAGTGTAAAATGTAAGGGTGAATGCAAACTAATGAGGGCTAAAAGTGACACTAAATGGGCAATATTTATCCTAAAAATCAAAATTAGTTGTACTTGGAGTAATGATTTGAAGAACTAATAGATACACTATGAAAATGGTGTAAAATATGAAATGTATCTAACTATATTTCTAGTTTTCAAATATGTAATTTATTCTAATACATAGATGATAAAATCTTGTTAATTAAAGGATGTACAAAAGTGACCTTTTCAACTTTGATAGATGCAAAAACACATGCATGTAGAAATGACCTAAAGACTTATCAGAGAAATTATTTTTCAAAATCCTTTTGTGGATAAATGTAATTAATATTGAGGCTAAAGATGGACTTTTTATAATTTTTTATCAAATATTTTTTATTAAATATAATTTAATAGGATCAAGGTAAAAAACTAAAACCCCTCTTATATGTACTTCTTATCTTGACCTACGATAATTGTAACATGATTTTTGAATGTGTAGAGCATGATGTCTAGCTTGGGCGCATATATATTATTTACAAATTTAAAAATCAAAACTTATTAAAAATAAGAAGATATAAATTGTCAAGTTTATGAGACATTGTGTTCAAAAAATTAATAAATAAATTAAAAATTAGGTTTAAAGTTTGAATAAATTACATATTTGAAAAGTAGGCATTCTCCTTTAGAATCCTTATTGATTTCATTAAAAAATTGCATTATAAAGTCATCATCCATATTACTCAAGTTAAGGTTGTTAATGGTTATCATCATGAAATTGTAGTTATAGGTCGAAGACTAAAACCAAAGCAAACAAGGGGGGAACCCAAATTTAAAAATGCATCAAGACTGGATGTCTAGTTTTATAAAAATAATTTGGTGTCCAACCTTTGCCCCTTTAACTACCCCCATATTTTTGCAGTTACACATAACCTTGATAAGCATTAGTGTCACAACATGTAAAAATGTAATCATATGATAAGTATGTCTAAACATAAGATAGTAATGTAAAAATGAACTAGATATTAGAAGATATGAGCTTGATAATATAAGTGAATATGTAAACTTGCATAAGAACATAACATGTAAGTATATAAGCATGACAACGTAAATATAAACATATAAACCATGTCCAAGGGATTAGGCTTAATTGGTCAAAGCATTGGGTTCTCATTGTGGAGACCCAAATTCAAATCCCCATAGGGACATCTAATGTGGAATTCTAAGTGGTGACTCTTCGTCTTCCATAGTTGAGTTCTAATATGAATATGGTTTCTAAATAAAAATGGATTTTTAGGTAGTGACTTTTGGTCTTCCATAGGTGATTTCTAGTGTGTATGCTTGCAAGGAGCTTGTATTAGTCTCCAATAAGTGCTCGCAAGAGATTGTATTGGTCTCACATCAATTCTTGTGTGAGCATTATATTTGTAAATGATATTCAATTTAAAAACATATGAAGCATAAGATAAACATGAGTAGAACATCATCATTGTATACATTTAACGACTAGCATAAAGAGGATTTTCCCCCAAGTGGTTAAAACATGACATGTAAAGAAGATGGGACAAGACATTAGACATAATATAGAATGTGAAATGAGAATGAAAGACATGAGAGGAGGCTCACCAAAAATATAGGATTATAAAAAGGCCAAAGTGAAAAAGAAACATATGATAATGGAAAATATAAGGAAGGAGGCTCACAACATATATGACATAATCAAAAGGAAAATTTTTCAACATGATGAGATTGGTTGCTAATTAATCAATACTTTGCATCATCCCAAACCCATAGGAAACAACACAAAAGAAAATTACAAACATGACAAAAGGAAGAAGTGGCACATGAACTACACAACACATGTTCAAAGTTAATTGTGTCAACATGCACCACTAAAGGTGTCTTTGCATAATACACATGCTAAATAATAACATGAAGATAAAATAATATGGAGAGAAAGACTAATATTGATAAAGAGACATAAATAAACTATAAAATCTCAAAGACTGAACCAATATTGTCGAAAGGATATTCCCCCAATAGATCATCCTTGTCCCTGTCATGTCCAATCTCTATATCCTCAAGTAAATGACTCACATCATATTCAAAGTAGTTCCCTTAGTGAAAAATACTTGAAAGAGGTGCCATTGTTGATTTTTCCTTCTTTACCCATTACTCTTGTTTCTTTGGAGGTGGCTTCATGTGAATATGCTATATCTATTTATGATGTGATTATTTCTTTAGCATCTATATGGTATTAGTACTCTTTAAGAAATAAAGAAAGCTTTGATTTATCATTCATAACCCTTTTATTCTTTTTATTCTTGTGTGACAGAAGTAATGGGCTGCTAATAAGGATCTTTTGAATGGCATAAAAATGTCTAATCCCTTATACATGGACTTTAGGATGAATAACTTTCAAGGTTCCTCATGTCTTGTATCTTCATTCAGTTCTTTGAAATAATAAGGTGCACGAGCAACTTTAGATTGTACCACTATAAGCTCATTAGGTCATATAAATTTTTTATTCTTTTATTCATTTTCATGCCATTGTTCTTCCCAAATAATACATATATAGATCAATTTAAGTATCTTCTCTTTCATTTGGTGGCTCTTTTGGTGTCTTAATAAATTATCTAAATTAAAACATGACTTAATTCACATAAAGGCTTATATGAATCATTATCAATTTTAACCACTTTACTCTCATGAGCATATTTAATGCACTAATTCAACATAGAAAGTACTACTTTACACTACTCAACTCATGGTCTACCAAGTAAAACTAAAAATCTATTTGAAGTAGGAATAATATGGCATAGAACAAGCACTTCCTTTGGAGCAACTCATAAATAAAAATAATACAACCCATGGTATCAATAAAAAATCTATTTGTCATTATCAAAGATTCCCCTAAGGTTGTGTAGGATTGCTAGTGAATACGATGATTAAATAATAACTCTTATATGCATACATTATATTGAAAAGTCAAATTAATGAGGATTCCATTAATTTTGTAGCACATAAATAATTAGAAACATACAATGGACCATAATAAATATTGTTTACAATCTCATCTTCTAAAAATGTAATCAATGGTGCAACATGAGAATAAGAAGTATCTCTACGATGAACCATGCCCACAAAACAATTCATAAATTAATGTGAATTAAGTCCAACATGATTCTCACTCATACCATCTCTATCCATATGCGTATATTTCATAGTAGTTGTACTATCTATATGCTTATACATAGTTGGTGAAAGTCCACATTGTTAGCTTGACTATGTGATGGAAAAGGATTTGTATCAATTTACAAATTCTAATAAGGAGCCATAGAAGCATTGCTCCCATGATTAACACTTTCTATATGTATCATATCATTACCAATCAAATATTGCACTCTATGTTTTAGTGACGTGCAACTATTTGCATATTTTCTATTAACTCTATGATAATTACAACATAGATTATCATTATATATGTTAGGTACCCTATAGATAGATACAATTGATGAATAGGTAGAAGAGTAATCATATTATCACTAAGAAAAAATTTCAACACATTGTTCAAGGGCTCGCTCAATTTTGTAAACTTTCTAAAATTTTAAATCTTAAAAACTTGTAATAACATTAGAACCATTAACCACATGATGGTTACTAAGCTAATTCTATTTCTTATCACTACCCTTTTGAAAATTACTTTCCTTTTGAAACTTTAGAGGATCGTAAAGTATAGAAAGCATGTGATGAAACCATATTTCAATGCATTGGATTACAATTATTTCAATGCCACATTCTTAATATTTGCATGCAAATCCATAAACAAATAACTATTCAAATACACATTATCCTTAATTTGTGACAATAATGTGTGAACAAAAATGTACTATGTAGATAATCATCAATGAGGTAATATGCTTCATCTTAGCACATAAAAATTGAAATCTGATCACATAATCATTATTCCTCTCACTAGGCCCTTGATCACACTCAAACAAATCAAAAATTGTAGTCTTTAAAGCCATATTCATAGGAAAATGATCAAGAAAAGCTTTGACCAACTTAGTAAAAGAATGAATGGACCCATGAGGTAAAGAATATAACCATTGTATATCATAGTCCCTCAATATATGTGGAAATAACTTGGCCAATAATTTATCATGTACATAGTCTAAACATGTAGCTTGGAAAGATTACAAATGTATATTTGGGTCATCTTTTCCATTGCAAATCTCAAATAATGATGCCACAAAACCCATGAGTAATGAATACATCACAATATAAAAATCAATGGGAGAGTGAACCAACATTTTGATGGAACATAATCATCTCTGTCTTATCTACTAGGCATGGTATCAACCTTGCACTCTACTATGTAAAGCTTTTACAATGGTGCCCCAAGGGTGGCAGTAGGGATAGTGGGGGTGGGAACATGAGAAAAAAGAGGTGGAGTAAAAATAGGATGAGCGATGACAGGAAAAAATATAGAACTAGAAGGAGGAGTAAGATAAGTGGTAGGAAGGATGCAACAAAAAGAAGAAGTTGTGACACTAGTATGATAAGAAAGTATGGTACTAGTAGTATAACATGAAGGGATGATAATAGAAGAATAAGAGGAAGGGATGGAACTAGTAGGATAAGATGAGAGGATGGAACTTGAATGGTATATGTGTAAAGTGCATGGGTCACTAGTAAGAAAAGGGTTAGATATACCACTCTAGGAAGGAAAATAAGAAGAATGAATCACACTAGAAATAGCATGAGAAACTTTAGAAGTAGGAGTGAAAATGGAAGGAGAGGTTATGTGAGAGAGGGGATGATGTACCATGCAAAGAAATTGAATAATTAACCTTAGCACCAATACTTTGAAGAATCTCTAAACTAAAGGGATTATACTCTTTACAAATATATAGGAGAAGCAATAGTAGCTAAATTGGCTATATCATGAGAAAATAATTATGCATCAAAAGAAAAATCATGCCTTCATATTTTTCCAATTATGCATCATAATCAAAATCATTCTCCTTATTATGACTATTATCCATCCTACTAGTAAGGATCTCATTATTGGCTAAATTCTAAGCTATAGTGGGATTGAGGTGAGGACTTCTTCTAAAATGGAAAGTAGGTTGATGGTGAAAATTTGGCATAAACTCAATACACAAACCCTAAAAAAGATAAAAAGAATAAAATAAGGGGAAGTATTCTGATATAAATCTCAAAAAAAATAGAAAGTCTCAAAACTAAATAACAAGTAATAAATGAGAAATAATTTACGGAAAGGTCAAAACCTAGGGGTGTAAGATTGGATGTGTTTGCTAATAAATGTATAGGAAAATAGCACACCCTATATAGATAAACTAGGATAATGTAATAATTCGCATAATGACATATAATTATCCTATATTAAATGAGTTGGGACTAATAATTCTATTGAACTAAATGCATCCAAATTTAAATAAATAAAACATTTATACTTAGCTTTAAACTTGATAAATATTCATTATGATAGCTATCGCCAATTGATTCACCAAGTTTATCAGTTCTTTAGAAATTATTATATGAATGCCTTTGTATTAGTAATTTTTTGTTTGTTTCTCTAGTTCACTTTTGTAATTGTAAAACTAATCTCCACACTCATCAAATTGAACCACCCTCACAAAAATGAACTACACTAAAATTTATGTTAGAGATCTATTTGTCTTGATGTCTAGAACCTACATCTAAAAAGGATTAATTTTGATAAACATCATTTAATACCTTTCTAGGATAAGATTGTTCTCTTTTGTTCAAATCCTTATTATTGATTTAGCAATTTGGTAAAAATGATTGAATATAGAAAGCACACTTGTAGTGTTGTTGATGCAATCATGGATGAAGGATCTATTGATGTTGTTTTTAACACACCAATGTACATGCAAGTCATGAAACCTATAGGGTGGAACAACAAAGATTTCCCTAATTAGAAGGTGACTAGACTCAAGAATCTTTCATACATAAATTTTGAGGTTTACCAGAATCTCCTAGTTGATGATCACTTTGGTTGATCTGTTCAAGGGGCTATAATGGATATTAGAAATCATTCACAAGAAAATAGACTCATTTAGTAAAATAAAACACTATTTGCTGGTGCAAGCCTTCAATTTCTTTCAAAATCATAAAGGAAGATGAACAATCACATACATACATAACACATTTTATTATCTTTTGTAATTTGAAATTTATCATCACAATCCTAAACTAACACCAAGAGTAAAGAAATAGAAAAGAGAAAGGGTTAGAAAAAGAAAGGTGAATCCAAACTTATCTTGCACCCTCCCTTACATTATTCTGTAAATGGACAAAAAAACTTAGTAACCAATCCTTGTTGGATCCTCTGTCCACAATCCCAATGTGAGATGGTGCAAACTCCAAATGAAAATAATATGAAGAAGGTTGTTGAATTAATTTGATACAAAAATTAGTGTTTATTAGACCATGTAAAACACCCCACAATTAGCAACACATTAGTGGCCACTTAAACACATGTTTCTTTCATTAGTATTAGGTGAATTAAATGCATAGAAATACTAGGAAGAGAATAAATTTAGAATTCACAAATAAGAATGTAGAAATCCACAAAGTGTCAACCAATTTTGTATCTTGTATTCATAATCAGTTTGTGAATCTCCACCAAAATGAAATAAAAAGAAAACATTTAATATTGCTATTTACCAAAGGCTATACCTCCAATGGATATAAAAAAAGGAACCCTTAACAATAAGCTTTACATAAATATTAATAGCCCACCCAAAGACCTAGGAATACAAAGAGTCATTCCCTCTAAGAGTTGCATAAGAAATATGAAGAATCATTTTGACCACCCCTTCATATTTGACATGTTACAATAATTTACAACAAAATATAACAAATGAAACATGAAACATCAATTTGGCTAAGATGAAGATTGTCTCTGCTAGTATGCTTGGAATTTATCAATTGTGTTCTTCACCAACATAGTATCAGGACCATCATAATGCACAAATCTAACATCTTCTTGAATGAATTTTTTTACAATAAGATCATGCACCTATTATAGTCAATAACTTTCTTTCCAAACTCTTCACAAGATACCCACATCTACATTAACCTAGAAATAGAGGAAGAATCAAAATTTCCCCCACTGGGAAACTCTACTTTTAAACACTCCTTTAAACTAGGTCTTCATATCTTGCATTGACTTCAAATTATTCTACCCATCATATAAATTGCATCCTATCCAGTTGGAAAAAACATTAATCTCTTTTATTGTACACTTTATGAAATCATATGATATACAAAACTAGTTATTACAATCCTAAAGAATGCCTTTCCTAAAACTACAACATTCTACCAAGGTTTTATGTATAAATTGTTGAATGCACAAGACAACTGAGAGGGGGAGTGAATCAATTGTAGCTTAAAATTCCAAAACCCTCACACACATTTAGATCCACATAGATTAATTTAACCCTTAGACTGTTATGATGATTAAGCATGAAGGCAAATAACAAAAACTGAATCAAACCAACATCAAACACAAGAGAACACTAGATTTACATGGAAAACCCAAGAAGGGAAAAACCACAGTGAGGATTGGCTCACAATATAAAGTACTAACAACACCGAATTAAAAAAGTCTCACTGGTGGAGGGCTCACTGCCCAGAAGATAGGCTCACTACCAAAGGGCTCACTACCCAAAAGAAAGGCTCACTGCCAAGATAGAGAAGATAGAGGAGATAGAGAAGAAAGTTACAGTAAGAACATCTCAAAGTAACAGAGAAATCCACCACATCATCAACATCACCTCTGCAACATCACTAAAGAATTGTAGACACCTTTTGCTCACTGCATCTAGTAATCTAACATATGAAACCTTGTACTGCACCACACATTCAACCACACTATTATTCACATCACATCCATCATGTGCACACACAATCATGATCCCTTGACACTTATTTATATCATCTTCAATCTTGAAAGCATTACCCAAGGTCAGAAAATCACCTTAACCTAGAAAATTCAAGTTAGGTCTAGACCTAAACATTCCTGCGATGGAAAGGAATGAAGGCAGACCATAACACACCTTAGCTCAGACCTAAATTCATCCAAGCACACCACTTAATGCTTTCATAATCACCAAAGCAACTCCGCAATTAGTGTAAAAACCTAAGGTCGGCCAAACCTATGTTAACACAATGATCTTTTAAGTGCACGCTTCCTCAAGATGCAATACAACCTTACAGACCACAAAGCAAACTTTAACACAATATAGAGTATTCCATGAACAACCTGAACCATCCTGAAATCCAACAAATTCCTCCACAACAACTTTCACCTATAGCACAACCTCATCCTGTTTATCTAGTATACTTAACTATCTCTATCATTCTCTAGAAATCAACTTCCAAAGCACCAAACCAAAAAAAACTTGAATAGAAGAAAGATATGAACATTATAAGCACAATTCCAAAGCTACAAGACCTAAAACCACTTTGCAGAGAAATGCAAAGCAAAGACATTTCTCCCAAACACTTCTGCAACACTTAGAAACATAGTCCACACACTAGTGAACACAACTTGCATAATGAACCAGAACACCAATTTTGGAATATAACATCTCTTAACATCTTTGAACAACATATCCAAACCGTAAAGACAGACCTTCACCATAGAGGAAATGTGGAGCAAAACTAGAACACTACTCTATAAACCAAAATGCCACTTCAACACACTGTTTCCTTTATTGATCAAATTTTCTCATAATCACTTGGAAACCAATCAACAGAAACATATTCTTAACACCTTCAATACCTCTTCAGAGCAATTAAATCATCTTCAGCAAATCAACTCAACCAAACAACTCATACCATTGCAACAACCTGATCTCTACTCAACTAACCTCATCATCAGAGACAGTATCCACTCAACACTAACTACTCATACTCTTGTACCATTTCTTACTCACAAAATTGACATAGTTGACACCAATGAAAACAAAAGCTTGTTGACGTCAATGACAACACCAACTACACATACTTGCAACAATCCCCCCTTTGTCATTGACGGCAACACATAATGTGAAAAACCATCAACACAACATCCTCAATACTATGATTCATACCAACAGTTCCTTTCTCTTTCTCTCCCCCTCAGCTTGCTACTCTCTTCTTGACAACTGACTCTTCTCTTTTTCACATTTCTCTCTCTCCCCCTTTGACATCAATGGAAAAGGGCTACACATCTCTCTTTCAATCTTACTTTTAGACAACTGCTCAAAATTGTACATTCTTACTACTTTTAGATGCAACATCATTTCTTTTACTACTCTGCATACTCCCCCTTAGAAGCAACCAACATTATAAATTACTCCCCTTGACTGCCACAACCATCATGACCACTATCTTCTCCCCCTGAGAGGTAGCCTCCAGCATCAATCTAGAATAAGGAATGAATCTTGAAATCCACTGGACTGATGCATCTCCTTATGCATCTAGTTTAAAGGAGGGGTAATAACCCCAAACTTCTCCCAGAGATACTCAAATGTATCCTTAGGAAGAGCCTTGGTAAATATATCAACAACCTGATCCTTTTTAAGCACATACTCAAGCTTCACTTCATTCTCTACAACCTTCTCTCTCAAAAATTGATACCAGATTGAGATATGTTATGTCCTTAAGTGCATCACCGGATTCTTTGAAATGTTAATAGCACTTGTATTATCACAAAAGATAGGAATAGGTTCATCATATACCACTCTGATATCCTTCAAAGTTTGCTTCATTCACAACACTTGTGTGCAACAAGATTCTACTGCAATGTATTTTACCTCTACAGTAGACAGAGATACTGAATCATGCTTCTTACTTAACCATGACACCACTCTGCCTCCAAGAAAGAATGCACCACCACTAGTACATTTCTTGTCATCTACACAACCAGCCCAATCTACATCTATATAAGCACTTAGAGAAAAATTATCATCCTTTGGATACCACAAGCCATGATCTAGAGTGCCCTTTAAATATTTGAATATCCTCTTTACTACTGCAACATGTGACTCTCTGGGATCTTCTTAAAATCTAGCCACAAGACAAACTACATGCATAATATCCATTCTAGTAGCAGTTAAATATAACAATCCTCCAATCATTGATCTATGCCTGCTCTGATCAGCCTAGGGAGATTCATCATTTTTCCTTAGCTTACAACCAGTTGTCATAGGTGTACATACTAGTTTAGAGTCTTCCATTCCAAAATTCTTCAACATTTCTTTGACATACTTTGATTGTGAAATGAAAATACCTTTATCTATCTAATTGATCTATAGCCCAAGGAAGAAGTTCATCTCACCACACATTGACATTTCAAATTCTTTCTGCATTTCATCTGCAAAAACCTTACACATACCTTTATTACCTCCAAAGATTATGTCATCCACATATACTTCCACAATCAAAATTTGATCTTCTCCTACTTTGATTACAGATTGCTATCTACAAAACCTTTATTGAATCCTTGCAATATTAAATACCTATCTAACCTTGCATACCAATCTCTTGGGGCTTGCTTCAAACCATACAGTGCCTTCTTCAACTTGCACACCATATCCGGTTTATCTAATAACTAAAATCCATTCGGTTGTTCTATGTATACTTCTTCTTCCAACTCACCATTCAAGAAAGCAGACTTCACATCTATTTGATATATTTTGAAATCCTTATGTGCTGCAAAAGCCAAAAACATCCTGATGGCCTCCATTCTTTCCACTAGAGCATAATTTTCCTCATAATCTATTACTTCTACTTGTGAGTAACCTTTACACACAAGCCTTGCCTTGTTTCTTACCACTTCTTCATTTTCATTCAGTTTGTTTCAAAATACCCACTTAGTTCCAATCACTTTTTTGTTTGCTGGTCTTGGGTCAAGTTCCCAAGTCTGATTCTTCTCAATCAGCATTAGTTCTTCTTCCATAGCTTTGATCCAATACTCATCCTTGCATGCTTCAATTACTATCTTAGGTTTAACTTTAGAGAGTAAACATAGATTTACCTGTTCTTCAATAGATTTCCTTCTTGTTAGCACGCCTTTATTTTTTTCACCAATGATCCAATCTTCAGAATGATGCCTCTGCACATACTTGGGAGTTTTAGGAGTCTTTTCTAGAGCTTCTTCCTCTTCAACCTGCACTTCCTTTTCCTTAGCATTTTCTTCTTCTCCACAAGAAGATTCATCTGATTCATATCCATTCACTTCTAAATTCTTCTGTAGATCTTCATCAACTTTGACATTTGCACTCTCAACAATCCTTCTTAGCCTCTTGTTGTAGCACTGGTAAGCTTTGCTTTTAATAGAATACCCAAGGAAGATACCTTCATCAAACCTAGCTTCAAACTTTCCTAGATTTTCTTCATCCCTTCTGATATAACATTTGCTTCCAAACACTCTGAAGTACTTGGCAGTAGGAATCCTTCCATACCATAACTCATAAGGAGTCTTTGTACTGTTTGCTCTTGCCTTCACTCTATTCAGTATATAAACAACAGTATGAATTTCTTCTCTCTAGTAGACCTCTGATAGGTTTGCTTGTTTTATCATTATCCTTGCAGCTTCTTGAATAGTCTTATTCTTCCTTTTAACCACTCCATTCTGCTGAGGAGTCCTAGGGACAGATAAGTTCCTCTTTATTCCATGATTCTCACAAAACATGTTAAACTCATTGGAGTTGAGCTCTCCACCTCTGTCAAACCTCAAACATTTAATTGTCATATCCATTTCATTCTCAACCATGACTTTGAAGGCTTTGAACTTGTCTAGGGCTTCAGATTTTTCTTTGAGAAAAGTAACCCTTGTCATACTAGAATAATTATCAATCAATAGCATGAAATACATATCACCTTGAAAACCCCTTAGCTTGGTAGGACCATAGAGATCTATATCCACCAATTCCAACAGTCCAATCGAAGATTAATCTTTGGCTTTGAAACTACTTCTTGCTTGCTTTCCAATTTGACAATCCTTAAAAATAACATTGATAGGCTTTGTAATCTTTGGCAAATCTCTCATAGCTTGAACTGAACTTATTCTTTCCAAAATTGATGTGACACAATCTCCTATGCCACAACCAACTCTCACTCATCTAAGTCATGAAGCAATAACCATCACCACCTTTGAGCTAATAAGCATTTCCATCTGTCCTCTTTCTAGAAGCAATCACAGTTCCAGAGTCTTTTCTAATCTCACAACCACCATCCTAAAACACAAGATTGTATCCTTTGCTACACATTTGTCCAACACTCAAAAGATTATTCTTTAAACCCTTAACATAAAGAACATCATCAGTATTATGCTTTCCATCAAAACTAATTGAGCCTCTTCCACATATCTTAGCAGTTGTATCATCACCAAATCTAACTAGTCCTCTATCATATTTTTCAAGTTTAACAAACATACTTTTAGAACTGATCATATGATTTGAGAATCCACTGTCAATAACCCAATAGTTCTTTTCCTATCTAGTATGAAAAACAAATATCAAAGTACCTTCAGTATTAAGACTTACCTTCAGAGCCTTTTCCTTCACACATTTCTCAGAGTTAATAGAAACAACATCATATTTTAAAGGTATGAACAGACATTCATTATCCTCATCATTTTCATAATTAGATTCATCATCAGATATACTTGCATCTTCTCTAACATAGTAGCTCTTTTTAGGCACTCTACTCTTGTTTTCGATGTTCTTACTTCTCAAAATTCTTTTCAAACATCTTGAAGCATAATGACCAATCTTGCCACAACTAAAACACTTGAAAGGCAACTTACCAGTACCCAATTTTAATTTTCTCACAAAGTTAGCTTCCACATCATTTGAATCATCCTGATCTGATTCCACAGTCTTCTCAGATTTGTCTGCCTTGAAGGCAATCTCAACCTTTGCACTACTTGTACCAAATTTTCTCATTTCAAAGGCAATTAAGGTACCAAGCAACTGATCTTTGGTAAACTAATTTAAATTTTGTAATTCTTCAATAGCAGAAACTTTACGACTGTAAGCTTTAGGAAGAGTTCTGAGTACCTTCAGTACCACTTCTTTTTCATCCACATCTCCACCAAGCCCTTTGATGTCATTGACAACTTCATCCACATTCTATAAGTAGCTTGTAATGTTTTCATCTTCAGACATTCGAATGGTCTCAAACATGAGCTTCAAAGTCTACATTTTAGCTTGCTAGACCTTATCATCTCCTTCATAAATACTTTTTAACTTTTTCCAGATTTCATTAGCAATTTTCAAATTCATAACTTTCACCAACTCAGAATTAATAAGACCACTTAAGAGAGCATACTTCACTTTGCCATTGGTTTTATAGGCCTTGATCTCATTTTTAGTACTTGGACCATTTTCTGGTATAGTGTATTTAGTCTCAACAGCCTTCAAGATCTCATATCCAAGAGAGATCAGATAACCTTCCATCCTTATTTTCTAGAATGCATAATGTGTTCCATCGAACAAAGGAACATCCTTCTTGTGCACCATCCTAGATCTACCTCAAACAGTTAAGCTCTCTTCCAAGGAACCTTGCTCTGATACCAATTGTTGAATGCACATGACAACTGGGGGCAAATCAGTTGTAGCTTAAAATTCCAAAACCCTCACACACATTTAGATCCACATAGATTCATTTAACCCTTAAACTATTGTGATGATTAAGCATGAAAGCAAATAATAGAAACTAAATCAAACCAACATCAAACACAAGAGAACACCATATTTACGTGGAAAACCCAAGAAGGGAAAAACCATGGTGAGGATTAGCTCACAATATAAAGTACTAACACCAAATTACAAAAGGCTCACTGTCGGAGGGCTCACTACCCAGAAGATATGCTTACTACCAAAGGGCTCACTGCCAAGATAGAGAAGATAGAGAGGAAAGTTACAATGAGAAGAACATCTCAAAGTAATAGAGAAATCCACCACATCATCAACATCACCTCTATAGTATCACTAAATAATTGTAGACACCTTCTGCTCACTGCATCTAATAATCTAACACATGAAATCTTGTACTACACCACACATTCAACCACATTGTTATTCACATCAAATCCATCATGTGCACACACAATCATGATCCCTTGACACTTATTTATATCTTCTTCAATCTTGAACGCATTCTCCAAGGTCAAAAAATCACCTTAACCCAAAAAATTCAAATTAGGTACGGACCTAAACATTCCCGTGGCGGAAAGGAATGAAGGTGGACTACAACACGTCTTAGCTCAGACCTGAACTCATCCAAGCATGCCACTTCATGCTTTCACAATCACCAAAGCAACTCCGCAATTAGTGTAAACACCCAAGGTCAGCAAAACCTATGTTAACACAATGATATTTTAAGTGCATGATTCCTCAAGACACAATACAACATTGCAGACTACAAAACAAGATTTAACACAATCTATAGTATTCCATGAACAACCTGAAACATCCTGAAATCTAACAAATTCCTCTGCAACAAATTTCACCTACCGCACAGCCTCATCCTATTTATCCAGTATACTTAACTATCTCTTTCTTGCATTGTATCTCTAAAAATCAACTTCCAGAGCACCAAACCATGAAAAACTTCAATAGAAGAAAGATATGAATCTTATAAGCACAATTCTAGAATCACAAGACCTAAAACCACTTTGCAAAGAAATGCAAAGCAAAGACATTTCTCCCAGACACTTCTGCAACACTCAGAAACACAGTCCACACACTGGTGAACACAACTTCCTCTGCACAATGAACTAGAACACCAAATTTAGAATATAACATCTCTTAACATCTCTAAACAACATATACAAACCACAATGACAGACCTTCACCATAGAGGAAATGCAGAGCAAAACTAGAACACTACTTTGTAAACCAAAATGCCACTTCAACACACTATTTCCTTTATTGATCAAATTTTCTCAAAAGAACTTGGAAACCAATCAACAGAATCATATTCTTAACACCTTCAAAACCTCTTCAGAGCACCCAAATCATCTTCAACAAAGCAACTCAGCCAAATAGCTCATACCATTGCAACAACCTCATCTCTACTCAACCAACCTCATCATCAGAGACAATATCCACTCAACACTAACTACTCATACTCTTGCACCATTTCTTACTCACACAGTTCACACCAATGACAACACAAGCTTGTTGACATCAATGACAACACTGACTACACATACTTGCAACACAAATGCCCTCTTTCCATCTACAATTTCTTCATAATATCAAGATACAGAAGATGAGAATTAAGATCATTTAATCCTAAATTAATGTTTTCATCTATTAGTTTCATTAAATCCTCCTGATCCATAAATCTTTGGCATTCATCCACCATTGTTTTCATAGTCATGTGTCCTAGTGCTAATAAGTCATTACTCTAATTCCTTGTAGAAGTGGAAATACTTTTTATGTCAATTACAAGAGGAATCCTAGAACCTAAACCTATATATGTAGAAGGATCTAAATATGTGCCCACTAGTTCAAAAGTACCCACCAAGCTCTCAATATATGCATTTAGTTGATAAATTTTATCCTTGAGCTCCTATTTGGTGACTTTGTCCTCCATTTTTTGGATCATCCATTCCATAGATGGTTTTGTAATTTTCTTCCTATATTCCCAAGAAGGATTACCCAATGAAACTATAGTGATGGTAACATCTAATGGTTGTAATTGTGTTTCCACTACATCTTTCAGAGGTGTCATAATCTGGGCTTGCTAGGCTCCTTATGTATCTATCATGATTTTAGATCAAACTCTATCCTTTTTCTAGGGGTGTGTCTTTGCAATTATGGATGGAAATTCCTCCAAGTCATCCAAAGGCTATTGTAATAATCTCTTTTTACTTTGAATTATTTGGTTGAACCACTGAGGAGTACTATCAACTGGAGTTTGTTCTTTGGATACTTCTTCTTCATGACACTTTTATTACTAATTATTTCATACAATTTATTCTTGTACTATATCCTCTTGATGACCTTGCTCCTTACTAATATGTTCCTTATCAACCTATTTCTCATACTATTCCTTGAACCAAGATTGTTCTAGTTGATTCACCTATACCTGCTCATTTTGTACATCACCCTCCTCTTCTAAATTTACTTCTTGTTTAACCGCTTGTTCCAAATCCTATTCTAAATCTTACTCCATTCCATTCTCTTGTTCAAGTAATTTCTTAGTTTCTATTTTAGGCTACCTAATTTGTTCCACTTCCACATCTAGTTGTACTATAGGTTGTTGAGCTTCCTATTGTGAACCCTACCTTGAAATGGGACATGCAGGATAAGGTGACATGAAGGAGTTCTCTCTAAAGGTGATGAAGATAAGCCACTCCCATATGCTAGAACATCCTTAAGAACATCAGATTGTACCCTGTGTGACGGAGTCCTCTCTAGACAAGAAATATCTATTACCTCTTCCTATTGTTGAACAACTCTAGAAGAGTTAGTTTGTACATTCATTGATGGAGGAGGGGGTGGTGGAGGATCATCTTGCAAAGGCACTTGAGTTTTAGGGACCTGGTGAGATGGGTCCACTTGGGTGCTAAGAAGGATGGTTCTTGTGACTCATCTGGCATGATGCTAAATACTTTCAATTCTATTGTTGGAAACCCATTCTTGACCCTCATTCTGTTCAACCAATTCTCTATTCTTTTCAATATTCCCTTTTTCCTCAAGTCCACATTATTAATCTCTTTTTTACCTCAATCAATTCTTGGAAGGGGTTTTGAAGCAATTTGCCTTGAATTATATGCAAGGTGTGAAATATTACCATCATCTTTGATTACATTGGGTACAATAGTTATAAGGAAAATTTTCAACTAAAGGGTAGTGAGTCTAGTATAATCTCTTCTTCTCACTTCATACTCATCACTACAATTAATCCAAAAGTCCTCCAATCTTCCTTTATGTTTGCAGATGTTCTTCAATCCATCAATGATTAAATTTGGATTAAAACATGGCTTGGCATCATATAACTTCAAGTTCCATTATGTTGTTTTAGTCTCAGTTGTCTTTAATGCTTGGCTTGTTAGGCATTGATGTTAATTAATTACAATGGGGTAATGATTACCCCACGCCTTCTTATAACATAACTTGTCCACCTCTGATAATTTTTGGCACAATTCTAATATCACAAGCTTATCGCTCACATATCAAGGCAACTTGTAAGGGGCCTTATCAAATCTTGAGACTCTGATGTATGAAAATGTAGGGAATTGTATAAACCAACATCCATATTTTTCATTTTTTGTCTTGCCTCTAATGATAGACTTTGGCCAAAATCTCCTTCTAACATTATGATAACAAAGAAAATAAAAGCATCATTAACATGGCCAAAATTCTATAATGTGGCCTTAATTTATATCTCTAGGTGGTACTCATAGACTTTTTATTTCCCAAGCATCATTGCTCCTACCATCTGCAATCCTAAAAATCATTGCCTTTTAGCTAGGGCATATACTTGATAAGAATTCATATAAAACTTTCTCATTTGAATCACATTTATCAATTGCTCATGGAGCGTGTTGCTAATTAAAGTTTTCTAGTCAAAGAATTCTTCTCCTCTCAATATCTTTACTATATCTCTAAGCATCCATGTTTGAAATTCCCTGGCATACTCTTGGCTAGTAACTCTACTCAATAGAGTGATACAATCATTCACCACTTCTATGATAGCACTCCTAAGAATCCTCTTAGGAAATCTAGTCAATGTGGCCTTTGGCTTCTAGAGCCAACTTCTATTAATCTTCTTCAAGTAGTCCTCTAATTTCTAATCATAATATGCTTGTGTTGATTCTAGAGTAAGGTTGCAATGAGAATCCCTATAAGGAATGTCAAAATATCTTCTATATACCGAGGTAGAATTAATAACATTGCATTTCCTTTTGGAGTTATGATTTCCATAGAAACTAGGTTGTAGTGCTTTGCACAAGTCATTATTAGGTCTAGAGATTGTAAAGTGATTGGGAAACCAGTAGCTTGCACTAGCCCACTATGTTTCAAGTTCTTGACCTTAGCTGACATTTTTGCTTCAAGTTGTGCCATCCTAGTGTGGAATTCAATGATTCCAACATGTCCCAGGTTAGTGTCTACGACATTTATCCAATCATTGAATAGTTTTTATGTTGGAATGACTCCTTTGTACTGGTGCAAGAGTACCTTCTCTATGGTGCAGGAGTCATTTTTTGTTTATGTTTTCAATAAGGTTTTTTAAGCCACATCATGTTTGTAATAAGTTTTTTTTGTCAATTTGGTCACTAGACCTATGTAGGCCATGTTTGGTCAAGCTTGATGTAATAACACAATGAAAACAGGTAGTTTTCTTTTGAAAGGAGAAACCCAACAGCTAACTGACTTTTAAAATCAGTTTGTATGGTTGGGAGGGATGTAAATGAAGGTCTCAAGCCTTTTATAGGTGAGGAGTTGGATGTAATGAAAAATGAAGGGAATGCATGAATGAATGAAGATCTAGATTTTTGGGTGTGTTGAAACATTGTTCTTTCTGAGTATTTCTCTATAACAGTCATTCTATGCGGCCTATACGGATAGGTGATTGCCTAAAACTAACTGGAGATGTTCCTGTGTTGAAGTAGCTTTCATTTAGAAGTAGTTTGGGGTCTTGAAGTGTTGTAGTTTGTGAGATATTGTTCTTTTTGCAAAGACTAGTCTGAAAACCTAGAAACTAGGGTTTTGTCAATAAATGGACTGTATTTCCTCTGTCCACTAAAAGCAAGATTCTCATTTTCAGTGTGATGGAGGAATACAGTGTATATTTTGTGTTTTCTGTAGTTCTGGGTCAAGCACTCAAGGATCCAAGGAGTTTGGCATGAGTTGACTAGGCATCTCTATGTGACTAGTCATCGAAATGATAGGAGAAGTGTTGTTGTGGAGTGGCCAAATTGATGGGTGATCAAGTATTTACAAAGAATTATAGACCCCCTTCTATGCTGTCAAGTCTTTGTTTCTATTTCTAGTTTGGTGTCAGCGTAGTTACAAAGTAGCAAAGGTTGCCATCGGTGTAACACAGCCCTCGAAGAAACTTTTTGAAGTTACACCGATCAACAGTGTTAGGCTGATAGAAAGTGTATCGGTGAAGAATGAAGGAAGTCTCACCGAAGAAACATATATCAGCGTAAGTTTCACATCGTTTCACCAAATGTATATTGCGTATGCATATCGCAAAAGCATGTTGAGAATGTATCTTTCATCGGATACAAACGGTGACTGGTCATAATGGTGAAATCAAGGTAAAGAAACTTTAGTCCACTAGTAATAGAAAGTCACGCCAAGCATATACTAAGTTGATACATCGGCGCATCGGAAGGAGAGTAAAAGATCCTGCTGATGAAGTAAGTCTTGCCAACAACTATGGTTCGAAGGTAATATCGAAGTGATCGGTGTGTATCGGCGGAGTAGTTTTCAAACTCACTGATGGTATGTAGTCTCGCCGAAGACAAAGCATTGTGTTGAGTTGTCGAGGAGAGTTGAGAGATCGGTCAGAGAAATTGCAAGGTGGTTGACGAGGTATGTTTGGCCGATAAGAGTAGATCACCAAGACATAGGTCACTCTCTCACCGATCAAGTTTGTTGATCTGTTAACCGCTTCCACTATGCACTCTGCATCATGTACTCATATTTTTGTTGGAATTAGACTGGACAACTGAGAGGGGGGGTGAATCAGTTTTCCCAAAAATTAACCTTTTCTTCCTTTTAATCATCTTTCACAATTTGCAAATTGATTAATGATGTAAACATTAAAGAATGAAACAACATCACATAAGCAGAAACATAATCAACACATTTAACACCAAGATTTTGATGTGGAAACCTAGATAAGGGAAAAACCACGGTGGGTGTTAACCCACAAGATTTGTACCCTCTTAAAAGTACTTAAAAGGAATGGGAAGGCACTTGCCTTCAGGCTCACTGCCCAGAGCTCACTTCTCAAAAGAGAGGCGCACTACCTAGATAAGAAATTTTAGTTTAACACAAAAAGAATTAACTGAGAAATAGCATCTACTTCATGCCTAGTTTAGTTTCATTGAATGTTCATAAAACTTACCTTCTGCTTCCAAACTCTTCTTCACTAACTTTTCACTGTATTCTACTTTTTCTCTTATGCTCCTCCTCTTCTTTGCTCTACTCCTGATCCTTTCTTTAGATTTATTATTTTCACTCAAGGATAATTTTCCACGACTCAGCTACACTCCTTTATATGCTTCATCAATCTTGGAATAAACATCAAGGTCGGCACACCAAACATCTTACTTAATGTGAATCACTAAGTTGTCGGCCAAACATTGCTAAGACTTGAATCTTCTTTCAGCAACACACCACACTCCAGAGAATTACTTTTAGAACATCTGCAATATGTTTGAATCATCCGGTCGGCCAGGATTGGGAAGAACAGCAACACCAAGAAGGAAATCTTCACCAACAAGCTCAAACTTTAATGCAAACCTTCAACACAGCAGTCGCATGATCCAGAGACCTCCACAAGCATAATGAATTCAACAAAAACATCCGCACTCCTCCAAGTCATCAGGATCACTTGCATCTTCATCTGGAACCTCAAGAATACTATCTTCCATGATTGTCATCTTAGAAAGATTGCTTGCTGACCTCCAAACCATGAACCACTTGAATGGATGATACACACTAACTTCCCAAACATGCCTCTAGATCTGCAGATCATTATTTAACATATGCGGAAGGATCCGAACCACTTCTCTATCACTCTTTCTATTTTAAATACTACAAAACCAGTTCTACTCAGATGGCCATAGTTTCTTCAAATCTTCATGCGGACCTCTCAAATACTGATTGGAGCTACTTCACACAATCCTCTATACTGTTGTATGATCCGCATCCATTGATCTTTATTAATTTTCTCAATATCCTCAACATTCCAGTCTTCTAGTCAGGCAACAAGATAGGATACAGTTGACACCAATGGCAACAAGAATATGTTGACATCAATGACAACACTAATTAGGCACATATTTGCAACAATCTCCCCCTTTATCATTGATGGCAACATATGATGTGAAAAACTGATTCAACCATCAAGACAAGAGCTTCTCCCCCTTCCTCTTATCACTTCTACAACCACTAACTTCACTGCTCCCCCTTTCACCAGTAACTAGTTTTTCACATGACTTCTCTCCCCCTTTGACATCAATGGCAAAGGACACATATTTGTAGTGTTTTCTCCTTAGTTTTGTTTCAGATCAAACTCAAAAATTGCATGTAGACTACTCCCTCTGAGTAGTGCTTCCTTAACATCAATCTGAATCACAAGATATGACTGTGAATTCCACCGGACTGATGCACTCTAGTGCATCTTAATTCTGATCAAGAGGGGTAATAACCCCTAACTTCTCTCTGAGATACTTAAAAGTATCCTTGGGAAGAGGCTTAGTCAAAATATCTGCAATCTGATCCTTTGAGGACACAAACTCCAATTTGACTTCATTCTCATTTACCTTCTCTCTCAAGAAATGAAACTTGATAGATATATGCTTTGTCTTTGAATACAACACTGGATTCTTTGAGATACTTATTACACTTGAATTATCACAGAATATTGTGACAAGCTCCTCAAACACAATTCTGATGTCCTTTAACATTTGCTTCATCCACATGACTTGAGTACAATTGTTTGTTGCTGCTATATACTCAGCCTCTGCTGTAGATAGGGAAATTGCCTCCTGCTTTTTACTTAGCCAAGAAACCAATCTACTTCCCAAGAAGAATGCACCACCACTAGTGTTTTTTTTTCATCCACATCTCCTACCCAATCAGCATATGTATATGCATGAAGAGTGAAGTCATTATCCTTTGGATACCATAATCCATAATCAATTGTCCCTTGGAGATATCTAAAAATTCTTTTGACTGCTACAACATGAGATTCTTTAGGATCATCTTGGAATCTAGCGACAAGTCCAACTGCATTCATGATACCAAGTCTGGTCTGAGTCAGATAGAGTAGTCCTCCAATCATTGATCTATACCTTTTCTAATTTGCCTTAGGGGAGTCATCATATTTACTCAACTTACATATAATTACCATAGGCGTACCTACTATCTTTGAATCTTCCATTGCAAACTTCTTCAACAATTCTTTCACATACTTAGATTGAGATATAAAGATACCTTTGTCTGATTAATTGATTTACAGACCTAAGAAGAAGTTCATTTCACCAATCATGGACATCTCAAATTCACTTTGTATCTGATCAACAAATGTTTTGCACATACTCTCATTTCCACCAAAAATGATATCATCAACAAATACCTCAACAATCAGAATATTCTCATGATCAATCTTGAAATAGAGATTAATATCAGTAGTGCCTTTGCTATAACCTAGCTTTAGCAAATACTTATCTAATCTTGCATACCAGGCTCTTGGATCTTGTTTGAGTCCATACAGTGCTTTCATTAATCTACAGACCATATCTCCCTGATCAGACAACTGAAATCCTTTTGGTAGCTCAATGTAGACTTCTTCTTCTAACTCTCCATTTAGAAATGCTGACTTGACATCCATCTGATAGACTTTAAAATCTTTATAAGCAGCAAAAGCAACAAACAATATGACTGCCTCTATTCTTGCCACCGGAGAAAAAGTTTCTTCAAAATCAATTCCTTCTACTTGAGAATATCCTTTGCATACCAACCTTGCTTTATTTCTTACAACTTCACCTTCTTCATTTAGCTTGTTCTAAAAAATCCATTTAGTTCCAATCACATTTTTTTCCTCAGGTCTAGAAACAAGATCCCAAGTGTGATTCTTTTCAATTTGTATTAATTCTTCTTTCATTGCCTTTACCCAATTTTCATCTTTCCAGGCTTCACTTACTATTTTTGGTTCAATCTTTGAGATCAGACAAATCTCTTCTTGATCTTCAGCAATTCTTCTTCTAGTTCGAACACCTTTATTTCTATCTCCTATAATTTGATCTTCAGGATGATTCATCCTTACATACTTGGGAGTTTTGGGAATTGTTTGAGCTTCTATTTCTTGAGCTTATTCCTCAACTTTTGCACTATCCTTTTGAATTACTGGGTTTTTCAGATCAATCTGGATTTTCATCTTGCTCATCTAAATCATGTCTAAAAGATCTGGAATGTCCTTCTTTTCTCTCATCAACTCTAACATTAGCACTTTCAACAATCCTTTTCAACCTCTTGTTAAAGCACTAGTATGCTTTGCTTTGAGTAGAGTAACCCAGAAAAATTCCTTCATCACTTCTTGCTTCAAACTTTCTTAGATCCTCATATCTTTTGATATAGAATTTACTATCAAAAACTCTAAAGTATCTTACAGTAGGAGGATGACCAAACCATAGTCATAAGGTGTCTTACCAAAATTTCCTTTGATCTAAACCCTGTTAAGAGTGTAGACAGTAGTACTCATAGCTTCTCTCCAATAAACTTAAGGAACATTTGTTTCCATCATCAAGGTCCTGGAAGCTTCTTGAATGGTCCGGTTCTTTCTTTCCACAACTCCATTTTGCTGAGTCCTAGGAGTAGATAACTATCTTTTAATTCCATGCTTTTCACAAAATGAATCAAACTCACTGGAGGTAAATTCTCCACCTCTGTCAGATATTAGACACTTTATCTTCACACCAATCTCATTTTCCACCATAACTTTGAATACCTTGAATTTGTCAAGAGCTTTTGATTTTTCTTTTAAGAAGGTTACCCACATCATCCAGGAGTAATCATCAATCAGCAACATAAAATATATGTCTCCTTGCACACTCCTAATTCTAGCAGGACCACATAGATCAATATGCACAAGTTCCAACCATTCACTTGAAACTTGTTCTTTACTTTTGAATGAAATTTTGTTCTGTTTGCCCAATTGACATTCTCTACATATGTTATCAAGTTTCATAAGTTTTGGAAGATCTCTTACAGCTTGAGTAGAACTTATCTTGACAATGTTATCAAAATTTACATGACACATCCTCCTATGCCATAACCAACTTTGATCTATCTGAGCAATCAAACCAATTTTTCCAGAACTACTTAAATGAAAGATGTTACCTCTAGTTTGAGTACCAAATGCAATTTCAGTTCCGGAGCTTTCCAACATCCTGCATTTTCTATCCTTGAATCAAAGATCATAACCCTTATCAACCAACTATCCAACACTGAGAAGATTATGCTTTAGTCCTTCCACATACAGAACATCATTAGTGTTATTCTTACCATCAAAAGAGATGGATCCTCTGCCACAAATTCTACTAGTTGAGTTCTCTCCAAATTTCACAATTCCACCTTCATATTTTTTAAAACTTACAAACTTACTTTTATCACCAGTCATATGAATAGAACATCCACTGTTAATCACCCATTCATCCTTTTCAACAACTTGAGCAGCCAAGGCACTTTCCACATTTGTACAGCTAGCAAATTTAGTAGACACCAGATCTTCTTCCTTGATAGAAATGAACACCCAATCATCTTCATTGGAACCTCCATGATTAGAGTTATCATCTGTGACTCCTTCTTTTCCAGATTCTTGGACATAGTAACATTTTTTCTGACATTTATATCTGTTAGAGTTTGGTTTTGAGAATCTCTCTGAACATCTTGAGGCAAAGTGACCAATCTTATTACAAGCAAAACATTTGAGTGGAAACTTTCCTTCACATTTACCAGATCCGCTTGGTATTCTTTTGGCAATAAGAGCTTCAAGATTTGCAGTCTCAATTTCATCATTTTCAAGATCCTTTCTTGTATGCACAAATCAGTTTGATCTTCCTGAAGAACTTTCACCCAGATCATATCTTTGCTTTCCATACACACTGGCCTTAAATGTAAATTCAGACTTAGGGAGAGAATCACAAAACTCACTCATTTCAAATGCTGAAAGCTTACCAACTAACTGATCTCTTGTGACAATTGTTACTGTCCTAATTTCTTCAATGGCTGCAGCTTTATGCTTGTATGCTGCAGGTAAGGATCTGAGCACTTTGGCAACAATTTTTGATTCTTCCAATACTCCACCTGCATTTTTGATACCAGTCACAAGTTCATTTACTTTCTGCATGTAGGAAGTAATGTTTTCATCTTCCCTCATTACCAATCTTTCATATTTACCCTTCAGGGTTTGTAGCTTGGCACATTTAACATATTTGTCACCTTCATACAGATTTTCCAGCTTTTTCCAGATTTCATGGGCAGTTTTCAAATCCAGGACATTTGCTAATTCTGTATCAAACAGGGCACTCAATAAAGATTCTTTGGCTTGAATATTGCATTCACCTTCCATGAGTTTGTCTAGAGTAGTAGGGCCATTCTTTGGAATCTTATACTCATTCTTTGTTATCATCCAAAAGTCATTAACAATACATTCCAAATGACACTATATGCATACCTTCCAAAGGGAGTAATTTGTTCCATCAAATCTCAGACTTTCCTTCTTATAAGTCAACATCTTGGATCTCCTTAAGTGTTCAAGCTTCTTTTAGAGGATCTCGCTCTGATACCAATTGTTGGAATTAGACCAGACAACTGAGAGGGGGGGTGAATCAGTTGTCTCAAAAATTAACCTTTTCTTCCTTTTAATCATCTTTCACAATTTGTAAATTGATTAATGATGTAAACATTAAAGCATGAAACAACATCACATAAGTAGAAACATAATCAACACATTTAACACCAAGATTTTGACGTGGAAACCCGGTTAAGGGAAAAACCATGATGGGTGTTAGCCTACAAGATTTGTACCATGTTAAAAGTACTTAAAAGGAATGGGAAGGCACTTGCCTTCGGGCTCACTGCCCAGAGCTCACTGCTCAAAAGAGAGGCTCACTGCCTACAAGAAATTTTAGTTTAACACAGAAAGAATTAACTGATAAATAGCATCTACTTCATGCCTGGTTTAGTTTCATTAAATGCTCATAAAACTTTTGTTCTGCTTCCAAGCTCTTCTTCACTAACTTTTCACTCTATTCTGCTTTTACTCTTCTGATCCTCCTCTTCTTTGCTCTGCTCCTGATCCTTTCTTTAGATTTATTATTTTCGCTCAAGGATAAGTTTCCACGACTCAGCTACACTCCTTTATATGCTTCATCAATCTTGGAATAAACATCAAGGTCGGCACACCAAACATATTACTTAATGTGAATCACTAAGCTATCAGCCAAACATTGCTAAGACTTGAATCTTCTTTTAGAAACACACCACGCTCTAGAGAATTGCTTCTAGAACATCCACAATATGCTTGAATCATCCGGTTAGCCAGGACTGGGAAAAATAGCAACACCAAGAAGGAAATCTTCACCAACAAGCTCAAACTTCAACGCAAACCTTCAACACAATAGTCACACGATCCAGAGATCTCCACAAGCATAATAAATTCAACAAAAACATTTGCACTCCTCCAAGTCATCAGGATCACTTGCATCTTCATTTGGAACCTCAAGAATACTATCTACCATGACTGTCATCGTAGAAAGATTGCTTGTTGACCTCCAAACCATGAACCACTTGAATGGATGATACACACTGACTTCCCAAACATGCCTCTAGATTTGCAGATCATTATTTGACATATCTGGAAGGATCTGGACCACTTCTTTGTCGCTCTATCTCTTCTAAATACTACAAAATCAATTCTACTCAGATGGCCATAGTTTCTTCAAATCTTCATGCGGACCTCTCAAATCTTGACTGGAGCTACTTCACACAATCCTCTATACTGTCATATGATCTGCATCCATTGATCTTTATTAATTTTCTCAATATCCTCAACATTCCATTCTTCTAGTCAGGCAACAAGATAGGATACAGTTGACACCAATGGCAACAAGAATATGTTGACATCAATGACAACACCGATTAGGCACATATTTGCAACAATTTCATCTTTGTGTTGGAGTACAATACCACTGAGAGGGGGGGTGAATTAGTGGTATACTAATTATAACAACACCTTAAGAACTTGAAAAATCACAACAGCTTTGGCATGGCAGACTAATGTCAAGAATGCATCAACAATATTATGAAACAAACAAGAACATCAATATTGTCTTGAGTGGAACCCTTTGGGGCAAAAGACCACTCAAAAAATGCCTCACTGGCTTACAACATTGCCTCACTGGCATATAACATTGCCTCACTCGCATACAACATTTAGAAGCATCATCTTCAAGGAGCACAAACCCCTAACATAGCCTTGCAAGAGCACCCACTCTCTGCATACAAAAAGATAAATACAAATATAGAGGGTTACTCTGTTTCTCTTCGTACCAGACTGATATAACATCAACAATGCATGTACACACACTTACACATCCATCATTCATATTATATCAGGTTTTATACACAACATATTACATTTTGTCCATGTCATTATTTCTCTCTACAGACAGTTAGAGAGTCATAACTGAAACTGATTGGTAGTTCACAACTGAAATTGCCTCCTGAATCATACTATAATATTCAACATCTTTTCTTGTTAAACAATACCCGAGTATAACTGAACAAGTAACCACTGTCAACTGAAAGTTTCAACTGTTTATAATTGTTTGCACCAGAATAACTATTTATAACTATTTGTACCATAATTTCAAATGTCTGAGAAAAGAATATATCTTGTGCCTTTATCATTGCACATGTTATAAAAGAAAATTATCTCTTTGTCAGGGTTCTATCAAGATGTTACAGACCCACAAGAGAGCCTAAAAAACTCTTTGTCATTTCATCTTTTCAAACAATAAGTCATCGAAATACTAACAAAAATGTTTCATAGTTTTATTAGAAAAATAGTCACAATAATATTCATGAAACCCTTAGCTAAAAAAGAAATTTCCACTTGAAACCCTAGACACCATTTGGAGACAGTCAACAAAGAAAAACATTCAAATAACAAATATAATCTCTACTTATTTTTTAAACCCTAGCCACTGTAACAGGCAACCGAAAACACTTTTATGTCCACTGAAAAAATAAAAAACCTTTAAACAGTTTCAATCCTAAAATCAAACTTAGAAACCTTCAAAGACTTTTACGCATATTAAACTAAAGGAAAATAGAGAGAAAGCACCTGATAGCTGATCAAATTTCTGATGGTCAACAGAATTTGCTAAGTCCAACCAGCTTTGTCACTACAGAAGATACCACTGATGACTTCCTTCAAAGATTCATGTGGCCATTGTCATGTTCTTTCATGATTATAGTAGACTAAAAATGAAACCCTAAGAAGGCTTCATATTCAAAGCTCAAACTTTGCATAATGAGTGCCAAAAAACTTACTTTTACCCAAGTTTAACTCATGCAACCAGTGTTATAGGTAAACCCTAAGAAGACTGGTGAAAAACTCATTCGTTTTGCCTTATTGAATTTGCACTAACCTGTTTGAGAGGTAAACCACTAAAGCATGCCGATAAGAAACAAGGTTGTGATATTTGCAATATTGAATATGCCCACTAGGAGATCAAATACAAACATATCGTGGTCAACACTTAAACCAACATAACAAAAATTTCATGCCTTATTCCTCAAAACCTTAGTCCTTAAAATATTACATGTATTTAAATTCCTTTACCATAATGCTCATGATATTAAACATTTGTGCCAAGAGAGAGAACAAGATTATAACATCTTGTCATATGCACGCTCATCATCACTAAGAAGGATGTCATTATGTAACCAAACTGAACATGATCATAATATGCCAAACCATATTAACATGACCAAGAGAACCAATGCCAATGAAGGATGCCAAACTGAACATGATTACCAAAGGTGCCATATTGAACATGAACCCACACAAGGTGCCAAACTAAACATGTGCCAAACATATCAAAGCCAATCAATGGAATCAATAATTTAAACCAAATGGTGTCAAAGTGAATACCCTTGTCACTTCAACAAAGCATGAATATCATATTAATATCAACTGAGATCAACAGAGCATAGAGCATATGGTAGCTGATCAAACCATATCAATATAACCAAGTTGTGGATTTGTTATCAGGGACAACAACTGAGGGCAAGTCAACAAACTCCCCCTTTGTCCATGATGGAAAAATACACAACTCTCTCCCCCTTTTTGGCATCAAGGCAAAGGGAGTGAAAGTATGCAAATGCCTCCAATATATTCATAAAGCCTAAAATATGAAATAATAAGTAGAAATGTAAAACCATACCAACCATACCAAGATTGTCCCATGATTGAGAAGTATCCAGAACATCTAAAACAAAAATGAGATGTCAGCACCATAATGAAATATCAGCAGCATGAAGAGCATGTAGCAAAGATGGACAACTGAGGAGACTATCACAAATAGTGCCAATCATCAATTAGAAACCATGCCAACTGTCATAAGATACTGCAAACCATTAGGAATCAGAAATATGCAAGAAACTCCCCCTGAGTCCAACAACTGAAAATGTCACTAATTGCTCACTGTGATATAACACTATCAGAAGAGATTTCATAGGACTGTCAGAACTATCAAAAATAAAAACTAAGTACTGTTAGTCATGTACCAAATGACAACAAAGAACCACTATACTCAGAAGAGTACATTTACACACAATACTATTACATGCAGTCCTATCTCCCTTGTATTAGATACATTGATGTTGATTAGAAGCCATTACTCATAAGATATTGATCAAGACCAAGACCATTGATGCCATACTCATGCACCTTGATGTTGATTAGAAGCCATTACTCATAAGATATTGATCAAGACCAAGACCATTGATGCCATACTCATGCACCTAGATTCTATGAGAAAGACACTGACATGAAGATTTTAACACTGGTCTATTGCACCTAATTTACTTTGCATAACATTCAAATGTTCACATAATCACTTCTTGCATTTATACATTCAACACTGCATTCAGTGGTGATCTTACTAGTTTGTACTATGGTCTGCAATGAGAATGAGAGATCACTGTGCATTACTATCTCTGCAAACAAAAACTTTTCTATCTCTATCAAATTACTGTCAAAGAGTTATGCATACTTTGCACATTGTGTTCTACCTACCATTAATTGAAGACTCTTAGACTGATAAATTTTCATCACCTTACCACTGAAATTAGAAAAATACTTTCACCATCAAACAAAAGTCTTGCAATCAGTACAAATGCCTTTCAATATGTCACTATCAATGTCATGTAAACACTGTACTATCACCATTGGATGAAAAGACTGATGTGAGGGAAATATTCATGCCATCATTGTCATAGCTCATCAAGAGAGTACTTGCACTATTACTGTGAACACAGTACAACAAGTAGTCCAAGATACTTAAAGCAGTCTTCAAAAAATAGATAATGCATTGATTTAACAATTAATACCCCCTGCAACCATAATATTAATGTAGAGATCTCATCCATTGTAATAACCTTTGACAGATGATAAATAGACTGGAAAGAGACTGTCACAAGTAGAAATTACTGTTATGAGACTGTCTAATCATCAGATACCTCTGTTAATTTGATACAATCTTGCCATAGCATAAGACTCCATGTATCTATTTACTCTTTTATAAATCTAAGGCACGCACTGTACATTCTTCCACAATCAAGTATTATTGATATATGCACCTTACTGAGGATTTCACTGTCAAAGATTAAATCAAAGTACTGGAACCATAGTGTATAATCAAATGAAGAGCTCCATCCAAATATCTCAACTATGTATTGATATTGTACCTTGTCATAGTCAATGATCAATACATTGCACCACAGGTATCACTAAGAATACATTTGGAATGAAACACCACATAAACTATAATCACAAATTTCTGATGATAACATCAATCAACATTTCACTGATGCATTACAAAGAAAAATAGGAATGAATTATTTAATGATAATGAACTACTTCCTCATGAATTGAAACTATTATCAGGGTGCTAGAATAAACCTAAATCACCAAACCTGCTTCAAGAAATGCATTGTGGAGCAGAGATCTGAGCATGAGTCATAACATACTGTCAACTCCATCAAAGACATCAAGGTGAGCCTATGAGAAAACTCAAGCATGCATCTTTTAAGCATGAATTTCAAAACTATGATATCCTGATGTCCAGACACAAATCATGATGAACACATGAACATCCTGAATTAAGATGATAAGAACTTTGATTCTTCTCTTCTCCTGATCTCAGCACATCCCTTTGACTTTATGAACCTTTGTAGCTCATGGAGATATCAATATTGCAGACCATATAACATATCTCATGTAGATCAAGTATGAAGGTCCAATGACAGAACCAGACATTAATCACCCATATTCATCTAGCTATGGTATTTATGTATCACCAATAACCCTTTAGAATGAGCAACACTTCATGAAATCAATAAATCAGTCCTTGATCTTCTCTAGGGGTTGTAGGGTAAAACACTAATCTGCTCCCCCTATCTCCAAGCTCCTACTTATTCAATTTGTAGAGAATTTTGTAAGCTATACACTGGTTCAAGAATTGCATTTCCTACACTTTGTTTTCTCCTCTAAACTAGTATAGGTTTTTCCTCTTTCTTGTTTAAGGTGCTTACCATTTCGTTATATCTAATTGATCTTACAGGATTGCTCCAACAATGTTGTGTTTGATGTCCAACATTGTTGCACCTATAACATATGATATTGTTAGAGAAATAATGATGTATGTTCCTTGAATTTATATAATCATATCTTCCATGTATCCAACAGTCTCTTCTCATGTGCCCAACCTTATTGCAATTATAACAAACAATATTGTAGTTTTGATTTGACAAACCATAATAACTACAGTTTCTAGCTCTATGACCATACTTATGACAAACATAGAAACAACCATGAAATTGAGAATAGTTAAACCTGACTGAATGATATTGTCTGGTAGATACAGGTCTTGAAAAATTGTTAGTTCTTCTTCTCCCAATATCATCAGTTTTATCCTTTGCTTTCTTCTTGTCGTCATCAGAAATAGCAGAATGATAATTTAGATCTATCTTCTGCCTAGGAGTCCGCCTAACCTTGAAACTCTTCCTATCTATTGTTGTAAAAACTATTTCCCTTTTAACTTCATCTTTAACACCAGAGCTTTCCCCTTTTTCATATCCTAAGCCAAAATGATCCTTGTAGTTTTTCTGACTACTCAATATTTCATTCAAACATTCAGTACTCTTATCAAATTGAATATTCTTGTGAAGTTTAGAAGAAGCCTTTTCCAAATCCTTTCTTAAAGAGACTATTTCTGCCTCTAACTTCAGACATTCTATTCTTTTTACTTCACAATCAGATTTAGTCATATCTATTATTCTTTTGGTTTCCTCAATCTTAGTTTTTAAACAAATAATCAATTTATCAGAGTCATTAACATGACTTTTTTAATTCTGCAATCTAATTTCTAGCATTTTCAAACTCTAAAGAAAGGTTTTCAAAATCTGAACATACCTTGTCCTTGGATTCTTTTTCTTGTTGAATCTAGTCTTTTAGTCTCATGTTTTCTTCATTAAGTTGTTTGATTGTATCTATGGCACATAGCAGTTCTCCTTCAACATCAACTTCACAATCATCTTCGTTGAACTCTTGTCCATCTTTATCCTCAAAGAAATCTTTTTTAGCATCATCAATTTCAACTACAAAATCATCAAGTTCTTGTGTACTAATATTCACATTGTCAAGACTCTTAACTTCAGGACTGATCTCTTTATGACATTTTGTATCTACATTCATGGTTGACTCATGTAAGAATTCATTACAGGACTTAACTGAGGCTTGCTTTTCAACTTTTTTATTAGCAGTCTTCTTTTCTTTATTTGAGGCCTTAATTCTTCTACGCTTTCCCATGGTACTCTGCTATCAAGACCTACCCAAGTTGGTTAGACTTCAAATATGGAACCTACGCTCTGATACCACTTGTTGGAGTACACTACCACTGAAAGGGGGGGTGAATCATTGGTATACTAATTTTAACAACACCTTAAGAACTTGAAAAATCACAACAGCTTTGGCATGGCAGACTAATGTCAAGAATGCATCAACAATTTTATGAAACAAACAAGAACATCAATCTTAGGAGTAAAGATGTTTGTATGTTAGACACTCAATCATGTAACTTGTATAAATTTGATTGACCATAGTGAGACTGAACAAAGGATATCATCTCAAACAAAATATATGATGAATATGCATTCATGCAAATCAAATTAACTTAGAATAACCATAAAACTGAATGACACATGATGAGCAAAAGAATTTGAGGATAAAACACATCAGTGATAGTAACAACCCATAACACAAATATTGTCCTGAGTGGAAACCCTCTGGGGCAGAAAACTACTCAAAAAAATGCCTCACTGGCTTATCAAAAGGAATCTCACTGATTACAGGCCTCACTAGCTTACAACATTGCCTTATTGGCATATAACATTGCATCACTGGCATATAACATTGCCTCACTGGCATACAAAATTTAGAAGCATCAACTTCAAGGAGAACCAACCCTTAACACAGCCTTGTAGGAGCACCCACTCTCTACATATAGAAAGATAAATACAAATACAGAGGGTTACTCTGTTTCTCTTTGTACCAGACTGATATAACATCAACAATGCATGTACACACACACATCCATCATTCATATTATATCAGGTTTTATACACAACATATTACATTATGTCCAAGTTATTCTTTCTCTCTACAGACAGTTAGAGAGTCATAACTGAAATTGCCTCTGAATCATACTATAATAGTCAACATATTTCCTTGTTAAACAATACCTGAGTATAACTGAACAAGTAACCACTGTCAACTGAAAGTTTCAACTGTTTATAACTATTTGCACCAGAATAACTGTTTATAACTGTTTGCATCATAATTTCATATGCATGAGAAAAGAATATATCTTGTGCCTTTATCATTACACATGTTATAAAAGAAAATGATCTCTTTGTCAGGGTTCTATCAAGATGTTACAGACCCACAAGAGAGCCTGAAAAACTCTTTGTCATTTCATCTTTTCAAACAATCAGTCATCGAAATGCTAACAAAAATGTTTCAAAGTTTTATCAGAAAAATAGTCACAATAATATTCATGAAACCCTTAGCTGAAAAAGAAATTTCCACTTGAAACCCTAGACACCATTTGGAGACAGTCAACAAACAAAAACATTCAAATAACAAATATAATCTCTCCTTATTTTTCAAACCCTAGCCACTGTAGCAGGCAACCGGAAACACTTTTATGTCCATTGAAAAAATAAAAAACCTTTAAACAGTTTCAATCCTGAAATCAAACTCATAAACCTTCAAATACTTTTACGCATATTAAACTAAAGCAAAATAGAGAGAAAGCACCTGATAGCTGACTAGATTTCTGATGGTCAACAGAATTTGCTAAGTCCAACCAGCTTTGTCACTTCAGAAGATACCACTAACGACTTCCTTCAAAGATTTATGCAGCCATTGTCATGTTCTTTCATGATTATAGTAGACTAAAAATTAAACCCTAAGAAGGCTTCATATTCGAAGCTCAAACTTTGCATAATGAGTGCCAAAAAACTTACTTTTGCCCAAGTTTAACTGGTGCAGTGCACCTAGGACATTTTTATGTCATTTATTTGAAAATTCTAGTTGTTAGAGACTAGATGAGTTTTAAAATAATGTAATAAAGCCTTTGTAAGGCATGACATGGTAGTGAGGCCTAGAATAGGCAATCAACTTAGTGGTCTGCAATCAGTTAAACTATGACAGTCTATTTTTAGATATTCAATCTTTTTATGCAAAAAAAGCTATCAGTTATGGCTATCTTTAGCCTCTTCCCATGATGGTAGTCTTTGCAATGAAGAGTTGAGGCTATAAACATGGTGGTAATACATTGTAAGAGGGGGTTTGGTCGAATGAATGGTAATTTGATGAAGTTTTAGGGAGGAGAATGAAGAAAATTATTGTTTGTTGTCTCTTATCTCTGTTTTTTCTCTTTTTCTGTTGTTTCCTTCATTTTCCCTAAGTCTGTACTATACTATTTAGAATCCCCATGCATAGAATGTTGAAATGGATTGTATTAGATTTGTTTTAAGTTAGGTTGCAAAGATTTTGGTGAAGTTTGAAGCATTTTCCAAACGTTTCTATTAAAACTGCTCTATTTTCTAGTTTTATCACTATTTTTATGTTGTTCCTCTTGGTTGTACTTGCCTGTACTCTATAGTCAAGGGTACATTCCATCAGAAGGGTGTAATATATGGTCTTACCTTCCTTTTGAGTCAAGTTGGAGGGAATTTCATTTAGGATTAATCATTTTGTGGTTATTTTTTGTAAAGGAGGTTTCAAACCCTTGAGTTGGGGGTTTCATTGAGGTTTCTTGTTTTCCCACTTCATGAAGCTATGTTAGAACCCCAAAATGGGTGGAGTGAGTGTAAGATGGTGTCTTTTCTAATGGGTTTTATGTGCAGGAGCATAAGATAAGTGAAAGTTGGAATTTGGGGCTATGGAGACCTCATTGTGTCATGTTAAGGCAAACTAGTGTTGGAGGAGTGAAGATTTGAACATAAAATGAGTTGAAATGAACATAGACCCAAAAAATTGATGAAATATATCTATTTGTATCCTAATACACCCTTTGGAATAGGAGTGAGAAGTTTGGGATTGAGTTGGTGGGTACTTTGTGTGTAAAACTGCCCTAATTAGGCCTCATTGGGAAGCAGTACAATCAAGTTTAGAGTGTTGTGTTCCAAAACTACCTATAGTGCACATTGAGTATGTTAAAGACAAAGATAATGAGTATCCAAAAATCCCATGACATTTTGGTTAAGAGTTCTGATTCCCAAGTTATTGTCTGACAGTCCCTTTTCAAGGGCTACAAGGAAGTGAGTCAGTTTGTGAAGGAAGTGGTACAAGGATGTATCCCCTGAGCATTTGGATAGTTTTGTAATCTTGGGATAGTCAAACTTAGAAGGTCTAGGGTCTCTAGAAAGTTTGGAAAGGTTCCCATGTATATGAACCTAAAAATGGTGTTATTGTATTGTGTTGAAACAATGGAGAATGAGTGGACAGTCATGTCCTGTTTGAGGTCAAGTGTTGTAGTTTGGTCCACTAGGACCTAAAATGAGTTGTTTGCCCTACCATCCCATGTATCCTCTTCCTCCTATGTAGTTGGTTGTGACCCCTTAGTGGTCTTTGTGTAGTTGGCTCTGCATCATTAACTCATGCAACTAGTGTTACAGGTAAACCCTAAGAAGACCGGTGAAAAACTCATTCATTTTGCCTTATTGAATTTGCACTAACATGTTTGAGAGGCAAACCACTAAAGCATGCCGATAAGAAACAAGGTTATGATATTTTTAATATTGAATATGCCCACTAGGAGATCAAATATAAACATATCGTGGTCAACACTTAAACCAACATAACAAAACTTTCATGCCTTAGTCCTCAAAACCTTAGTCCTCAAAAATATTACATGTATTTAAATGCCTTTACCACAATGCTCATGATATTAAACATTTGTGCCAAGAGAGAGAACAAGATTATAACATCTTGTCATATGTGCTCATCATCACTAAGAAGGATGTCATTATGTAACCAAACTGAACATGATCATAATATACCAAACCATATTAACATGACCAAGAGAACCAATGCCAATGAAGGATTCCAAACTGAACACGATTACCAAAGGTGCCATACTAAACATGAACCCACACGAGGTGCCAAACTAAACATGTGCCAAACATATCAAAGCCAATCAATGGAATTGATGAAGGGGGTAAATCACAAAACACATAATAACAAATATTAAACACAACAAATAGAACTTTCTTTTATTGAACTGGGTAACTCATTACATTACATAAGCTCAATTACAATTAGAGGATGAATCCTCTACTGGTTGCAACACATTACAGCTTTCCCAACCTCAAGACTCTAGATCTTTAGCCTTCTGTAACCCCAAATCAGCTAGGGTTTCTATTTTTCCCCCTATTCCTGACTCTACACTGGCCCCCCTTAACTCTACTACTGTCCAGGGTTCCCAAAATAGTCACAAATAGCACTTTTTGGCGGCCTCTAGCTAAATTTTGAAATTTGCAACTCCCTCCAAAAGTAGGTCAACTTCCAGGAAGCATAACTTTTGATCCGGGTGTCTGATTGACGAACCGTTTTAAGCGCTGGAAAGCTCGCAATGTGAACTATCACGCCAAAAATTGTAAATGGATTTCTATCAACTTTTTGAGATGTTATGAGAAGTTTTAGTACCTCATATCTCATTCCATAATTTTTCATGGGCTTTTCAGAAAACAAAAACTTTAATATCTTTCAGCTCACAAATGATCTTTGCCTGATTCCTTCGCCAAAGGTCTTATATTTCCGTTATGTAACTTTCTAGAAGATTTTGCTTCATTACGTGCCCAAATGCAAACTCTCTAAAAATAGCAGGTACACTTTCCTAAATAGGCAGGTCGCTATTTTTAGCAGTTCTAGAAAAACTGAAAGTCCTACATTATTATTCTGGATATTATGGAACCAAAAACACTAATTATGGGAAGAAATGAGAACAACTACAATGGTTTTGAATTAACTTTTTTTTGGGTGATGCAAGATTGCCCTTATGCCTCTGGATGCTCCTGCATCAGACACCTAGGGTAATTTGAGAAGTGACCCTATCACATCTCATGTGTTTGTGTGAGCAAAACCCAAATGGTCAACCTCTGCCTTAGACAACCAAGAAGAATCTTCAACAGGCCTTCCTTTCCATTTCACTAGATATTCTTCATATTGCCTGTTTTGAGTGCTCCTTCCCACACGGCTATCCAAGATCTCTTCTATCTCCTCTATTGAAGTAGATGCCGGAATACTCCACTACACTTCTGTTGGTCCATCCTCTGTTCCACCTTCATGATATTCTGATAAATCAGCAATGTTGAAAACAAGGGAAATATTGATCCCACTCGGTAGCTCTACCTCATATGCATTTCTTGAATCATGCTTCTTCATGATTCTGCATGGTCCAAATTTCTTCATTTTCAATTTATTGTATGTTCCAACTGGGAACCTTTCTTTTCTCAAGTGAACCATGACTTCATCTCCCACTTGGAACTCCTTATACCTTCTCTTCTGATCTGACTTAGCCTTGTACTGAATATTCATCTTATTAATGTGCTTTCTCACCTCTTCATGCAAATTCTTTAGATGTTTTGCAAAGTCTTCAGCTTCGACATTTGTCTTTTCTCCGTTGTCCAACTTCCTTAACTCAGAAGCATTTCTTGGGCTATTGCCATATACAATTTGGAATGGTGATTTACCAGTACTCCTATTGATAGAATTGTTGTAAGCAAATTCTGCCTGTGGTAAAATCAAATCCCATCCCTTGGGCTTATCTCCTATGAAGCATCGTAGTAGGTTACCCAAACTCCTATTCACCACTTCAGTTTGTCCATCAGTCTGTGGATGGTGTGCAGAACTAAACTTCAAGTCTGTCTTCAACTTCTTCCACAATGTCCACCAGAAATAACCAACAAACTTGGTATCTCAGTCTAAAACTATGCTTTTTGGTAGACCATGTAGTCTCACCACTTCCCTGAAAAATAACTCTGCAATATGAACAGCATCATTAGTCTTCTTACAAGGAATAAAATGTAACATTTTTTAGAATCTGTCCACCACCACAAAAATAGAATCATGTCCTCTCTGTGTCCTTGGTAAACCAAGAACAAAATCCATGCTAATATCATCCCATGGCTTCTCCGGTACAGGTAATGGTTGATACAAGCCTATATTCTGACTTGTTCCTTTTGCCATCTGACACACTCTGCAACTCTGCACAAATTTCCTCACGTCCTGTTGCAACTGTGGCCAATAATAATTTTCACCAATAATAGCAATGGTCTTATCTTGACCAAAGTGTCCAGCCAATCCCCCACTATGCTTCTCCTTAATCAGGTTCTCTCTCATGGAACTCCTTGGAATGCACAACTAGCTTCCTCTAAACAACATGCCATCTTGGATTATGAAATCCAACCATTCTGTCCTATCCAAAGTAATAGGCTCCAGACAAGCTTTCCAAGCCTCTGCAAAATTTGGATCTTCAGGATACAAACTTTTGAGCTCATCGAACCCAACAACCTCTATCTTCATTTCTGTCAACAAATTTTGCCTTCTGCTCAAGGCATCTACAACTCTGTTGGACTTCCCACTCCTGTGCTTCAAAACAAAAGTATAGCTCTGCAAAAAATTAACCCATTTTAAGTGCCTTTGATTTAACTTTCCTTGACTATTAAGATATTGCAAAGCCTGATGATCAGTATATAAAACAAACTCCTTTGGCAACAAATAACGTCTCCATTTGTTCAAAGCCTGACTTATTGCATAAAAATCCTAATCATAAATAGAATACTTTTTCTTGGCATCATTAAGCTTCTCACTAAAATAGGCAACGGGCTTACCTTCTTGGCTCAAAACAGCTCCTATACCACTACCACTAGCATCACAATCTACCTGAAATACCTTATTAAAATCTGGAAGTGCCAAAACATGTTGTTCTACCACTTTCTATTTCAATGTATCAAAGCTCTTGTCTGCTCCTTTAGTCCATCTAAACTCTTTTCTATCCCCTCTCATTGTCTCAATTAGGGGTGCACAAATGCTACTAAAACTCCTGATAAACTTTCTATAAAAACTTGCCAAACCATGAAAAGATCTTACCTCTGTGACACTCCTTGGCATAGGCCATTCAATGATAGCCCTTACTTTTTCTGGGTCCATCTTAAGACCTTCTTCTGAGACAACAAATCCTAGGTACACCAACTCCTTCTTTGCAAAACTACATTTCTTCAAATTAATCAACAACTTCTCCTCCCTCAGCTTCTCTAGAACTCTTCTAATATGCATCAGATGCTCATCCCAAGTCTTACTGAAATCAAAATATCATCCAAATAAACAATAACAAAACTTCCCAAAAATTCCTTCAGTACCTCGTTCATGAGCCGCATGAATGTGCTTGGTGCATTGGTTAGCCCAAATGGCATGACTAACCACTCATACAAACCTTCCTTTATTTTGAAGGCTGTCTTCCATTCATCTCCTTCTCTGATATAGATCTGGTGATATCCACTCTTTAGGTCAATTTTCATGAAGTACTTGGCTCCACTCAAACAATCCATGATGTCATCCATTCTTGGCAATGGAAATCTATGCTTGATCGTTATCTTATTGATTGCTTGAGAGTCTGTACACATCCTCCATTCTCCATCCTTCTTTGGTTCTAGTACTACAGGTACCGCACATGGGCTTAGGCTCTCCCTTATCAGTCCCTTCCTCAACAACTCCTGAACTTGTATGTTCAGCTCTTCATTCTCTGCAGGGGTCATTCTATGGGCTGCCTTGTTTGGCAAACTGGCTCCTGGTATCAAATCCATTTGATGACTTATCTTCCTTACTGGTGGTAAACCTTCTGGTACATTATCAGAGATAATGTCCTAGAACTCTTCCAACATATCTGAAACTTCTGCTGGTACATCTTCACAGTTCTCTTGACTAATCTTAGGAATCAATGCAAAGCAATGACGCTCATGCTTCATACCCTCCAAAAATTTCCTACCATCTACCAAGCAAATTCTGGCAGTACTACATACCTTTTCTTCCACCTCCTTCAAGGGCTTCAATTTATGATGAACTCCATCTTTTGTTAGGGAATATGTGTTTGCATGACCATCATGGACAACACTCCTATCATACTGCCATGGTCTTCCCAACAGCATATGACATGCATCCATCAGTATGATATCACACAGTACCTCATCATGGTAGTCCCCAATCTTGAACTTCACTAAACACCACTCATTGACCAAAGCTCTATGGTCTTTCTACAACCATGCAATCCGATATGGATGCGAATGCTTTCTTCTTGTCAACTTCAACTTGTCAACCATCTCTTCTGAAACTAGATTATTAGTGCTTCCACTATCAATAATAATATCACAACACTTACTTTCACATTTGCACCTTGTGCGGAATAAACTCTTCCTCTGATTTGGTTCTTTCTTCTCATTCAACAAAGGTTCTTCTAATAACTAGGGTTTCTCCCCTTTCAGCATCTTTAGAATGCTCAGACTGTGCATCTTCATCTACATGTGCAACTCGTGCATTACCTTCAGGTCTCCTATTCATCCTTCCTTGATGTTGCGGACACTCATATGCTCGATGCCCTTCTTCTCCACATTGGAAACAGGTCCCTCTGAAACCTCCTCTTCCAGGTCCTTGCCCAGGTCTACCTCTTCCTCTTCCTCTTTGCTCACCATTGTTCTGGTCACGAGGACGGTAGGTGTTATCTCCTCTCTGATTTCAACTAGTGCCAGCTTCTTCACTTTTCTTTGCATCTTCATTTCAGTCCCCATAGGGTCTTCCACCAGTCCTTCCGCCTTGACCTCTTCCCCTTTGCTTGCTATCAAATCTTTTATTCATCTTCTCTTCCACCTTCAAGGAAAACTGGTATGCATCTTCTATGGTGGTCATTCTGACCAAGCTTAGCTCCTCCTGAATATTCGGCCTCAACCCATTAATGTAACGGGCTACCTTTTCCTTGTTGGGCTCTGCATGGCCTATCCTAATACTAATCTTATAAAACTCTTTTGTATACTCCTTAACAGACTTGTTACCTTGCTTTAGTCCTTGCAGCTTCTTCAACAACTCCATCTCATAGTCCACAGGAATGAACTGCTTCTTCAGTTTCTCCACCATCTGATCCCATCTGGTGATCTTTCCTTTTCCTCTTCTGTTCCTCTTTAATTGGACCTCCTTCCACCAAATACTAGCATGGCCCTTCAACTTTGTTTTTGCAAACTTGACCCAATCTGGGTCCTCCACATCTTCATACTTGAAATACTCCTCCATGTCATTGATCCAATCAATGAGCTGTTTCGGATTCAAATCTCCAGAATATGTAGAAACTTTGATTCTAGGCCTCTTTCCAATCTTCAAAATGGCCCTCAACAACCTAACCTCTGTATGATCTCATGTAGCTTCTTGTTCTTCCTCAAATAGCTCCTCTTCGGCTTCATCTTTGCTTTCTTCTCTTGTTCTCGGATCAAACCCTCTTTGCAGCTCTTCTTGCAATGCATTGATTTGCCTTTGTAGGGCTCTAAAACCCTCTTCCGTCAAAGCATTACTCCCAACATGATTACTTCGTGGAGGCATCTTGGTCTCTGCAGCAAACCCACAACCTTAGGTCTTGGTGCAAACTGCCTCACGGTCGGCGATCTGTCTACACACTCAGGAAACCTGGCTCTGATACCACTTGATGAAGGGGGTAAATCACAAAACACACAATAACAAATATTAAACACAGCAAATAGAACTTTCTTTTAGTGAACTAGGTAACTCATTACATTACAGAAGCTCAATTACATTCAGAGGATGAATCCTCTACTGGCTGCAACACATTATAGCTTTCCCAACCTCAAGACTCTAGAATCTTCAGCCTTCTGTAACCCCAAATCAGCTAGGGTTTCTATTTCCCCCCCTATTCTTGACTCTACACTGGCCCCCCTTAACTCTACTACTGCCCAGGGTTCCCAAAATAGTCATAAATAGCACTTTTTGGCGGCCTCCAACTAAATTTCAAAATTTGCAACTCCCTCCAAAAGTAGGTCAACTTCCGGGAAGCATAACTTTTGATCCGGGTGTCTGATTGACGAACCATTTTAAGCGCCGGAAAGCTCATGATGTGAACTATCATGCTAGAAATTCATAAATGGATTTCCATCAACTTTTTGAGATGTTATGAGAAGTTTTAGTGCCTCATATCTCGTTCCATAAATTTTTAGGGGCTTTTCAGAAAACAAAAACTTTAATATCTTTCAGCTCACAAATGATCTTTGCCTAATTCCTTCGCCAAAGGTCTTATATTTCCGTTATGTAACTTTCTGGAAGTTTTTGCTTCATTACGTGCACAAATGCAAACTTTCTAAAAATAGCAGGTACACTTTCCTAAATAGGCAGGTTGCTATTTTTAGCAGTTCTAGAAAAACTAAAAGTCCTACATTATTATTCTGGATATTATGGAACCAAAAACACTAATTATGGGAAGAAATGAGAACAACTACAATGGTTTTGAATTAACTTCTTTTTGGGTGATGCAAGATTGCCCTTACGCCTCTGGATGCTCCTACATCAGGAATCAATAATTTAAACCAAATGGTGTCAAAGTGAATACCCTTGTCACTTCAACAAAGCGAATATCATATTAATATCAATTGAGATCAACAGAGCATAGAGCATATGGTAGTTGATCAAACCATACCAATATAACCAAGTTGTGTATTTGTCATTAGGAATAACAATTGAGGGCAAGTCAACACTTTGTTGGTGAGATCATATCTAGTTATAGATCTTGGAAATTAATTCCTTAAGTTAATTAATTGATTTTATAATTTTTACCACTATCATAAAATTTTGATCAATTAATCTAAAAGTATATTTAAAATGTTTAAAATTACAAAATTCATGTTTTTCTATGATTAAATTGATAAAATTTACAAGTGGGAGTTAAAATCTTCAAAATGTGTATTTTGTTGTTTTCATGCAACTCAAACTTTGGGCCCAAATTACAAGTTGAAATTTAGGTTTAGGGTTTGTTGCACAATTGGAAAAAGGTTTTTATTTGCAAATAAGGTGTGGTTTCTAGATGGAGTTGAAATCTAGTTTACAATCAATATCTAGTTGTAAACTATAAAATGTTTTGGGGTTTTGAACTATGACCACATTTTAGATTCTAGTTGGAATTTGTAAATAACTACAAGTTGTAAATAGACTATGAATGTTATTTGAGGCTTGATGCAATATGTTCTTGGAATTTTTTTGCAAAATACAAAACAAATTGGGACTTTAGTTTGCAATCCAAGTTCAGACTCTAAGCATGGTTTGCAACTTTTGTAAATTGTAAAGTGCAAGGCTTTTTAGATTTTTGAAACTAGGTTTCAAACTTTACATGCATCTCACAGTGATTGGAAAATAGGAAGGGAAGGCGAACTTTCAAACTCCCTCATTTTTCTGAGATGGAACTAAAGTGTTATTTAACTAAATTTGATCAACTTCCACAAGGTCTAAATTTGGGAAAATACAAATTTAAACCTAAGGATTGCTCTCTAAGAGTTTGAAATGATTTGCAAATGAATTTAATAAAATGCCCAAATTTAGAGCATAGAAAACCATAGGGTTAGAAACTAGACAAAAACCAAGGTAGAGGGTCAAGGAAAAATCTCAACAAACTTGCTATAAATGTAAATAAAACAAGGAAATTGGATGCAAAAAACTAGACAAAGGTAAAATCTGACATCCATTCCAAATTTCAAATATAAATCAAGGCAAACACTAGAAAACCCCATCATTTCATCAAATTTAAAAATAAAAAAGGAAATGTAAAAGATAAAAACCTAGTTTAGAGCACAAATCTACCTGCAAATAGGTTGGAAACTAGATTTATAGGAGAAAACTAGAGCTGGAGCATCACAGAAGTTGGAGTGCCAGAATTTGTGTGAGGAATATGAAAAGGTATGGTAGATTGGATGATTTAGAGTTTTAAATGTCTCTACATGAGTGTCATTAATGCTTCACCTATCAGGTTCAAATACCAGAGATGGTCTACAAGAAACTACTTTGGGGTTTGAAGTTTCAAAGAAAGTTGCAACTGTGGAAGCTTCAGGGATCAAGAAATTGAAACAATTTGTATTTTGCAAAGAAAAAGGGAAAAAGGGAGTCCAAAAACTTAAAAGGATTTGCAGTTAGACTATAGAACTTTAGGACTTAGGAAAAATTAAACCTAAAATCAAAACCCCTTTATAGCATAGTGATGTTCTAAGATAAAATGACCTATGTATGATAAAATAGCCCTTAAAACTTGAGACAAAGATAAGGACGATTTGAACACTACTCAAGATACATGAAACATCCATTTACGAAAATACAAAACAAGGGTCCCTAGGTTTTTTAAGTTAGGGGCATGTTGTAACCCTTAACAACAAGATATAATGAAGGATTATCCAACCATAAATCCTAGTGAACAATCACACATAATAATTCAAAGAAATAGAAAATTAATCTCTATTTATTCACAACCATAAATGTATTACAATCTACTATAAGGGCTTACAACATGAGGTCATAGCCTTCAACATATTATGGACACAACTATGTGTGAGTTACAGAATTCAAATAATATTACAATACAATGCTCAAAATCAAACTCAAATCCAAGATAGGATCCCCAAAATCTAACCCCTTCAAAGGATCATGAGTGATATTTAAATAATGAGCCTTAGCAATAGGAATGTTCTCTATCTACGACAAGTAGGTACAAAACTCAATGCCAAGTGTAACCTATAGTCAACCAAACATGTAGAAGTAACCTTTTGATGATAGATCAATGAAACTCAATGTGGTTCCTACCATAAGCTATCTTATGTCCAGTGAATCTTGAAACATGTTATTTTGTTACTACATGCTTTAGAAAGGTGCCACAAGATTCAAACAATGAAATTGGATGTCATCCTATTATGCCTAATAGTAAGTCTCAAACTAAAATATACCTTTGTAGTGATCATAATCTCTTGGAAATTGGATGAAACATTGTTAGCTCTTAGTAAATCATGTGTTCCCAACTGCAAGGTGAAATGTGCAAACATGATGAAATGTGGTAGGGACAATGGTGATGGATGATGACTGCAAGGTTATTCAAAACCTACAAACAAACAAAACAAAGTGAACAAAAATATTTTTGGGTGATGCAAGATTGCTCTCACACCCATGGTAATTTGAAAATTGATTCCCTCACTTTTTTTAGCTAGAGGGAAACCAAAATGATCTACGTTAGCCGTATAAATCCAAGATGAGTCTTCTTTAAGCCTCCCTTTCCATTTCACTAAATACTCTTCATATTATATATTTCTAGTGTTATTTCCAATCCTACTATCCAAAATCTCCTCAATCTCCTCTCTTTATTGTTATGGTATCTAATTTGTCCATTATGATTCCACACTACTATATCATAGTTCTCCTTCATGATATTGATACAAATCTATAATATTAAACACTAGTGATATAACTAAATTTTCTAGTAACTCTACTTCATATATATTTCCTGAATCAAAATTTATAATAATCTTGCAAGGACTAAACTTCTTCATCTTCAATTTGTAATATGTCCCAACTATAAATCTTTATTTTTTGAGGTACACCATCACTTCATCTATAACTACAAACTCCTTATGTCTTTCTTTCTCATCATTCTTCTCCTTATATCTTCCATTCATCTTTTCCAAGTGACTTTTTACTTTAGTATGTACCTCCTTCGTGTGTTCTATAAATTATTCTACTTCATACTCCAATTTTCCTCATTTTTGGTATGCTATAATTGTAATGCATTCCTTGGACTACTGCCATATGCTATTGCAAATGGTGTTTTCCTTGTACTCCTATGTATTAAATTGTTATGTACAAATTTTTCTTACACTAGGACCGTATCTCAATTTTATATCATCTCTCCAACCAACATCTCAACAAATCTCCCAAACTCCTATTCACAACTTCTATTTTCCCATCAATCTGTGGACCTAATATGTTGAACTAAACTTCAAAAAAAATTTCATCTTCTTCCACAATGTCTTCCAAAAGTATCCAACAAACTTAGTTACTCTATTTACAACTATACTCCTTAGCAACCCATGAAATCTCACAACTTCTCTAAAAAATAGATTAGCTATATGTACCACATTGTTTGTCTTCATACATGGAATGAAATGTGCCATATTATAAAATCTATCCACAACTACAAATATAGAATCATGTCCCTCTATGTTCTAGGCAACCCAATATAAAACCCATATTGATATATTCCCAATGTCTCTTTGGAACTGCTAATGGCTATAACAACCCAACATTCTAACTACTTCCCTTTCTATTTGACAAATCCTACAACCTTGAACATAATTTCTCACATCCTTATATAATTGAGAAAAAAAATAGTTTTCACTTATCAATTCCACTATCTTATCTACTCCAAAATGACATGCTAAACCACCATTGTACATCTCCTTGATCAAATTTTCCCTCATTGAGCTGCTTGGAATACACAATTGATTACTCTTAAACAACATTTTATTTTGAATCAAATAATCAATCCATTTACTTTTATCCATACTAGTTATTTACATGCTTCTACAAAATTAGGATTAGCTTCATATAAATGCTTCAATTCATCAAATCTAGCCACTTCTACTCTCATTTTTGTCAGAAAATTTTATCTCCTACTCAACACATCTACAACCTTATTTAATTTTCTACTCCTATGCCTCAATACAAAAGAGTAACTTTTCATGAACTCTACCCATCTCATATGTCTCTAATTCAACTTACTTTGACTATTCAAATATTATATTTCTTCATGATCTATATGTAACACAAATTCTTTTGGAAGAAAGTAGTGGCTCCATTTCTTCAAATCTTAGATTATGAAATAAAATTCTAATCATAGAATGAATATATCTTTCTTGCATCATTCAAATTCTCACTAAAATAAGCTATGGGTCTACCTTCTTGATTTAATACTACTCCCATTACATTTCCACTCACATTACAATCAACCTTGAATACCTTGTTAAAATATACTAATGCTAACACAAGTTATTCAGTTACCTTCCTCTTTAGCAATTCAAAGCTCCTATTTTCTCTTGGTGTCCACTTGAATTATTTCTTGTATCCTCTCATAGTTTTATAGAAGAGGTGAGAGATCAAAAAGCTAGGAAAGGAGTCGTTTGGGCATAGATAGACATTAGAAAAAGCTTGGAATTCTACACAAGTAAAAATGCACCTTCTAAAAATGGTTGACAAACTGGAAAATGCTATCAAGACGTTGACGTGTGGCACAGATGTCTGTGTTTAGCTCTTGGATTCATGCAACTTCATTTTCCAGAAGGTTCAGGTTACTCAAGGCACTGCCAAGGCTAAGGCACTTTTACAGTTTTTGGGTAGGACAAGAAGAAAAAGTCAAAGTAGCATTTGTAAAGCACACTAAGGGAGTGGGCACTAAAGTGAGTACCAAATAGAGTGTGAAATTATGGGCGAGCACAATTTATGATCCTACATTTAGCCCCCACTTTAGTGGGTGTATGGCACTACGAGCATATGCAAGCTAAAGTAGACAACATGAGAAGAAAAAAGGAGAGCAGACCTTTTCTACCTATGGAAACTATAGAGAATGCAAAATATTGCTAAGTGAGAGATCTGAAGCCCCCAGCTTAGGATCCTACAAAATCACAATGTTAGGCCAAAAATCTATACATGAAACAGATGTTAGATGCACATGTATATATATATTAAAGCTAATAAAAAGGAGGATTAGACCAAATATTATTTTCTGAAACCCTTGTGGTTAACAAATAGTATAGTCTAATGCACATTAATCTAATACAAACATACATGAAGAAAGGAAGGGTATGGTTCTAGAGCTAGCAAAATTCATTGTTTGCTAGAAACCATACTGAAAAGCTTCCATAAGTCACTAGAGCTAGCAAAGTTTATTGTTTGCTAGGTGGATTATGGGAAAGTGTTGATAGCAAATGAAGCATCATAGGCTAGCATTGCTTTTCTAGGTGAGCTACACGTCAAATAGTATCAAAAATTACATGACTAGGAAAATCCATTGTTTTCTAGGTAATTCTGATAAAGGTGGTCAATCTAAACAAGTGTGTTTGCTTAGGACCACAAATGCTATGAAAAAGTGCTAAAAAGAGTATACCATCAGTGTGGTGTGTGATTAAGTGTGAGAGGGAGCAAATGTATGCCCCCACCTTAAAATAATTACTTACATCATGGAGGAGCAATTGATTTTAAGGTAAAAGGAGGGAAAAAGGCACGAGAGATTTTAGGAAGCATATGCCTAGAGGATATGTTCCAAAGAGCTATGCCATGAAGGGGTTGTCCCCAAGCAAGAAAACCAAGGTGATGTTGAAGGCATGATACACAATGGATTATGTAAGCATGGCATGATGCTGAGAAACACAACAAGGTGTCACATAAAACAAGCAACATTGTAAAAACACAAAGGGATTTACGTGCTTTGGAGTCAGTACAATATATAGCATGATCTGTGTGGGACAATTTTGTAATTGATTTTGTCAATTATTGTAATTGATTTTTTGTAATTCTCATCCTTCTCCTAAGCACATAGAACTATGAATACAAAGAAAGAATTTCATAAGAAGAGAAGAAAAAAATTTGATTAAACATGGAAGGATGCTAAATCATCCAACACTTTGCATCATCCCCAAAATGTGGAAAATCCCAAGTACAACATAGAAAAGAATGTAGAAACATATAGAAGAATGTCATGAAATTTTGATTCCCCCTGTATTCATGTGCCTACAAGGGCATCAAGGGTCATCTAGGGAGAGCTAACAAACAATAAGTCATGCCATACTTAGGTACGAGGATTACAAAACCAACAGGAAAACCACAATAAAAAATAAATGACACAGAGGGACTGTGCTCAAGGATGAAGCTCTAATAGGTCATCCACCTCCCAATCTTGATCATCATACAGAGATGGAGGATAGGCCGCTAGAGGGACCACATTAAGAGTAGTACTAGGCACAATGTCTAGTTTATCATGTGGAAGATCAACATCCAAAGGAGGATCCTGGCATAACTCACCAAAGGTGAGGTCCATCGATCATGTGAAGATCGAGGATAGAGATTGTATCTTTTCCAAGGACTCAAATACATCTTCCTTGTGGAAGGTTGATCTGGTTCACTGTCAAAATAGATTACAATCGGTGGTCGCCCAATGCTAATAGTAGGATTACGAGCATTAGTGGCCACTAGTGGAACAGAGGTCTCCACAACTAGAAAAAATGAAGCAAAAGGACTCAGCAATGGTGAGGGTGACATGCACTGGGGCTTGTAAAAGGGTGGGGTGGGGTAATGATTGTGCTTGCATTTAGGCAGTGGTGGTGGGATTTCAATGTCTATGGTAGCGGGATGTAGGATATCAGGGAACACCTAGTGTTAGGTACACTGCAGTGGGAGAGACTCTAAGATAGTGGTACTAGGTGTAATGCTGATGTTTGACTAAATCAACGGAGAGGCAGGAGTGGGTGATGGGAGAGAATCATGTTGAGGAGAAGTTGTAGAAAGCTAAGCGGATGGGGCAAAGTCTGGGATCGGCTACACGAGAGGGAAGGGGTTCGCCCCTCGCGACACACTCATGAGATGCAGCATGACAATGATTCTTGTGATCTCTTGCAAGTTGGTTATGCCTAGAGTGCTTAGAGCATCTGAAGGAGGAACCAGGGAGTCTCCCAACATGGGTTCCTTTTCTTCCATTGCTCTGAGAGTAGGTAGAGGAACAGAAGGAGCCACCAAAGGTTGGGGTACTACCAAAGGGGGGTCTCTCAATATGGGTTACCTTCCTTTAGCCACCAAAGAGGCTATAGGAATAGAGGTTGCCACTAACTATTGAGGGACTGAAGGGGAAGGGTCCTGCACCATGGGTTTCTTTCCTTTAGACTCCGAAGAGGCAGGAGGAACAGTTGTAACCAATGAAGGTTGGGAAGGCTTGGATTGTGTGGGTTGTGTGCCTCTAGCTCTTGGATAAGACACTGGAGGTGGGACCTCTGAATAAATTCTAGGTGTGTGGGGTCAAGAGAGGTTGATCTATTCTAGTTGTTTACCCTTCTCTTCCTATGGGGCAGGAGGAGGGACAAAAATAGATGCAGGAGATTGAGAGACCTCAAGGGTAGCAGTTGGTTGGGTTGATGAGGAGGAACCGATAGACATTTGAACAATGCGATTAAATTTCTAATATGATAAAAATAAGAAATCATTGTGAGGTCACAATGGCTCAGTTGTTGTAGGCCAAAAGTAATCCAAGGAGAAGTTTCCTCTAAACGTGAGAGGCTTGAACCCACTATGGTAAATAGTGTGTTCATTTCCACCATTGGGAAACTTTAGACACTTGTGGATTACCAAGGGGGCTAGTCTCATGGAAGAAAGCCACGGATGGCCCAAATTCACATAAAACTAGTTAGAAGTGGGGATGATAGAGAGAGGGACATCCAGGAGTTTTAGTTCTACCTGGATAGGAAGGGTGATCAAACCCAGGGTACAACGAGAGGGTCCATCATCTACTCATATCAAGATTTTTGTTTTCTCATACTTATCTTGATACAATTCATGTATATACAAAAATTCCTCTGTGATACATTTACCATACACACTAGGTCAATTAGTATGCCCTTGGTGGGCTTTTCATTAACAAGTGCAGAAATGTATAGAGATCCATCATACATGTGCATGAGTACATCGATGGGAGTGAAAGAGATGATCAACTTGGGAACGAGTCATGCTTGAATAGGGTGAGGGTGATGGTCCACCATGTTAATCATCTTGGCTAGAAAGGTGGTAGGGTTGCCAGTAGGCATGATAGTAGCCACGAGATCAGAGGGAAGCTCAATTAGGTTTGTGAAATGGTGAGGTAATGGGTTTGTGTAGATTTGAAGGTTTTGATTGAGTGGAGCGATAAATTTATTCCCTTTATCATTCACGTCAGAGACCTAGATGACATTCTGATCATGAGGTCTTGCACTTGGTGCTTAAGACACATGCATCTTTCAGTGTCATTTCCTAGTGTTATGTGGAATTGGCAAAAGGCCTTTAGGTCAAAAGAAGGTGCCAAAGGTTTAGTTGTGTCAAATAAGATGAATAGTTGGAAGCTAGATTAGGTTATTGTTTAGCAACTACTGCATGAAGGCATAAAGAGATTCTGAGAGTGGGGTAAACTTCTGAGTCCTTTGTTTGTTTTGTGATGAGAGGGCCATAGCACTTTGGGTTGGTGTCATGGCCGCTACTTGTTGAACATTGTTGGAAGAATTTATTTTGATGAAATTTTTGTTTTTCTTGTAGTTTTGAAATGAAGAAGGGGCATCAAACTACCCAGTGGGAGTCTATGATAAGGAGCCCTCATACTAACTGACCAACTATTGGTAGTTGCGAAGTGTCATGCATAGATGCGTGATGAGGAATAGTCAATCAACATAATCTTATCTCTTATCTATGTCTGCAAGTTTCCTATGAAAATCCACTGCACATCAAAATTGGGAGTGAATAAGGTATCTACGAGAAAAGGGCCTGATGGTGGCCAATAAAGTCAGTCACTTTCTCTTGTGCTCCTTGATGACAATGGACGAGATCAGTCAATGTGACCTACAGTCCAATATTCAATTGGAAGTGTTAGAGAAATTGGTTGAAAACTTGTTGAAAAGAAGTAATAGAGTGATCAAGAAGTGAGCAGAACTAGTCCAATGTAGTATCTTTTAGAGACCGTGGGAAGATTTTTGCTAGAAAAATGTCTTGAAATATGAAGTCACTACATAATGTTGAAAATATTGACACATGGTTTTGTGGATCTCCTTTACCATTGTACTTTTCAAAGCATGGAGCTTCAAAGTTCTATGGAAGGGGAGAGGCAAGAATAGCTAGGGATAATGATTTCCTTGTATAGTATGATGGGATGGTAGGCTAAGATGAATTTGTGGACATGGTAGCTATTTGTTGTTGTAAGGCGTTCACATTCTAGAGGAGCTAGGTGATAACTGGATCTATGGTATGTGTGGATTGGGTTTGGGTAACAAGTGGAATGGTGTTGTTAGGTCACTGAGAAGCTACAAGATTAGCTCCAGGAAAAGTAAACGATAATGAGGATTTTGAACGGGGGAATAAACCCATGTTGATTAATAGGGTTCCTGCTTGTTCCAATAGAACTAGTGTTAGCATTGACTGATTGAGCAACACTCATAGAGAGATGAGAAGAAGTGAATGTTGAGATAGAAGAATTCGACATTGATACCGATAATTGAGCTTGCACTATATTTGAATGTGATACATTAATAACTTCTACCCAGCTAGCTAGCAAATGAACATTATTATTCACAATGTGAGCTATGCTACAGAGAATACCCACACCATGCAGATCACTGGTTAGAAACTTTCAGAGGTTCTCTACGAGTGGGATAGCCTTGGCAGCTTAATGCTCCATACCCAAAAATTCTTGAAAGTTAGCCAAACAACTATCCAATGTCTAGATTTGAGTCTGGGGTACACTAGCTACAACCATGTCTATATCCAGATTCTCTCTAAAAGATAGTTTTCCAAGGATTGCAGGGGTGTTAGAGGAAGAAAGGAGAGGTTGTTGGACTCCAAAGTTTCCCTTTGAGAAGTTGAAGATGTCTATTTTTTGTTGTGTGGAGCTAGAGGTACCAGGAGCACAGGAAGCCATGAATAATCTTATGCTTCTAGGAATGATAAATTCTAAGTCAAAGCATTGGGTCATGAAGCTCATAAACTACTAAGAGCTTCGCAACACACAAGTACTATAAAATTTGAAGATTTGAAGAAAAGATGTTTTTAGAGAGGAAGTTTTGGTTTTAGAAGAAAAGAAAGAAGGTTTTGTTTGTTGTTTTAAGTGTTTCAAGCATGTTGGGTTCACCAAAATATTTAATAGAAAAAGTGATTCTAACTAAACTATCTTTAATCGGAACAACTTCCTATTACACATTAGGACACTAGCCACCGAAGGTGTTTGTCTTACTACTATCCAATCCAGAAGAATAAGACTACCTGGGCTATGTCCTTTTGTTGCAGTCAAAATTGAATGATTAAACAATATTGCCTAAATCTAACTAAAACTAAATAAAATAGAGGAAACACAAAGATGGAAGCAGTAATTCACAAAAACAAATACAGAAATGAAAACTATAGATTACAGTGCCGATAAGGGTGTGGTTCGGTGGTCAAGTCACACAGTTGTTATGGAGGCCACCAACGTTTCAAACCCCCATAGGGCCAATGAGCTCCCAAGTCATGTGTGCCTTCACTGGGCTACCATGATCAGAGGCTAAGTGTGTCTTCACTAGGCTAGCATGCTCGTAGGTTGTGTACCTTCGCTATCCGCCAACGAGATCACAAGTTTGACCTAAAGGGTGATAATGCCCATTAGAGACAGAGACCCTTAGTAGTGGTCTCAGGTGATAAATTCATTTGGAAGAGATCCCCCATAAGGGTCTCTTTAGGCCCAAACCAGGTTAAAAACTTGGGTATATCAAGCAAAAAAAACTATAGATTACAAAGAACATGGCCCCAGGTGGGCAGTCTCACTACCTAGGATGATAGCGCACGACACAAACATTTGTGCTTAGCATTGTGGTCTATATGACATCAAAACTTAGAAACCCTAATCTACACGGTTCTATATGGATTTCAATGAATTCTTTTTTACAATAAACACAACTTTTAGTGCACAAAAATAGATAGATGAAGGAAATATATAAGAATGATATGAGAATAATGAAATAATGAGATTGACAAGGAAGGGAAAAGAGAATGCAAACACTTGTGTGTTCAAATCCTTTTCTTACACAACCTGCAATCACAAATAGGAGAAAAGGGTTGGGTTGTATAAAGGTTTGCCTCAGTCAAACCTTCATTTTGGTGTTTCCACCTCAACAACAACTAGATATTGATATGTTGATAAAAGAGTGTGCTCTTAATTTTACGTGTGTCTAGAATTGTGGTGAGCAGTGGAAATTGTTTTTGCAATATTGATAAATGAATAAATAGAGAAATGACAAGATAAATGCTAATCTAATTGATTTGAGAAAAGAATTGAGAAAGAGATTACAAGGATCTTGTTAGAAGACTATTGTGTAGGAGAACAAAGTGAGCTTTGTTCCAAATCATAGCAATCATGCATGAGATCCTCTCAGATAGCACAAAGCACACGAGTAGATCACATCAATGGATTATTCACAATAACCTGTAATGAAAAAGAAGCATGGAATAATAATGATACAAGTAAGGTGATAGTTCAATTTTAGCAAAGCTTCGCTATGGAAAAGATTTGATGGAAAATTTAGTAGAGCTTCGCTATGAAAAGATTTCGATCAATTAAATGGCTAAGAAAAAAGGTTTTATAGAAGAGTTGAGAGATCAAAAGGCTGGGAAAGGAGTCGTTTGGGAACAGATAGACATTAGAAAAAGTTCAGAGTGCCACACAAGTAAAAATGCACCTTATAAAAATGGTTGATGAACTAGAAAATGTTATTGGGACGTTAGTGTGTGGCGCAAACATTTGTGCTTAGTGCTTAGGTCCATGCAACTTTAGTTTTTAGAAGGTTCAGGTTACTCAAGGAACTACCAAGGCTAAGGCACTTTTACAATTTCTGGGTAGGACAAGTAGAAAGGGTCAAAGTAGCATTTGGAAATTAGACTAAGGGAGCAGGAACTAAAGTGAGTACCAAATAGAGCATGAAATTATGGGCGAGCACAATTTATGATGCTACAACATCCACATATGTTTTGCATCCATACATTTTATATTGCATCTCATTCATTTCACGAAAGACAAAATATAGCATAATCATAATGTTGTCATTCCTATGTGAATCATAGAGCATAACAATAAATGAACCATCCATGTGCACAAAAGATAAACAAGGTACAAGATATCAACTACAATCATATGCAAAACTTAACCAATCAAGGTCATAATATAAAGTGCACATCAATGTCTAAGTACATGTCACTCCACCAATGAAGTTCAAAAAACAAAAGACAGCACACTCAACTATGCAAATCTCTCCATGCAACAGGGAAAGTCAAAACTCAACAAAAAGATAGGTCTCTCTAAGAGCTCAAATATGAATCTAACCTACATAACCCTCTAGGCTCCTAATCCAAGGTCTCCTCTAGATATCTATTGCATCTAAAACTCTATGAGTCCTATGAGTATGAGAAGGGACCCGACTAGAAACTCATCAATGTGATGGACCTACTATCTGAGTCTGTGGAAAAGTAGGATTCTTCCTATGAGCCCCTAAGTTAGACATCTCTTGAAGCAAGGCATTCTTAGCCTCTAGTGCAATATTTTTGGCTCTCTAAGAAGTAATCTCCTAGCTAGCATGATAAGTAGGAGCCATAATATCCATGTGACAACCTAAAGATGGTTCATTAGCATCAACTAGAAGAACCTCTCTAGTCCATATAATGACAAGGATCAATACATCTAATGAAGCATTTTGAAAAAGATCCCTTCATCTGTTGGTAGTACCTATGAAAGAACTATAGAGAAAAGAGAGTATTAGTTCAAGAGTTAAATCTAAACCATTTTTGAAGAAGCAAGTATGACAAATAAAGGAGTAGGTTAGTGTGGCACTCACGAGGATCGCCTAGCTGCCATGATGGATTACCAAGTCTCATATCCTCCTCGACTAGCTCTAAGAAAGGATCATGTCCATGTCTAGGCGGGGCCTCCACTTATGCCACCTCCTCATCCTTATTAATCTCCTCATCTCCTCCTAATGCTACCTCACCACGGTCTTCAGGATTATAGTCCTTGTCTGTAGAATCACTAATCTCCTCCTTGACTACTATAAGTATCTAAGATTGGTTTGCTCTCACTTGTCTATGGCCAACCTCTCAAAATGGTCTTGTGATTAGGACCCCAGGAACTAATGGAACCCAAAGAAGAGCCTTATATTGTGCATCGACCATCTCCTACACAAATCTATAATGAGTAGGTACTGGGGGTAAGTCCTCTGGGAAATCTTCTCCCAACTATTGGAGCACTCATGTAACATGGTACATCTCAACTTAGCCATTTATGTTAGTCAAATGGCTCACCTTTCAACAGTAAGCTTGAATTTTTCTGTCACTTAGCCATAAACCCTACATATCACTATAAGGTGTTACAAATATGTGCTTAAGCAGTGTTGTCATTGATGTCAACATATTCCTATTTTCATTGGTGTCAACTGTATCCTAATTTGTTGCCTATATAGAAGACTAGATTGTTGAGGATATTGAGAAAATTAATAAAGATCAATATATGTGGACCTGATGGAAATGTAGAGGTTTGTCTGAAGAAGCTCTAGTTAATATTTGAGAGGTTCGCATTAAGATCTAAAGAAGTTATGGCCATCTGAGTAGAACCAGTTCCTGCAATATTTAGAAGAGACAGAGTGACAGAAAAGAGATCTGGATTGTTCCAGATATGTCAAATGATGATTTGTGGATCTGAAGGCAAGTTTGGGAAGTCAATGTGTATCATCCATTCAAGTGGTTCATGGTTTGGAGGTCCGCAAGTAATCTTTCTAATGTGACAGTCATGGCAGATAGTGTTCTTGAGGTTCCAGAGGAAGATGCAAGTGATTCAGATGATTTAGAGGAGTGAGGATGTTTTTGTTGAATTTAATGTGCTTGTGGAAGTCTCTGGATCATGTGACTACTATGTTGCAGGTCCACATTGAAGTTTGAGCTTGTCAATGAAGATTTTCTTCTTGATGTTGTTGTTCTTCCCAGTCTTGACCGACCGGATAATTCAAACATGTTGCGGATGATCTAAGAGTAATTCCTTGAAGTGTGGTGTGTTGATCAAGGAAGATTTGAGTCCCAATTATGTTTGGCTAATAGCTTAGTGATTTGCATTAAGTTAGATGTTTGTAGTGCTGACCTTGATGTTCATTCCAAGGTTGATGAAGTGTATAAATACTTATTGATGAGTTGTGGAAAACCATCCTTGTGTGAAAATAATATAATCTGAAGAAAGGATCAAAAGGTAGAGCAGAGTAGAGGAGAAGCAGAAGAATAAGAGTTGTTTTAATGAAGAGTTAGAAAAGAAGTCTTGGGGAAAAGTAGAAGTTTTGTGAGCATTCAAAGAAACTGAACCAAGCATGAAGTAGATGCTATTTCTCAATTAATTCTTTCTGTTCTAACTAAATTATGTAGGTAGTGAGCCTCTCTTTTGATCAGTGAGCTCTGGGCAGTACGCCCAAAGGCATGTGCCTTCTATTTTTTCTAAAGTACTTTTAATAGGGTACAAAATCTTTGTGGGTTAACCCCCACTGTGGTTTTTCCCTTAACCGGGTTTCCACGTCAAAGTCTCGGTGTCAAGTGTGTTGCTTATGTTTTTGCTCATATGTTGTTGATCTATGCTTTAATGTTTACATCATTAATCTGATAGTAAGTTAATAAAGCAGGTTAAAAGAAGATAAAGTTTATTTTGTGTGACAACTGATTCAGCCCCCCCTCTCAGTTGTCCGGTCTAATTCCAACAATTAGTATCAGAGCCAGATCCTCTTATAAAAGCTTGACCACTTAAGGAGATCTAGGATGTTGACCTACAAGAAGGATAGTCCAAGATTTGATGGAACAAATTATTTTGTTTGGAAGAATCGCATGGAGTGCCATTTGCAATGCATGGGCGATGCTTATTGGGTGATAACCAGTGTTGAGTATAAACCTCTGGAGAAAGGTCCTTCAACTCTAGATCAACTCAAAGATGCTGAAAATAACCTTCGAGCTAAAGAAGCCTTGTTGAGTGCCCTGACTAATTCAGAAATGACAAATGTCTTTGGACTAAAAACTGCTCATGAAATCTGAAAAAAGTTGGAGAATCTATATGAAGGCGATGAATTTGTCAAATGTGCCAAGCTGCAAAGTTTGAGAGGAAATTTTGAAAATTTGAGGATGAGTGAAGATGAAAACATCACAATCTACATGTAAAAGATAAATGAACTTGTGTGTGGTATCAGGTGTGCTGGTAGAACTTTGGAAGAATCAAAGATTGTATCCAAAGTGCTCAGATCTTTACCTAATTCATACAAACATAAGGTTGTTGCTATAGAGGAGATCAAGAATGTCTCATAAGTTACAAGAGATCAGCTGGTTGGCAAAATTTTAGCTTTTGATTTAAGTGAGTTTGGTGATTCTCTTCCTAAGTCTGAATCTAAATTTAAAGCCAGTGTATATGGAAAACAAAGTTATGATCTAGGTGAAAGCTCTTCTACAAGATCAAATAGATTTGTGAAGGCTAGGAAGGATCTTGAAGATGATGAAATTGAGACTGTAGATCTTGAAGCTCTTATTGCCAAAAGAATGCCAAGAGGATCTGGTAAGTATGAAGGAAAGTTGCCACTCAAATGTTTTGCTTGTAATAAGATTGGTCATTTTGCCTCAAGATGTCTAGAGAGGTTTTCAAAACTAAACCCTAATAGATATAAAGGTTAGAAGAAATGTTACTATGTCTAAGAAACTGGAGAAGGAGTCACAGATGATGAATCTGATCATGGAGGTTCCACTGAAAATGATTGGGTGTTCATTGCTATCAAAGAAGAAGATTCAGTGTCTGCTGAATCTGCTAGCTGTGGAAATGTGGAAAGTGCCTTGGCTACTCAAGTTGTTGAAAAGGATGAATTGGTGATTGATAGTGGATGTTTTCATCATATGATTGGTAATAAAAGTAAGTTTGTAAGCCTTGAAAAATATGAAGGTGGGCTTGTAAAATTTAGAGATAACTCAGCTGGTAGAATCTGTGGCAAGGGGTCCATCTCTTTTGATGGTAAGAATAACACCAATGATGTTCTATATGTGGAAGTGTTGAAGCATAATCTTCTTAGTGTTGGGTAATTGGTTGACAAGGGTTATGATCTTTGATTCAAGGATGGCAAATGCAGAATCTTGGAAAGCTCTAGAACTGAAATTGTATCTGGTACACAAACTAGAGGTAACATCTTTCAATTAAGTAATTTTGGTAAAATTTGTTTGATTTCTCAGACAGATCAAAGTTGGTTATGGCATAGGAGAATGTGTCATGTGAATTTTGATAACATTGTCAGGATAAGTTCTACTTAGGCTGTGAGAGATCTCCCAAGACTTGTGAAACCTAATAGCATGTGTAGAGAATGTCAATTGAGTAAACAGAACAAAACATCATTCAAAAGTAAAGAACAATCTTCAAATGGGTGATTGGAACTTGTGCATACTGATCTATGTGGTCCTGCTAGAATTAGGAGTGTACAAGGAAATATATATTTTATGTTGTTGATTGATGATTACTCCTGGATGATGTGGGTGACTTTCTTAAAAGAAAAATCGGAAACTCTTGACAAATTCAAAGTGTTCAAAATTATGGTGCAAAATGAGATTGGTATAAAGATAAAGTGTCTGAGATCTGACAGAGGTGGAGAATTTACCTCTAGTGAGTTTGATACTTTCTGTGAAAAGCATGGAATAAAAAGATAGTTATCTATTTCTATGACTCCTCAGCAAAATGGAGTTGTGGAGAGAAAGAACTGGACCATTCAAGAAGCTGCCAAGACCATAATGATGGAATCAAATGTTCCACAAGTTTATTGGAGAGAAGCTGTAAGTACTACTGTTTACACTCTTAACCAGGTATAGATCAAAGGCAATTCTAGTAAGACTCCTTATGAACTCTGGTTTGGTCATCCTCCCACTATAAGATATTTCAAAAATTTTGGTAGTAAGTGCTATATAAAAAGAGATGAGGATCTAGGCAAGTTTGAAGAAAGAAGTGATGAAGGAATTTTTCTGGGTTACTCTACTCAAAGAAAAGCTTACCGGTGCTTTAACAAGAGGTTGAAAAAGATTGTTGAAAGTGCTAATGTCAAAGTTGATGAGAGCAAAGAAGGAGTTGCCAGATCTTGTGGATATGATTCAGATGATCAAGATGAAAATCCAAGTCAAGGAAGGCAAGTTCAATCCCAAACTCAGATCTAGATTGATCTAGAAACTCCAGGAACTCAAGAGGATAGTACAGACATTGAGGAACAATCTCAAGAAACAGACGTTCAAGCAATTCCCAAAACTCCCAGGTATGTAAGACTGAATCATCCTGAAGATCATATCATAGGAGATAAGAGTAAAGGTGTTCAAACTAGGAGAAAATTTTCTAAAGATCAAGAGGAGATTTGTTTGATTTCAAAGATTGAACCTAAATCAGAAAGTGAAGCCTACAATGATGAAAACTGGGTAAAAGCAATGGAAGAAGAATTGATGCAAACTAAAAAGAACCACACTTGGGATCTTGTTCGTAGACCTGAGGACAAAAATGTGATTGGAACCAAATGGGTCTTCTATAATAAACTAAATGAATATGGTGAAGTTGTACGAAACAAAGAAAGATTGGTATGCAAAGGCTATTCTCAAGTGGAAGGAATTGATTTTGAAGAAACTTTCGCTCTAGTGGCAAGAATAGAAGCAGTCAGATTATTTCTTGCATTTACTACTTTCAAAGATTTTAAAGTTTATCAAATGGATGTCAAATCAGTATTCCTGAATGGAGAATTGGAGGAAGAAGTCTACATTGAACAACTAGAAGGTTTTCAATTGTCTAATCAAAGAAATATGGTCTGCAGACTGAGGAAAGGTTTGTATGGACTCAAGCAAGCCCCAAGAGCCTAGTATGCTAGATTGGGTAAATATTTTCTTAAGATAGGATTTAGCAAAGGTATTGTTGATGGTAATCTTTACTTGAAGATTAATCATGAGGACATCCTGATTGTTGAGGTCTTTGTTGATGATATCATTTTTGGTGGAAATGAATGTATGTGCAAAGCATTTTTTTGATCAAATGAAAAGTAGATTCGAGATGTCAATGTTTGGTGAGATGAATTTCTTCCTAGGACTGCAAATTGTTTAGTTAGATAAAGGTATCTTCATATCTCAGTCTAAGTATGTGAAAGAATTGTTGAAGAAGTTTGGAATGGAAGACTCAAAGCTAGTAGGTACACCTATGGTAACTAGATGTAAGTTAAGTAAGGATGATGACTCCCCTAAGGCAAATCAGAAAAGGTATAGATCAATGATTGGTGGATTGCTCTATCTGACTCAAACTAGACCTGACATCATGAATACAGTTGGACTTATTGCTAGATTTCAAGTTGATCCAAAGGAATCTCGTGTGCCAGTCAAAAGAATTTTTAGATATCTTAAGGGGACAGTTGATTATGGATTGTGGTATCCAAAGGATAATGACTTCACTCTTCATGCATATACAGATGTTGATTAGGTAGGAGATGTGGATGACAGAAAAAGTACTAGTGGTGGTGCATTCTTCCTAGGAAGAAGGTTGGTCTCTTGGATGAACAAAAAGCAAGAGGCAATATCTCTATCTACTGCAGAGGCAGAGTATATAGTAGTAGCAAATAATTGTACTCAAGTTCTGTGGATGAAGCAAATGTTGAAAGACATCAAAATTGTGTTTGAGGGGCCAGTCACAATCTTCTATGATAATTCAAGTGTAATAAGCATCTCAAAGAATCCAGTGTTGCATTCAAAGACAAAGCATATATCTATCAAGTTTGATTTCTTAAGAGAGAAGGTAAATGAGAATGAAGTCAAGTTGGAGTTTGTGTCTTTAAAAGATCAGACTGTGGATATCTTCACTAAGCCTCTTCCTAAGGATACTTTTGAGTATCTCAGAGAGAAGTTAGGGGTTATTACCCCTCCTGATCAGAACTAAGATGCACTAAGGTGCATCAGTCCGGTGGAATTCACAGTCATATCTTGTGATCCGGATTGATGTTAAGGAGATACTACTCAAGAGGAGTAGTTAGTATGCAAATTTTGAGATCAATCTGAAACAAAAAAGGGGGAGAAAAGATTGCAAATATGTGTCCTTTGCCATTGATGTCAAGGGGGGAGATAAGTTCATGTTTGCTGATGAAAGGGGGAGCAATGAACAAAGTATTTGCAGAAGTGAGAAGAGAAAGGGGGAGAAATTTTTGTCTTGATGGTTGAATTTAGTTTTTCACATCATATGTTGCCATCAATGACAAAGGGGGTGATTGTTACAAATATGTGCTTAAGAAGTGTTGTCATTGATGTCAACATATTCCTATTGTCATTGGTGTCAACTGTATCCTAATTTGTTGCCTATATAGAAGACCGGATTGTTGAGGATATTCAAAAAATTAATAAAGATCAATATATGCGGACGTGATGGCTATGTAGAGGTTTGTCTGAAGAAGTTCCAGTTAAGATTTGAGAGGTTCGCATTAAGATATGAAGAAGTTATGGCCATCTGAGTAGAACTAGTTCCTGCAATATTCAGAAGAGATAGAGTGACAGAAAAGAGGTCCAGATTGTTCCAGATATGTCAAATGATGATTTACGGATCTGGAGGCAAGTTTGGGAAGTCAGTATGTATCATCCATTCAAGTGGTTCATGGTTTGGAGGTCCGCGAGCAATCTTTCTAATGTGACAGTCATGGCAAATAGTGTTCTTAAGGTTCCAGAGGAAGATGCAAGTGATTCGAATGATTTGGAGGAGTGCGGATGTTTTTGTTGAATTCAATATGCTTGTGGAAGTCTCTGGATCATGTGACTACTATGTTACAGGTCCACATTAAAGTTTGAGCTTGTCAATGAAGATTTTCTTGTTGTTGTTGTTGTTCTTCCCAATCTTGACTTACTGGATGATTCAAGCGTGTTGTGGATGATCTACGAGCAATTCCTTGAAGCGTGGCGTGTTGATCAAGGAAGATTTGAGTCCCAGTTATGTTTGGTTGACAGCTTAGTGATTTTCCTTAAGTCATATGTTTGTAGTGCCAACCTTGATGTTCATTCCAAGGTTGATGAAGTGTATAAATACTTATTGATGAGTTGTGGAAAACCATCCTTGTGTGAAAACAATATAATCTGAAGAAAGGATCAAAAGGCAGAGTAGAGCAAAGGAGAAGCAAAAGAATAAGAGTTGTTTTAATGAAGAGTTAGAAAAGAAGTATTGGGGCAAAGCAGAAGTTTTGTGAGCATTCAATGAAACTGAACAAGGCATGAAGTAGATCCTATTTCTCAGTTAATTCTTTCTATTCTAAATAAATTCTGTAGGCAATGAGCCTCTCTTTTGAGCAATGAGCTCTGGGTAGTGCGCCTGAAGGCATGTGCCTTCTATTTTTTCTAAAGTACTTTTAACATGGTACAAAATCTTTGTGGGTTAACCCCCACTGTGGTTTTTCCCTTAACCGAGTTTCAATGTCAAAATCTTGGTCTCAAGTGTGTTGCTCATGTTTTTTCTCATATGTTGTTGATCTATGCTTTAATGTTTACATCATTAATCTGATAGTAAGTTAATAAAGAAGGTTAAAAGCAGAGAAAATTTATTTTGTGTGACAACTGATTCACCCCCCTCTCAGTTGTCTGGTCTAATTCCAACATAAGGGTCTAAAATGAAGTTTGCATCTATAAGCATGGCCACAACTCATATAAAGGCAATGAAGTAACCAAGTTGTCCTCATCGCATAGCTCTCAATAACCTAGGATCTGAAGGGGTCATCTCTCTAAAATGGTATAATATGCTTACTTGGATCTATTGGCAAGAAACACTATGTGGCTTCATGAATGTTGTCATTGATGGAAACAAAGTCTTTCCCACACATCCGCAGCACATAGTATGTCTCTACCAGAAGACAGATTGAAGAGTGTTTTGGTCCGGTGAGCAAGAATAGAGCATGCAACAAGGTCCAACAATCAGGTCTAGATCTCTCAGAGCGTGTAACTTAGCAAAGTGTAGACTTAGGCAAGTCAAGAGGAGTATCATGACTAATATATTCAAGAGATTGAGCCTCTGGTGATGAATGAGTGAAAAGATATGAGCATCTAAGTGTTGGGTTCCTGATAGGTAGAGTAGACTGAGGAAGAATTGACTGGCAAAGCATCAGACTTTAATCCAAATGAGAAATTGATGATGATTAAGATATTTGAGGGATCATACATGGTTGGCTGACATGATTAATGACTTCTATGTCTATTTTTTTGATACGCGTCACATATTAAGCATGGATTCAGCCGACAGATCAGTGTTTTGTAAATATCTTGAGTATTTCGGTTGCCGACTAGAAAGATGTTAAAATCCTTGATGCGGATATATATACCAAATGGAATTCGGTATGAAGGTGTGTGTGTGTGATGATATAGTGTGCGAGGAAAGGTAGAGAGAAGTGTGGAAGTAGTAATACAAGTCTGGTATGTGATAGAACAGTAGCACTAAAGCAGAGGAATAATGAAGTGCATTAGATCAGTATATTGAGCCTAACCGGAACTGAACCTCAGCATGTGTGGATGCCTCTCTTCAGTTTAAACACCTGGTTACCTTCTATAAACATTGTGGACAATGATTCTCTTGTAGGCAGTGGGCCTCTTGTGAGCAGTGTGTTCGGGTAGTGAGCCCTAATTGGCAAGTGCCATTTTGTACTTCTTATTCTTTTAACAGAGAATACATTCTTGGGTTAGTCACCCCATGGTTTTTCCCTTAACAGGGTTTTCCACGTAAAAATAATTGTGTTATGTGTGTTGATTTTATTTCTACTCTTATGGTTATGTATGCTTATATGTTTTGATGTTGCACTAATTGTTAAAGAAGGAAAGAAAGTTAAAATATTTAAGATAACTGATTCACCCCCCCTCTCAGTTATCTACCTTGTTTCCAACAATTGGTATCAGAGCTAAGTTCCTCCAAACAAGAGCCTAACATCTTGAGGAAGATTTGGGAATCTCAATGGATATGTATGGTATGAAGGAACAACTTCAGTCTGCCCTAGATCATCTTGAACAATCTCACTCTAAAGTTAATAACTTGAGAGAAAGACTCAAACAAGCTGATGATTTCATAAATGAGCTAAAAGAAAAATTGAGTATCTCTGTGAAAAAGAGAAAGGAACTTCTTCAACAATTAGTAAGTCAAAGTGAAGCCAATGATACTAATGAAGATCTATGAGAAAAGTAAGCTATGTGAGAAGCTATCAAAAGAGGTCATTATGGTAAGGCATGAAATGGAATCAGGGGTTATGAGATTCACCCAAGAAATTGAAGAGAAAAGAAAAATTGAAGATAATCTAAAACAATCTCTCAAGGAGAAGTCAGAGGACTGCCACAAAATGGACAGAATAATCAGGCATCTAGAATCTAATCTTGAAGAAGCTAGAGATAATGAAGAACAACTTGAGAATCAGATAGACACTCTTAAACAAGATCTTCAAACAGCAAATGAATACAATGAAAAATTCAAGATAAGCTCAGCTCAACTTGAAGTTCTTCTTGAAAGCCAAAAGAGGGTAGATGACAAGCATGGTTTGGGTTATGAGAAAGGTGAAATCTCTAGATCTGGTCAGAAGAACTCTGGTTTAGGAAATCAAAGAAACATGCCTAGAAGACCTCCAGTAAGACAACCAAATGCTCAAAGATATCCATCCTTCAATGGATACTTCTACAATTGCAACAACTTTGGTCATAAAGGAACTCAGTGCAGAAGAAGAATGAATTAGACTAATTCATCCTTCTTCGGATAGTGTTTCAACTGCAAAAGGTATGGTCACAAATCTCATGAATTCAAAAATATGGAAATAAATAATTCATTCAATGGTAGATGCTTTGCATGCAATAGAATGGGACATATGGCTAATCAATATAGATCAAGAGGATATCAATCAAATATGCAAAGAAATGTTGTTTGCTACAATTGCAATAGATCCAGTCATATTACCAAATTCTGCAGAAGTAAGAATCAGGATAAAAAGGGTCCAGTGCATCATAATCAAAATCAAGACAAAGGAAAAGGAAAAGTGAATTCGGATGAAGTTCAAAGGAAGATGAACAAGATTTGGGTGAAGAAACGTACAGAAAATGTTGAGGATAGATCCGCACCAGAATCTGGTGCTGATATTTCTTTCAAAAACTGAACAGATGAGCTCTGGCTCAGGGGAAGTCACAAAGGAAAGTAAAATCCCCCAGCCAGTCAATTGGTGCCTAAATTTGGCACATGGAATGTTGCGGATTAAAGGGTTCTTAGAGAAATATCTAAATAACCCTTGGTAAAAATATGAAAGATCTGCAAGTTCTGAAGAGTTTAATCATCCAAGATTGATCCGGTTTGACAGCCACCTGGCAAAAGCAAGATTTTCACAGTTAGATCCAGTATGATTCAAAATTAAAATATCTTGATCTATGGATAAATGGCATGATTGGAGGAAAGGAGATACATTGTCAATCATCACTAAAAATAATTCTAAGTGCATCTCAGTGATTCAAAAAGATCTCTCTCAGAACAAGTAAGAAAAAGGCAACCGAAATAACTTAAGTTGTGCATTTATTACAATAAGAAAATAGGGTTTGCATAGAGATAAAAGGGTTTCTTTATTCATCATTTACACATTTGCATTTGAGAAGAAGAAAGGAAGAGCTCTGCATCAAGATTGTTTCAACCTTCTCAAAGATCAACCTCAGAATCTAATTCAACCAACGATCTTTTCAGCTCATTTTGTGAACCCTAGAAGCGTAAAAAGGTATTTTTATTTTTGAATATCTCTCTTTGAATCCTTTGCAAAGATGGTTACTCCAAATGTTGTTAAGATCACTGATATGTTGCGCCCAAAGTTTAAGACACACCCCTACAAATCCCTAGAAGTTGATCCCTTAGGCGCCTTCTCTAGCATTCTACATGGGGTTCTACACGTAGAAGATGTTAGGGTGTACATACATGCCAATATTGAGGAATTTGGGGAATCCAAGATGATGGATATCTATCATAAGCAATTATTAGATGAAACATTTGAGCTTAAACCTCAATACAAGGCCCTCCGGGATAACCATTTTGGACATTGCATCCACTTTCCCTGTTTTGCAGAAGATGAATGGGTCCGGTATGTTCTTTGCAGAATACATGACAACTTCATGTGGTTGATGAAGCCCTTCAAGATAACAAAAGATGCAATTAGGGTAGTAACTGGATTACACTCATCTGGTGGGTTGCCTACACTAAAATCTGTCACGAATCAGACAGTAAGTGAGGCTATCGGACTAAGTTTGACAAAAGAGCCATGACAATAGAAGATATCACAGATTCGGATATCAAATTTGCATCTATGATAATAAGTTATAAAATCTATCACTCCAAAGGGAGAATTCTATGTTTGGAACTACAATTTACATAGCGTATCAGATGCCAAGGGAAAATGTTGATTATGACCTATGTGATCTTCTTCTGAACCAACTATTAGAAAACTTGCAGAAGATCAAGAAGGATAAGAAGAACTCATTCAAGTATGGTGGCTTAATACTGTGTTTATTCTTTTACTATATGAATGAGCTACCTGGATCAAGTGGTTGGGTATGGCAAAATGACAGACTGATTTCCATACAAATCAGAGATTATATGTATGGGCTTGGTGATGCCAAGGCTCAAAGCACAACACTCTAGGGATATTTTAAGAACTTCCAAGGTATGATGCAAGCCAGAGAAAGAATTCTTCAAATAATAGTTAAAAAGTATGAGGATACAATATGCTTCATGGTAGACACTGAACAATGCCTAATGGAGGCAGTTGAGCCCAAAACAGTCTAGATTATGCCAATGGGCTATGAGGTAGATGAGAAAATCCTGGAGCTGCATGTTCAACACTTGCTGAGTTAGCCTAAGGACCCTAAGGTAGAAAGGTTTGGAACCTATCAAGAATTAAGTGTAAAGATACATGTTGAACTAAGACAACCAGAGATGAAAAGAAAAGTGAGAAGGGAAGTAGAGGAAATTGCCAAGAAATATGGCATATCAAAGGAGGCAGTTGATGCAAACAGAGAGAAAATAGAAAGAGCTAAGAAAGAGAAACAAGAAGCAGAAAAAGAAAGTGTTCTAGTACAAGCCTCCTCCCAGACTAGATCCTCCAAGAGCTCTGCACCTTCCACCCCTAAGAGCTCAAGAGCCTCAAAACCAGAAGCCAAGACATCCGAAAAGGGAGAAAAGAGAACGAAAACAAAAGCCACAAGGTCTTGCATAAGCCAAAAGGATGATGAAGAAATAGAGTCTGATGAGGAAGTTAAGAAAATGAAGAAAAAGAAGAAAATATATGGGGAATCCTCTACCGGTAAAACCAAAGAAGAAGAGGCAGAAGAATTTGTTGAAAGGCCTACTCTATCTATTGATGATGTCATCAAGGCAGTCACTGTGGATGGGAATCTGCAACCAATGACCGAATTTTATGATCAGTATAGTGACACTGACAAACGGATCTTGGAAGATGCTATAGTCAGGTACCTACACATCTATAATAAAGCATTCATTGAAATCATTTCTCTAATTCCCAAAAGTCTAGAGAAGGTACTTGAACTCAGAAAAGTGAATGGCAAGGAAAAGGATTTGGAGATCCAGGAACAGATTGCAATTCAACTCTATCCTTCCATTACTCCAAAACAAATGACCATGATCTTCAAGGACTACAAGGATGAGTTCCAGAGCAAAGCAAGAATGAACAAACTTATGCTTGGAGAGACTGATCAGGTGGCAAAAGAAACAGAAGACATCCTTTGGAATGTCTTCAAGAAATTTAGTCTTCCTGTTATAGAGGAAATAGATGAAGAACCTTCTACCATGGATGTCAAAGGATTAAGTTCATCAAAAGAAGAATCTACTAAGAAAAATGTAGAAGAGTCAAAAGAGATAGGTGAGAAGAAGTCTAAGGACTTGGATTCCTCTGTTCCTGAAGAGGAAGTCCATGAAGAAGTTAACATCTCTCTTTCAGATCCCCCTACAGACTCCAAAACTAAAGGAGAAAGAAGAAAAGAAGAAAAAGTGAGTCAAGAAGAAGAGGTAAAGGGAAGAGAAGAAGAGAAAATAGAGAAGATCTCTTATGACAGTTCAGAGATTCCAAAAGAAAAGACTCAGTCTCCGGCAAGAGACACTACAGAGGCAGTGAAGAAATTCTTGAACAAAGAGATGATGGAGATAGATGAACCAGAACTCTTTCAAGGACCACTCAGTTTTGATTCCCTTTCTCTGGTCTAGATAATGAAGATTGCATCTTTTGTCCAAGCTAAAGCAAAAGAGAAGATTTTTAAGTCTCACATGGAAGACTGTGAGTTAATAGAGATTGCATCCGGGATGCTAGAGAAGATCATGCCATCCTTCCAAAAGGATCCTTCGGCCTCTCCATCTGGTAACTTGAAATCTTTGGTTAACTCTATTAGCACCCATTTTGACTCTTTGGAGAAATCGGCAAAAGAGAAAGTCTAGAAAGAATTTTTGGGAAAGAGATTCTCTAAAGTATAGGGACTCATAGATAATGATAGAACCCTGGATATTGGGATAAAGAGCCTAGAAAATGCTCTTAAAGATGGTGGAGAAATATACAAATTTTTTCTATCCTGGTCTAAAGTGATAGAGGATATTGAAAATAAGGTGAAAGAACAAGAAGGTAAACTGTCAAGTTTATCTCAGAATTTTGATCCTTTCACCAAATCCATAATGAATCAAGAGTGCTAGGCTATTACAACTATAAATGAAATAAAGAGACTTGAAAAGGAGAAGAAGAATATAATAAGCAGGATTAGTGAACTTAGAGGAATAATTATCCCTAAGTTAGAAGCAATGCATGAGGTCTTAACTGATGCTCAAACCATAGCCCGGACCAGTGATTCGGCAGACTTAAGAAGGGCAGAAGCTTATGCATTTTTTTTGAGTGGTCACATCTCAATTTTGGACAGGATGAAGCAGAGTTGGGCAACATAATTTGTACAGTTGAAGACCACTTTTGCGGATATACTTAAGTACATATAAGTATAACATGTATATATACTTATGCGTCTATGTATAGGTTGAGTTTTGCAAATTTTGGTGTACGAATTCCACCCTTTGCCATTGATGTCAAAGGGGGAGTGAGGAGTAGTGAAAAATGTGGAATCCAGCTAAGGGGGAGCTCTGGTAAAAGTGTATATAAGACAGAGCATCAACCAAGGGGGAGTTTACTACGACACTTAGTCATTTTTCACTAAGTGTTGCCATCAATGCCAAAGGGGGAGATTGTTGGAAAGAGACACTGTGTAGCTTCATGAATGTTGTCATTAATGGCAACAAAGTCTTTCCCACACATCTACAGCACATAGTATGTCTCTACCAGAAGATAGATTGAAGAGTGTTTTGGTCCGATGAGCAAGAACAGAGCATGTAGCAAGGTCTGACAATCAGGTCTAGATCTCTCAGAGGGTGTAAATCAGCAAAGTGCGGACTTGGGAAAGTCAAGAGGAGTATCATGACTACTATATTCTAAAGATTGAGCCTCCGGTGATGAATGAGTGAAAAGATATGAGCATCTAAGTGTTGGGTTCCTGACAGGTACAGTAGACTGAGGAAGAACTGACTGGCAGAGCATCAGACTTTAATCCGGATGAGAAATTGATGATGATCAAGCTATTTGAGGGATCATACATGGTTGGCCGACATGATTAATGACTTCTATGTCTATGTTTTTGATATGCATCACATATTAAGCATGGATTCAGCTGACAGATCAATGTTTTGTAAATATCTTGAGTATTCTGGTTGCCGACTAAAAAGATGTTGAAATCCTTGATGCGGATATATATACCAAATGGATTTCAGTGTGAAGGTGTGTGTCTGTGATGATATAGTGTGTGAGGAAAGGTAGAGAGAAGTGTGGAAGCAGTAATACAAGTCCGGTATGTGAGAGAACAGCATCACTAAAGTAGAGGAAGAATGAAGTGCATTAGATCAGTATATTGAGCCTAACTGGAACTGAACCTCAGCATGTGTGGATGCCTCTCTTTAGTTCAAACACCTGGTTACCTTCTATAAACATTGTAGATAGTGAGTCTCTTGTAGGCAGTGGGCCTCTTGTGAGCAGTGTGCTCGGGTAGTGAGCCCTAATTGGCACATGCCATTTTGTACTTCTTATTATTTTAACAGAGAATACAATCTTGGGTTAGTCACCCCGTGGTTTTTCCCTTAACAAATTTTTCCATGAAAAAATCATTGTGTTGTGTGTTGATTTTATTTCTGCTCTCATGATTATGTATGCTTATATGTTTTGATGCTACACTAATTGTTAAAGAAGGAAAGAAAGTTAAAATATTTAAGATAACTGATTCACCCCCCCTCTCAGTTATCTACCTGTTTCCAACAGGATCTAGATCATGATAAGTGAAGAGTGGCTAAAGGAAAGTTCCCCTTATCGCAAGATATAATACAAATCCTAGTAAACCAAGGCAAGAATATCAACTCCTCAGCAAAAATTGTCCCTCACTCAAGTTCTTGAATGATTGATGCCCAATGCCACCTAATTATAAGATCCTTCTTATCTCCTAACAAGTGAAAGGCAATCACGATAATGAAAACCTTTTGCAAGGGAAAAATAGCAAGCCTAAGAACTAAAGTAAGATGAATCTACCGTCGATCTCTAGAATGATTAACTCCCATAGTTGTAGCCCAGGATAGTCTCTCTCTTAGATTCACTCTCAAGAAGCATGATGAGGTTGAAGTAGTGCTTTGTTAATGCATCACCATTTACTTTTATCAATCCAGAGGTGTCTGGAGCTATCTACGATAAGACTTCTTAGAATGGGGGGTTTTGGTCAAGTGTTTTGGTGAATGGTACTTGGTTTGTCGGTCTCACCAGAATTGAAAGTGCATGCAAAAATAAAGATCTATCTAATTGCTAAGAAATAAACGTGTTTTTCTTGGAAGGAAACTATATTAAATTGTTGGAAAATAAACACACTTTGCAGGAAAGGAAACTATCTTAAATTGCTGGAAACAAACACACTTGTTGGAAAAGAAATTAATCTATCATGCTGAAAAAGTAAATGAAGATCAATTGAATCCACTATTATTCTACAGCAATGAAACACTCTAAATATGACAATGCTGATAAAGAACAAAACTATCTCTTTTTGGTATTTTTAGGATTTTTAAGAACTAACCTGTAGGGAACAATTAACAACAATCACACAAAACATTAAGGAAAAACTTAACAGAGATTAAAATAGAATTGCATAAATACCAAATAATCGAGAGATCTTCCCTTAGATGGGTAAGAGGACCCTACTTCTCCAACCAAAGATGATCCTCTTGCTCAACTAACTTCTTTCATTAGAAATTCCCCTTCATATTAAATCAGAGTCTAGAAATGGACGGAATTACAAGCATGAGGAGTTTTCCTCCTGTTACAGCAATCTGGTGATAACTACTATGAAACTTAAAACTTTGAACTAACTGAAAGAAATGAATTTCTCCTACTTATACAGTTGAGAATTATTGGAAGAATAAAACTAACAACAAGTCTAACTAAAGCGAACTGGAACTAGAGCCAGTTGCATAGTTTATTACATTCAGAATTCCTAAACAGAACTACAGATTAGAGATATGTGTTAATTCTAACTACATGGCAAGCTAGATGATTCCTTTGAAATGGTGTGACACAAGATTGTAGCTACTTCAGTTGAGACTGAGGTTAGCTAACCGATATTTCAGTTAGTCACCAAGATTGTGGTGTCGTGGCAATGTTGTCCTTCTTAGCTATGTGATTGAAGCACAAGTTATGTTTGCACTCAAGGATGGACTTGCGGCGATCATCGCCTCAAGGGGAGGATGATCCTAGGAAGGTTTTTAGTATCTGGAGCTGTCTGGAGTTTAGGTTCTTCTCAAGATAGAGGGCTCTGAAGGGATCCGAAGACCACTGGTTGTTCATACTGCTACAAGCCTTATAAAAACATTCACAACTTCGCACCATAATTCATAAAATATGCATGTCTGAAATGTAATCCAGTAAAATAAAGCAAGAGATTTTATCAAAGGAAATGAAAACTAATCATGTGCATAATCTAACCAAAAGACAAACATAAATATAATAATATGTATTTATATATGCCAAAGTGTCTGTAAAAGTTCTTAAGAGCATAAATAACATGAAATAGATGAGTCAATTATATGGCTCATCAAAGAACAAGTCAATCTCCTCTAAAAAGAACTCCTAGAATACAATAAACATCATATAGAGTGATGGTCCACTCTACAAAAATATAAGGAAATCATAATGTGTTCTTATCAGCATCCCAATAAGAGGATATCACAACATATACGAGACTAGGAGTGAACAATAGGAATTCAAGCCACTCTATCCAATCTTGTCCTCTGTAGAATGGAATGATCTCTAGTCGATAGTGCCTCAAGGGCCTCCACATACTATAACTACTCATGAGTACCATTCCATCGAATGTGGATATCCTGCCAAATGCGATAACACCAAGTCAGGTTGTCAAAAACTCAAAAAATTACAAAAAAAAAGTAGAAAATTGAAGATCACAAAAAAATTCATAAGACCTTCAATCCTAAAAATTTAATACCTTCTAGAAAAATTGTAATAAACAAAGAAGTCAGTGTCAAAATTAGAGAAAATTGAGCATCAAAGACATCATTCTACCTTAGTTAAATCTGAACCATTTTTGAAGAAGCAAGTATGACAAAGAAAGGTGTGGGTTAGTGTGGCACTCACAAGGATCACCTACTTGCCATGATGGATCACCAAGTCTCATATCTTCCTTGACTAGCTCTAAGAAAGTATCATCTCCATGTCTAGGTGGGGCCTCCGCTCATGCCACCTTCTCATCCCTAGGAATCTCCTCATATCCTCCTAATTCTACTTCACCATGTTCCTCAGGATCATAGTCCTTATATGTGGAATCATCAATCTCCTCCTCAACTACACCAAGTCTCTGAGATTGGTGTGCTCTCACTTTTCTATGGCCAACCTCTTGAACTAGTCTCATGATCAGGACCCCATGAACTAATGGAAGCCAAAGAAGAGCCTTATGTGCTGTATCAACCATCTCGTGCATAGATCTATAACAAGTAGTTACTAGGGGTAGCTTTGGGAAATCCTCTCCCAACTACTAGAGCACTCATGTAACATGGTGAGCCTCAACTAAGCCATTTTTATTAGTCAAATGGCTCACCTCTCGATGGTAAGCTCAAATTTTCCTATTACCTGGCCATAAACCCTCCAAATCACTATAAGGGTCTCAAATGAAGTATGCATTTGTAAGCATAGCCATGTATCATATAGAGGCATTGAAGTAACCAAGTCATCCCCATCACATAGCTCTCAGTAGCCTAGGATCTGATGGGGGCATCTCTCTGAAATGGTATAATATGCTTAATGATCCAAGTCATGATAAGTGAAGGGTGGCTATAGGAAAGTGTCCCTCCTCATGAGATCTAATACAAATCTTAGTAAACCAAGGCAATAATATCAACCCCTAAGAAAAAATTATCACTTGAGTTGTTGAATGATTGGTGCCCAGTACCACCTAAGTATAGGAGCCTTCTTGTCTCCTAAAAAGTGAGAGGAAATCAAGACAATAAAAATCTTTTGCAAGGGAAAAATAGAAAGCCTAGGAACTAAAGTAAGATGAACCCCCTATTGATCTCCAGGATGATTAACTCCCATAGTCATAGCCTAGGAGAGTCTCTCTCTTAGATTCACTCTCAGGAAGCACAAAAGAAACTCCCATAATACAATAAACATCATATAGAGTGATGGTCCGCTCTCTAGAAATAGAAGGAAATCAAAATGTGTTCCGATCAACATCCTAATAAGTTAGGATATCACAACATATACGGGATGAGGGGTGAATAATAGGAATTTGAGCCACTCTATCTAGCCCCATCCTCTGTAGAATGGAATGATCACTAGTCAATATCACCTCAAGGGCCTCCATATACTATAATTACTAATGAGTAGCATTCCATCGAATGTGGATATCCTGCCAAATGTGATATTACAAAGTTAGGTCATCAAAAACTCAAAAAATTACAAAAAAAATGTAGAAAATTGAAGATCACAAAAAAAGCCATAAAACCTTAAAATCCTAAAAATTTAATACCTTCTAGAAAATTGTAATAAACAGAGAAGTCAATATCAAAATCAGAGACAATTGAGCATCGAAGACATCATTTTACCTTAGTTCTACCTACAACGCTTTTGGCTAGGTTGCCCCTTTTTCCAGGGAAAATCTCTAGGGTCGACCCAGGTTGAGATGGCATATGTCTAGGGATGACTTTCCCTACTAAAAGAGGTGACCCTGACCCATGCCTTAGAACACCCTAGAGGGTCCAAAAAATAAGAAAAATGGTCAAAATTAAGTAAACAAAAACTCAAAAAATGACAAATACCTAAAACCTTGACGAATGCAACAATAAAACACAAGAATGACGAATATTTTTAAGCAAAATTAGAAAATGAAAATCTAGGGTTTTAGGAGAGGGTTTTCTCATTTCTTGTACCTGATAATTCGTGGGAGATAGATTAGTATCCATATTGTCAATCTCTCTCTGTTGACTATTCACTTGCACAAATCTGTCATTGTTTGCTCACTTTCTCTTGATCTACCTCTTCCTTCCCCTCTTTCCTTCTTATCTTAGCTTAAATTAATAAAGTTGTTTGTCTAGTTTAGCTTTTGCAATGCTTGCCATGTCGTCATTTTGTGTGTCTTCATCCTTATAGGTCTTCATGACAAGGAAAGGTGACTTAGGTATACTCCAAACTCATGCATTAATAGTACATTTCCTCATTCTCTTTTCAGTGCTTACTTTGAAATACATCATAAAGTTTCAAACTAATACTTGATATTTCAGGTCTAGATACGGGATGACAAAGGTAAAAGATAAGTATGGGAATGGTACCTACCTTTCATGTATAGTATCATCCTTGAGGGGGCAACTATGTAAGTACAAAAAAAACACATAAGCATACATGGCAATCCGATGATAATCTGGAGTCCTAATCATGTACATGTAAGCATGAATTATATATACCTCTCAATAGTTTCTTTTGTGGTGACACATTTTCAAATGTTTTTCTCTTTGGTTGTGCCTCCCTAAACTTTAATCTAACCTTCTAAGGTCTTGCATGCTTTCTTGTTGTCCACCTAACTTATTTTTGATAAACCACCCCTATCACTTGTTGGCCCTAACAACATGGGTAATCCACCTCCTAAGAGGGGAAATTCACTTCCCCCAAGGGGTTATTTCATCATTTATTCTTTAATAACCATCTAATTGACCTTCCAATGTCCTCCATACCTCCTAACCACTTGCTTGGTCCATTCTAGTTGGATTGCCCCTATAACCTATAGGATCTCCTAGGGAGATCTATCCTACTAAAAGGGGTGAACCACTTCCCATGTGTGCTTTTCTTCATTTTTACCTTCAAAGGGATGACCTTGTCATCTAGGCCATGCATTATTTCTTCTAATTTTAGCCCAGTTTGACTCCATTTTTAGCTCTTGGTTGCAAGCTTCTTCATGCATAACTTATTGATCATTTCCCTTAACTATTTCTAGACTCCCAATCAGTCTATTTTTATCTCCCAATCACTCTATTGTTAGCTCTCAATTAGTCTTTTGTTATCTTCCAATAAATCTTATGTGATCTCCTAGATCCAACCTTTGTTCACTTCCAATTAGAGTTATATCATTCTTCAATCAATCCTTGTTAACTCCCCAATCACCAAGACCTTTGGTGTGGATTTCAAACCTATAAATACCCCCCTCCTCTATGCATTTGGGGAGGCAAATTAATTATTACATTCTTGATTTTCTTGATTTTATGTAAATAGTTTCCCACATAGCATTCTCATGCTCTATGCAGGATCTTATGTGCCTTTAATTTCTACCATATCTTCAAATCTCAAGCCATTTATGTTACCATAGCATTCAATTATGCTCAATTCAATTGTTTTTCAATTTTCATAGTTTCAAAGCTCAAGCCATTTGCTTTTCATGTCTCTATTTTATCCCTATTGCCAAGAGGACCCTACCACTATAGAGGAAGAGATAGTTGCTAAAAAGGGCCTCTGAGGACTCATGCTAAGCATTACTACCTGATTCAACCAGGTTTTTCATGATTTTGTAAAAATTATATAATCAAATCTTGCTCTTGGGAAAGTAAAAACTTCATTTTTCTTTCTCTTGATAGGTAGTTTTAAATTGCTTCATAGATTAGATTTGATTTTTAATTTCTTACATTAGATTTACTTGTTTCCTAGATTAATTTCATTTTCATTGTTCTTAGATTTAATTGAAAATTTTAGTTCATTACATTTCAAAACCAACCCATGAAAACATATAAAAACATAGTTTAGATTGCATACAAAAATCATACAATTTGCATACATTTTCCCTTTCATAGTAATTAAAACATTTGAAATTCAAAAAAAGGAATTAAAATTTGTTTTGCATTCATATAGGATTGCATTCATAGAAAATACCAAAAACATTAGAAAACACAAAAAAAATCAAGTGATCAAGCAAACCCTTGATTTCATCAAAAGGTCAACAAAGTCAACAAAATAAATCAACACAAACAAGTTTTCCCCCTTTTGACTAGCATTTGATGTGCCCAAGCATTAGAGAAGATTGGGTGAAATCTATCTTAGACGAGATTAGGGAGAACGTCCTTCAACCAATTCTCATTCAACAAAACACATAACAAAGAAGAGAAGCCAAAGAACATCAATAAAGAATCATTGATCAACAAGGGCTCATACAACAATACATTCAAAACAAAGAAAGGAGGTTAGATCACCTCCGCATCATAGACGAGAAAAATAGTCTTTGAGATAGGCTTAGAACAAGTGACCCTTCGGGTCATATTATAATCACAACCACAACTTCCATTGAACATTTTCATCAACATCACAATATTCATAACAATTTTGACCAAACACAGGCATCCATACATCATACGATCAACCCAACTGTGATCCATGATGTTCTACTCCTTTGTGAATAGAACAACCCCTGGTTATACTTCCATTTGAATGGCTCTTTCCATGAGATCAAGAGTGACTAGGTGATTGCCCATAGAAAGGATACAGTTCATGTGTTGTGTTGGAGTTTGACTCACCTGCATTGTGTCTAAGTCACATTCTAAACAACACAATTCCATAAGATGGATGAGCAAGTGACAAGCTTTGGTCATTTTGTCCACTACTGAGGTAGAGTATATGGTAGCTACTCATGCCTATAAGGAATCCATTTGGTTAAAATGATTATGTTTAGATTTTGGTCTAAATCAAGGAGTAGTTATAGTTTATTGCAATAGTCAGAGTGCAATTTTCCTAGTGAAGAACTTAACTTTTCATGCTAGGACCAAGCACATAGACTTCCAATATCACTTTGTTAGAGATATGGAGAAGATGGAAGGGTGAAGCTAGAAATGGTAGAAACTTTGGTGAATGTTGCAAATGCTTTGACAAAGCCTATGAGCATTGAGAAATTTAGATGGTGTCCTGATTCTATGGGCCTCTCAACTCCTAGTAGTTAGATTTCAATGTTGGTGAGTTTCCCTTTTGTTCTTGCAAGGTATTTGACAAGTGGGAGAATGTTGGGAATTAATATGTCTCAACCTTTGCAAGCTCTTAGCATTACAATAATTTATTTGCTTATTATTCATAATTTATTTAAATAAATGGCTTCATATTAGAAATGAGACATCCCACTTTGTGTTGGAATTTTTTCATATGTCAGATATCTTGAGGTATTGTTAGATGTAATTAAATAGAATATTGTGAGACGATATGGGATGCCCTATTTTGGTTAGATCCTATGACATATTCTTATGATGCGTAAGAGAGTAAAATTAGGGGGAGCTACATTGGAAACTTGGGCAACATTATAACAGATATTTTATTGAAGGTAATTGCCAAACTTAAGTGCTCAACTTGTGAAGATTACTATGACAAGTTATGATAGTTGTAAAAGCATATTTGATTAATAACCAGAAGACTCCTCCAAAGGTGGGCATTGGAATTTGTGTTAATTTGAGTGCTACATTGGGGCTCATGGTTTTGGCACTTAGTTTTGGAAAACCACTTATGGTTTGTGGTTTTTTAATTTTCCTATAAATTGGTGCTTGGAGTTGTAGTGTATGACTGAGATGGTGTAATATGCAAGCCAAAATGCTACCAAAATCACTCTAGAATTAGGTTGTTGATTATACTCCTATAAAATCTTGTTCTACAAGTGTACTGTAACATGTTTTTCTCATTGAATAATACATTGGACTACTTTGGAGTGTGGTAATTTTTATCGAAAGGTTTCCCCACATAAATCACTATGTAATGGTTTGCATTTCTTATATTCTTATATATGTGTTTCTATATTTTCTATAATTATTTAGATTAGATTTTAAATTTTATCTACATCCCTCCTCTCAAGTTTTAGTTTAGGAAGTTGATTCCTCTACCTTTGCTTCTCTATAGTATGAATAGTCTCCATGATGAATGAAATGTTCCTTCACTATAATTAAACCTATAGCTCACACTAGTCACATGCAACATCACCACAAATACTACTCTGAATATAGGCAACTGTAACAACTATTGTAAATGCACTTAGCAAATCCTCCCTTGTTGTAAATGTACCACCTATTGACATGGGGTAACTTTAATTGTTATGAGTAACTCCACCCACTATCATGGATCTTCAAATTGTTGAAAGTGAATCAAAACTTACTCTTCTTATTACTGCAAGTTCCTTACTCCAATAGTTGGAAGTAAACACCTTGTTGCTACAAAAGCATCTAGCACTATGTGAACACTCTCTACAATGGTTTCAAGTGAAAAATTGATATGGATGTAAGTGGAAAATAACCAAAAATGACTATTTCCAAATTCATGCAACATTCAAATGTTGGCAATATGTTGATGTCAACACTCAAAGTAAGGTTAGCACATAGTTTGTGATGTGGTTGATGTGAATGTTCATGTTGATGATATACCAGTATAGTAACAGAGATGCAGTGATGATGTTAATGTTCATGGTTGGATTTCATACCTTGATTAGTGTCAAGTAAAGTTGTATTGTGCATAATTGTGGTCATCAAAGATGTTTTCATGATGAAATATTAAGATGGGAATTAGAAGAATTAAAATGAATAATGATATATTAAGATGGGAATTAGAAGCTATGATGAGGATGAGAAGATGTTGTTGATGACCTATAACATGTTGAATGATCCTTCCTATTGTTCCTAAGGAAGTATGTGTTGGTATAAGAAGATTTTGACATCTGGAAGTTGGTGAAGGTTTCTACTACAGGAAGTTGTCTGGTAGATTACCTAGTCAAAATGCTTTGCATTTCTCCACATTTGAAGATATGGTCATGCAGTTCAAAATTTAAGTTTATCATTTTCTCCTCTGTAGTGAAAGTTATAAGTGAAAAGGTTCCGGTCTATGCTCTAGCAGAGTAAAGTGATGATGAAGGCCTGGTTGGAATGTTCTGCATTCCTCCACATTGATAGATATGGCTATATGGTTTCGACGATATGTTCAGAGTAGTGTATGAGTGCATCCATATGAGTTTCAGATGTTTTGGAGGTCCATAAGTTCATTTTTCAAATACAGAAGTGTGACAATGAGTTTCAGATGCCTGACTATTCCCAGGTCACATGATTGAAGGTGTGCAACACAAAAAAAAATTGTGTGGAGTTCAAGGAGTACTTGAAGATGTTGTATGGATCAGTCTAACTCATCTAGAAGAATTTCATGAAGATTCTTCATGTTTCCAGTAACGCACAAAGTTTTCAAGTCAGTTTATGAAGAGTTGTTGTTGAGGCCGACTGAGGTATGTTGGTGATGTGTGCCACAATGTTCTTGTTGTGTAGAGTTCAAGGAGCATTTGGAGATCGTGGATAGGTCATGTCGACTCAGCTGGAAGGAGTGAAAGAAATATTTTATCATTCATGAGTACCACTAAGATTATGAAGATTGATGTGCTACATGCTTCATGTTTTCTTGCTTAAGGGTGACCTATTTCAAATTTGTGAAGCTTGTGGATGTTATTTCTTGAAGGATGATGTTTTGAAGGATGTTTAGGACTAGACTAAGCATGTGTTGGGATCTGCAAGGTGTGTGTCTCTTCTTGGATTAGTGTGTAGTTTAGGTTAGAGCTTGCTCTCTACATGTTTCATGTTGTGTGTTCTCTATCTGACTTGTAAAATGTAATATTCTTATTGTATTGGCTGAATTGTAATGAAATCAATGTAATGTCATGTATATATTGTAAACCTAGTTGATCTAGGTGATGTATGATTGTGAATATGAGAATGTAAAGAGTAGAATATGAATATGGTATGCATTATGATGTATGACTGAAGGAGAAAGAGCAGAAACAATAAGGTTTGTCCGGATTCATCTTGAAGACATTTTTGTGACAGAAGGGAAGTGAAGAGTGTGCCTAACTGATCCAATCATCAAAAGAAGAGTGAAGAGGTAGAATTGCAATCATCAAAGGTGTGAACTTCATTGTTAGTTTAAGATATTAGAATGATTGTCATGTTGTAATCTTTACTGAGTTCATTCTCAATTCAAGGAGTAGTTGCTTCCTTGGGTTGTATCCCTAAAACAAAGTCAGTAGGGAGTTGTAGCTTCCTTGGGTTGTAGCCTTAAAATAAAGTCAACAGGGAGTAGTAGCTTCCTTAGGTTGTAGCCCTAAAACAAAGTTGTAATTTTGAGATTCATATATTGTGAGTTAATCCTCATCGTGGTTTTTCCCTTCTTGGGTTTTCCACGTATATCTTGTGTTATGTGTTGATGTGCATTGTGTTGATCTTTCATGTTTATGTTGATATTGTAATGCTTAAGTTTTAATCTACTTCAGAGGATTTGAAGTTTGTTTAAATACTGATTCACCCCCCTCTCAGTATCTTGGTGTGTTCAACAATTGGTATCAGAGCCAAGTTACTCAGAAGAATCTTAACCACTTGAGGAAGGTCTGGGATGGCTCATAATGGATCTCACAAGGATTTTGTGTTTGATGGAACAAATTATTCCTTTTGGAAGTGAAGGATGGAAAACTATCTATCTTCTCTAGGGTTTGGTGTGTGGCAAGTTGTCAAGAAGGGTTACATTGCTCTTGCTTCTGAGCCTACAGATGTTGATGAGATTAGGTTGTATGATAATAATGCCAAGGCAAAGAGTGCTATCATGAGTGGGCTAGTTGATTCAGAACTTCTAAAGGTAATGATTTGCAAATCTGCCAAGGATGTCTGGGTAAAACTTGAAAGCATTTATGAAGGAGATAGTAAAGTGAAGCAAGCCAAGATGCAAATCTTCAAGAATAAATTTGAGACCCTAAGGATGACATAAGATGAAGACATTGTTAATTATATGCTCTGAGTTGATGAAATAGTTAATGGCATCACAAGTCTTCATGGAACACTAAAAGAAGATGAGATTGTGAAGAAGGTACTGAGAACTCTTCCTAAATCCTATAGTCATAAGGTATCTACTACTGAGGAGACTCAAGATTTGGATACATATATAGTAGATCAATTGTTTGTCTCTCTCACAACCTTTGAAATGAGAGAATTTGACAAAAGGTGCTCCAAAGAAGGAAGCAACATTCAAAGCAAGTAAGAAGATAGAAGATAAAGTACTTAATCAAGATGATGACCTTGATGAGGTAGAGGCAAAATTTTTAAGAAGATTGAATAAAGGCACAAGCAAATACAAAGGTAAGTTACCTTTGAAATGTTTCAATTGTGGAAAAATTTGTCATTTTGCTTCTAAATGTCCTTTTAAAGAATCAAGGGGTAGTAACAAGAGAGACAAGTTCAAAAGAAGCATGTATTCCATAGAGAGCAGTTGTTCTTCAGAAGATGAGGATCATGATGATTCAAATGATGAAACTCTTTTCATGGCCTTGAATGTTGGTGACAAAAAAAATGATTTTGGGAATTGTGAAAAGTCTGACACCTTGCAGAATTATCAAGATAATGAAAAATCAATGGTTGTGTGGACTGCCTTTCATGCAAAATAAGAAGCCAATACTTGGGTTATTGACAGTGGTTGCTCTAACCACATGACTGGTGATAAGGAGAGGTTTATCAGCCTTGAGAAGTGGAATGGTGGAGCTGTTAAGTTTGGTGGTGATGAGTCAGCATAAATCTGTGGAAGGGTGCTATAACTATTGATGGAAAGATCAGGACTGAGGATGTTCTCTATGTCAAAGGGCTAAAGCATAATCTTCTCAGTGTCAGTCAAATGTGTAGTAAAGGATACAATCTTACTTTTCATGCCAAAGGATGTGAAATCAAGTAGGCAAGGTATGGAAAACTAGTTGCAGAAGGTATTAAGACATATGGAGATATCTATCATCTAAAGGAGGTAAATGGAAGAACATGTTTATTGGCTCAATCTAGTGAGTGTTGGTTGTGGAACAAGAGAATGGGACACATCAACTTTGATAATATAGTAAAGATCAGCTCTATTCATGCAGTGAGAGACATGCCTAAGATAACCAAGCCTGTAAACACATTATGCAAGGAATATCAAATGGGAAAGTAGACAAAGACAAAGTTCAAAAGCAAGGAGTATTCTTCTTCAATACCATTGGAACTGATTCATACTAACCTATGTGGGCCTACAAGAATGAATAATCAACAAGGTGAAAGGTATTTCATGTTGCTTATTGATGATTATTCTAGAATGAATTAAGTTACTTTCTTAAGAGAAAAATCAGAAGCCTTTGATAAGTTTAAGATTTTCAAAGCAATAGTTGAAAATGAAATGAATGTTGATGTAGTGGCATCCACGTCACCCCCATTTTGGGGTTGCTTAATTTTTCATTTATCACTTGCTCTTTATTTGGCGTAACCTCTGTAGACTCCATCAGAATATTCCTACTCCCTTCTGTTGATGGTGGTTTTAGCACACAGCAACGTAGGTGAAATACAGGTATATCACGTCTCTTGAAAAGGGTATCCTATCCAAGATAGGACTGCCCCAAGGTTAATGCAGCTAGGTCTTAGCTTGTGTGGAATATCTCAGTGGGATGTACTAGTTGTGCCAACAAGGGGTCTTACATTTGATAGGGTTTATAAGATATGAAAACAGTATGTATGCAGAAACCCTATGATTCTTTTAGTAGATTTGTAATGTAGATGTTGCTTATAACCTAACCTAACAAAGCTTGACTAAATAAAATGCAAAAGGTAAAGGGGGGAGAAAAGGGATAAGAAATCCTATAGATAGCTACAAGAATGATCAACACACAGATAGACAGATTCCCCATAATAAATAGATCTCTGCTTATCCAGGCAAACCACAATGCCACAGAGATTGTGCAATCTTCTAAGGAAATGTAATAATTTTCAAATTGTGGAGGGCTCATTCAACACCCAATTCCTGACGCAGCTCAATGAAATCACACAATCAAACTTATCTCATAAAATATGCCCAGACTAACCATGCACAATGACATATAATCAGCATGCCATTAATGGTATGGACAGGAAATCCATCAAATATCTGAATGATCAATCACAAATACAACTGAATGTCAACTAATTTTAGATTGACATGAAGCATGAAATCCAAAATGAGACAACACAGAAACATAAATTCCCAGTAGCCTGCAAAACTTGCTTTATATTGACTGAATTTTGGCAGAGTCTCAGCAATTCACTGTCAAATCTTACTTCTTACAACGAGAGGAAAGGATGGCCCTTTTATAGACAAGGCACCATACCAAGCTTTTCAATGGACGATGGAGATTAACTCAACACCAAGTGTCCAGATTACATGGCATTTAATGTGATACATCAGTTAGTTACATTTTCTAATTTGCCTTTGTCTTGTAGGAAAAAGACAAAATAGCTTACAAACATTGAATCTGGTCAAAATGGATACCCATTTGGATGTATGGGAGGAAGAACCAATTTTCAAGACCAAAAGAAGTAAAAAAAGAGTCATATGACATGTGGAAACTTGAGCTGATGTGGACTGACGGGATTCCTCATGCTGACTAGATCATCCTTTTGCTTGTCACTTCTAAGTTGCCTAATAGGACAAATCACTTCTCCAATGTGTAGAATACTCAAGAAGACTATGTGGCATGTTTTTGATGAATACATGTCCAACTGGATGCTTGTTGGACTGGCTCTTGATGACTGGATGACTGGGACAGCTGTGAACATGTCATGAATATTGAACTGGATCTACAGGAACAATAGTGATGTAGGTCATGATCTCCTATGTCTTCAAACTCTTGAGACTTGTCTTCATCATCTTGGACATTATATTGACTTCCTCTTGCATTTGCAACACCAATTTGGTTGATAGAATATTGATTCTTCATTTCTGGGTCAGCAAGGTACCTCTGTATGTTCATCCTTCCAAGATGGCTCCAGTTGGCTCCTTTGTCCTCTTAGACCTACAATCAACAAGGCCAAGCATCAATTTCATCATAAACAATCATTTTCCATCAATTTAGATCAAGATGTGTCCATTTGTAGCCATGAATCACTCAAGGACAGCTCAATGTCAATGCCACCTCATGAACAACCTTATAAATCTAGTGATTTTTACGTGATTTTTTGCATTTTTCATCATTTTCAAGTACCCATTTGGCCTATATAATGATCTGGGAAGTTTTTGTGGCCATTAGGATCCATTTGGAGGCTTTTATTTCACGTTTTTATAGCCTTTTTTGCAAAAAGCGAGATTTTTGGGGGGTACTGCACATTCAGGTGCAGTTGCATTAATTGATGCCAAACACGCTCAAAATCCTCACAAACCTGATAAAAATGTCCATCATGATGTAATAGATGGATGTGCAATTCAAATTCATCAAGAAAATCTAGTTTCCACCTTCAAAAAAATGTGTTTTTTGGCCCAAATTGGCAAAAAGTAGGAATTTTGGATCCTACTGCACAAGTGTAGTAGATGCTCTTTTTAGCACAAGGTAGTGCAAGCTATTTTTAGTGCTAGCGCTGATTTGAGTATCTATTGACCCAGCACGGATTTTGAGGTCTACCGACTTAAGACAGTGAATGTGAGTTTTAGCGCAAGGCGGTGAGGAAGGTTTCTAGCGTGAAATGAATAGTGACAACTCGGTGGGGTTTTTGGTTTAGACCGACTAGTGCAAATCTTGAGTGTTGTGATATAAAGTTAGTCGCTTCAGTTTTTAGCACAAGTCTGTGGTTGGCAATTTTAGCGCTAAGGCCACGTTTCCAAGTTAGCAGGAGATTTTGATGTACCAACTAGCATAGATTTTAAGGGATGCTGCACAAAGGCAGTAGGCAACTATTTTAGGGCAAGTCAGCATAACCTATTTTTAGTGCTAGTGCAGTGATAGGCAATTTTAGCACTAGGTGCAGTAGGGGGTGTTTTTACTGCCAGATTTTGAAAGTCCCTGGGTAAAGTATATTTAAAAATATTTACTGACTTATACTTTAAATATTTTTAAATATACTATCAGGATGTTTGAGATAGGTTCCAGATCCATAGGATTTAATATGCAGATTCTAGATTTTTGAGGTTCCACCAGATTTCAAACTTAGCCATTTTTCAGGGTTTTTAGGGTTTCAGACTTAGCCAAATCAGGGTGCCAGAAACATGCATCAGGGTGAAGGTATATGGACCCCTTAGTGAAACCTTGTGGAATTTGACATGATTTTGCAACTCTAAGATCTAGAAACTAGGAATTTCAATATGACACATCTTGTAGAAGTAGTTTCAAGGACAATATCCAGTGATAGGATTTTTGAGCAAAATGCATTAACACCCAATTTCAGTGCAAAAGGCAACAAATGACTACTTAAGCACAAACCCACTCAAGACACCTCCAAATCAATTATGAAAGACATCAAATGACTTCAAACATGTGAAATACTCAAATTTGAGGCAAATCCTGCATTCTAAGCACAAATCCACCTTCTCATTGTCATAAAGAGGAAAGATGAGACTCCGAGCCAAAGCAAAAAAAGGGGGTCTCCATTTGGCAAAATGGGGTGTGTGTGCAAGGCACAACACCTTCTTGGTATGGTGCTGGAGACATGCATGGTAATAAAAAAATAAAGACATGGGGGAGTTGAGGCCTGTTTCATGCAGATTATAGCTACCAAAAAATAAATGATTGAAAGGAGTGGACAGCTGCGTTCAATAAAGGTAGGAGTTTTCATTTTTTGTAGGCTCTTTTGGGTAGGAGCAGTGAATCCTCATATATGTTAGCAGAGGAATAGGAAGGGAAAGAGCACAAGAAGGACATGCAAGGGTGGGGTTCTTGGTTTTGGAGTGTATTTCTTTGTATGCAAGTTGCCTGCTGCAAGCCAATGACCAAAACATATTTATTTTGGTTTAAAATTTTTGTAGTGGGGAGCTAATCAATTTGGCCAACATCTTGTAGAATTGTTTCTCCATTCAATAGAATTTCATTCAAACTATGTGCATATGTTTTGTTGTTTTCATTGTTGTTGTAGAACAAGGTATTTTGAGTTTAGTTTTTGTAGCAGGACCTGTGAGTAGTGGGTTGTGAGAGAAATGTTTGTAGAAGGAGCCCCGCGTGGTTGCGGTAGAGCGAGAGCTAGAGATGGAGGTAGAAATCCTTCAGGTGTTGATCCTATTGATGATTTTAGAGCCTTTAGAAGGCAGGTTGAAGTAATGAAAGAAGAAATGAGAAAAAGGTTTTGCACAAAGGAGAGAACCTATGGGTGAAGAGGATGAAGCTACAAATGCATATGATACAAGTAGCGAAGAGGATGAAGCAGTAGTAGCAGTTATTAATGTTCCTTTGGTGAGAGCATTGACAACAATTGGAAAGAGACCAAAAATTGATGTTTCTACATTTTGTGGGAATTTGAATCCTGAAGAGTTAGTGGATTGGATCAACAAGATGGAAGAGTATTTTAAATTTAAAGAGGTTGAAGACCCCTGATAGAATAAAGTTTGCAAAAACCAGATTAAAGGGACATGCTTCGATTTGCTGGAGAGAGGTTCAATTGGAAAGAGGAAGGAGAGGCAAGAAGAAAATTACCACATGGGACAGAATGGTGGAGAAGATGAAGAGACAATTCATCCTAGTGGATTATGAATTGCATTTGCTCAAGAAAATGCAAGTATAAAACAAGGAACCAAAACAATGGAGTATACAGAGGAGTTTCATAGGATCCTAATTAAAGAAGGACATGGCTACTAAGGAGAAGGTTGCAAGGTACATGAATAGTCTGAGGCTGAGCATACAAGAAGAGTTGGCTTTGGTGATAATTTACATGATTGAGGATGCATATTAGTTTGCACTAAAACTAGAAGAAAGATTATACAAAAGATTTGAAAATAAGCAAAGAGGAAGAGGCCATAATGAAAAGACGGAAGGAGGATTTTACAGAGGTAAAAATGAAGATAACAATTAGAAAAATAAAGACCATGGGAGCAGAAAAACTCAGGGATATGAAGACTCATATGGCCCTAGAGATCAAAATTGGAGAGGTAGAGGAAGATCGAGTAGAGGCTTTGGAAGAGGAACCTTCAGAGGAACCTATTATAAATGTGGAGAAGAGGGTCACAAATCTTATGACTACCCTCATGAGGAGGAAAGACCAAGAAGGAGAGTGGAAAAATAGAATAGAGCAGCAAACATCAATGAAGAAGATGCACACTTAACACCTTCCAAAGAAGTAGAAAGTGGAGAAGTACTTGTTACAAGAAGATCCCTGATGAACAAAGGAAAAGAACCAGATCAAAGGAAAACATTGTTCTGAACAAGATGTAAGTGTGAAGGTAAAGTATGTAGTGTGTTTGTTGATGGTGGTAGTACTGACAATCTCATTTCTAAAGAGATGGTGAGTAAATTGTAGTTGGAGAGGAGAAAACACCAACATCCGTATAGGATAGCTTGGCTACAAGATGACAAGAATGTTTTGGTCATCAAAAATGCTTGGTAAAATTTAAGATAGGAGGTTATTTTGATGAAATCTTATATGATATTATGCCTATGGATGTTTCTCATATGTTATTGGGAAGACTGTGGCAGTTTGATAGGAAAGCAATACATGATGGGTTTGCCAATACATACACCTTGACAAAGGATGGAGTTCGACACAAGTTGAAGCCCTTGAGTAAGGAATAAGGTAAGGTATGTAGTAACACTAGTAAATGTTTGACTAAAGGAGTTAAAGGGTTAGTGAAAGAGGGTGAGGATGAAGATTATGATTTGTTAATGCAAATTGCAGCAGTATTGATTGAATTCAAGAGGGGTAGAATGAAAGTTTTAGTGGAGAGTGAAAAAGAGGTAAAATCTAATTTTTGTAGGAATTTGGTTGAACTTGATTTATTTAAGGATGATAAGATTAGCATAGGAAAGGATATTGTAGAAATAGACACATTGGAAAATGAAGGTACAAGTGAAGAAGAAGATGAGCAGGTGAAGGTTGAGTTGTTTGATGATCTCTTGATTGATAAAGAGATTTTTGAAGATGAATATCTTAAAACTAATAGCTTATTGCAAGATGGGAAATATGAATCCCTTGACTATTTTACTAGCATTGATGTGACTACAGAGGAGAAAGAGTTTGCAGTTGAACCTTGTCTTTTAGAAGACATAGCGAAAGAGGAACACAATGTTGCAGAAGAGGAATATGATGGACAAATTGTTGTAGTAGTTTCAAGGAAAGAGGTAATGTATAAATTTAATTATTTTACTAAAGAGGTTGACATTAAAGCTTATGATTTTCCAAAGTTTCCTAGTGCATATTGGTGGGAGTTGGATTATGTGAAAAGAGGGAGAAAGAGAGGAAAAATGAAAGAAGGGATATTAAATTCTAGAGAAAACTAGTAAAGCATATTCAGGCAGATAAGACAGAGAAGTGGATTCAGAACAAGCACAAGACTTATAAATGTTTATGAGTTTCCCTCATGAAATATTTCAATCTACCTTGGGGGACTGATGCAATGGCATCCACGTCACCCCCATATTGGGGTTGCTTAATTTTTCATTTATTGCTTGCTCTTTATTTGGCATAACCTCTGTAGACTCTGTTAGAATATTCCCACTCCCTTATTGCTATGGCACTGGAGAAATACATCGTAATAAAAAAATAAAGATGTGAGGGAGTTGAGGCATGTTTCATGTAGATTATAGCTACCAAAAAAATAAATGATTGAAAGGAGTGGATAGTTGCATTCAATAAAGGTAGGAGTCTTCATTTTCTGTAAGGTCTTTTTGGTAGGAGTAGCGAATGCTCGTATGTTAGTAGAGGAATAGGAAGGGAAAGAGCATAGGAAGGACATGCAAGAGATGAGTTCTTGGTTTTGGAGTGTATTTATTTGTATGCAGGTTGCCTAATGCAAGCCAATGACCAAAATAGATTTATTTTGGTTTGAAATTTTTGTAGTGGGGAGCCAATCAATTCAAGGCCAACATCTTCTAGAATTATTTCTCAATTCAATAGAATTTCATTCAAACTGTTTACATATGTTTTGTTGTTTTCATTGTTGTTGTAGAATAGGGTATTTTGAGTTTAGTTTCTATGAGCCTTCCTTTCTTTTATTGCATCAAATTCTAAGATCAAGTGTTTAAGGTCTAATAGAGGAGGTGAGTTTACTTCAAATGAATTTGAAAAGTTTGGTGAATATCATAGTATTAGAAGACATCTGTCAACTCCTAGGACACCTCAGCAAAATGGGTTAGTGGAAAGGAAGAATAGTCTGACTATGCAAGAGATGGCTAGGGCAATGTTGAAGGATGTAGATCTACCTGACATGTACTAGAAGGAAGCAGTTCACACTACTGTCTATCTGATTAATAGAGTATAACTAAGGGTCCATAGCACTAAGACCCCCTATGAGCTATGGTATGGAAGACCTCTCACTATCAGATACTTCAGGATTTTTGGCAACAAATGCTATATCAGAAGAGATGAAGAAGACCTAGGAAAGTGTGATTCAAGAAGTGATGAAGGGATCTTTCTTGGTTACTCAACCAGAAGCAAGGCCTATAGATGCTACAACAAGAGGTTGGGAAATACGATTGAAAGCACAAATGTCAAGGTGCATGAAGACCTGTATCAGATCTCACAAGAACTAGAGGACTACGGATTTGATATATTTCCCTACATTGAAGAAGAATAAGAAGAGAAAGAAGAGAAGGAATAAGAACCAAAGAAAATCCCTAAGACTCTAGCAAAGTATGTTCAGAGGAATCATGCAGCAGATCAGATCATTGGGGATAAGAATGAAGGTATGCTGACCAGGAGAAGGTTTGCAAAAGCAAGTGAGCAAGTGAATCTATATCTACTATCAAAGCTTGAGCCCAAAACCTTTACTGATGCTAGCAAAGATGATGGATGCTTGAAGGCAATGGATGAACAATTGAATCAAATAGAGAAAAATCAAACATGGGAATTGGTTCCCAGACCAGCCAATAAGAGTGTCATAGGAACAAAGTGGGTGTTCTGGAACAAGCTAAATGAATATGGTGAAGTTGTGAGGAACAAAGCAAGATTATTGTGTAACTTGGGCTATTCTCAAGTTGAAGGCATTAGTTTTGAGGAGACTTTTGCTCCGATAGCCAGGATAGAGGCAATCAGGATGTTTCTTGCCCTTGTTACTCACAAGAACTTCAAGGTTTATCATATGGATGTCAAGTCAGCATTCTTAAATGGTGATTTAGAGGAAGAGGTCTACATAGAGCAACCTGATGGTTTTCAGTAATTAAAAGATCTAAACATGGTGTGCAGACTCAAAAAGGCTTTGTATGGACTCAAGCAAGCACCTAGAGCTTGGTATGCTAGATTGGATAAGTACTTACTTCAGCAGGGCTTCAAGAAAGGTACCACAAATAGTAGTATTTATATTAAGGAAGGAGACATGATATTCATAGTTGCAGTATATGTTAATGACATCATCTTTGGTGGAGATGATGATATGTGTAAGATTTTTGCAGAGGGGATGCAGAAAGAGTTTGAGATGTCTATGATTGGTGAGATGTCTTTCTTCCTTGGACTTCAAATTGGTTAGCTAGATGATGGTATCTTTATTTCTCAGGCTAAGTTTATTAGAGAGATGTTGAAGAAGTTTGGTATGGAGGACTCTAAATCGGTAAATACTCCTATGATCATTGGATGTTACTTGAGCAAGGATGATGAGTCTCCGGACATTTATCAGACTCTTTATAGATCTATGATTGGAGGATTATTGTACTTAACTGCTTCTAGACCTGATATTATGCATGCAGTATGAGTGGTTGCCAGGTATCAAGCCAATCCCAATAAAACACATGAGAAGGTAGTAAAAAGAATATTCAAATACTTGAAGGGAACTCTAGATTATGGCTTATGGTATTCAAGAGGTGATGACTTTGATCTAGGTGCTTACACTAATGTTGATTGGGCTAGTTGTGTTGATGATAGAAGAAGTACAAGTGGTGGTACATTCTTCTTGGGAAGTAGATTGGTTTCTTGGTAGAGCAAGAAACAAGATTCAATATCCTTATCAACTGCAGAGGTAGAGTATATTGCAGCAACATCCTGTTGTACACAAGTGTTGTGGATGAAGCAAACTTTGAAGGATATTAAGGTACTATATGATGAGCCTATTCCTATTTTGTGTGATAATACAAGTGCTATCAATATTTCAAAGAACCCAGTGATGCATTCTAGAACCAAGCTATCAATCAGGTATCACTTTTTGAGAGAGAAGGTTATAGATAAGGAAGTGAAGTTGGAATATGTTCCTACAAAGGATCAGATTGCAGATATTCTCACAAAGGCTCTTGCAAAGGAGACTTTTGAGTATCTCCAGCAAAAGTTAGGGGTGATTGCCCCTCATTCTTCTTGCTAGATGCATAGTGGTGCATATATCCAAGGGGAGTTCATGCTATATCTTTTTTCCTAGATTTATGGTGGCTACCTCTCAAGGGGAACATGTAGTGGTTGGTGCTAACAGGGGGGTCAATGAGTTTCCTCAAGAAAAAGTGTATGAACATCAAAGGAGGAGAAAATTAAGAAAATGTGTACCTTAGGGGGAGAGTTTGTGCCCTAAGGGGAGAAGTAGTTGCCCTTTGTCCTTGATGTCAAAGGGGGAGAGAGAGAAATGTGCAACAAAGAGGGAGAATGAGCAAGTGTGTGTGTGTGTTGCCATCAATGACAAAGGGGGAGATTGTTGGCAATATGTGTTGTCATTGATGTCAACACTCAGAGTAAGGTCAATACTCAGTTTGTGATGTGGTTGATGTGAATGTTCATGTTGATGATATACCAGTATAGTAACAGAGATGCAGTGATGATGTTGATGTTCATGGTTGGATGTCATGCCTTGATCAGTGTCAAGTAAAGTTGTATTGTGCATACTTGTGGTCAACAAAGATGTTTTCATGATGAAATATTAAGATGGCAATTAGAAGCTTTAAAATAAATGTTGGTATATTAAGATGGGTATTAGAAGCTATGTTGAGGATGAGAATATGTTGTTGATTACCTATAGCATGTTGTATGATCCTTCCTGTTGTTCCTAAGGAAGTATGTGTTGGTATAAGAAGATTCTGGCATCCAAAAGTTGGTGAAGGTTTCTGCTGCAGGAACTTTCCTAGTAGTCTACCTGGTAAAATGCTCCACATTCCTTTATATTTGAAGATATGGCCATGTGGTTCAGAAGTTAAGTTTAGTATGTTGTAAAGGTGGTAAATCCAAAGTTTATGTTGGAGTAAATGGTTTTACCGTTTACTATGCTTAAGTTTTACTTAGGCAAATAGTATTATTAGTTACGTGCATATAGTTTAGGGTAGTTGTGTTTCCCATATTGAGAAGTTTCATATCAGTCACCTATTTTTCATGGCTTTAAAAGCCTGTACCATATGTATTTTACTCATCTCATTTTTTCACTCCTTATTTGGTGAAATGGCCTTGTGTTGCCTCTCTTGTTTTCTGTGAAGGTTTGTTGTAGATGGTGCTCCTGTGAGGTGGATGACACCAACAGTTTCAGATCATTTGCTCCTCCACAATGAAAGTTATAAGTGACAAGGTTCTAGTCTATGCTCTGGCAGAGTAAAGTGGTGATGAAGGCTTGATTGGAATGCTCTACATTCCTCCGCAATGATAGCTATGGCTGTGTAGTTTTGAGGATATGTTAAGAGTAGTGTATGAGTGCATCCACATGAGTTTCAGATGTTTTGGAGGTCCACAAGTTTAGTTTTCAAATAACAGAAGTGTGACAGTGAGTTATGGATGCCTAACTATCCCAGGTCACATGATTGAAGGTGTGCAACACAAAATCCTTTTTTTTTGGAGTTCAAAGAGTACTTTAATATGTTGTATGGATCAAGATGACTCATATGGAAGAAATTCATGAAGATCCTTCATGTTTTCAGTACCGCACAAAGTTTTCGAGTCAGGTTATGAAGAGTTGTTGTTATTGAGGCCGACTGAGGTATATTGGTGATGTGCACCACAATGTTCTTATTGTACAGAGTTTAAGGAACATTTGGAGATGATGTATAGGTCCTTTTGACTCAGCTAGATGGAGTGCAAGCAATGTTTTATCATTCATGAGTACCGCCAAGATTATGAAGACCAATGTGCTACATGCTTCACGTTTTCTTGCTTAAGGGTGACCTATTTCAAATTTGTGAAGTGTGTGGATGTTAGTTCTTGAAGGATGATGCCATGAAGGATGTTTAGGACCAGACTAAGCATGTGTTGGGATCCGCAAGGCATGTGTCTCTTCCTGGAGTAGCATGTAGTTCATGTTAGAGCTTGCCCTCTACATGTTTCATGTGTGATCTCTAGCCGACTTGTAAAATGTAATATTCTTATTGTATTACCCAACTTTTAATGAAATCAATGTAATGTCATGTATATATTGTAAACGTAGTTGATCTAGGTGATGTATGATTGTGAATATGAGAATGTAAAGAGTAGAATATGAATATGATATGCATTATGATGTGCAACTGAAGGAGAAAGAGCAGAAGCAATAAGGTCTATCTAGATTCATCTCGTAGGCATTTTTGTGACAAAAGAGAAGTGAAGAGTGTGCCTAACTGATCCAATCATTAGAAGAAGAGTGAAGTGGTAGAATTGCAATCATCAAAGGTGTGAACTTCATTGTCAGTTTCAGACAGTAGAAGGACTGTCATGCTATAATCTTTAATGAGTTCATTCTCAGTTCAAGGAGTAGTTGCTTCCTTGGGTTGTATCCCTAAAACAAAGTCAGTAGGAAGTTCTAGATTCCTTGGGAGTGATCCTAAAACAAAGTCATCAAGGAGTAGTAGCTTCCTATTGCAAGTATGGGCCTAATCGGTGTTGTCATTGATGTCAACATACTCTTGTTGCATTGATGATAAGGATTGGATGAGCTCTGTGCTGAGGATATTGAGAAAATTAGTCCTAATCAGGAACAAAGAGGAATAGTGGAAACAGTGAGGTAAAGATCCCAGTTAAGATGAAGATTAGAGGATGTGCTTCAAAGGGTTTGCAGATATGTGTCTTAATATGATCCAGTAAAGATTTTAGAGGCTCACATGAAGATCTGAAGAAGTTATGGCCACTTAAGTAAAACCGGTTCTGGCAGGTGTTCAGAGGTGACAGAGTGTCACAGATAGGTCCAGTAAGATCCAAAAGTGCAATATCTTGTTCTACAGATTCTATGGAGTGTTTAGGAAGCCAATATTAACTGACAACTCAATTGGTTCGTGTTCTGGAGGTCCGCAAGCATCTATTCCAATATGACAGTGATGACAGACTATGTTCTTGAGGTTTCGGTTGAAGGAGAGAATGATTTCAGTGAACAGAAGTAGTGTGGATGTTCTTGGTGATTTAGGAAAGCTTATGGAGGTCTTTGGATTGTGTCCAGTTCATGTTGGTGGTCCGCATTAAAGATTGAGCTCGTAATTGAAGAATTACTTCCGAATAATGGTGTTCTTCCTAAGTCTGGCCGACTGGATGGGTTACACATCCTGCAGATGATCTTGAAGATGTTCTGTGAAGAATGGTGTGTTCCTAAAGAAAGATTGAAGACTCAGATCTATGTGGCCAATAGCGTGTTGATTCGTGTGAAGTCTTTTTGTAATTAGTCATATTGTATTTATGTATTTGCTCTGTAATGTTTGCCGACTTGGATGATTATCCCTAAGTCGATGTCTTGTATAAATAAGGAGTTGTAAAGTCATTTTAAAGTGAAGGGTGGAGATGAGAGTGGTAGAGAGGAGAAAAGGGAAAGAGGTAGAGCAGAAGTATTGAGCTTAAATGGAATTGACTCAAGCATGGTGAAGATGCTATTCTTTAGTTCAAGTATGTAATACTTATTATTCTGTAGACAGTGTGTCTCTTGTAGGCATTGGGCCTCTTGTGAGCAGTGTGCTCAGGCAGTGAGCCCTAATTGGCATGTGCCATTTTGTTCTTTCTATTCTTTTAACAAAGAATACAATCTTGGGTTAGTCACCCTGTGGTTTTTCCCTTAACCAGGTTTTCCACGTCAAAATTCTTGGTGTCTTATGTGTTTCTACTCTTGAATTATTACATTATGTTTCCATGATTGATTTATCATTATGCTGTTGAATTAAGCAAAGAATTTAAGTGATTAATTGGAAGAAAATTTTGGACAACTGATTCACCCCCCCTCTCAGTTGTCTATCCGAAATCTAACACTTCCTTGGGTTGTAGCCCTAAAACAAAGTTGTAATTTTGAGCTTCATATATTGTGAGTTAATCCTCACCATGGTTTTTCCCTTCTTGGGTTTTCCACTTATATCTGGTGTTGTGTTGATGTGCATTATGTTGATCTTTCATGTTTATGTTGATACTGTAATGCTTAAGTTTTAATCTACTCTGGATGATTTGAAGTTTGTTTAGATATGATTCAACCCCCCTCTCAGTATCTTGGTGTGTTCAACATCAAAATCCCAAGATGATCCTACATCAAACTTTCCAAGTACAAAGTTTTTGTGAGCCCTTAATGACAACCTACACCTCCTCCTTCAACTCTTTCTTGTCCACCAAAGGATAAGATGTTGTTAGTACATAGAAACCAACAATAACATTATTTTGAAAACCACATGTTTCTAGATATAGGTACTTCCTCCAATGGTGCCTTCTTTTTCTCTATATTTGGCCACTCTGTGCTTGTTGACCCCTCCTTGTCCTCCAAAGGACAAAATACTATTGAAACCTCCCCATTCTCCTTGTAGCATCAAACTACATTTCCTCCACTCTTAGAGGCTCCTCATTGTTCATGACTCCTACTTGCAACATCTCACATGCAACATCCTACTAAAGTTCCCTTGCAACATCTTAGGAACTACATCAACTCCACATGAATCTTCACATTAAAGGTTTGCTACATATAAGAAAATAAAACATATTATATATTACTATGATCTACATTATGAATCAATAAACTATCATTTTACTAAGAATTTTGTTATAAAATAACAATATTATGGTATTAGAGCAATTATTTCCATGCTTCATGTGTGAACAAGTAATTACACAATTGGTGATTGAGCTATGTGAAGGAGTGATAGGTCATAGAATGTGAGTAGCTATGAAATATCCCTTTCACAATATTCATTTCACATCCTTGGCTGACTTTGTGAGAAGCATTTAGCATATCTTGTTGGCCGACTTCATATGTATGGGAGTGCTGGGTTTTATGAAGAACATTCACTTTTGTTGGCCGACCTTCTTTTAGTGTAGTTAATATACTCTAAAAATGTTGGCTGACTTCCTTTAGTAATAGTGCCCAAGTCAAAGATTTATATTCTATGAAGTGTAGCGAATATCTTATGAGGAGCAACAATTCATTGATAGCGATTATGTTGGTGTTAAGGCAGTAATTATGCATAAGTAAAAAGGTAGTGTTGGGGAAAGCATGGCATGGCAGCGCTTAAGTTTGAAGAGGGGTGTGTCCCTTACCAAGGGACAAATATGTTGAATAGTTATGTCTCTTCCTCCACCATGGGGATATAAAAGGAGGGACACTTCCAAAGGAGTAGGATCATCATGGAAGGAATGGAATGAGTATTTCTAAGTATAATAAAATAAAGGAAGGTAATGAATATCATGGGAATATTAGAGCAGATATAAGAGGAAATCTATAACTTGGTAGAGATAAATCTGCAAAGGGAATAAGTAGTGATTAAACAAGAGATCTGCAGTCTCACTGTTAATAAACTGGATAGCAGTTAACATATTGGTCAATAGAATCAATATAAGACTCCCTTAAAGTTCTCATCCAATTAGCCATTCCATTTTGGAGGGGAGATAATGCATATGAGGAATGCAAGTAGCTAGGAAGCCATTCTGGTAAAGACACCCCAAGTGGGGTTGGGAGGCTGAATGACGGTTGTCATTCCATGCTCCTATGCTAGATGGAACAGCTCGAGGCACTTTGTATGATCTCCCAAGTGGTGCTCCACAATGATGATGGGTTGTTTGGATAGAACCTTAAAAGAAATCCCATATGTACATTCTAAATATTTTAATAGTGATTAGAATTCTATTTGTAACATCGTTGGATTATATCTTTATTTATCTGTTGATAACTAACATGGCTGTAGGCTCTAAATCAAGATATTAAGTTGAAAATTTACATTCCCCAACATCATCATACCTCAATTATGAATCCTAGGGCAATTTAGCTAAGTCCCAGTAGGGGACATTACAAGCTATAAGGAGTATCTCATGTGCTTAAAACTATGACTCATCCTTTGAATCAAGTTTCAAATATCTGTGTCTATAGTTAAATATGTCTTATGTTTACATATTATGGACATTTATATTATGCAAACATCACACTTGCCTCTTATATGATAGAAACTCATTGGTACCATGATCCATACAAATATAGTTGTTGGCACCTCTCCCTTATACTATCCACTCAATTCCTCGACTGTTGCTACCCTTTTTCACCTAACTATAGCCCATACCATTGAAGAAACACTTCCAGTACCCTCGAGTAGTAAATTAGATGCTCCAACTAGCAATGTGCTTCCTCTTAATATTGCCCCATTAGTTAGCCAAGCTAATTTGTAATAAGGTGATTACAATTCCATTCTTTTGTATATAATTGATGTTCAAAGTAGATGTGAACAACCAATAATAACAGTAGGGATTATTGTTATGATTCATTGCACCCATTTACATTGAACAACCTTAAGTTTTTATTATAAACTATTTTCATGAGATTTTAGGGCTAGTACAATTATAATTAATTTAGCCAAAAGTTTTAAATTTAAAACTTATATTTATATTAAATTTGTTCAATAGTTTAAACTATAGAAATTGTTGAAATATTTCAGCATAGTAATTGAGAATTGAATTAATATGATATCTCCACTTTGGGAATGAGTTTTCCACCAAAAAAATCAATTAGGTAGATAATACATTTATTGACTATTCACCTAGATAAATTTGCTTCAACTCCTATAATTTTTAGATAAAATTATTTGTGTACTAGGCTTTATAATTTGCCAAGAGAACATGTATTAAATTTAAAAAGCAATTTTTCATGAAATTTTGCTAGTATGTATAAAAATTAATGTAAATCATCTAAAAAAGGATTTGTATTCATCTCTCACATCTCTCACTATTTGTGAAGTTAATTTTTTCCACTCTATCTTTATTAAAAGTTGTTATTTTGAATCTAAAGATTGGTATTTTGTAATGGGATGCATTATCAATGATATCCAACACCCATATAAGCATGCTTTGATTAAGGGGGGAGACTAATATAATGAAAGAAATAAGTTCTAAAAATCTTTGGAGACATTGTCAGGATCGTTAGAGATTTCCATATTGTATCTTGTGGTCCACCTAACCATATGGGTTGACCTACTTGAGTGAACCAAAAAAGTTTTAGGAGGATGGAGGACAACTTTTGATCTTGGGCTCGCTACTAGCTTATTGACGTTTAATGGTAAAAAAAGGGGTTTATGTTTCAAAGGCAAATCCTCCCTTCACCACTAAACATTCAAGGGCATATCAACCAAGTTGAATCTCCACTAGTAGGAACATTCACCTATGAGGTTAGGTTGCCACTTGGAACGATGCGGAAGCTCAGATGTATCACACAATATCTCAATTTAATGCTCAATTTTACTTAAAACCCTAAACATGCAAAATAGTAAGAAAATTATCGAATTATGGCAAATCCTTTTAGACCAAGGAGAAGGACAGAGATATTTAACTCACTATTTTTTGAAGTCCAAAAAATAGAAAAGTCAGGGACACAGGGACTAACGCCCTAGTCCAAGGTACATTTTTTGTCACAGAATCTAGAACTTCTCCCAACACTGATCTACACTGTATCTTCCATTTCTGCCTCAAGAAAAATGGAGGACACGGGGACTAACACCCTAGTCTAGGAATGTTCACTGGAGTCCTTTGCTTGTCAGATCCTGAATCCTTGATGTCTGCAACTTCCTTTCCGCAACTCCACTTCGTGAAACTTGGTACCTGTAACCTACAATCACAAAGGAGTGTGGGAGGGGGTTGTGGTGTTTAGAGGCTTGCCTCAATCAAGCCCCAGAGAGACATTCAAGTCTTCTGAACACCATTGTCAGATAAGAGTGCATATCTCAGCGGGATAGAGGCAAAAATCCAAATGATAAATGATTGAAAACACAATAGATATCACTTTGAAGTGTAGATCTCATGGAAGGAAGATGCTCTTCATGCCATGAGGAGATGGAGTCAAATCTACAAATACAAACACAATAACAACAAAGTATTGCTCTGCAACACAATGAATGCCTTGAATCACTTTCACAAAATCACAATGCTCATCTAGTTTCCATCTAGTTTGTAAATGAAACCTAATCATGCTTATATATGCAACTACAAAGATTACTGCTAAGAATTTCGTAACTCAGACTTGAGATGTCAGCAAGGACCTAAATAACGGTCATAAAATTGACATTTAAATTTAGGGCAGACCCAAAATAGGGCAAGACTAGGGCGAAAATGCCCAAGTCCACCCTCTTGTTTATGTTCATGGATCATCAAAATAGCACCCCCTAGGTCCTATTTTCCATAAGACTTCAGGGTTTTCTCATCGGGAGTCAAAATTAACATGCAAGATGCTCTAAATGCAATAATAGGACTTGGGAGCTAAACCTTAAGAGGGAAAAGCCGCCAAGTGGACATTTTTCGACATAACAATTGATTCAAGTAAAGATTTAGTAGTAAATTTGGTTTAGAAAAATGTTGTTTAATAAGGCCCTGACCAACTAAAGACTAATTTTGTTGATAATATCACATGAAGAAATAGTGAGGCCTAATCCAACTACTTTGTTTTGTGAATAGATGTGTGTCCCTATCTATGAATATGAATCTAGTGAGGCCATCATTGCTTGTTGTGAATAGTGAAGTATCCATACCTAGAGTATTTTATAGTAAACAACTTAATGTGTCCCTATTCACTCAGGTGTGTATGGACTACAATATGTGTCTCAATTCATGCATTATGAGTGTTTATCAATGAATTGTGAGTGTTTATAATTTATCATTTGGTTATAAGTATGTTGAACTGTGTATATTTGACTTCATATACAAATATGTATTCTCTCCAAGTCTTAAGACTATTCAATGTAATAAGGGGGGTGTTAGGGGTTTGTATTGAACCATAACTTATGATATTATACTGAGTGAATAAAAATAATAATATGTGTGAGGGGATATATTTAAATGATTGTTAAATTAGTAAAATCTATCTCAGTAAATTTTTGAGTGATTGTTATAGAAATCACTTAGAATTAGTTGTTTTAGGTCGGCTCACATAGATAAGTCTCGTGTGCAAAATATTTTAAATAGTAAGATAGTAATAAATGTTTATTACATAAAAATAAACAATAGATGTATAAATATCTACATTATGAATCAATAAGTTCTATCCTCTTACTATGTACTTCACTGCAAAATCATTTAATACTAATGTTGATAAATAATAAATAAACTAGACCTATAAAATAAGAGCTAAGACTAAAATAAAATATTGAGTATTGAGTAACTAAGAACCAAGAAATGAATTGTTGGAGGCGGATAGAATGTTCTTTGATTTTTGGCATGATGTTGACTTTGATCTTGTTGACTAACTATTGTGGTGCAATAAACAACTAGAATATGGGATCTAGATCTTGAACTAGGATCAAAAGACTATGACAGATTTTTTAAGATTTTTGTTACTAAAGACAAGGATGTGCCAGGTGGCCTAGTCCTAGAATAGGTAGTGTCGTGTGGCCTAGTCTAAATGAAGCATCCTTGTCTATGATCAATATGACTGTCTATGTTCACCCATGTCTTTGGTACTTGTTCTTACAAAGTGGTTGTGCTAAGAAGCACAATTGGGCATGTTGAGGATAGAGAGAAGATTGTTAACATCCTTCATAGCATTCAATCCCCATGGAAATGTCATCGTCTGCATTTTCATGTCTGCAATGTCATCCAGATCCTCTATAATTTTGTAGAACTAAAGCACACTCTACATTTCTAATTAGTTATAAAACTAATAATAAGTTAATAATAAAATTCAAAACTGAATATATATGAGTTGAGAATTGAAACATGTACTATAAATAATAATTAGAAATAGAATGGATAAGATATGTTAAGTTATTTCAATGTGGTTTTGTCGATAATGTTTATGAATTGATTAATGAGTTGTAATTGAAGGGATTGAGTTTCAATTTAGTACAAGAATATTGTGAAAGCAACAAAAAATAGACTGATATTGGGATTTCTAACAACATGGACAAAATCATGTTTGTGGTCCTATTCAACTAATGAGATTCTATCTTGTGCACATAATTATGTCTGTTGCATGTGTGGTTCTCTAAAACTAGTTTTCTCTCATTTATACTTGCTTATTAGACAAATTTGGTGCTAACAAGCACCTTGGGGATTTATCTGAGTGGATAGAAGTATGAAACCCCCTTGATTCTGAGTCAAACTCCTTTGTCCTTATGTAAAAGATTACAGATGTGTAAGACAAGTGTGCAAAATGTCTATGATGATGATGCAACTTATTTGTCAATTTTATAATTCAAGCTTCAAATCTCTACTTAATAATGTATTTAATGGAGTCTATGCGATGATAACTTATCTCAATATTCAATGATGACTAATGACATAGGGCTTGTCACTAAATACAATATCCTAGGGGCTTAATTTGAATTGTTTTGATGTGTAAATACATAGGCAATAGTCAACTTTTGGATTTGTTGGCTTTGGGAGTGGTAAATTTGACATTTTAAAAGGTGAAAAAGGACCATGTACAAATCTATCCAAGAGATAGAGTCATGTCTGTGATCTAGTCTAGGAGAGGAAAAGCCCTAAATATCTAGACCAATCCAATTTTATGGCTAAGATAATGGCACTTAAGGTGATAAATATTGGTTATGGTTAGCTTGTGTGGAAAATAGGACAAATTGAGCATTAGGATAGTGTATTTAGGACAAAGCCAAAAGTGAGTGTAAAATGAGGGTAAAAGGGGGAAGTATGCACTTTTCTCCTTTACATTTTGCCATGCATGTGATCTACATTAACCGTTCATGCTAAAGTAACAAAGATGGTAATTGAAATAATCAAGCATGAAAAGGTTAGACAATAGGATGTTGTTTCTTATTGTCTTCATGTTTCTAGTAGCACCATGGATCTTTATATCCTACACACAATCATTAGTGATAACTGCAAGAAAAGTGTTAGAAGCATCAAATCATAATTATCATCATTTTTTTTATATTTTTATGAGTGCAAGATAAATAAAGTACAAAAAAGAAAAAAATGTAGAGTTTGAGTCCAAAAGATGAAATCATGGGGATGTAATCAAGTTTGCCCCCATGAAATTGTTGAAATGTGAAGTCAGTTCAAGTTATTCTAGCAGTGACGAGCAGTCAACAATGAGATCTCATCTAGTCCAAGGAAAGGAAACCTACAAGGTTGTTGGACATGGGATTGCAAGGGGGCTGGGCATAGCCCCCTGCACGCCGAAGACATTTTTGGCCAAGCCAGAAAAAAAATTTTGGTCATGTTCCACATGTACACCATGCAAAATTGCATGCGGAAGTGCCACTCGCGCTTTTATGCATGGAGATCTATCTTCAGATTTGATCAGTTTTTGCATGCGCTTTTTCGTGATTACTTAATATTGTCGAGCTTGAATGCCAAGGCATGAGAAAATGTTTTTAACTACGAATTTTCTTCTGAGAATAAAATTGAGATATCTTTGCCCATGGTTTTTTCCAAGTACATTACCAAGTTTTCCACGTAAATATGTTGTCTATTTTGTGCTTTTATTGCTAATGCATTGTTATTTCAATTCTGCACTACTTATTTTTCTAATAGTTGGTATTAGAGCACACAGTTTATGCAATAAACAACTAGAATATGGGATCTAGATCTTGAACTAGGATCAAAAGACTATGACAAAGTTTTTTTAAGATTTTTGTTACTAAAAACAAGGATGTGCCATGTGGCCTAGTCCTGGCATAGGTAGTGTCATGTGGTCTAGTCTAAATGAAGCATCCTTGTCTATAATCAATATGACCTCCTATGTTCACCATGTCTTTGGTACTTGTTGTTAGAAAGTGGTTGTGCTAAGAAGCACAATCGGGCATGTTGTAGGATAGAAAGAAGATCATTAACATCCTTCATAGCATTCAATCCCCATGGGAATTGTATAAAAGCTATAGGACACACCAAGAAAACATGCAAATGTTAATGTAACTAAGAGCGATGTAACTAAAATTGGTCTATACTAAGTGCAACTCTTGTTGTGAATGCTTGATGCTAATAATCAATCTTAATGACCTACGAAATGTCCTTATATACATGATCCTATATGCTCAAGTTTAGATTATTTGACATGTGAATAAATGAGACAAGATAACCATTATATTCAAAAATATTAACTTGAAAACCAAAATTTAAAATTTAAAATAGACAAACTAAATCATATCATATTATATAATCTCATACAAAAAAAAGTTGCTAATATCAATTAATAAACCAAATAAATCATATTAATTGATAAGACAATAGATTACCGTATGCATTTGCATTGTACCTGACAAACTTGATATCCCTTTATACAAGAGTAAACTACTCTTAAACTTTCAAATCAAACTCTCAAAGGGAAGTTAAAAAGCAAACATCAAAAGATTCTCAATATTTTGCTTTCATAAGAAGTCGCATATATCGTATGATGTAGTTGGCGAGATGGGACAAATAATACTAAAGAAACTTTCTAGATCTCTTCAATTTGAGTTTGACTAGTTTTACTTTTACCCGTTTTCCTTACATGCACTTTAAATGCTACGGGTCAACGGGGCAGCTTTGACCATACATTCACGTAGTTGCAAATTGGCTATATATTCATCCCACCTTAGCTCGTGCTTGTGTAGAAGCATGGAGGTTGGCCTTCAATTCTGCAATGGGTTATTATAACTTAATGACACCTAAATTTTCCTATTAAAATTTTGAATTTAAGACTGTATGCGTTCACAAAATCTTTAGAGATAAATAAACACTAGCTAAATACATGAATTCACAATGAATTATATTTAAATAATAATAATTTTAATAAGATTTATTATTAATGGGTTAATTGACAAAAAGTTTGTTCAGAGTAATATGTATTGGAATTTTTTAATAATTGAGAATGTTAAGTTGAATTTTGATAGTTTGGTTAGAAGAAATCTAAGTTGTATTAGAGCGGAGATTGTTTTTGAATTGAAAGATAGTTGTTTTGTCAAGAGTGCTTTGTTTTATCAGAGTGTAAATTGAATAATGAAGTAGAAGCTTTGGCAGTTTTGGAAGGGATCAAATTAGCAATTTCATTTGGTTTTAAGCGTTTAGAAATTGAAGGAGACTCACTTTATGTTCAATTAATTGCTAGAGAAAAAACAAGATGCAAGGTTGGAGATTGAATAGTATTATTGAAGAAGTTCTTCTCTTAAGAAACTATTTCAAAAGGATTAAGTTTAGTCAATGTTGTTTCAAGGAATGTAATGTGACCTAGTAGATTGACTTGCTAATGCCATTATGGATCAGTTTCCCGTCAATTTTAAAATCAACATCCTTCCAAAGTACTTGGATTTGGGTCCATGGCTTGTTAAGGACATCTTGTTTTGCAAAGATAATATAACTCCAAATTTTACGACTACTTCTAATGATTCTTTGTATAGAGGATGATCATTGCATATAATGGCACAAGATTGATAGATTATCACACAAGCAGGATGTGATTTCCCTTGCATCATTTCCTATAGTTTAGTATGTGTTGCAACATTTAGCTTATGTGAAGATTAATATAGGGAGCATGTGGATCCCTTTCTATACATCTATAGTTGTAATTTTTGGTTGTGCTTTATTTATCTTGTTAAGGTGTTTTCTCTATAGAATTTGGTTTATTTGGCTCTACATAGATGAAGGGAGGTCTTTCCAAGTGTGATTTATCAAACCATCACATCAGAAATATTTTTGTGTTCTAGATTTATCAACTCTACACTTGTAAGTACCAACTTTTGCACATCATAACTTGGGTCAATAGTTCCAAGTGCAATGATGATTAAACACCCATCTTAAGCCATTATAACATATAAAAGTGGTAGTTGATCCTGATTCCTAGGATATCTCTCATCAGTCAAGTCCCCTAGGTCTTCCTTAGCAAGCTTTATAGATTTAACATGTTAATTTTTCTTTGTGCATGTCATTTCACCTAAGGGTCAAGGTTTGGGGCAATGGCCCAAAAAGTTTGGTTGATGATTGTCTATCTTGCGTTATTTTTTAGCCATGACAAAACTACCCCTTTTATAGGTGGCTATTGCAAAACCACCATGTTGATTTCACAATTATAGTGGCGAGTTCAACTATTCCCCTATGGTTTTGTAACTACTTGTCTGGACTAAAATTGGCAATTTTGCCCAATTTTTTAAAAATTATAATTCAAGCACATCACAACCATAAATTTCTAGAATTTTTGGGCCCTGGCATTTTGTTTCCTCTTCTTTGAGCATGTATTATTCATCTTTGGATATCTTTTCTATATATTTAAGCCTTTATAAACAAATGAGGGGAGATTGAGTCATTGTTTAGTGATCCATTATTCATAATTCAAGAAGAGCAACCAAGTACTCTACCTCTCACGTCTCATAGTCCACTACACTTATCCATCCTTCATCATCGTTTGGGACCCACTCTTTACAGTGTTTCAATGCAATCACCAACCACAACCAATATACATTGGTTTATCATTCTAGTCTTGTAGCCTATACTTTGCATTTCAGTGATCTATTACTACCCTTGTCTTATTTTGCTCCCTTTGAGAGCCTTCATCTTTACTCCCCCTATTCTAGGAATTTTTCCATGATTAACTATTCACAATAAAATTATAGAGGTAGTTTTTTCTTCGAGGATAACATCTATGTGGCATTAGCATCTTTGGTTCTACATCAACTCGTTCTTGGTCTTTTGAAACACTCAGTTGCAAGTCAAGATTTTGTTGTATTTTAGCTTCACTTAGTTTTAATTTTGTAGATTAGTTAATAATTAGTATATAATTTACTTTCATTATTATTATATTAGATAAAGTAATAGTTAGTTTTATTTTCTTGTATTTCCTTTTATATAAAAATGCATTCAACAAACACTATTATTTTGTTGCTAAACAAAAACCAATATGAAGGGAACTCTACACATTCCCTCTTGCCTACATTGTTCCATCCCCTGCATTGAAAAATATTTCAGCATTTGGGTCATTCCACAAAAGGCCTCATTATAAAACATCATTATAGGCCTTAAAAGGTCCCATTTAGGCATTGTGTGATAATTGTTTTTCACATTGGATAGTACATTACACCTATAGCTCATCAAACATTTCACTTGTAGTTTCTAAGACTCAAATCATTCATTGCCCCACATTCTGGCAACCTTAAAAAAGTTTTTTGCAACCTTCCAAGGTTTTCTTGTTTGTTGTCCTATCATTGTGGTAGCCCCTATGCACTTGAAATTCATTGTTTCACACTTTTGCAACCTCCAACACTTTGAATTTTCATGATGTCATTAAACTTGCAACCTTCTAAGGCTTGTCTATATGTTGCCCTCATGTATCATTTTGACATATACAAGCATATTAGGATAGCCTTTAGTATGTTGCAAAACATTGCTCAAGCATTATAAACACTTCAAGAACACCATCAAAGACAAATTTATCATGCAACATTGTACGCATTGAAAACATCGTATTGAACTTATAAAACATCTCAAATCATAACATTTCACAAATAGTCAAATCACTATCTAAACATGTGCATTTGTTTAAACCACCAAGCAAAATTTCTAGGTCATGCAAGGTCTTATTGAGAGTTTTTGTTTTCGGATTTCTCCTATGTACCCTTTGGGCATTGATCTTCAGTCTTCATTCCTGAGATATCAAGTGATCCCCAGTCGCTTGCTCTAGCACAACCCTAAAAAGTTGTGTATGCCCTCTTTGTTTTTGTGTGCCCATTTTGGTGCATACAACACTTGATTATTTAAATACTAGGTAAGGAGGGTCTATTGAATTTGGTTGTGTTGTAGACAAGAGCTTTGATTATAAAGGTTTTCATCCAAAAAATGGAGGCTTGAGTTTCAAATAAGGTGGTCAAGGAATAAATTCTAAGCAAGTTAATTCCCACTAATGACTTGATTGTCCTAAGAGAAATCCAAGTGAAGGTAGTGCAATGGATGGAGTAATAGCATCTCAACAATCGAAGGACTTCTACTAGCTTCAATGTTTCTCTCAATATGTAGAACTATAGAACATGTTGTTTTAACTATGTATTGCCAATATTTGGCATTATATTTGGAGAACTTAAAAGTGGTTGTTTGGAGATTAGCTAAACTTATCACCTTGCTTCTATTTCTAAAAGTGGTGTCTAGTGTTATTCATAGGCAAGAGTTATTGGCATGTGTTATGGTATACATTAAAGAGGATTAGACTTTTGTTGTCCTATCTTCAAGTTAGAAGGATTCAATTTTGTAGTTCCCCTCAATTTTAACATTTTTTTTTTCTATATATACTCTTGAAAAAAAGCTCCTATAAAATGTTCATTTAATCTATCAAAAAGAATTAAAAAACTCATTAATTATTTAATATTTTTTTGAAAATATAACCTTTAACTTAAACTTAAGCTTCAATTTTTTGTTTTTTTCTTTTATCATCATTTAATTGGTCTTAAATGGAAGGCTAGCTTGAAGTTAAGACAACAACTTCCATTGCAAAGGAGTGAAAGAAATTTTCATTTCTGTTTGGAGTGCAATATTTTAGCTTGTTTCATGTAGAAAAATTCAAGGCAGGCCTGTATTTTAGATAATTGCCTTGCTCTTAGAGGATTATTTGTAAATATCATCCATTTCAATAGTTAAAGGTCAGTTCAAGCCTATAAAAATAGGACAAATATTTACCACTTTTTGTTGTGAATGAGGTGTAAAATTGCTATTGATTGTTTGACCATTGAAGTGGATGATATTTAAATAGAATGCTCTTAGAAATGGAAATGGATCCTTTATAGTCTACGATGTTAGGTGACCTGATTTTGGGTCTACAGGTGGCTTATAACATATGAGACTACGACCTGATTTTGGGTCTACAGGTGAGACTAGTGCTTCTAGTATTGGGCATATAAACCCTACCCCCTGCAGGATTTGAACTTGTGACCTCTCTATCAAGAGAGCGAGTTTTTTCACCAACAGGCCAACTCAAGTGGCTCTTAGATTGGTAGGTTTAAGGATAATTAACTGTTGCAAAAATACAAGTCGCTCTTAGATTTGCAAGTTGTCACTACAAGTACATTATTCTCCTCCGTCTCTTATGGGAAAGTGTAAACCCAATAAAGCTTGTCAGTCAGCAATATTAGTCGTCCTATGGTGGTGAAAGATAAGATGATTTATTAACCTTGCTCTTTTACAGAATGTTGCAGACTAGCTACCTATATTTACGCCCAAGAAAAGGAGAAATGCAAGTAGCTTTTAACGAAGCAGAACAACCCAGTTGGATAAAAGATGCACGATCACAACGGAAATCTGGAAAAGCTGCATGGCAAAAGCCAAGGATATGACAGACACCTCATGTGGGCACTTCTCATCGAACTTTTTACACTTTGTTGGATACCAAACAGAAACATGGATGTACATGTGAAAACTTAAGGTACTTTGTATAGTGCAAGGAAAATAATGAATGTATATGGATGATGAATGGATGGATGGATTGCTTGCACTTATTGTAGCCGTTGTAATTAGGAGCCATAATATCAACTACTCTGATAAGGGATTAAGGGAATTCTTCTATATGAGCTGTTTTTTTTTGGTTTTTTTTTTCACTGTTTCTTTCTTAGTGGAGGTGGTGTGTAATGGAGTTGGGCCAGTGTAAAGGATTAGAAAGGGTAGATAGTGCATTTATCCTCTGGTTTTTGCATTGGAGCAGGTAATATAGAAAAGCCTGTACAAGGGTCCCGCAAACCATTAACTCAAAATCCAATTCCCGATAAGTTTAGAGGAAGAGATAGTAATGGCATTTAGATAAGGTCTCGTGATGCCAATCTTAATGCAGCAACGAAATCCGCGTTATAGATATTGTTACATGGTTGGGAATATATTATCTGTCTGCTTATGTATTTGTCCGAGGAAGATCACATTGTGAGACTAGCGGATAATATGATGAAATGTTGGATTTGGTTGGTTGACTGAGATTAAGTAGTAGTAATCTTCCATGGCTCAGAGTATTTAGTAGTGCTAGTGGGTTTAGAATCCTTAACGCAAAATGCCTGCAAAGTTTGCAGACTGCTAAGTAAAGGAGGAGCAGAGACTGCTAGGGTTTGTAGCTAGGCTGTAGAACTTCTATTTCTATTTTGTCTCAGCTGAACTCTCATTTAAAATTTCTGTCATTCAGAAAATCACAAGCTCTGTTTCACATCTATCTAATCAAAACACGTGCAACTCTGTGCTTTTAAAGGTACAGCAGCATCTGTACTGCTCTGCAGACCCATTTCTTTTTACACTGGTTGGGAGTAAATTGAATCATAGGTACTTAGCCCACTGTCATTCTTTTTCTTCCGATTGCTGTCTCTGTCTACATTATTATCATCGTTGGTTTTTTTGGGGGGTCTGTAAAATAGTTTTCTGGATCTGAGCTTGCTGGGAGAATGGACGTTAAAGTTTCAGAGATGGATTGTTTGAATTGTGGAGAGCAGCAGCTCAGAGATATAATAGATGAGTACACAGCAGCACTTGAGCCTGATATATATGGATTTAATGGGTCTTCCATTACAGATTCTTCTCCTGAATTTTTCTCTTCAGCATTTGAAGGGCTTATTAATCCGACTATTCTTAAATATCAAATGGTTCAACAATCAAAAGTAAACTCCTGCGACAGCAACAGCGCTGCCTCCTCGGATGACATGAGAAGCAATAGCTGCAACAGCAATGAAGGTCTAAATCAGGCCACAGCTGCCATGAATCAGGTATTCTTAAATATCATGCATTTCAACACTTAAAGATCAATTTTGACTAGGATAAATATTTAGGTCACTTCTTGCTGTGAATGAAGTGTTTTGACCATTGAAATGGATGATATTTAAGTAGAGTGCATGAATCCCTGTGGCGTACAGGTCCCCGGACTGAATTATTTTCCAAGGGTGCAAGCAGCCATGGATCACCACCACAGCAACAACAACCAGGTGTATTCATCAGAAGATGGCAGTGTGAGCAATTACAGCATGGCGGCGATGAGGGAGATGATATTTAGGGTGGCAGCCCTGCAACCCATAAGCATAGATCCTGAGAGCATCAAGCGACCCAAGCGCAGGAATGTGAGAATATCAAAGGATCCACAGAGCGTTGCAGCACGCCACAGGCGGGAGAGAATCAGTGAAAGGATCAGAATTCTGCAGAGACTGGTTCCAGGCGGCACAAAAATGGACACTGCTTCAATGCTGGACGAGGCAATTCACTATGTCAAATTCTTAAAGCGCCAAGTCCAAGTCCTAGAATCTGCTGCAGCAGCAAGCACAGGAACAACATTCAGGCAATTCAATCATTTCAATTCTAACCCATGTCTAAACTATTCTACATTTTCAACAAATACTTCTTCTTACTCCACTTCACCCCTCTTCACTGCTGCTAATCACTCTAATTCTCTATCAGTCTCTAATAACGTTCTGATGTGAAGTAATCACATTCAAATGTGGGAACAGTTGTTGTTGCAGACTTAAACCTAGAAGTTATTGTGGCAACAAACCTCTGCTGCCCTGCAGCTACTTATTTAAAATTAGTGTATATACACGGTATTCTGTTTTATGTGCTTTATAAATTTTAAGGCACATTGTATTGATTGGTTTAGTATGCTGAAATCACAAGGGATGCTCACTTTCCTTGTTGATTGAAGATCTGAATTCCAAATCTGTAAACTTTGTGTATGTTAAGATTGATTCGATTATAAAGAATTTGCGTTTGTTACTTCACAAATCATAACTTGGTAGAATAGAATACATTATTATTGCGTATCATTGTATTACATATGAAAGTAATGTTTACATAACTTCAATTTTCAGTTTGTAATAAGAGTTTAATGTGATTACTGTCAATCTTATCGACATGAAATTTTTAAATAAAAAGTAATCTGCTGCCAAGTTTACAGCTGCAGCTACTTATTAAACTTAGTGTATATACACAGTATTTTGTATTACCTAATACCTGCTTTATAAATTTGATTGCAATGATTGTTTTAGTATGCTGAAATCACGAGGGATTCTCACTTTCCTTGATGCTGATTGAAGATCTGCATTCCAAATCTTCCAAATCTGTAAATTTTGTGTATGTTAAAATCACTTCAACATAACGAAGTTGAATTTGCATTTGTTAATGAATTATTTCAACATAACAAAGTTGAATTTGCATTTGTTAATGAATCACTGAGTATGATTTGAAACATTGAAACATCAACGGAAAAATATGCATAGTTATCCAAATCTGTAAATTTTATTTACATTAAATTATTTCAACATAACGAGGTTGAATTTACATTTGTTAATGAATTACTTCAACATAATGAGGTTGAATTTGCAAGTAATTCTTTGAGTTTTAACCTGTCACTAGTTCAACATTCTATAGGTAGCTGTTTGAGCTCTCCCTCTGGAAATAGGTAGGATGGGCAGGCACCTTTCAAGCGGAGGGACCGGACCGACCTAAGGAGGGACGGGACAAAAGGGACCTCCTTGTCCAGCCATCAACAAAGAATGGATGGAGGGTGGTGGTGGTGATCAGTTAAAGTTGATGACCATTTTCCTGAAAAAATAATGTATGTGATACAACCCCACCCTTTTTCTTTAATACCACAGATTATGATCTCAAACATCCAAAGAAAAATATGCACAGTTATCCAAAATATTTTAAACCCACAAGGGATTCTCATTGCATTGATACTTTTGCATTGATTGTTTTAGTATGCTGAAATCACAAGGGATTCTCACTTTCCTTGTTGCTGATTGAAGATCTACATTTCAAATCTGTAAATTTTGTGTATGTTAACGAGGTTGAATTCACATTTGTTAATGAATTATTTCAACATATTGTATTTGTTAATGAATCATTAAGTATGATCTGAAACATTGAAATATCAACAGAAAAATATGCATAGTTATTCAAATCTGTAAATTTTGTAGGATAAATTATTTCAACATAACGAGGTTGAATTTGCATTTGTTAATGAATCACTTCAACATAACAAAATTGAATTTGCATTTGTTAATGAATCACTGAATATGATCTGAAACATGGAAAAAAAATATGCACAATTATCCAAATTTTCTTAAACCCACATGAATGAACGTATATTTTGCCTTTATATTAACGGCTATATCAATCTCATAAACTCCAGGTTTATTTAAAGTTTCCACAGTAGGGGAAATTAGATTTGGAATCCCGTACCATATTTTATCTTATTTTGAGAATCTAACCACCTCCTTTCTTTTCCCAAATGTACTTTGTGTATATCATATTTTATCCGATTTGACGTCCTACAATAATTGAGAAGCATCTGAACTATTTGCTATTGTTTATTGTATCTTTTCAACTGCACTGTGCATATCGGCATCCATAGATCGTTCCAGAGAAAAATAAATAAATTGTTTTATTAGATGTTGTGTATAGTTTATAAGCAGTTATATCCTCCCATGATTGCAATGTTTTCTCTGGTTGTGCAAATAGGGAAACTCGCGAGCATATTATAATATAAGGTTGATATCTTCTGTGATTCATTTCGGGGACATGGAAATGTCATCGTCTGCATTTTCATGTCTGCAATGTCGTCCAGATCCTCTATAATTTTGTAGAACTAAAGCACACTCTACATTTATAATTAGTTATAAAACTAATAATAAGTTAATAATAAAATTCAGAACTGAATATATATGAGTTGAGAATTGAAACATGTACTCTAAATAATAATTAGAAATAGATTGGATAAGCTATATTTAGCAATATATTGGATAAGAATATTGTCCAATAGGGTTTTGGTTTTGTCCAATATGTTTATGAATTGATTTCTGAGTTATCGTTGAAGTGATTGAATTTCGATCTAGTAGAAGAATATCGTGCAAGCAACAAAAATAGACTGATATTGGGATTTCTAACAACACGGACAAGATCGTGTTTGTGGTCCTAACCAACTAATGAGGTTCTATCTTGTGCGTACAATTATGTCTTTTGCATGTGTGGATCTCTAAAACTAGTTTGCTCTCATTTATACTTGTTTATTAGACAAATTTGGTGCTAACAAGCACCTCGCGGATTTGTGTGAGTTGATAGAAGTATGAAACCCTCTTGATTCTGAGTCAAACTCCTTTGCTTTTATGTAGAAGATTGAAGACGTGCAAGACAAGTGTGCAAAATGTTTATGATGACGATGCAACTTATTTGTCAATTTAATAATTCGAACTTGAAATCTCTACTTAATAATGTATTTAATGGAGTCTATGTGATGATAACTTATCTCAATATTCAATGATGACTAATGACCTAGGGCTTGTCACTAAATACAATATCCTAGGGGCCTAATTTGAATTGTTTTGATGTGTAAGTAGATAGGCAATTGTCAACTTTTGGAATTGTTGGCTTTGGGAGTGGTAAATTTGACATTTTAAAAGGTGGAAAAGGACTATGTACAGATCTATCCAAGAGATAGAGTCATGTATGTGATCTAGTCAAGAGTGGAAAAACCTTAAATATCTGGGCCAATCAAATTCTATGGCTGAGATAATGGCATTTAAGGTGATAAATATTGGTTATGGTTAGCTTGTGTGGAAAATAGGACAAATCGAGCATTAGGATAGTGTATTTAGGACAAGGCCAAAAGAGAGTGTAAAATGAGGGTAAAAGGGGGAAGTATGCACTTTTCTCCTTTACATTTTGGCATGCATGTGATCTACATGAACCGTTCGTGCTAAAGTAACGAAGATGGTAATTGAAATAATCAAGCATGAAAAGGATAGACAATAGGATGTTGTTTCTTATTGGACATTCATGTTTCTAGTAGCACCATGGATCTTTATATCCTATAAACAATCATTACTGATAACTACAAGAAAAGTATTAGAAGCATCAAATCATAATTATCATCATTTTTTTAGATTTTTATGAGTGCAAGATAAATCAAGTACAAAAGAGAAAAAGAATGTAGAGTTTGAGTCCAAAAGATGAAGTCATGGGATGTAATCAAGTTTGCCCCCATGAAATCATGTAAAATTTTGAGAAAATGGACAAAAGTGGCATGTTGTCTAGGGTTGCTAAGGGCTTAGGAAAGAAAGTATCACCCTCAATCTATAAAAACATGAGCCAAAAATAATAAAATATCATTTCATGTTTCTGCTTCATTTATAAAATATATTTTTTATTTATTTTTCTTGTATTTTTAGAATTTAACAAAAAAGGATTTTTCTTGTTTGTAACTTTTTTTTATTTATAAGAGAGATTTTATATTTTATATTTAAAAAGTAAAAACCATACAGCTTATCTTTGTCTATATGACAAAGTCCCAACTTCAACCTACTACTGTCTTGATATCTTAAGCTGAACAAAATGACCACACAGGGGCTTAATAGCCATCAAAATGCCACGCAGGGCTCTTTGGCAAAATGCTTCCTTTAAACTATTTCTTAATTATAGACTTCTATACATTGATACCTAGCTTCTGCTGACAGAGAATTAAGCCAAAAAGACTATTAAACTTGAGCTGAAGAAGACAAGCCCTTACCCAACACCCAGCTCCAATAAGTAATCGCAGAATTCTAGAATCCACGCGAAGTCCCATGTTTCCTCGAACTGGAATAGCTTCCTTAAGAATGCCCAACCTTTCTTTGCTCTTGCCCTGTGCTCCAACAAATCCATGCCACTTAGGTCCAACAGAAATAGGTAGTAAGGAATGACACCCTCGTCCCTGTCCACCTTCTCCAAGTCCTTAGGCCATGGAATTCTTACTCCAAAAGCTGCCTTCGCTAGGGCTTCATCGAGGCTGTCGTGCAGGTGATTTTTGAAGGCCATTCAAGTTGCAATTCTAATCACAACCTTCTCCATGCGCAGGTCAAGCAATGAAGCCAGAAATTAGGATGCAATCTCAGTATCTACCCTATATCTTTCCCCATCCTCCACAAAGCCCCTGTCTAGTATCAGTTTCACCGCTCCCATCAAGAAAGCATCCCCTTGAATCAGGATCCTCCGGAAGCGCTGGTCAGTGAATCTTCCTTGAAAAGCCATTTGCCTGACTGAGATGGTTAGACAAATTGGTGTTACCATTCCTTCACATGCTAACCGCCTGCTCTACAGATGCTCTGTGGTGAGAAAAAGATCCAATCTTGGCACTCTATCCATAACCTACTAAGTGATGGAAGAAATGTATTTTCTTCTATCTTAATTGCCCATCCTTAAGCGCTAAATGTGATGGGCAGGTTCTGGATTTCCTTTAATGACAGCTCATGTGAATGGAGCCATGCATCTTGCTTAGCCGGGATCGATGTACCTAGACAAACTTACCTGCTCGCACTCCTCACTATGTCATGATGTCATGTCACGCTTCCTTTATGCGAGTTCAATTCCAATGATTACACCTTCTTCGCAGCATACCTCCTTTTATCATCTTATTTTCTTATGAAATCAAGATTGCCACCTTGGTTATCCAGCCCTACACATCTTATGATGTGTAGGGCTCCCTCCCTACCTCCCACTTCTTGTTTATAATTTTGCCTATGTATTTATTACTCATTTCAAAGGTCACTTTGTGAGTATTCATTATATTATTACCCAAGCACTTTTAGGACTTGTTAGTATGAAGTAGGAATGGTGAATATAATTTAAAGGCTTTATTTTTTTAACATATTTTAATAATTTTTAAATTTTTAACTATTCTTTTTGTGAGAATTATGTGTTTTACATCTTGCAAATTTGTTTAATGTAATTATTTAATATTTGTAATGTGAACTATATTATTGTTGGCCCATGATTACTGTTAAACCAAAAGGTCGACCCTTCAATTTCTGATACAAGCACTAGAGTTAATGAATCCACATGAGGCAGTTAGTCCATGTCATGAATCCCACGAGGAGCGCTGACCATTTGCCAACAAACTCCCTCGCAGCATTACCCGGGGGATTCAAACCTATGACCTTTCGCTCTGATACCAATTGTTTGAAGGTTGATCATTATTTACTATCATATCAGATATCTTTGTCCTCTTGCTATCATCCAATGATATGACTATCCTTCATGCATAACAAACATTGTCATAAATATCAAATCTCTCCATGGACTAATCATTAATAGTTCAACCAAGATATCATTGACTATCATGACTAATTTTACCCAAATTTTGATGCCATACCCTGTCCTAAAAGTTACAGATTTTGAAATTACACCTATCCATCTATAATTTCTAATTTTGCAGAGTCTGATTTTATCCTGCAATCACTACACTGATGTTTGCATGACTTCAAGATATCATTCATCACAAAAATAATGTCAATATAAGGATGTTAGATATGTTTCCAACATATCACAAAGATGTTCAAAATAAGATACAAACTATCCATACTATCACCATGTTACTATCACCACTGCAACAACTTTGAGCATAAATAAGTATCTTTGAGCACCTTGAACCCTTACACAAAAAATTCACTGTCAAGAATCATAATGGAGCAGAGATGAATACCTTTAAGAGAAGATCATTGGAACTATCATATTCTTTACACTTGCCAACTTCATTTTCCTAGCTGTCCACTTCACTGTCAAGGCTACAAAGTCTTGTTGCGGTCATTATACCAAATCATTTTCTTGATACCAACAAAGCAAAGAGTGCTAAAGGAATTTTATCGTATTTCAAGAAAGAGAGTATTGTATTTATGCCCTGTGCATTTGCAACTTCAAACACCACTATCATTAACATGATCAAACACTGAACAACAAAGTGTCAAAACATGAACAAAACAAAGATCACTGGCAGCAGTCCTTTCTACATTTTGCATACACCTTAAAAAGATAGTAACTACAATCTTCACTTTACCATTCAATCTCTGCCATCATTACAACACTGTAAAGTTATTAAGATCATTGAGCACAAAGAGAAAGTCATTCATACAATGATAGCAATAAGATCATATACTATTCCCCTGCAACAAGATAGCACAAGCAAAGTTGACAAGTCAATCATGGGTACTACCTTATATACCTACCCTACTCACTGTATCAAAACTCATGCAACTCTTTGGGGATAAAAGATAAAATATTGGACAAATCCCCCTAACTTCATGATACATCTTATGCTAATAATGATGTCTTTTGTGCAACATGCACAAGATTAGGATCTTCTTCTTCTAGATTTTTTTTTCTTCTCCAAACCTGTATGGGCCCTTTCTTTTTCTTCCTAAATGCATCTACATTTTTATTTCTAGATGATGCTTTCAACTTACTTCTACACTGTTGAACCTTATGTCCAAATTTATGGCACTTAAAGCATGTGCTATTATAGCCAATTAGAGGAGTAAAGGAATCATATATTCTTGTCATCCCAAAAGTACTTCTATGATCATATCTTCCATACCTCCAACAATTTCTTGCTAGGTGACCAACTTTATCATAGTTATAACATACATTGTTATAGTCCTTATTTGACAAGCTATACTTGTATCTTTATCCTTATTCCAACCAAAACCATTTCTTGTATAAGTTTTACAATCTCTAGCTCTATGACCATAGATATGACAAGAATAGCAATAACCATGAAACTGAGAGTAGTTGTACCTTATTGAATGGTATTGCCTGATAGGTGGAGATCTTGAGAATCTACTTGTCCTTCTATCATCAACACATTTATCTTCTATCTTATCTGCAGGAGCAGCAACATGATGACCCAAATCTATCTTCTTCCTTGGTGTACTCCTGACTTTAGAAGTCTACCCTTCTTCATATCCTAGGCTTGTAGTGTCCAAGTATAATGTTTTTGCTTCCTCAACAAGTCATTTAAGAATTCAATACTCTTTTCAAACTGCATTTCCTTCTCAGTATCTCTACATAATCATCTATATATTGTCTTCATACTCGACATGATTCACTCTGTAAATTTGTTGCATAATGTTGTCATCTTATGCTTGATTCAACCCTGCAAAAACATCTCATACATCTCTCAATTCTCAAACAAAATATTCACCTTTTTAATCACCTGATTCACCTGCATTTTCTCTTCAAAAAGCTCACAAAAAAATATCTTCAATGCTGCATATATCAGTCCTCAAATCAAATTCATAATTAACCTACAATGTCATTAAAAAATAAAAGTCTTTTCATTTTCCTCTTCTCTACATATTCCATCTCCCATTTTAAAAAATAAAACCATAAAAGGTATCCACCACATTGCATAAAAAATCTTCAATAATTTTAATTCCTTTAGCCCTGTCAGAGAAAATAATAATTCTCTTTTATCTTCGGACCCACTCTCCAAACCTCCTCTTCATGAAGACAAGAAAAGAAAACATTAAAAACACCTTATCTCCATAAAGAATTTAAGTCTCTACTAAAAAGGTGCCGATTTTAGAAAAAATAAGTAAACACCATCTTTTTGCCTTCAATGCCATGAAGGAGTTTTAAAATAGAAAAAATCTCCTTAAGAAATAGAGCTTTTAAATCCCAACAGAAACTACCTTAAAGAATGGCTAAAAATAGCCTTACAAAAGCCTTATTCAAAGCATTCATAAAGAGAGACGTTCCAGAGGCCATCAAAATGGATGCAGAGAGGCAAGAGCACAAATTTGAATGTCAGCCTGTGATCTAACACCACGTGCTCATCAAAATTTTAAAGAGGGCCGTTGATTTGGAGTTGGTGCCACCACTCCAAAGAGATGACTACTGCTAGCAATCTCACTAGGTAGAGGGGGCTGGTCAGACCACAACTGTAACCCCATAAGGTTGTCACTTAAGTGACATACCACCACCTACATCAGGTCAACACTTTTTAAAACAAAAAGTGCAATAACAAAATATGGGCAGAGAATGGAGTGACTTAGGTCTTTAGGAATATAGTATAGGGTTTAGAACTAGAGCCCCAAACAATAAAAGACCTTAATTCAAATGCAACAAGTTTCAAATAATTTTCAAACAAATAAAAACTCTCTGACTGTTGATACAGAATATATCTCTAATACAGAATATCATACCATTGATATAGATAAAGAAGATAGAATTTGAAGAGATATATCCATTAGTTATCTAAGCCTTCTTCTATCATGCCTTTAAACAAATCTCTTCCACTGAATACCTTTTGGAATGCACCAAGAATCAATCACACCATTAACTGACAGGAATGATCAACCAAGTACCATGAGCAGTAACACCAACAAACACAATCACTACAACTTATACTATTGAAGCATAAAGCTATGAATCAAGTTACCAACTCTCAACATAATATGAACACATCATATTGATCTACTTCTTGAAGATGATCCAACATAGGTGAAGAACAATCAACTAAAGTACACCATATGAAGATGAGCTTTTCAAACCATACCAACAAACTCTGACAACATCAACTCATCATGTCATCATGAACTCTTGAGAATCTTTACATTAACTATATATATAATCATGAACAATAAAAACCCAATGATTTGTAAGGACAAATCAATCACCAACATAATGTGCCACTTTGCCATTTGCCAACAATCTCAGAACATAATGTCACATCACAAACTCATGTGTACCTAATCAAGCAACTTAAACACTTGATCCATAAACAAGTTGACATCAATGCCAACACACAATATACTAGTCAAGCTAACAATATCCCCCTTTGGCATTGATGGAAACACAACAACTAACTCCACTTCATTCTCCCCCTTTGACATTGAAATGGCAAAGGGCAGAAAATAAGCTCCTCCTGCAAATGACTTTTAAGCTTGAAAAAGTGCAGCAACATTCATAACTTCTGCATACTAAAAAAAATATATCATGACTAGAAATCCTTTTGAATTCACATCCAAGGGCTCTGTCATATGTGATCTTATTCAAATCACACTAGTCAGTGAAAAGAACAAGACATTTTCATGTTTGACTATTACCTCTCATTTGGATGAACAAATAGATTACACAAATTTCTTACTGCTATAACAAATAACTACAAGACTTCAACCACAATGATATCATCACAAACAGAGCATAATTATACTGTCCTTACTTCAACTCAATCCATAACACAGGAAACCTCAATTCAATAAGCTTTGAACCCTTGTTGAGATTGCAATCAAGGCATTCATGTCCTCAACACTTCCCATTCATTCTCTGGCTCTGTCAATACACGAAATAAACTAATCTAATCATGGATAGTTAAAATATAGCATGATCCTTCCTTTGTCAACCTTTACCTCTATGGTTCCAATCGTTCTCCATGTTTGATTGATTATTATATAATTAGAGATCCCTTCTTGGTGGTTGTAACTGCTCTGTCTTGGTAGTTAGGGCCAGGCATCCATTAATCTTAATTCCTTGTGATGATTGTTTTGCTTTCGAAGTTAGTTTAGATTGCGACCTTTGATTTTCCTTATCTTGCTAAGTTGATTTTAAATGATAGCCATCAATCTCTATTTGAGTGCCCAACGTATGGAAGGTTACCAGAATGACTGGTTCTACAAGGTTGAGGGGTTGGTTTTGTAATGTTCATAACACCCTCTTTGGAAAAAACATTAAAAACACATTATCTCCATAAATCTAACAATGAACATAACCCCCCTCATGGGCCAACAATTGTTATCAGAGTGAAAGGTCACGGGGTCGAATCCCCCTGGGTATCGCTGGGGGGGAGTTTGTTGGCAAATGGTCAGCGCTCCCCGTGGGATTCGTGACATGGACTAACCGCCTCTTGTGGATTCATTAACTCTGGTGCTTGTATCAGAAATTAAACAGTCAACCTTTTGGTTTAACAGCAATCGTGGGCCAACAAATATTTGGGTTCTTGTGGAATAGGGTGCCACACTTGGGATGAATCTTGTTGTCCTCAAAATTAGTTGTGCTCATTTTGTAGACAACCCCTACGAAACTTGTCTGTTTCGTAGCCTACACTCTAAGTTCGCAAATTGAGGCAAGTTCTCTTGGCCTCACACGAAGTCATTTGACATCGTAGAATAGCTTGTGACATTCCCCTATGTCGATTCCTCGAGATTCGTGAAAATTGATTAGGTTACAAGCTTGTCAAAATATCAATTTTGACCATTTTAGGGTGTTAGAAAATTTTTAGGTATCATGTGCAAGGTCGGTGAAAATCACTGCTCTTGCATATTTATTGTTGATTTGATGTGCAATGTTGTCTCATTTCGCTGCTTTTACATGATTGTTTTGATTTTGAATAAAATGTATGGGCGGCGAAAATCGCCACCCATGCATTTTTCCTATTGAATTATAAATGTGTTCAAGTGGTCATATCCGTCGCTTATACATATGGCATGAAGACATGCATTGTTGGTAAATTTTTCTGACCAAGCATATCTTTGTGCACCGCATGAGCTAAAGTGACATAATATCACTCATGTTGGCATTAATGTTACTCATTTTGACCTTTTAAAGGTTTAAACTTATTGTATTTTGTTTATTTTTCATTCTTAAACCTTCTAAGCAACTAGTAATTTTTTCCTGGGGATGCTTGGTCACCCAGATTTCAGATTTGTACAGATTTCAGTCCTCGAGGTCATGTTTAGGTTTTGATCAGCTTTTCCAGGTAAGCCATTGTGTTCATTTTTCTTTCATTTTTATTTCTTTAGGGTTTACCTACGAATGTTTGTTTACATTTTTTGTTAAAAGTTATTGTTGCATTTAAATTTTTGTATCGTTGTTAGTTCATCTTTTCTTATGAGCCGTTCTTTCTTCTAAAAACCCTAGTTTTCGTAAAACTTAGGTTTTCTTTTGTTTATGTTTTCTCATTCCCATTTTGTCGATGTTACAAAGTTTGTTTAGACTTGTAGGTGTTCAGTCGGTGGTTTTTACTGCCATAGCATATAATCCCTCAATCTTGTGATAGAGATTAAATTTGTCACCCAATCTTTACTTGCAAAATCTTCCCAAGGTGTAGGAGCGGCAAAATTCACCGCCCTTACATGAACAATATGAACTTCCTTTATGTGATGTCAGCCAGATTCGTCGCTTAAAGCCTTTCCATATCACTTGCAAATTTCCACATATATGCGATGTCGACAAATTTTGCCGCTTTTACAAAGCCTTGCATTTCCCCTATGCACTGGGGGGGCATTTTCGCCGCTTGTGCATGCACCCAGTTACTCACATTTTTACCCTCTTGCAAGGGCAGTCAAAATGACTGCCCCTACATCAATACTCAGTTTTTCCTCCATATGTAGTGGCGGTCATCTTGATAGACTGTGCATGATAAACAACTTACCCCACATGTAGGAGCAGCCAAAATTGCCACCCACGCATGTCACCCTACAAATTTTCCTAACACTGGGAATTGTTTCCTTTCAATACCTATTGGCCAACTTTCACCTATTTTCTTGACTTACGCACTCTTAAGCCCCTTAATGCATGTTCCCGTGTTCATGATCATCAATTCTCAATAACCCTAATTTGCCCATTTTTCCCCTAACTGTGAGATCATGACTTTTTACAGTTTCAACAAATATCTACGGTCAACGTCTTTTCTAGTGCTCTCCATGAAATTGATGTTAGAACCTTCTCCCTTAAAGGCTAAAATCATGAAGTACAAGTACCAAGGGGTTTTCCCTGTGACTTCATTACAGTCCAATGTGGATGAGATAAGATACACAGAGATTGGTCATGTGGACATGGCTGAGTTCGTGGATAGAACAAAGCAGCCCAATCCTCCTTGGTATATGCAAAAGATTATTGACAGTAACATTCACCTGGTTGCTTCTTTTCCTGTCGCTACTCACAATCCTAAATTTGTTCTTCAGGTGGCCAGTCATTATAATAGGGATACTAGGACTGTGTCTAATTCTCAAGGAAATGTGATCATGAGATTAGATGTAGAGTTTCTTGACAAAATCTTTATGTGTCCTCCTATTGAGAATGTTGGTGAAATAGATTTTGTTCAAGGACAAAAAGAGTTTGAGAAAGATGTGGAAGCTGCAAAGAAACATATAAATAGTAAGTGGTTGAAGGCTCCTTGGAGCAATTTGTCTAGGTGGCCTAAAGACCTCTCGAGAAGTGACTTTGTCGAGGAGGTAAGTGATTTGATTACACTGCTGAGTTGGGTCAAAGGTCTCCCTTCTTCATCTAAGTTTCATGAATGGATGTATATATACATTAAGGTGATTCTCAGGGGCCAATAGAAAATCTTCTAGGGAGAACAGATCAACAATGCTCTACACGATCAACTGGTGAAAGTTAATACAACTTTCAAGTTCTATATGACTTCATATCTAGTGTATGTTGTTGCAAGTATGAGGAGTTTTCCTAGATTAACCCAAGTTGGTGATCAGAGATTGGTTCCAGTCTATGAGTATTATCAACAAATTACTCTTAAGGGATCAATCCATCATTTCCACCGAGTTAAAGATGCCTTATTTTTAGTATTCATGTGTTTGTGGAATAATGAACTTGAGCATAAAAGAGTATTAGATGAGCCCTAGGAAGTGGTTAACTCTTTTGGCTGTTTATTTTTAGAGTTTCCAACTTTCACTTACCTCAGAGTGGGATACTACCCTGGCTATCCGTATATGCTTCCACGATATCCCAGTGATAGAACTATTCTAATGGAACTTTGTAGGCAATTGATTGTTGTACACAATAAGCAGATGGAGCTAAAAAATTTAGGACTTAAGTTTCCTGTAGAAATTAGGAGGTACTCTATTTAATTAGCTACCAAGGCCAAAGCAATTGAATCAGAAATGCAACTAGTTACTATGAAGACTTTCAAGAAAAGAGATCATTTTGACTACAGCAAAGTGCAGGACAAGATCAACAAAAGATCAGTTTTTCCTATGCCAATGGTTGAAGATGTTTGGGCCAATCTCATAACACAGAATGAGATCAGAAAACTAGATTATTGTAGACTCCACTTGAGTCAGATTGAAGAATTGGGTCTTGTAGATATTCCAGAGGGAATGGAAGATGAAGGGGATGTTTTGGATCCTAAATACAATGTTGAGAATATTGAAGCCTCACCTCTACCAGAGGTCAGATTGTCTGTCAAAGAGGAAACTTCAATCAGAAAAAAATTTCAACCAATTCTAGAAAATAAAAATGTGTAGTTAGAAAGCAAAGGGATTAGTCTAAAAGAATTTATTACTAGATGAGAAATTGAGATTCAGGAGCAAACAGGGAAAAAGGTAGAAAACCGAACAAAGAACAAAAGTGACACTCCTTCTAAAGTGCATAAACCAAAAATCAAGTTTGTATCTAAAGGAGGTAAGAAGAAGGAGGTTACAGGAACTTCTACTGCCACAGAACCAGGTGCCCAGGATACAAATGTTGATAAAATGGAGATTGAAAATATTGAGATTGAACAATAAGATGTTGGGGAATCTGATGATGCTGAGCAAGCAAAAGTGGTTGAGAAACCTCATGAGGAAAGTGACAGAGAACAAGAGGAAGAAAAGGATGTAGAACATGAACAACTTGGTGATTCACAACATTCCCCTCAGAAATATCTTCCACCAGAATCACAAGTTTCTACACCCCTACCTCATGCTCCTGTTTCTAGTAGTTTTCTAGTAGTTTCCAATGTTCCTATTTCACCTATTTTTGTTGTGTCTTCTGATAATACCCCTCCCTCTGTAAGAACAAGTTTTGGGACCATGTTTGATTCTTCTGGTTCTATTCCAAGTTTATCTTCCCCATCATTTGATATTGGTGAACAAACCGTTCTGGAGAATTTTCTAGATGGTTCAGAGAAAGTTGTTGACACAAGTACAGTTTTTACCAATACTAGTCCTATTGTTACTATAATAGGTGTGAGCATGGATCCAACAAAATAGGTAATTGATTCTTCTCCAAATGTTGGTGCCTCAACTCTACCTCCATGGTTGTCTGCCTACACTCCCAAGAGGAAAAAATAGGCTATCTCACGGATGATATTGATATTGAAAAGTTACTGCCTGTGAAACCAAAGACTCAAAAGAAGAAACCTAAAAGTGTTTCTAGGCTTATTGATGAAAAAGGACTCAGGTATGCAGAAATTGCTAAGCCACCAGATGATGCTACTATAGATACCTTTGATATGAATGATTATATTGTTTCCAGAGTTGAGTTAGGTAAGTTGACTCATGAAGGTATCAAGGCAGATTTTCAAGCTACTGCAAGTTCATTGCTTGTGAAATATGATGAGGTAAAGAAAGAAAAAGAGCAGTACAAAGCAAAGGTAGAACAACTTGTTGTTCTTCACAAAATAGTGAAATCATATGAGATCATGGAACCTATGACAGTGACTATAGAAGACCCTCTGATTCAAAAGGTTGATAAAGTTCAGGCCAAACGAAGAGTGGTTGGTGATATTGTGGAATAATTGTTGGCACAAGGAAGAGTTCTATTGAAGACCACAGTGGAAAGAAAGGAAAAAATGGCAAAGGCAAAGGTTGAGTTAGATGATATTGTCGATTTGCTTTCTCAAGAACTTCAAGATTAAGAGGAGAGTTTAGAGGAATGGATTGAGATGAAGAAGATCAAAATAAAGAATTTGATTGCCATTGGTGTCATTTCAAACCGAGAGTCTTATCTCAAGACTAAAGAATCCCTTTCCCATTGTATCAAGGTGATAAAAGGTTTACTTGATGACTTGTGCCAAGTACGAGAAAATAGTGAAGACAGTGATGTCTCACTTCTACACAGGTTAGAGGAACTACCATGCACTTTAACAGGTGAGGATCATAAATTTCTCTCAGTAGAGGAGATGATAGATGCTTTCGAGAAGATGGTTCAATGAAAGTTTGAAGATGAAGCGCCTACAATGGTTTCAATGGATAGCCTTTATGATCATCACATGACCTTTGAAAATCTAAGGATAATCTTGAAAAACATGAGAAAGTGAGAAAGGTAGTCAAGGATGCAGTTCTCAGGGCTCATACCATCTTAGATAATACAGCTAAGCTCGATGTATATGAAATGGCAGCAGTACAAACTATGTATAAAAACTTTTTGAAGATGAACGATGGTGGCCGCTGAAGTTCCTTTTCAATGCCTTAGTTTATTTTTAGTCTTGTAGATGTAATTTGAATTTTGTTTTGGACATATTCACATGTGTTTTTCTAAAATGTAATTACATGTGAGACAAAAGAAGTCACAAGTCAAATGGGGCTCTTTTGTTTGAATAAGTCAAAGTAGTTGCAGATTTCCTATTTTTGCTCCAGGCTCCTCCCTATAAATAAAGAGGCCATCTATTGTAATTTCATATCTTTAATCTATTGAAAAGAAACTATGTCGGATTGGAAAACATATCAAGACTTTGAGTTTTTCATGTTTATCAAATTTTCAAGTGAATATCAATATAAGCAAGCAGTTTGAGTATCAAACTTTGAGTTGGATCATATTGTTTTATGATGTCAGTGTTCATATGCCATTGGTGTTATATTATATTGAATCATTTCTAGAATCATGGAGTTTATTGAAAATTGAGAGAAGTGTTCTTGTTCTAGTTGAATAGACTTTGTGCTATTTTCTCATTGCGGGCGTTTGTGTTTACATTTGTGAGAATAGAATTGCTTAAAGACTTTGTGTTGTAAACTATTGTGTTCAATCTAGTTATATCATATTGGGTGAGAGTGGAGACTTTGAGGTACATTTGAATTCAATCAAGTTTATTTGTGGGAAATAGGCCAAACAATAGAAGACTTTGTGTTTCTATGGTTTTTTTTAGCTAAGAAGTTATTAAATATCATTTTTATTCAAGTTATCATCTTGAAGAGGAAAACATCTATTCTGAAAAAAGAGAATAGGATGAAATGAAAACATCCCAAGTATAGTTTTAGTTCATATAAGTGTTAAAAGTTGTTTATTAGAAAGAATGCATTGTCTAAAGGGAACCTCCCCTTGCTAAGAGGAGAGACTCTGTCTCATCATAGCTGTGGCAATATAACCAATTTACCATTAGTTAGCTAAACAACAAAATATTCACCCAACAGTTTTTTGGAGACTCTACTGGGGAAGAACGCGCAACTTGGAGCCTCACACTTTGAGTTGAAGCATTTTATCCTCATCCATTGCTTTAAGTTGTTTCTAAATATTTGTTGAGTACATTGCATTCTGGCAGACTCAAGGTATACCAGAAGGAAGAGAGCTCAAGGTATTATTGATCATGTATTTGAGTTAATGTAGCAAAATAACTTTGGTCTTTTGCCTCCACAACCTCGGCTTCAGCGAACAAGGAGTTTTCCTCCTACCAATGCCAGGTCTCCCATACCAGGTGAAGCTTCCAGCTCCATTACTAATAGAGTTTTATCTGTTCAAATTCCACAAAGGTTTGTCATCCCACCTTTCAATCAGCGCATAATGGTAGCCCAAGGCCCATGGGGTAATACTTTTGAACCTTTGAATTTGACACCACCACTGCATGAACTACCTCGTAGTTCAAGGAAGAATTTCCCTAAATTCTATGGTGATGGGAAAGTCCATCTTGATAAACACATTGCAGCTTTTTGTATAGCTTGTGGTGTGCTAGGGGTGGAACATGAAGATGTGGCTTTGAGACTTTTTATAGAAACATTGCAAGGTGCTACTGCAGATTGTTTCCACCACCTCCAAGCTCAAACCATAACCAACTGGAATACTCTCAAAACCAAGTTTGAAGCTAGGTTTAAGCTTGCGGAAGACGCACATGCTTTGTTAGCTTAGCTAACACATATGAAGAAAGAATCACATGAACCCATGCGAGATTTCATAACCAAGTTCAATAAATTGACAAATATGATTTTGACAACTGCTCAACCAACGGTGGAGAATCTTAAATGTTTCTTCATCACCACTCAGCTTCTTGAGGTAAGTTTTCTGTTAAGGCAGGCTGGTCCCGCTAATCTTCCCACAGCTCAAAGATTGGCTACAGAGGTTGAAGATTATATTCTAATTAGGGCTCACTGCCTGAGCACACTACTCACAAGAGGCCCACTACCTACAAGAGACACACTGTCTATAGAATAATAATATAAATATTACATACTTGAACTAGAGATTAGCATCTTCACCATGCTTGAGATAGTTCCATTTAAGCTCAACACTTCTGCTCTATTTTTCGCTCTTCTCCTCTCTGCCACTCTCTCATCTTCACCAAGATACTTTGAAATGACTTCACAAATATTATTTATACAAGACATCAACTTTGGGATAATCATCAAAGTTAGCACAATAAATACTTTATTTTATTACAAAGAAATTACATAAATACAACTTGACTTATTACAAAAGACTTCATGAGAATCACCACATTGTTTACCACACATATCAAGGACTTCAATCTTCTTTGAGGAACATGCCATGCTTCGTAGAACATCTTCAAGATCATCTGCAGGATGTGTAAAACATTCGGTCGGCCAAGATTAGGAATAACACCATCACTTGAAAGTAAATCTTCAATTACGAGCTCAATCTTCAATGCGGACCGCCAACACGAACTGGACACAACCTAGAGACCCTCACAAGCTTGCCTGAATCACCAAGAACATCCACACCACTTCTACTTATTGAAATCATTTGCATCTCCATCCGGAGCCTCAAGAACATAGTCAGTCATCACTCTCTCATTAGAATAAATGCTTGTGGACCTCCAGACCACGAACCAATTGAGTTGTTAATTCACATTGGCTTCCTCAACATGCCACCAAATCCATAGAACAAGATATTACATTTTTGGATCTCATCGGACCTGTTTGTGTCAATCTGTCACCTTTGAATAGCTGCCAAAATCATTTTTATTCATATGGCCATAATTTTTCCAAATCTTCATGCGGATCTCTCAAATCTTGACTGGATCATCTCTAGACACATATCTACAAATCCTTTTATGCACATTCTCTGATCTTCATCTAGCTGGGATCTTTACTTTATAGAGCTCCACTATTTTCATTGTTCTTCTCTATTCTTGATCGGACTAAGTTTCTCAATATCCTCAGCACAAAGCTCATCCAATCCTTGACATCAATGCTACAGGAGTATGTTGACATCAATGACAACACCGGTTAGGCCCATACTTGCAACAATCTCCCCCTTTGTCATTGATGGCAACATATAATGTGAAAAATTGTTTTAACCATCAAGACAAGAACTTTTCCTTATTAACTAACATGGCTCCCCCTATCAACAACAATCATTCATATGTCTTCTCTTTCTTTGCTCCTCCCCCTTTGATCAGCAACCACTTTTTGTTTTTCACATGTCTTCTCTCCCCCTTTGACATCAATGGCAAAGGGCACATACTATTGGCAAGAGACACTGTGTGGCTTCATGAGTGTTGTCATTGATGGTAACAAAGTCTATCCCACATATCTGCAGTACATAGTATGCTTATACCGGAAGTCAGATTGAAGATTGTTTTGGTCTGGTGAACAAGAACAGAGCATGTAGCAAGGTCTGACAAACAGGTCCAGATCTCTCAGATGGTGTAACTCAGAAAGTTACAGACTTGGACAAGTCAAGAGGAGTATCATGACTACTATATTCCAAAGATTGATCCTCCGACGATGAAACATGGAAAAGATATGAGCATCTAAGTGTTGGGTTGACAGGCAGAGCAGACTGAGGAAGAACTGACCGGAAGAGTATCAGACTTCAATCTGGATGAGTAATTGATGTTGATCAAGCAATTTGAGGGATCATACAAGGTTGTCCAACATGATTATGAATTCTTTGTCTATGCTTTTGATACGCACCACAAATCAAGCATAGATTCAGCCGACAGATCAGTATCTTGTAAATATCTTAAGTATTCTAGTTACCGACTAGAAAGTTGTTGAAATCCTTGGTGCAGATATATACCAGATGGATTTCAGTATGAAGGTGTGTGTGTGTATTGATATAGTGTGTGAGGAAAGGCAGAAGCAGCAATACAAGTCCAGTATGTGACAGAACAACAGCACTAGAGCAGAGGAAGAATGAAGTGCATTAAATCATTATATTGAGCCTAACCAGAACTAAACTTTAGCATTTGCAAATGCCTCTCATTAGTTCAAACACCTGGTTACCTTCTAGAAATTTTGTAGACAATCAGTCTCTTGTAGGCAGTGTGCCTCTTGTGAGCAGTGTGCTCAGGCAATGAGCCCTAATTGGTAAGTGCCATTTTGTACTTCTTATTCTTTTAATAGAGAATACAATCTCGGGTTAGTCACCCCGTGGTTTTTCCCTTAACATGGTTTTCCACATAAAAATCCTTGTGTTATGTGTGTTGATTTTATTTCTACTCTCATGATTATGTATGCTTATATGTTTTGATGCTACACTAATTAATAAAGGAGAAAAGAAAGTTAAGATATTTGAGATAACTGATTCACCCCCCCTCTCAGTTATCTGTCTTATTTCCAACAATTGGTATCAGAGCTAAGTTCCTCTAAACAGAGCCTAACAACTTGAGGAAGATGTAGGAATCTCAATGGATATGTATGGTATGAAGGAACAACTTCAGTCTGTCCTAGATGATCTTGAACAGTCCCACTCTAAAGTCAATAACTTAAGAGAAAGACTCAAACAAGCTAATGATTTCATAAATGAGCTAAAAGAAAACTGAGTATCTTTGTGAAAAAGAGAAAGGAACTACTTCAAAAATTAGCAAGTCAAAGTGAAGCCAATGATACTAATGAAGATCTAAATGAGAAAAACAAACTATGTGAGAAGCTATCAAAAGAGGTCATTATGGTAAGGCATGAGATGGAATCAGGGGTTATGAGATTCACTGAAGAAATTGAAGAGAAAAGGAAAATTGAAGATAATCTAAAATAATCTCTCAAGGAGAAGACAGAGGTCTCCCACAAAATGGACAGAATAATCAGGCATCTTGAATCTGATCTTGAAGAAGCTAGAGGTAATGAAGAACAACTTGAGAATCAGATAGACACTCTTAAACAAGATCTTCAAATGGCAAATGAATACAAAGAGAAATTCAAGATAAGCTTAGCTCAACTTGAAGTTATTCTTGAAAGCCAAAAGAATGTAGATGACAAGCGTGGCTTGGGATATGAGAAAGGTGAAAGCTCTGGATCCAGTCAGAAGAACTCTAGATTAGGAAATCAAAGAAACAAGCCTAGAAGACCTCTAGTAAGGCAACCAAATGCTCAAAGATATACATCCTTCAATGGATATTGCTACAATTGCAACAACTTTGGTCATAAAGCAACTCAGTGCAGAAGAAGAATGAATCAAACTAATTCATCCTTCTCCGGATAGTGTTTCAAATGCAAAAGGTATGGTCACAAATCTCATGAATGCAGAAATATGTAAATAAACAATTCATTCAATGGTAGATGCTTTGCATGCAATAGAATGGGACATATGGCTAGTCAATGCAGATCAAGAGGATATCAATCAAATATGCAAAGAAATGTTGTTTGTTACAATTGCAATAGATCCGGTCATATTGCCAAATTCTACAAAAGTAAAAATTAGGATAAAAAGGATCCGGTGCATCATAATCAAAATCAAGACAACGGAAAAGGCAAAGTAAATGCAGATGAAGTTCAAAGGGAGATGAGCAAGATTTGGGTGAAGAAGAGTACAAAAAATGTTGGGGATGGATCTGCACCAAAATCTGGTGCTGATACTCCTTCCAAAAACTGAGCAGATGAGCTTTGGCTCAGGGGGAGTCACAAAGAAAAATAAATTCCCCTAGCCAGTCAATTGGTGCCTAAATTTGGCACATGAAATGTTGCTAATTAAATAGTTCTCAAAAAATTATCTAAATAACCCTCGGTGAAAATATGAATGATTCGCATGAAGTTTTGCAAGAGTTTAATCATCCAAGATCAATTTGGTTTGATAGCCATCTAGTAAAGCAGGATTTTCACAGACAAATCTGGTGTGATTCAAAGTTGATATATCTTGATTTGCGGATTCATGACATGATTGGAGGAAAGAAGATACATTGTCAATTAACACTAAAAATGATTCTAAGTGCATCTCAATGATTTGAAAGATCTCTCTCAGAACAAGGCAACTGGATGACTTAAGTTGTGCATTTATTACAAAAGGAAATTAGGGTTTGCGCAGAGATAAAAGGGTTCATTCACTCATCATTTGCACATTTGCATTTGAGAAGAAGAAAAGAAGAGCTTTGCATCAAGTTTCTACAACTCTCTCAGAGATCAACTGCAAAATCCAATTCAACCAGCGATTTGTTTCAGCTCTTATTTTGAACCCTAAAAGTGCAAAAAGGTATTTCCATTCTGAATATATCTCTCTAAATCTTTTGCAAAAATGGCTACTCCAATGGTTATTAAGATCACTGATAGGCCACGCCCTAAGTTCAAGAAACACCCCTACAAATCCCTAGAAGTTGATCCCTTAGGCATTTTTTCTAGCATTCCGCATGGGGTACTACACATAGAAGATGTTAGGGTTTACATCCATGCCAATATTGAGGAATTTGGAGAATCTAAGTTGATGGACATTTACCATAAACAATTAATAGATGAAAGTTTTGAACTCAAACCTCAATACAAGGCCCTCCGGGATAAGCACTTTGGATATTGCATCCACTTTCCCTATTTGCAGAAGATGATTGGGTCTGGTATGTTCTTAGCAGAATACATGACAATTTCATGTGGTTGATGAAGCCCTTCAAGATAACAAAAGATGTCATTAGGGCAGTAATTGGATTGCACTCATCCGGTGGGTTACCTGCACTCAAATCTGTCAAGAACCAAACAGTAAGTGAAGCTACTAGATCTAAGTTTGACAAGAGAGCAATGACTATAGAAGACATCATAGATCTAGATATCAAATTTGCCTCTATGATAACTGGATATAACATCTATCATTCTAGTAGGGAGAATTTAGTGTCCGGGACTGCAATATATACATCATATCAGATGTTAAGGGAAAATGCAGATTATGACCTATGTGATCTTCTTTTAAACCAACTATTAGAAAACCTGCAAAAGATCAAGAAGGACAAGAAGAACTCAATCAAGTATGGGTGTCTAATATTGTGTCTATTCTTCTACTACATGAATGAGCTGCCCAGATCAAGTGGTTGGGTATGGTAAAATGATAGACCGATTGCCATACAGATCAGAGACTATATGTATGGACTTGGTGATGCTAAGGCTAAAAGCACAGCACTCTGGGGGTACTTTAAAAACTTCCAAAATATGATGCAGGCCAGAGAAAGAATCCCTCAATCCATAGTTGAAAAATACAAAGATACAGTGTGCTTCATGGTTGACACTGATCAATGCCTAATGGAGGTAGTTGAGCCTAGAACAGTGTGGATAATGCCAATGGGTCACAAAGTAGATGAGAAAATCTTGGAGCTACACGTTCGACACCTGTTGAGCCAGCCAAAGGACCCTGAGGCAGAAAGGTTTGGAACCTTTCAAGAATTAAGTGTAAAGATACATGTTGAGCTGAGACAACCAGAGATAAAAAGGAAAGTTAGAAGGGAAGTAGAGGAAATTGCCAAAAGCTATGGCATATCAAAAGAGGTAGTTGATGCAAATAGAGAGAAAATAGAAAGAGTTGAGAAAGAGAAACAAGAAGCAGAAAAAGGAAGTGTTCTGGTACAAGCCTCCTCCTGGACTAGATCCTCTAGAGCTCTGCACCTACCACCCCTAAGAGCTCAAGAGCCTCAAAACCAGAAGCCAAGACATCCGAAAAGGGAGAAAAGAGAATGAAAACAAAAGCCACAAGGTCTTACATAAGCCAAAAGGATGATGAAGAAATAGAGTCTGATGAGGAAGTTAAGAAAATGAAGAAGAAGAAGAAAACATCTAGGGAATTCTCTATTGGTAAAAACAAAGAAGAAGAGGCAGAAGAATTTGTTGAAAAGCCCACTCTTTCTATTGATGATATCATCAAGGCAGTCACAGTGGATGGGAATCTACAACCAGTAATAGAATTTTATGATGATTATAGTGATACTGACAAGAGGATCTTGGAAGAAGCTACAGTCAGGTACCTAAATATTTATAATAAAGCATTTATTGAAATCATTCCATTAATTCCCAAAAGTCTAGAGAAGGTACTTGAACTTAGAAAGGAGAATGCTAAGGCAAAGGACATAGAGATCCAAGAATAGATTGCTATTCAGCTCTATCCTTCCATTACTCCAAAGAAAATGAACATGATCTTTAAGGATTGCAAGGATGAATTCCGGAGGAAAGCAACAATGAACAAACTAATGCTTGGAGAGACTGATTAGGTAGCAAGAGAAATAGAAGACATCCTCCATAATGCCTTCAAAAGATTCAATCTTCCTATTATAGAGGAAATAGATGAAGAACCTTCTACCATGGATGTCGAAGGATTAAATGCATCAAAAGAAGAATCTACTGAGAAAAATGTAGAAGGGTCAAAAGAGACGGATGAGGAGAAGTCTAAGGACTTGGATTCCTCTGTTCTGGGAGAGAAAGTTCATGAATAAGTTAATATCTCTCCTCTAGATCCCACTACAGATTCAGGAACTGAAGGAGAAGGAAGAAAAGAGGAGAAAGTGAGTCATGAAGAGGAGGAAAAGGGAAGAGAAGAAGAACAAACAGAGAAGATCTCTGATGACAGTTCAGAGACTCTAAAAGAAAAGAAAACTTAGTCTCTGGCAAGAGACACTGTAGAGGTAGTGAAAAAATTCTTGAACAAAGAGATGATGGAGATAGATGAACCGAAACTCTTCCAAGGACCACTAAATTTTGATTCCCTCTCTCTGGTCTAGACAATGAAGATAGCATCTTTTGCTCAAGCCAAGGCAAAAGAAAAACTTCTGAAGTCTCACATGGAAGACTGTGAGCTATTAGAGATTGCATCTGGTATGATGGAGAAGATCATGCCATCCTTTCAAAAGGATCCTTTGGCCTCTCCATCCAGTAACCTGAAATCTTCGGTAAACTCTGTCAGCACTCATTTTGATTCTTTAGAGAAATCGGCAAAAGAAAAGGTCTGAAAAGAATTTTTGAGAAAGAGATTCACTAAAGTACAGGGACTCATAGCTAATGATAGGAGGACCCTGGATATTGAGATAAAGAGCCTTGAAAATGCTCTTAAAGATGGTGAGGACATGTACAAATTTTTTCTATCTTGGTCTAAAGTGGCAGAAGATATTGAAAAGAAGGTGAAAGAACAAGAGGATAAACTGTCAAGTTTATCTCAGAATTTTGATCCCCTCACCACATCCATAATGAATCAAGAATGCCAGGCTATTGCTATTATAAATGAAATAAAGAGGTTGGGCAAAGAGAAGAAGAATATAATAAGTAGGATGAGTGAACTCAGAGGGATAATCATCCCTAAGTTAGAGGCAATGCATGAGGCCTTATCAGATGCTCAGACCACAACCTGGACCAGTGATCCGACAGACTTAAGAAGGGTAGAAGCATATGCATTTTTGTTGAGTGGTCACATCTCCATTTCAGACAAGATGAAGCAGAGTTGGGCAACAGAATTTGTACAGTTGAAGACCACTTTTGCAGATATACTTAAGTATATGTAAGTATAACATGTATATATACTTATGTGGCTATGTATACGTTGATTTTTGCAAATTTTGGTGTGCGGATTCCACCCTTTGCCATTGATGTCAAAGGGGGAGTAAGGAGTAGTAAAAAATGTGGAATCCAGCTAAGGGGGAGCTCCGGTAAAACAATGCATAAGATAGAGCATCAGCAAAGGGGGAGTTTGATGCAACAGTCATTTTTCACTAAGTGTTGCCATCAATGCCAAAGGGGGAGATTGTTGGCAAGAGACATTGTGTGGCTTCATGAGTGTTGTCATTGATGGCAACAAAGTCTATCCCACACATCCGCAACATATAGTATGCTTATATAGGAAGTCAGATTGAAGACTATTTTGGTCCGGTGAACAAGAACAGAGCATGTAACAAGGTCTGACAAACAGGTCCGGATCTCTCAGATGGTGTAACTTAGAAAGTTGTGGACTTGGAAAAGTCAAGAGGAGTATCATGACTACTATATTCTAGAGATTGAACCTTCGGTGATAAAACATGGAAAAGATATGAGCATCTAAGTGTTGGGTTCCTGACAAGCAGAGCAGATTAAGGAAGAACTAACCGGAAGAGTATCAGACTTCAATCTGGATGAGTAATTCATGTTGATCAAGTGATTTGAGGGATAATACAAGGTTGGCCAACATGATTGATGACTTCTTTGTCTATGCTTTTGATATGCACCACAAATCAAGCATAGATTTAGCTAGCAGATCAGTATCTTGTAAATATCTTGAGTATTCCAGTTGCTGACTAGAAAGTTGTTGAAATCCTTGGTGCAGATATATATACCAGATGGATTTCAGTATGAAGGTGTGTGTGTGTATTGATATAGTGTGTGAGGAAAGACAGAAGCAACAATACAAGTCCAGTATGTGATAGAACAACAACACTAGAGCAGAGGAAGAATGAAGTGCATTAAATCAATATATTGAGCCTAACCAGAACTGAACTTCAACATTTGCAGATGCCTCTCATCATTTGAAACACCTGGTTAGGGTAAGTGTAAGAAGATGGGGGGCCAAAACGGGGTCTTAAGTGGCCACTTTTTTTTCTGAAATTAGGAAATGCTGGCCTTGGATGAGAAATTGAGCATAGTTACACTCAAAATTTGGAGATGCAACCGGAACAATGTTCGTAGTGCTCTGAGTCTACTTTCTAAACTACAATTTTTTTTTGAAAATGGCATAGATTAAGGGGTTCAAAAGAGGGAGCCACAGAAATTGGTGTTGTTTCTGTCAAAAAAATAACATAGCATGTTTTGTGGCTCCCTCAAAAGGTCAACTTTTTTTTGGTATTTTTAAAATCGCTTTGGTGAGAAATTAGCTAATAGCATGTAGTTTATGCTCGATTTTGCTAATAATTTTTTGTTGAATATTTGATTTTTTACTAATTTTCAAAGTGGACACATCCTAAAAAATAGAATTTTAGCTGTGCTACCCCTATAAATTTTGAAAACTAATTGAAAATCATTTTTTTCTTTTCTTAATATGTGTAGAATGCAGTCTAATTTCTAAATATGTACTTTTTTTGAAATTTCAAATGAAAAAAAGACCAAACAGTGGTTTTTTCCTAAAAACGGACACACAAACAAAAGAAATTAAAGATGAAAGGCTTAACATTGTTAAAATGTGAAAAAAATCACATCGTCAAATAGTTAAGAGAAAGCCTAACATTGCCCAGGTGTTCGATTTGTTCGACCTTGAAACACGTGCAAATCTAAGGGTTAGCATGAATGAAATTATGTGAAATCTTGAAGAATATGGAAAAACACGTATGTGGATGTTGAAAAAGCACTACAAGCCTTTGGGTTGAAAATCCAAAGCAAATCCCAAGCCCAAGGCTTGGGATTCCCAAAGCAAAACATAACGTGAGCATGTTATAACGTGCTCGCGTTATTGTTTTCTTTGCATTTTCCCTTTTCCATAAAAGTTTGTGTTGTTTGTCATGTTTGAAAAAATGCGAGCACATTATAACGTGCTTGCATTATGTTCCCCTTGAATTTTTTTTTGTTCAAGGTTATTAATCATGTATGTATGTATGTATGCCTATATGTATGTATGTATCTATGTATGCCTATATGTATGTATGTATAGTGTCAAGGGTAGATGAGGGTAGAGATGGGAGTGAGCCAGATAGGGGAGGAGAGGGGTGGATAAGGATTGAGTGATTAAGGTTTAAGGTTGAGGGTTGAGCATTTAGGGATAGGATTAGAGTTTAGGGATAAGGGATTAGAGTTTAGGACCTTGAGGGATTAGGGTTTAGGGTTGAGGATTTAGGGATAGTGTTTAGGGTCAAGGGTCGAGGGATTAGGGTTAAGGTATAGTGTTGAGGGTAGAGGGGTTAGGGATAGGGTTTAGGGTTGAAAGTTTAGGGTTGAGGGATTAGGGTTTAAGGTATAGTTTAGTAGTTCTTGTGGATAGAGCCAGTAAACAATGGGAGATTATTTGCCTATTTCATAACAATATACCTCCCCTAAGTGCAGGGTGGACAGCAAGAAACATAGATGTACCCCAATGCAAATCTTTTCTCATAATGATCATCCTTCTAATTTCAACTGCTAATTACTCATTGTGGATGTACCATACGCAAAGATTTTCTCATAGTGTGTACACCTATTGGCATAATAAACCCCAAATGGGCCAAAAAAACATGCCATATAACATTACTAACATTAAAAAAGTTCATAGCCATTTTTCTGACATATTCTTGCAACTCAAATATCTTTAAGAGAAGAGTGTCAAAAATGATGAGTTTAACAACCTAACATAAGGCAAAGCAGTTTTGTTGGGTTTATGGATAGGGTTTAGGGTTTAGGGTTGAGGGATTAGGGTTTAGGGTTGAGGGATTATGGTTTAAGGTATAGTGTTGAGGGTTGAGGGTTTAGGGATAGGGTTTAGGGTTGAGGGATTAGGGTTTAGGGTTGATGGATTAGGGTTTAGGGTTGATGGATTAGGGTTTAATGTTGAGAGTTGAGGGTTGAGGGTTGAGGGTTTAGGGATAGGGTTGATGGTCAAGCGATTAGGGTTAAAGTAGAGTGTTGAGGGTAGAGGGATTAGGGATAGGGTTTAGGGTTAAAAGTTTAACGATTGAGGGTTGAGGCTTTAGGGCTGAGGGTTAAGGAATTGGGGTTTAAAATATAGTGTTGAGCATCGAGAGTTTATGGATAGGTTTTAGGGTTTAATTTTTAAGGATTAAGGGTTGAGGGATAGGGTTTAGGGTTTAGGGATAAGGGATTAGGGTTTAGGGTTTATGAATAGGGATAGCGTTTAGGGTTTAAGGTATAGTGTTGAGGGTTGAGGGTTTAGGGATAGGGTTTAGGGTTGATGAATTAGGGTTTAGGGTTGACAGATTAGCGTTTAATGTCAAGGTTAGGGTTAGAGTGTCGAGGGTAGAGGGATTAGGGATAGGGTAGGTTTAAGGGGTTAAAGAAAAGTGTCAAGGGTAGAGGGATTAGGGATAGGGTTTAGGGTTGAAGGTTTAAGGATTTAGGATGAGGCTTTAGGGATGAGGGTTAAGGGATTAGGGTTTAAGATATAGTGTCGAGTGTCGAGCGTGTAGGGATAGGTTTTAGGGTTCAAGTTTTAAGGGTTAAGGGTTGAGGGATTAGAGTTAAGGGTTGAGGGATTAGGGTTTGATGTTGAGGGTTGAGTACATTGAGGTTCTAGGGTCAAGGGTTTCAAGATAGGGTTAAGGGTCAAGGGATTAGGGTTAAAGTAGAGTGTCAAGGGTATAAGGATTAGGGATAGGGTTAGAGGGTTTAGGGATAAGGGATTAGGGTTTAAGGTATAGTATCGAGCCTATTGAGGGTCTAGGAATAGGGATAGCATTTAGGGTTTAGGGATGAGGGATTAGAGTTGAGGGATGAGGGATTAGGGTTGAGGGTTGAGGGTTGAGGGGTTAGGATCTAGGGATAAGGTTTAGGGTTGAGGGTTGAGAGATTAGGGTTTAAGGTATAGTGTTGAGGGTTTAGGGATAGGGATAAGGGTTGAGGGATTAGAGTGAAGGGTTGAGGGATTAGGATTTAACGTTGAGGGTTGAGGGTTGAGGCTTTAGGGTTTAGGGATAGGGTTGAGGGTTGAGGGATCAAAGTTAAGGGTTGAGGGATTAGGGTTTGATGTTGAGGGTTGAGTACATTGAGGTTTGAGGGTTAGAGGTTTCAGGATAGGGTTGAGGGTCAAGGGATTAGGGTAAAGTAGAGTGTCGAGGGTAGAGGGATTAGGGATAGGGTTTAGGGTTGAAGGTTTAAGGATTTAGGGCTGAGGCTTTAGGGATGAGGGTTAAGGGATTAGGATTTAAGATATAGTGTCGAGTGTCGAGCATGTAGGGATAGGTTTTAGGGTTCAAGTTTTAAGGGTTAAGGGTCAAGGGATCAGAGTTAAGGGTTGAGGGATTAGGGTTTGATGTTGAGGGTTGAGTACATTGAGGTTCGAGGGTCAAGGGTTTTGGGATAGGGTTGAGGGTCGAGGGATTCGGGTTAAAGTAGAGTGTCGAGGGTATAAGGATTAGGGATAGGGTTGGAGGGTTTAGGGATAAGGGATTAGGGTTTAAGGTATAGTATAGAGCTCGTTGAGGGTCTAGGAATAGGGATAGCATTTAGGGTTTAGGGATGAGGGATTAGAGTTGAGGGATGAGGGATTAGGGTTGAGGGATTATGGTTTAGGGATAAGGTTTAGGGTTGAGGGTTGAGGGATTAGGGTTTAAGGTATAGTGTTGAGGGTTTAGGGATAGGGTTTAGGGTTGAGGGATTAGAGTGAAGGGTTGAGGGATTAGGATTTGACATTGAGGGTTGAGGGTTGAGGCTTTAGGGTTTAGGGTTTAGGGATAGGGTTGAGGGTCAAGGGATCAAATTAAGGGTTGAGGGATTAGGGTTTGACATTGAGGGTTGAGTACATTGAGGTTCGAGGGTTAAGGGTTTCGAGATAGGGTTGAGGGTCGAGGGATTAGGGTTAAAGTAGAGTGTCGAGGGTATAAGGATTAGGGATAGGGTTGGAGGGTTTAGGGATAAGGGGTTAGGGTTTAAAGTATAGTATCGAGCCCGTTGAGGGTTTAGAAATAGGGATAGCATTTGGGGTTTAGGGATGAGGGATTAGAGTTGAGGAATGACAGATTAGGGTTGAGGGTTAAGGGATTAGGGTTTAGGGATAAGGTTTAGGGTTGAGGATTGAGGGATTAGGGTTTAAGGTATAGTGTTGAGGGTTTAGGGATAGGGTTTAGGGTTGAGGGATTAGAGTGAAGGGTTGAGGGATTAGGATTTGATGTTGAGGGTTGAGGGTTGAGGCTTTAGGGTTTAGGCTTTAAGGATAGGGTTGAGGGTCAAGGGATCAGAGTTAAGGGTTGAGGGATTAGGGTTTGACGTTGAGGGTTGAGTACATTGAGGTTTGAGGGTTAAGGGTTTCGGGATAGGGTTGAGGGTTGAGGGATTAGGGTTAAAGTAGAGTGTCAAGGGTATAAGGATTAGGGATAGGGTTGGAGGGTTTAGGGAAAAGGGATTAGGGTTTAAGGTATAGTATTGATCCTGTTGAGGGTTTAGGAATAGGGATATCATTTAGGGTTTAGAGATGAGGGATTAGAGTTGAGGGATGATGAATTAGGGTTGAGGGTTGAGGGATTAGGGTTTAGGGATAAGGTTTAGGGTTGAGGGTTGCGGGATTAGGGTTTAAGGTATAGTGTTGAGGGTTTAGGGATAGGGTTTAGGGTTGAGGAATTAGAGTGAAGGGTTGAGGGATTAGGATTTGATGTTGAGGGTTGAGGGTTGAGGCTTTAGGCTTTAGGGTTTAGGGATAGGGTTGAGGGTTAAGGGATCAGAGTTAAGGGTTGAGGGATTAGGGTTTGACGTTGAGGGTTGAATACATTAAGGTTTGAGGGTTAAGGGTTTCAGGATAGGGTTGAGGGTTGAGGGATTAGGGTTAAAGTAGAGTGTCGAGGGTAGAGGGATTAGGGATAGGGTTTAGGGTTGAAGGTTTAAGGATTTAGGGTTGAGGATTTAGGGATGAGGGTTAAGGGATTAGTGTTTAAGATATAGTGTCGAGTGTCGAGCATGTAGGGATAGGTTTTAGAGTTCAAGTTTTAAGGGTTAAGGGTTGAGGGATCAGAGTTAAGGGTTGATGGATCAGGGTTTGACGTTAAGGGTTGAGTACATTGAGGTTCGAGGGTTCAACATTTCAAGATAGGGTTGAGGGTCGAGGGATTAGGGTTAAAGTAGAGTGTCGATGGTATAAGGATTAGGGATAGGGTTGGATGGTTTAGGGATAAGGGATTAGGGTTTAAGGTATAGTATCGAGCCCGTTGAGGGCCTAGGAATAGGGATAGCATTTAGGGTTTAGGGATAAGGGATTAGAGTTGAGGGATGACAGATTAGGGTTGAGGGTTGAGGGATTAGGGTTTAAGGTATAGTGTTGAGGGTTTAGGGATAGGGTTTAGGGTTGAGGCTTGAGGCTTTAGGGTTTAGGGTTTAGGGATAGGGTTAAGGGTCAAGGGATTAGAGTTAAGGGTTGAGGGATTAGGTTTTGACGTTGAGGGTTGAGGTTCAAGGGGCGAGGGTTTAGGGATAGGGTTGAGGGTCGAGGGATTAGGGTTAAGGTAAACAAGGAGCGACTAAGAGACATAGAGAGGGGAGAGGTAGAGAGGTGAGGGGGAGAGATAAGTGAGATATAGAACATGAGCTAATGGAACTAGAGGTGAGATATTGTAAAGGTACTATCGAAGGTGAGATAGGTACAAATATTTATGGATCAATCTATAGAAGGATAAAACGCGAGTGCATTATAATGCGCTCGCATTTTTTTGTACTATAGAAATGGTAAAAAAGAGTTGACCCCCATGATCCAGGCCCACGTCCTCTATTTTCATTCTGATTATGCGCGTGCTTTGACAAAATAGAAGTGCTTTCATGTTGTTGGGAAGTTCACATGCACATTTGACACATTCTACCACCTTTGCATGATCTTTCCACCACCTTTTCTGCTTTGGCAACTTGAGGAGGAAATAACATAGTTTTCACACCAAATTTGATATATATCTATTCAAGTTTCATTTTTTGTAGTGTTGCAATGTTAATTGTGATTCAATTTTAGGAATTTAACATTATAGATTCGTTAATAGTATTGTTGTTAGTAATTATATTTCACTATTATTCAATTTAACATTGAAAAGGAAGCAAGTGGTGAAAAACTCAAATTGTTGAGGAGTTTGATTCAAGAAGAAAAAAACACTACATAATTGGGTACTCTCTCCATTCGAATCTCCATTTTTTAGGTATGTCAAGTCTTTACATGCATGTTCTTTACATTTTCCTTAATTCTATTTGAATTACTTTATCATGCTTTATCATACATGTTTAAAATAGACACATTCCCAATCAAGAAATCAGCCTACAATCTCACATGATGCCATGTATATTTTCTACACTTGGGCTCTTAATAATTATGTGTAATAAACAGACCTTAACATACCATGATGTCAAACTATAAAAGAATAAATCCTTACAACATAATAAAAATACAATCCCACTATTATCTTGTATTCATTTCTTAAGAACTAATATTGGTCTCTTTATCATACTACAGACAAATTCTTCGTCATGCCGAGGAAACGATCAAGAATTAAACCAACACAGGAAGAGATAGAAGCTAAAAATGCAAAGAAAGCAGTGGCTATGAGGGAACTTCGTGAGAAGAGGAAATTGGACATGATAAATGAAGACATACCAATTAAAGAGGAACCACAACCATCACAAAGAGATATGGTATTGGCGGCACAAAGAGAATGAATGTAAAAACTTCGTGCTACGAGAGATTTGAATACCATAGTTGGAGACACATCCTCTACCGCAAGTCAACATGTAGGGACACCATCTGCCACATCTCAAGTTGAGAGTACATCATCACTCACATGTGATGAAGGAGGTACGCCATCATTCCCACCTCAACCTTAAGGTATGTCATCTATTCTATCTTTAATCGAAGGTATGCCATCTAGCCCATCTCATTTAATTATTGATGAAATTCCTAATGTTGAGATTTACCTAACTTAGCACCACCTAGAATTTTGCATAGAAAGTCAAAGTATTTGATTGATATTGATGAGAATATTTTGCAGCCAATGGAAGGTAAGATTCCAAAATGCACTTGTAGAAGATATGCTCATAAGATTTGGAGATTGTTCTTTGAAAAGTTAAATGAGACTGCAAGACGTCAACTATTCATTGAAATGATGTGAAGTATAAAGTATAGGTCCATCATGAAGATTCTTGGGTTGAGAACATCAGAGGCTTCAAGTGAAAAATCTATTGTCAAGATTCTAATGAGTGCGTATGAGAGTGTGGGTAACACCTCATGCACAAAAGCTAGTAATGCAACATGGCGTGTGATTACATCGACTATAGTAAGTAGTCAAACGAGGAAAGATCGTCTCATTAGAAAGACGAGTCAAGAATTGAGAATTAATAGGAAAACTTTATCAAGAGCTGTTGGAAGATGCCAAAGAATTGAGGACACTAATGCCAATGAATTATGGGCGTTCTCGGCGAGACTACCATGAAAAGATAAACCAATTGTTGAAGCATTGAGATCACTAATTGAAGACTTTTGGAAGAATTACACAAGGGTATCTCTGAATCAAAGGGATGTGGTAAGAAGGAGAATCGGTAGTCAGAACCGTGAGCCACATCCAAAGCATTTTTTGGATGAGACTCAAATATAGTTTTATGGTAAATTTCTAGAGAAGTATCCTCAAATTAAAATTTGTCAAAGATATTTTGAAATGCTAAAACCTTTCTATGTCAAGATAAATCACACACGGACTACTTGTTGTAGATTACATATTGAATTTTCTAACCATTTTGATGTTTATAGGTCTATATGTTTAGATATGCATACTAACAATGTTTTGTAGGGTTGTGCCATACATGCCCCACCAACATCTTCAAGAGACTTCATATCAAGAATTTTATGTGAAAGAGAGGAAGGTCACATATTCTACAAGAAATTATGCTTGGATGGCACATGTCATTGTTGCGGTGGCTTGCAACATTTGCCAATATGTGAACATATGGAAAGAACACATGCAATTGAAAATGAACTAGTAGAGTTTGGCAAGTATAAAATAGTGGTATACAATACAAAAGATGGTAAAGAAGCAAAGAGGTGTGAATTGGTTATTGAAAAGATTCCAGTGTATCAGTTTATGCCTATATTTCATGACAACATAGTGTATGAGTATGCAAGACATGCCCATAGAGCTCGATGGTTGGACTTGCAATTCAAGTTATGCAAGGACACATTTCTAGTTGGTAGCATTGTTTCAGTCATCGACTTTGCAGAGAACTATAGTCTACAGCCACAGTGTGAGGTACAATCACAATATTACAACTCCACACAGGTTTCTATATTTGTGCACATCACATTCATTCATGCAAATGATAGTATAGAGGATGATAGAAAGATCATAAGGGAGTATAATTTCTATATTAGTGATGATCGCACACATTCTACGGAGTTCGTGCAAGGTTGCTTTCAAGTGTTCTACAATGATTTGGCTAGAAGGAGCATATTGTTCAATCAGCATATCATATGGTCAGATAACTGTGCGTCATAATTCAAGAACTCACAGAATTTCTATTCGCTGAGCAGGAGGCATAATTTTATAGGTATTCAACATATGTGGAACTTTTGTGAGGTCAAGCATGGAAAGGGGGAGCATGATGGTGCAGGAGCATGTATCAAAAGAGCCATAGCATGAGAAGAGTTAAAGTATAAAGACAATGCAAAGTTGACATATGCAAAATTGATTGTCAAGTGGTGTAATGCTTCCATGGGTCCAGGTAATGAAGGTAAGTCTTCAGTTCGTAGATTTTTTTGGTTGATAGATGATACTAACATTGCACCATATGAGGACTGTTCTACACTGATAGGATCAAATGAGATGCACTCTTTCAGAAGCTCAATTGCAGATTCATGGAGTATCCATATGCGAAAGATGTCATGCTTTTGTTCTTCCTGTACAATTCAAGCCTAGGATGAGTATGAGTCAAAGGAGTGGGTTGACGAATGGCAGTTAAGTTATCTTAGCCCACTTGACATGTATCGACCCCCGACGACACTGGAACTAACACAGATGGAATCATTAGTTGACTTTGGCCACATATCAAATCTAGTTCAACCAGGTAATATAGGGCATGTATATGCATCTAATTTCATCTAGTTCAACCAGGTAATGCCATCTTACTTTGTAGTGTTTTTATAATGTTGACTAATTTCATCTAATTTGCCACACATATCAATGTAGGGCACGTATATGCAGTTATTGCAGATGAAAATAATGAAGAGGGAATAGATTATTACTTATGTCATTGTGTTGAGGCCCAAAAGAAATTAGAGGCCCCAATTACAGATGGAGAAAATATCGAATACCCTATAGGCTCAGTGTTTATTACTGGAACATGGCTTAGAAGGTACCCACATAAGAGTGTTAATGTTTGGTTGTTTCAAGACCTTGACATGCATTGGAAGATTCTTCATTACTCGAACCTTGTCATGGCATCCAATGTTCATTTGATAAAGTATCGGGGTAGACCTTTGAACAAAATCTTGTGGAAGGTGCGTGAGTCATACCATGAAGCAATACTTGACACAATAAAGAGTAGAGCAGACTCAGATGGTTCATTGGATTAATTTGTAAGCATTCACATTGATTTTGTAAAGTCATGTTACATTGAGTTGTAAGTATGCACATTAATTTGTAAGGTTTGTCTTTTTTTATTTCTTGCTGCATTTTTACACATTTTTACATCATCATGTTATGCATTTTTGGTGTCATGCTCCTGATGCGACCAAACTAATAGTTCCAATGCATTCGTATGGGTATGTTTAGGCCAGGCATTGTTCTTTTTTTCACCCAAACATGTTGAAACAGTCCAAGCTACATTGTACCGATGATATCCCTGAAGAGTCCAAAGTGCAAAAAGGCAGCAATCTTTGACGAGATGTTACTCAAAAACCATGTCACATAGAAATATTTCATCTAAAGCAAAATGATCACGTAGAGTGCCTCTACAATAACCTCTCTCTCTTTTTTATATCTCTGAGGCATTTTCTCGTGGTGAAAGGTTTTCTGCTGCCCCAAAAATTGTCAGAAGGAGGCAATGTAAAGTTGCAAAGGGATGTAACTTTTATTCTTCTCCTCGTGTAGCCAAACTAACAGTTCCAATGCATCTCAATGGGTACATTTAAGCTAGGCATGGTCCTGTTTTTCACCCAAACATGTCGAAACAGTCCGAGCTACATTGTACCGATAATATCCCTTAAGAGTCCAAAGTGCAAAAAGCTAGCAATCTTTGACAAGATGTTACTCAAAAACTATGTCACTTGGAAACATTCCTTCTAAGGAAACACAATCATGTAGAGTGCCTCTACCATAACCTCTCTCAGTTTTTTATATCTCTAAGGCATTTGCCCGTGGTGAAAGGTTTTTTGCTGCCCCAAAAATCGTCAGAAGGAGGCAGTGTAAAGTTGCAAAGGGGTGTAACTTTCATCCTACTCCTGATGTGACCAAACTGATTCCAACGCATCCAGATGGGTACATTTACACTAGGCATGGTTCTATTTTTCACCCAAACATGTCGAAACAGTCTGAGCTATATTGTACCGACGATATCTTTGAAGAGTCCAAAGTGCAAAAAGACAGCAATCTTTGACGAGATGTTACTCAAAAACCGTGTCACTTAGAAACATTCTATCTAAGGCAACGTGATCATGTAGAGTGCCTCTACAATAACCTCTCTCAATTTTTTATATCTCTGAGGCATTTGCCCGTGGTGAAAGGTTTTCTGCTGCCCCAAAAATTGTCAGAAGGAGGCAGTGTAAAGTTGTAAAGGGGTGTAACTTTCGTCCTACTCCTGATGCGACCAAAATGACTATTCCAATGCATCTGGATGGGTACATTTATGCTAGTAATGGTCCTATTTTTCACCCAAACATGTCGAAACAGTTCGAGCTACATTGTACTGACAATATCCCTAAAGAGTCCAAAGTGCAAAAAAGCAACAATCTTTGAGATGTTACTCAAAAATCATGTTACTTAGAAATATTTTGTCTAAGGCAACGTGATCATGTAGAGTGCCTCTACAATAACCTCTCTCATTTTTTAATATCTCTGAGGTGTTTGCCCGTGGTGAAAGGTTTTCTGCTGCCCCAAAAATCGTTAGAAGGAGGCAGTGTAAAGTTGCAAAGGGGTGTAACTTTTGTTTTCTCCTTGTGTGGCCAAAATGATAGTTCCAACACATCCAGATGGGTACATTTTCACTAGGCATGGTCCTATTTTTCACCCAAACATGTTGAAACAATCTGAGCTACATTGTACTGATGATATCCCTGAAGAGTCTAAAGTGCAAAAAGGCAGCAATCTTTAATGAGAAGTTACTCGAAAACCATGTCACTTAGAAACAATTTGTCTAAGGCAATACAATCACATAGAGTGCCTCTACAATAACCTCTCCTGGTTTTTTATATCTCTAAGGTGTTTTCCCGTGGTGAAAGGTTTTCTGCTGCCCCAAAAATCGTCAAAAGGAGGCAGTGTAAAGTTGCGAAGGGGTGTAACTTTTGTTCTTCTCCTCATGTGGCCAAACTAACAATTCCAACATGTCTAGGCACCAATGTGAGGTTGTTTTGATGGCAAAGGGCGCCTTGATTCATGATGTTGAATCTCCTTCCTCCTAGGCGCCAAAATGGATAGTTTAGATAAGAAAAGGCACCTTAGTATACTTATCTCATTTCTTAGCAATTTGATGGCTTCAATCACTTGTTCAAACCTATAGGAGACCATTTTACACTTAGGCGCTAGATCTTAGGATTTAGAACATCTTCCTTCAAGGTACCAAAATGAGGTTATTTAGACACAAAAGTGCACCTCCATACAAGATGCTTATTCTCCTTCCACTTAGGTGCTCATTCATGATGATCCAAATGACAATAGGTGCCTAACTTCCTTTGGTAAGATTTAGTCATTTTGAAGGTTCTAACACTAGGTGCTACAGTTGGAAGTGATTTGAAGTTCATTTTCCTCTAGGCACCCAAAATGGATGGTGGAGACAAGAAAAGGTGCCTAGACTTCTTTTGATGATTTTCAAAGTCTTCCTAAGTTATATTATGTTATATTGACCCTTAGGTGCAAATGGATGATCTAGGATGACTCTAGGCGCATATCCAAGGTGATATCTTTCTAGGCGCAATCTTCACTAAGTTTAGACTTCACTTTACATCAAGGCACCAAAATGGATAGTTTAGAGAGAGGCAAAAATGCACCTAGAGGTATGATGCTCAGTTTGATGTGTTTGATCAACTTTGATAATCAAGATGAATTGCCTCCCTTAAGGCACCCTCCTTTATACTTTGAAACATCCTTTCAATATCAAGGTGTAATTTTGAGGTTGTTTGGATGATGAAAGGCACCTTGAGTTCTAGGCAGAGTTTTGAGGTTGTGCAAGTAGAGAAATGCGCCTAAAGTCTTAAAGCAAATTTGTGCCTAAAACTGAAAATCCCTGAGGTATGACTAATGGAAGCCTATAGCCCCAATGTTATGTTACATACTAAAATTAGGTAAGACTCAATGTAATCTCATAACCTCACCTTATATGCAAGAGGAATTACATTTAATAACCACAATGGTCATCAGGTGCTCATAAGCATATGATTTTGACTATCTTATTCAAAACAACAAACATACTCTTTGTATCCCAATATGGTATAATAACAAGAAATTAAGAAATACTTTCAATTGACCAACTCATAAAGAATATGAATCAACATACTCATATGAATATTTTCAATTGAGCAACTCATAAAGAATATTAATATTTTTTGTTCAACATGATGATTCATTTTTTTTTAAATACAACTTTTATCTTTTAGTTCCAAAATGAGGTTTAGGTGATACTTGAATAACAATAGCTAGCTTATTGGATCAACAAACATCCTATGTAATACAATTGGACTTTAAATATTTGAAGTAGCCATCTACAAATATCCATTCAAACGTGGATTTATAATGCAAGTATGGATGCCATCAATAAAAAAGATTTGTATTAACCAAATATCCATATAGGCATACATCAATATATGTCGATATAAGTATAACATATATACAAAATAGCCATATAGGCTTACAAGAATGCCATATAGGCATACAATGTCAGCTATATACAATATAAAATATATGTCCACAAATGCCATTTAGGCAAACAATAAAGGAACACAATAAAAAGTCATTCCCCTCTGGCTGATGAAGAGAATAGATCATGGGCAACCTTTGATCTTCTAGGGGATGGAGATGCGCATGTGGGTGGTCTACTACGAACCCAAGGGCTACTCCTCCTATTTAGTTCTTCCTGCATCTTTAGTTGTTACAATAAAAAAGTATAGACATTAATATATAGAAATTACATGTTATAAAAAATTAAACATTTAACAAAATAATCACTTATTACTACCATATAATCTGTCTCCTCACTTGCCTTAGTAGCAGGAATAGGCTGTGGTGATGTCATGTCCTATAGAAACCATCCAGATAGAAATTAAACTTCAAATCAATAATCTTTTGATTTTTCAAAAATAAAGAACTATAACAATGAATGTAAATTAAAATTTACTAATCTACCTCATACCCCTGTCAATTCCATGGAGCTATGAATCGCAGAGGTCACACCATGCTCCATTGCCCTATGAACATTGGGAGGTGTCTCTGCAGCCTGCATCATCTGGAAATAAAACAACATTATTCAATTACGAAAACTATAATAGTGATGCAAATCATGGCTCCTAACATACACACACGTTCATCTAAACATGGAAGTACACACAATAAAGCACACAAGTCACATACAAAACTCTAGTAAGTACAATTCATTCATTAAACTATTTATTTTATTACCTCCATGAAGCTTTGAAGTCCACCACCGCTGGCAGGTGTTGCCGTGAAATCTCCAATATTAACCTATTCAACATCCAAAATCAGATATTAGAATACCATTCATATAATGATGCTACTCACATGTAATATTTATAATTGTTTACTAGTTACATACCCAGACAGTAGATGATCTAGTGTAATAAGAACCACTAAAAACTGCATCAACACTATGACCCTAAAATTTCATTAAAATCATCAAACTAAATTAGTTAATCTTGCATTTCAAAAATGAAATTTAATAAATTAAATTCAATAAACTTGCTAATATTTACCTGAGTATCAAGGCCAAAAGTCTCACTCAGGAGGGTATCTATCATCACCATCTGTTCAGCTGTAGATGTAGCCTGTACACCTGCGTCTTGACTATCCATGGGGTCATAACCACAGGCTAACCCGCAAGTCTAACAAGTATGGGGTGGGACCATACTCCTTGCACTATCTCCCAACCCACTCTCTGCTGCAGGACTGGCATGCTCTATGATGCTCTGGGTCAAGGCACTAATGGACTGAAGTGTATCGACCTCAACACTCTCCTTCACAATGAAAGGGATAGAAACATGCTCATGGGCTGGTCTGATGATTACTCATCTCACTACTCGCTGTGGGTCAACATGTTCCCTTGGTCTATCTTGTATTGACCCACCACCTCTACCCTGGAAGTCCCGCATATCAAAATAGTTTGGTACTTTATTGAGGACAAACTCGCAGTAGAGTTTCCTCAAAAAGTATTGCAGGACCTCATTATTATTGCATGGAGGATGGTCAAAAACCATCCACCACCTCTGCCCAAAATTGTCCCTTATTGCTTGGTTGTTACACCAATGGATAGGGAACCTCTTGCATGTAATGGGTGGAGGTTGATTTGTTTGTGAGTTTGTGAAAATCGAACACAAGTCTAATTTTGTAATTTGTAATTTTTTCACATCTTGGTATGACAACTTGTCTACATAATAGTCTCTAAACTCTCTACTTGTATCTGTCCAACTAGATATTTGCTTGCTAATTGAATCTACATTTGATAACATAGATTCAAGAGTTTCAGCAAGCGTGGACCTATGCAAGGTTGAAGTGGAAGGATCTTTCAACCTTGCAATTATATCTTCAATTTTTTTTTGATGTTTTCAATTTGTCTCATTATATTTTCTTGTGTTCCAAGGGCATGTCAAGGAATGGACGGAGGAGGTTGTTGTTCCACAAGTATTTCATCCTCAGGATTTTATGGATTTTGAGGAGGAGGAGGAGGAGAAGGTGCATTAACATTTCCTAACAATTAATGAAATATACATCAAAAATCAACTCAAGCCTACCTATTTAGAAATCAATTCAAAAAAAAAACTCACTCATTTGGTGTGCTTGACGTTGTGGCGGCATTTTGGCGATGAATCAGCAAGATTTTGGTGTTGAATTGTCTTTTCCAAAACGTGAGCGCACTTCCTAGGGTTTGCAGGCCGTGGGGATAGAGGAGAAAAATAGAAATGAAATGAGATAAGCTTTTTATTATTTATAATAGTTCATAACGCGCTCGTGTTATAACGCGAGAACGTTATGGTTTGTTTTGATGAGCCTTAGGCTCGTCATTACCAAACCATAATCTGAGTGCATTATAACGCACTCGTGTTATGTATTAATTTTTTTAAAAATAATTTGGCCACTTTTTGGCCCCCCATCTTTTTGCACTTACCCGTTACCTTATATAAATTTTGTAGACAGTGAGTCTCTTGTAGGCATTGTGCCTCTTTTGAGTAGTGTGCTCGGGTAGTGAGCCCTAATTGGCAAGTGCCATTTTGTTCTTCTTATTCTTTTAACAGAGAATACAATCTTGGGTTAGTCACCCCGTGGTTTTTCCCTTAACAGGGTTTTCCACGTAAAAATCTTTGTGTTATGTGTGTTGATTTTATTTCTACTCTCATGATTATGTATGCTTATATGTTTTGATGCTGCACTAATTAATAAAGGAGAAAATAAAGTTAAGATATTTGAGATAACTGATTCACCCCCCTCTCAGTTATCTGTCTTGTTTCCAACACATACTTGCATCAATACTTCAGAATCATACAGACTGCTCCCCCTGAGTGGCAACTTCCTTTCATCAATCCGGACCACAAGATATGACTATAACATCCACCGAATTTATGCACATTAGTGCACCTTAATTCAGAGTCAGAGGGGTAATAACCCCTAACTTCTCCCTGAGATACTCAAAAGAGTCCTTAGGTAGAGGTTTAGTAAAAATGACTGCAATCTGATCCTTTGAGGGCACAAACTCCAATCTGACTTCATTCTTATTCACCTGCTCTCTCAAAAATTGAAACTTGATGGATATATGTTTTGTCTTTGAATGCAACACTAGATTTTTTGATATATTTATTACACTTGAGTTATCAAAAAAGATTGTGATAGGTTCCTCATACTCCACTATGATGTCTCTTAGCATTTGCTTCATCCACAATACTTGATTGCAACTACCTGCTGCTGCAATATATTTTTCTTCTGTAGTGGACAGAGATATTGCCTCTTGTTTCTTGCTCAGCCAAGAAACCAATATTTTCCTCAAAAAGAATGCACCACCACTGCTACTCTTCCGGTCATCCACATCTCCTACACAATCAGCATCTGTATATGCATGAAGAGAGAAATCATGATCCCTAGGATACCATAAACCATACTCAACTGTTCCTTTTAGGTATCTGAGAATTCTCTTGATTGCCATGACATGAGATTCTCTAGGATCAGCTTGAAATCTGGCAATAAAACCAACAACATTCATAATGTCAAGTCTAGTTTGAGTAAGATGCAATAATCCTCCAATCATTAACCTGTACTTTTTCTGATCAGCCTTAGGGGATTCATCATCTTTGCTCAGTTTACATCTGGTTGCCATGGGAGTATTCATTAGCTTTGAATCTTCCATCCCAAATTTCTTCAACAATTCTTTCACATATTTGGTCTAAGATATGAAGATTCATTTCTTTGTTTGAGTGATTTATAGACCTAAGAAGAAATTTATTTCCCCAAACATATACATCTCAAATTCACTTTTCATTTGATTTGCAAAAGTCTTGCACATACTATCTCTTCCTCCAAAAATGATGCCATCAACAAATACTTCAACTCAAGATATTTTCATGATCAATATTGAAGTACAAATTACTATCAGCAGTACCTTTATTGAAACCAGTCTTCAAAAGATGTTTATCCCATCTTTCATACCAGGCCCTTGGGGCTTGTTTGAGTCCATACAATGCTTTCTTCAACTTGAAAACCATATCACCATGATCAGACAAATGAAATCCATCCGGTTGCTCAATGTATACTTCTTCTTCCAAGTCACCATTTAGGAAGGCAGACTTGACATCCATCTAATATACTTTGAAATCCTTGAAGGCAGCAAAAGCAAGAAATAATCTAACTGCTTCAATTCTTGCCACCGGAGCAAAAGTTTCTTCAAAGTCAACTCCTTCTACTTGAGAATAACCTGTTGGCAAGAGATACTGTGTGGCTTCATTATTGTTGTCATTGATGGCAACAAAGTTTATCCCACACATCTGCAACACATAATAGGTCTTTACCGGAAGTCAGATTGAAGAGTGTTTTAGTCTAGTGAGCAAGAACAGAGCATGCAGCAAAGTCTAACAATCAAGTCTGGATCACTCAGAGGATGTATCTTAGAAAAATGTGGACTTGGGGAAGTCAAGAAGAGTACCATGACTACCATATTCCAGAGATTGAGCCTCCGGTGATGAAAGAGTGAAAAGATATGAGCACCTAAGTGTTGGGTTCCTGACAGGCAGAGTAGACTGAGCAAGAACTAACCGGTAGAGCATCAAACCTTAATCCAGATGAGAAATTGATGGTGATCAAGCTTCTTGAGGGATCATTCATAGTTGGCCAACATGATTGATGACTTCTATAACTATATCTTTCATACGCATCACTTAGTAAGCATGGATTCAACTGACAGATTAGAGTTTGGAAAAATCTTGAGTATTCCAGATGCCAACTAGAAAGATGTTGAAATCCTTGGTGCAGATATATATACCAGATGGATTTTGATGTGAAGGATTGTGTGGTGTGTGATAGTGTGCGAAGAAAAGTAGAGAGTAGTGTGGAAGAAGCTATACAAGTACAGTATGTGACAGGACAGCAACACTAAGCAGAGGAAGAATGAAGTGCAACAAATCAGTATATTGAGCCTAACCAGAACTAAACCTCAGCATATGTGGATGCCTCTGATCAGTTCAAACATCTGGTTACTTTCTATATCCTTGTAGACAGTGAGTCTCTTGTAGGTAGTGTGCCTCTTATGAGCAGTGTCCTCGGGCAGTGAGCCCTAATTGGCAAGTGCCATTTTGTACTTCTTATTCTTTTAACAGAGAATACAATCTTGCATTAGTCACCCCATGGTTTTTCCCTTAACAGGGTTTTCCACGTCAAAATCGTTGTGTTATGTGTATTGATTTTATTTATGCTTTCATGGTCATGCATGCTTATATGTTTTGATATTGCACTAATTGTTAAAGAAGAACAAAAAGTTAAATTATTTAAGATAACTGATTCACCCCCCCTCTCAGTTATCTACCTTGTTTCCAACAATTGGTATCAGAGCTAAGTTCCTCTAAACATAGCCTAACAGCTTGAGCAAGATCTGGGAATCTCAATGGATATGTATGGTATGAGGGAACAACTTCAGTCTGCCCTAGATGATCTTGAGAAATCTCACTCTGAAGTCAATAACCTGAGGGAAAAACTCAAACAAGCTGATGATTTCATAAATGAACTCAAAGAAAAACTAAAAACTCAAACAAGTTGATGATTTCATAAATGAACTCAAAGAAAAACTAAGTATCTCAGTGAAGAAAAGAAAGGAACTACTTCAACAATTAGCAAGTCAAAATGAAGCCAATGATACTAATGAAGATCTAAATAAGAAAAACAAGTTATATGAGAAGTTATCAAAAGAGGTCAATATGGTAAGACATGAAATGGAATCAGGGGTTATGAAATTCACCCAAGAAATTGAAGAGAAAATAAAAATTGAAGATAATCTAAAATAATCTCTCAAGGAAAAGTCAGAAAACTACGATAAAATGGATAGAATAATCAGGCATCTAGAATCTGATCTTGAAGAAGCTAGAGATAATGAAGAACAAATTGAGAATCAGATAGATACTCTTAAAAGGGATCTTCAAACAGCAAATGAATACAAAGAAAAATTTAAGATAAGCTCTACTCAACTTGAAGTTCTTCTTGAAAGCCAAAAGAGGGTAGATGACAAGCATGGCTTGGGATATGAGAAAGGTGAAAGCTCCAGATTCGGTCAGAAGAACTCTGGATCAGGAAATCCAAGGAATAGACCTAGAAGACCTCCGGTAAGGCAACCAAATGCTCAAAGATATCCATCCTTCAATGGATACTGCTACAATTGCAATAACTTCCGTCATAAAGCAAATCAGTACAGAAGAAGAATGAGTCAGACTAATTCATCCTTCTCTGGACAGTGTTTTAACTACAAAAGGTATGGTTACAAATCTCATGAATGTAGAAATGTACAAATAAATAATTCATTCAATGGTAGATGTTTTGCATGCAATAGAATGGGACATATGGCTAATCAATGCAGATCAAGAGGATACCAGTCAAATATGCAAAGAAATGTTATTTGCTACAATTGCAATAGATCCGGTCATATTGTCAAAATCTGCAGAAGTAAGAATCATGATAAAAGGGGTCCGGTGCATCATAATCAAAATCAAGACAAAGGAAAAGGAAAAGTGAATGCGGATAAAGTTCAAAGGGAAATGAACAAGATTTGGGTAAAGAGAAGTACATAAAATCTTGGGGATGGATCCGTACCAAAATCTGGTGCTGATATTCCTTTCAAAAACTAAATAGATGAGCTCTGGCTCAGGGGGAGTCACAAAAGAAAACAATTTCCCCAAGCCAGTCAATTGGTGCCTAAAATTGGCACATGGAGTGTTGTGTATTGAAGAGTTCTCAAAGAGATATCGAAATAACCCTTGGTAAAAATATAAAAGATCCAAAAGGAGTTTTGAAGAGGTTAATCATTCAAAATTGATTCAATTTAATAGTCATCCAATAAAGACAAGATTTTCATAGTTAGATCCGGTATGATTCAAAATTGAAATATCTTGATCTATGGATAAATGGAATGATTGGAGAAAGGAAGATAGATTGTCAATTTTCACCAAGAATAATTCTAAGTGTATCTTAGTAATTCAGAAGGATCTCTCTCATAACAAGGGAGCCGAAATGACTTAAGGTGTGCATTTATTGCAATATGAATTTAGGGTTTGCGCAGAAATATAAGGGTTCTTTTGTTCATCATTTGCACATTTGTATTTGAGAAGAAGAAATAGCAGAATTCAATACAACCAGTGATCTTTCCGGCTCTTATCATGAACCCTAGAAGCATAAAAAGGTATTTTCGCTCTTGAATATCTCTCTCTCTGAATCTTTTGAAATATGGCTACTCCAAAGGTTGTTAAGATCACTGATAGGCCACGCCCTAAGTTCAAGAAACATCCTTACAAATCCCTAGAAGTTGATCCCCTAGGCGCATTCTCTAGCATTCTGCATGGTGTTCTACACGTAGAACATGTTAGGGTATACATTCATGCCAACATTGAGGAATTTGGGGAATCCAAGCTAATGGATATCTATCACAAGGAATTAATAGATGAAACATTTAAACTTAAACCCCAATACAAGGCCATTCGAGATAAGCATTTTGGACATTGCATCTATTTCCTTTGTTTTGCAGAAGATGAATGCATCCGGTATGTTCTTAGTAGAATACATGATAACTTCATGTGGTTGTTGAAGCCCTTCAAGATAACCAAGGATGCAATCAGGGCAGTAACTAGTTTGCACTCATCCAGTGGGTTGCCTGCTCTCAAATCAATCAAAAACTAAACTGTAAGCGAGGCTACCAGATCAAAATTTGATAAAAGAGCAATGACAATTGAGGATATCACAGATCCGGATATCAAATTTGCTTCTATGATAATAGGTTATAAAATATATCACTCCAGCAGGGAGAATTCTGTATTCAGAACAACAATATACACTGCTTATCAGATGCTAAGAAAAAATGTTGATTATGATCTTTGTGAGCTTCTCCTAAACCAACTGTTAGAGAATTTGTAGAAAATAAAGAAGGATAAGAATAATTCATTTAAGTACGGTGGCTTGATACTATGTCTATTCTTTTACTATATGAATGAGCTACCCAGATCTAGTGGTTGGGTATGGCAAAATGACAGACCGGTTGCCATACAAATTAGAGATTATATGTATGGGCTTGGTGATGCCAAGGCACAAAGAATAGCACTCTGGGGTTACTTCAAAAAATTCCAAGGCATGATGTAGGCTAGAGAGAATCCCCCAATCTCTAGTTAAAAAATATAAGGATACATTGTGCTTCATGGTAGACACTGATCAATGCCTAATGGAGGCAGTGGAACCTAGAACAGTCTGGATTATGCCAATCACCTATGAGGTAGATGAGAAAATTTTGGAGCTACATGTTCAACACTTGCTAAGTTAATCTAAGGATTCTGAGGTAGAAAGGGTTAGAACCTTTCAAGAATTGAGTGTGAAAATTCATGTTGAACAAAGACAACCAGAGATGAAGAGAAAAGTGAGAAGGGAAGTAGAGGAAATTGCAAAGAAATATGGCATATCAAAGGAAGCAATTGATGCCAACAGAGAGAAGGTAGAAAGAGTAGAGAAAGAGAGACAAGAAGCAGAAAAAGAAAGTGTTCCGGTGCAAGCCCCCTCCCGGACTAAATCCTCAAAGATCTCTACACCTGCCACTTCTAAGAGCACAAAAGCCTCAAAACTGGAAGCAAAGACATCCAGAAAAGGAGAAAAGAGAACAAAGACAAAGGCCACAAGGTCATACACAATCCAAGAGGATGATGAAGAGACTGAAACTGATGAAGAGATCAAGAAAATGAAGAAGAAAAGGAAAACTTTCAGGAAATCCTCTGCTGGTGACAACAAGGAAGAAGAAGCAGAAGAATTTGTTGAAAGGCCTACTCTTTCAATTGATGATGTCATCAAGGTAGTCGCTATAGATGGGAATCTATAGCCCATAACTAAATTTTATGATGAGTATAATGACACTGAAAAAAGAATATTGGAGGAAGCCACAGTCAAGAACTTGAATATCTATAATAAAGCATTCATTGAAATCATCTCTCTAATCCCCAAGAGTTTAGAGAAAGTACTTGAACTCATAAAAGACAATGCCAAGGATAAGGATGGAGATCCAGGAACAGATAGCTATTCAGCTCTATCCTTCCATCACTCCTAAACAAATGAACATGATCTTCAAGGATTGTAAGGATGAGTTCCAGAGCAAAGCCAGAATGAACAAGCTTATGCTCGGAGAGACTGATCAGGTGGCAAAAGAGACTGAAGACATCCTCCAGAATGCATATAAAAGATTCAATATTCCTATTATAGAGGACATAAGTGATGAACCTTCTGCCATGGATGTCAAAGGATTAAGTGCATCAAAGGAAGATTCTACTAAGAAAATTATAGAAGAGTTAAAAGAGATAGGTGAGGAGAAGACTAAGGACTTGGATTCCTTTGTTTCGGAAGAGGAAGTCCATGAAGAAGTAAACATCTTTCTTCTGGATCCCCCTACAGAATCTGAAACTGAAGGAGAAGAAAGAAAAGAAGAGAAAGCAAGTCAAGAAGAGGAGAAAAAGGGAAGAGAAGAAGAACAAATAGAGAAGATCTCTGATGACAACTCTAAGGATGCAAAAGGAAAGAAGTCTCTGGCAAGAGACACTGCAGAAGAAGTGAAGAGTTTCTTGACCAAGGAATTGATGGAGATAGATGAACCGGAACTATTTTAGGGACCACTCAATTTTGACTCCCTCTCTCTAGTCCAAATAATGAAGGTAGCATCTTTTGCTCAAGCTAAAGCAAAAGAAAAGCTTCTGAAGTCTCACATGGAAGACTGTGAACTAATAGAGATTGCATCCGGTGTGCTAGAGAAAATCATGCCATTCTTTCAAAAGGATCTTTCAGCCTCCTCATCCAGTAATCTGAAATCTCTTGTTAATTCTATTAGCACACATTTTGATTCTTTGGAGAAATCAGGAGAAGAGAAAGTCCAAAAAGAGTTTTTGGGTAAGAGATTCTCTGAAGTATAGGGGCTCATATCAAATGATAGGAGAAATCTGAATATTGGAATAAAGAGCCTAGAAAATGCTCTTAAAGATGGCAGAGATTTATACAAATTTTGTCTATCCTTGTCCACAGTGACAACAGACATTGCCAAGAAGGTGGAAGAACAAGAGAGTAAACTGTCAAGTTTATCTGAGAATTTTGATCCTCTCACTTCATCCATAATGAATCAAGAGTGCCAAGCTATTGCCACTATAAATGAGATAAAGAGGCTTGAGAAGGAGAAGAAGAATAGAATAAGCAGAATGAGTGAACTAAGAGGGATAATTATCCCTAAGTTAGAGGCAATGCATGAAGCCCTAATTGATGCTCAGACTACAACCCAAACTAGTGATCCGGTAGACTTAAAGAGGGCAAAAGCTTTTGCATTTTTGTTAAGTGGTCACATCTCAATTTTGGACAGGATGAAGCAGAGTTGGGCAACAGAATTTGTCTAGTTGAAAACCACTTTTGCGGATATACTTAAGTATATGTAAGTATAACTTGTATATATACTTATGCGGCTATGTATAGGTTAAATTTTGCAAATTTTGGTGCGCAGATTCCACCCTTTGCCATTGATGTCAAAAGGGGAGTGAGGAGCAGTGAAAAATGTGGAATCTAGCTAAGGGGGAGCTTCAAAAAAGTGTACATAAGAACAAAGCATCAGCCAAGGGGGAGTGTGCTATGACACTTAGTCATTTTTCACTAAGTGTTGCCATCAATGCCAAAGGGGGAGATTGTTGGGAAGAGACACTGTGTGGCTTCATTATTGTTGTCATTGATAGCAACAAAGTTTATCCCACACATCTGTAGCACATAATAGGTCTTTACCAGAAGTTAGATTGAAGAGTATTTTGGTCCGGTGAGCAAGAACAGAGCATGCAACAAAATCTGACAATCAGGTCTGAATCTCTCAAAGGATGTATCTCAAAAAAATGTGGACTTGGGGAAGTCAAGAGGAGTACCATGACTACCAGATTCTAGAGATCGAGACTTTGGTGATGAAAGAGTGAAAAGATATGAGCACCTAAGTGTTGGGTTCCTAACAGGGAGAGCAGAGTGAGCAAGAACTAATCGGCAGAGCATCAGACCTTAATCTAGATGAGAAATTGATGGTGGTCAGGGATCATTCATAGTTGGCCAACATGATTGATGACTTCTATAACTATATCTTTGATACACATCACTTAGTAAGCATGGATTCAGCCGACAGACCAGAGTTTGGGAAAATCTTGAGTATTCTGGATGCCGACTAGAAAGATGTTGAAATCCTTGGTGCGGATATATATACCAAATGGATTTCGATGTGAAGGAGTGTGTGTTGTGTGATAGTGTGCAAAGAAAAGCAGAGAGTAGTGTGGAAGCAGCTATACAATTACAGTATGTGACAGGATAGTAGCACTAAGCAGAGGAAGAATGAAGTGCAGCAGATCAGTATACTAAGCCTAACTAGAACTAAACCTCAACATATGTGGATGCCTCTGATCAGTTCAAACATCTGGTTACTTTCTATATCCTTGTAGACAGTGAGTCTCTTGTAGGTAGTGTGCCTCTTCTGAGCAGTGTGCTTGGGCAGTGAGCCCTAATTGGCAAGTGCCATTTTGTTCTTCTTATTCGTTAATAGAAAATACAATCTTGGGTAAGTCACCCCGTGGTTTTTCCCTTAACAAGGTTTTCCACGTCAAAATCATTTTGTTATGTCTATTTGATTTTATTTATGCTTTTATGGTCATGCATGCTTATATGTTTTGATGCTACACTAATTGTTAAAGAAGAACAGAAAGTTAAATTATTTAAGATAACTGATTCACCCCCCCTCTCAGTTATCTACCTTGTTTCCAACATAACCCTTACAGACCAATCTGGCTTTGTTTCTGACTACTTCACCATTTTCATTTAGTTTATTCTGGAAGATCCACTTAGTTCCAATAACATTTTTATCTTTAGGTCTGGGAACAAGATCCCACGTGTGATTTTTCTCAATCTGCATCAACTCTTCCTCCATTTCTTTGGCCCAACTTTCATCATTGCATGCTTCATTTACTATTTTTGGTTCAATCTTTGAAATCAAACAATACTTCTCTAAATCTTGAGCAATCTTTCTTCTTGTTTGAACACCTTTGCTTTTATCACCTATGATCTGGTCTTCAAAATGATTTAGTCTTACATACCTGGGAGTTTTGGGAATTTCTTGCACTTCTATTTCTTGGACATGTTCATTCATACTTATCTCTTCTTCCTGTATTTCAGGATTCTTCGGATTAGTCTGAGTCTGAACTTCAAAAGGGGCTTGAACTTCTTGGACCAAAACATCACTCTGATCATCTACTTCATACTCATAAAACCTCAATGGATTTTCAATGCCTTCATCAACCTTCACATTTGTACTTTCTACAATCTTTCTTGATCTCTTGTTATAACACCGGTATGATTTTCTTTGAGTAGAGTAGCCCAAGAATATTCCTTCATCACTTCTATCATCAAATTTGCTAAGGTCTTCATCTCTTTTAATGTAGCATTTACTACCAAAGACTCTAAAATATTTCACAGTAGGAGTGATGCCAAACCAGATATCATAAGGGGTCTTACCAATGTTGCTTCTGATTTGTACTCGATTAAGAGTATAGACAACAGTACTTATAGCTTCTCTCTAGTAGATCTGAGGGACATTTGCTTCCATCATCATGGTTCTAGATGCTTCCTAGATGGTCTGATTCTTTCTCTCCACTACTCCATTCTACTATGGAGTCCTTGGAGCAGATAACTGTCTCTTTATCCCATGTTTCTCACAAAATTCTATGAACTCTCTGGATGTGAATTCTCCACCTCTATCAGACCTAATACATTTTATGTTTAACCCAGTTTCATTCTCTACCATAGCCTTGAATATTTTGAACTTCTCAAGAGCTTCAGATTTCTCTTTCAGGAAAGTCACCCACATCATCTGGGAGTGGTCATCCATCAGTAACATGAAATATCTATCACCTTGTAAACTCCTAATTCTTGTTGGTCCACATAGATCAGTGTGTACTAAGTCCAACAATCAGGTAGAAGATTGTTCCTTACTTTTAAATGTGACTCTGCTTTGCTTACCTAACTGACATTCTTTGTACATACTATTAGTGGGTTTCACCAATCTTGGAAGATCTCTTACAGCCTGAGTGTTGCTTATCTTGATGATATTATCAAAATTTACATGACACATTCTCCTATGCCACAACCAACTCTGATCAATTTGAACAAATAAACAACTTTTGCTAATACTAACCAAGTGGAAGATGTTACCTTTTGTTTGAGTACTGGATACAATCTCAATTCCAGAGCCTTCAAAGATTCTATATTTTCCATTTTTGAATCAGAGATCATAGCCTTTGTCCACCAACTACCCAACACTAAGAAGATTGTGCTTCAAACCTTCAACATACAGTACATCACTAGTTTTGTTCTTTCCATCAAAATAAATAGTTCCTCTGCCTCTAATTCTACCAGCATAATTATCACCAAATTTTACAACTCCTCCTTCATATCTTTCTAGATCTATGAACTTATTTTTGTCACCAGTCATTTGGTGGGAGCATCCACTATCAATGACCCATTCATCCTTTTCTTCAACTTGAGCATCTAGAGCTCTTTCTACCTGTTTATAATTGACAGATTCAGTATGCATTGGATCTTCTTCCTTGATGGTAATAAACACCCAGTCACTCCTGAATTTGTTTCCTATCTCTAATTCATCATCTGTTACTCCTTTGTCATCATCATCTTCATGAACATAGTAACATTTCTTTTGGAATCTTGATCTATTTAGATTTGTCTTTGAAAATCTTTCTGGACACCTTCAGGCAAAATGACCAATTTTGTTGCAGTTGAAACATTTGAAGGGCAATTTTCCTTCATACTTCCCAGATCCTCTTGGCAGTCTTTTTGTAATAAGCGCTTCAAGTTGAGTAGCTTCTACCTCATCTTCTTCCAGATCTTTTCTTGCTTTTTCATACCAGGATAGTTTCTTTGAGGAATTTTCCCCTGAATCATACCTTTGTTTGCCTTTTACAGAGGCACTAGCTTTGAGTACAGATTCAATCTTGGGAGGTGCATCTCCAAACTTAGCCAATTCAAATGCAGCTAATTTTCCAACCAATTGATCTCTTTTGATATTTGATAAAGATCTAAATTCTTCAATAGCAGCAACCTTGTGTTTGTAAGCAGGAGGTAAGGATCTGAGAACTTTGGCAACAATCTCATCTTCATCCAAGGTTCCACCAGCACACCTAATGCCACAAACAAGCTCATTTACTTTTGGCATAAATGTAGTGATATTCTCATCTTCATTCATCTTCAGGTTTTTGAATTTTCCTTTTAGACTTTGTAGCTTGGCACATTTAATATATTTGTCTCCTTCATGCAAAAGTGCCAGCTTTGACCAAATTTCATATGTAATTTTTAAATCCATAACATTTGTCAGCTCTGAATCAGATAAGGCACTTAGTAAGGCTTCTTTAGCTCGAAGATTATCTTTAGCATCTCTAATTTCATCTATAGTTGTCAGACCATTCTTTGGAGGAACATACTTCTTTGTAGTCATGGTCCAATATTGCATTCCCATACATTGCAAGTGACATTCCATGCGGCTTTTCCAAAGACTATAATTTGTTCCATCAAACCTTGGACTATCCTTCTTGTAGGAAGACATCCTGGATCTCCTCAAATGGTTAAGCTCTTTTAGAGGAACTTAGCTATGATACCAATTGTTGGTTTTAGGACAGACAACTAAGAGGGGGGTGAATCAGTTGTCACCAAAACTTTCTTTTCTGTAAACACTTAAATCCTTCTTATATTTCTACAGCATAATAATGATTTAGTCATGGAATCATAATGCAATATCTCAAGAGCAAGAACACATTAACACATATGACACCAAGATTTTAATGTGGAAAATCTAGTTAAGGGAAAAACCACGAGGTGACTAGCCCAAGATTGTATTCTCTATTAAAAGAATAAGAAGAACAAAATGGCACTTGTCAATTAGGGCTCATTACTCGAGCACACTGTTCACAAGAGGCCCATTGCCTACAGGGGACACATTGTCTACAGAATAATAATATAAATATTACATACTTGAACTGGAGATTAGCATCTTCACCATGCTTGAGACAGTTCCATTTAAGCTCAACACTTCTTCTCTACTTTTCGCTCTTCTCCTCTCTACCACTCTCTCATCTTCACCAGGATACTTTGAAATGACTTCACAAATCTTATTTATACAAGACATTGACTTTGGGATAATCACAAAGTTGGTACAATACATACTTTATTTTATTACAGAGCAATTACACAAATACAACTTGACTTATTACAAAAGACTTCATGCGAATCACCACAATGTCAGCCACACATATTTGGGACTTCAATCTTCTTTGAGGAACATGCCATGCTTCATAGAGCATCTTCAAGATCATCTGCAAGATGTGTAAAACATTTGGTCAGCCAAGATTAGGAAGAACACCATCACTCAAAAGTAAATCTTCAATTACGAGCTCAATCTTCAATGCAGATCGCCAACATGAACTGGACACAACCTAGAAACCCTCACAAGTTTTCCTGAATCACCAAGAACATCCACACCACTTCTACTTACTAAAATCATTCGCATCTCCATCTGGAGGCTCAAGAACATAGTCATTCATCACTGTCTCATTAGAATAAATGCTTGCGGACCTCTAGACCACAAACCAATTGAGTTGTTAATTCACATTGGCTTCCTAAACATGCCACCAGATCTATAGAACAAGATATTGCATTTCTAGATCTCACTGGACCTATTTGTGTCACTCTGTCACCTTTGAATAGCTACCAGAACCAATTTTACTCATATGGCCATAACTTCTCCAAATCTTCATGTGGATCTCTCAAATCTTGACAGGATCATCTCTAGACACATATCTACAAACCCTTTGATGCGCATTCTCTGATCTTCATCTATTTGGGATCTTCACTTCATAGAGTTCCACTGTTTTTCACTATTCTTCTCTATTCCTGATAGGACTGATTTTCTCAATATCCTCAACACATAGCTCATCCAATCCTTGACATCAATGTAATAGGAGTATGTTGACACCAATGACAACACCGGTTAGGCCCATACAACAAGAATATCTACAAGCTAACCTTGATCAATTTGATAGGTTAGCTAAGTATGTTAAAAACAAGATTGTCCCTACAGGGCAAGATTCTCCTAAAATTGCCCATGACTCCTCAAAGAACAGGTCCACCCAAAATAACCTAGTCACCACTCCCCTTGTTGCTCCAGGGAAGATAGAACCCTTCTATGTTTCTCTATTGGTCAATGGTCACAAGTTAAGCAATTGTATAATAGACTCTGAGGCTTTTGACAATGTCATGTCTACCAATGTGGCAGTGTTGGAAATAGGACAGACAACTAAGAGGGGGGTGAATCAGTTGTCTCAAAAATTTAATACTTTTTGCAGTTAATTCTTTCTTTTACCATTTAACAACAAATCAATAACTTAACCGTGAAAATCATAAGTGTAAGAGCAGCAACACAATAACACACTTGACACCAAGATTTTTAACGTGGAAACCCAGTTAAGGAAAAACCACGATGGGGGTTAACCCATAAAAATGAATACCCTATTAAAAGTATTTTTACAAATAAGAATGCACATGCATTCAAGCTCACTACCCAGAGCTCACTGCTCAATTAGAGGCTCACTGCCTATAGATGATTACAAGAGAATAACAAAGATTTTGAACTGATGAGAAGCATCTACTAATGCATGAATTCAGTTCCGGTTAAGCACAAAACATAGATCTTACACATTTCATATTCACTATATCCTGTTTACTACTCTACCTTCATCTGAATCTTAGATCTCTACTCCTTTCACCTTTAGTCCATAGTCACAACATACACACCGAATTCATTCAAATCCATCAGGTATATATATCCGCATCCTAATCTTCAATCACTTTTCAGTCAGCTTCAAGAACACTTAGAACTTTATTGAATACTCTACTTTGTCGGCTAGATCCATGAATAACCTGAGATGCAGACCAAAACTTGCACTTACAAATTATCAATCAAGTTAGCCACTATCACTGGTCATTACTAATTGCCCAATCAACAAATTCCATACATTTGGAACCAAGATCATTTACAAGGTCAACCTATTCTTCTTATGTCTGCTCTATCAAACTGTTAACTCGATACTCAGAAGCTAATAACTTTTGAATCCTTTATCACCGGAGGCCAAAACTCTAGATTTAGATTGTCTTGATAGTACTTATGACTACCTCAAATCCGCAATAAATTAAGACTTTCCACCAGAGAGATCCGGACCAAGATACTGGACCCTGTCGTCTGCTCTATTCCTGACTACCCAGACTTAGATAAATCTTCAATCTGATATCTGGTATGAGCAAATTATGAAATGCAGATGTGTAGTAGAGACTTGGTTTCCATCAATGACCACTTATCATGCCTAGAAGTGTCTCTTGCCAACAATCTCCCCCTTTGGCATTGATGGCAACACTTAGTGAAAAATGACTAAGTGTGAATAACTCCCCCTTTGCTTGTGATCCATACTGTTGTTCACACTACTTTCTGGTGCTCCCCCTTTGTTGGATTCTTTATTTTTCACTGATCTTCACTCCCCCTTTGACATCAATGGCAAAGGGTGGGATTTGTAAGCCAAACTTCTCCAAAAAATTTGTGTATAATGCCGCATATGTACAACTAAACATTAAGTTATATTCACATGAACTTGAGAATGTTTGCAAAATTGTTTTTCAATTACACAAGTTTAGAGGCCCAAGTTCCCTTCATTCCATCCAAAATTGAGATGTGTCCACTCAGCAAAAATGCATATGCTTCTGTCTCTGTCAGATCTAGAGGATTACTTGTTTGAAGTGCAGTCTGAGCTTCTGATAAGGCATTAAACATGGTTTCTAACTTGGGGTCAATCAATTCCTGAAGCTCACACATTCTCTTCATAATGTCACCTTTTTCTTTAGCAAGCCTCTTTATCTCATCTGTCAAGCTAATTACTTGACATTCCTGACTTATAGGTGAAACTGTTGGAGGATTAAAAATTTGAGAAAGATTTGACAATTTTTGTTCTTGCTCCTTTATCTTCTTCTCAATATCCTCACTAACTTTGGGCCATGATAGACAAAATTTGTACATATAACTTCCATCTTTTAGAGCATTTTGAATACTCCTTATGCTAATGTCGAGTATCATCCTGGGTGCTGCAACAATAATGGGTTACACTTTCTGGGACATCCTGATTTTTGTTGAAATCACATATTTTTAGAAAATATAATGATTTAGGCCTTGAAAGGTTCCATTTAAAAGATTTTAATTGAAGAGAGTTTGATCAAACCCCCTTAGATTCAAACCCCCTTGGATAGAACCCCACTAGTTTTAACCATACCTATAATGTTGTCTCCTCTACACCTATCAAAATGCTGATAAAAAACCAATTTTGATTTATCTTTTGAGGGATCAAATGAATTCATTTAAAATTTATGCTTTGTAAGTATGTAGTCCTTATTATAAGCTTCCCAAAATATAATTTTAAATATATTTAATTTGATTATTATATTTATTTTTTATTTCTTGTGAATGTTTTTTTTTCTCCGAACATCAAGTTCTCTATTCTACACACATAGAAAATTAGTAAATTACTGAAACAAAATTCTAAAAAATATCTATGCACTAGGTATTGATGTCTTTGTTTCAAAAAAAGAAAAAAAATTGAACTTCAATACATACAGAAAAAGTTATGTTTTACGGAATAGGCCTATGTCTAAATTATAATTGGTTTAACTTCAAAAATTAATTAAAAATATATATTCAACAAAACATTATGAAACCAAATGCATACACTATATATCGGTGTTACCAATCTAAATTAAAAAGAACCAAAATTTTATCCTTTGTAGAAAAAAAGTTATGTGCTACGAAATACACATCACTTTAAAAAAATGTTGTTTACTATTAAAAACCATTTATCAAAGGAGATGCAAAAAAATTTACAGTCTAACTCCAAATTTTTAAAAATATATATATTTAGAATCTACAAACAAAATCTCACAAATCACTAGTTCATATCATCTCCAAATTCCTAATGGTTTAGTGGCTATAGGTGTCAGAACGTGAAGATTTCGTTCAAAATATTGATTTCAATGTCAAGTTTGGCCAAAAAGTGTAACCCATTATTGTGGGATGACCCTCCTATCATTTCCTATTAGATTCTGTACTTCACTAAATTTCTTATCCAAAAATTCCTTCTGAACTTTCACCTCCGCAAATTTTTCAAAGACTCAAAATGTGTACTTATAGTATTTACAAGATTATTCAGGTGACTGAAGGGGGAATCTGATGAACTCTTTTGGCAAGTTGGCAATAACTTCTCCAAGACTCTGGTTGCAAGCCCTAATAGTTCACTATCCTCCATGTGAGATTTTAACAACTTCTCTCTAGCCTTGGCTTGAGTGAAGGATGCAATCTTCATCACTTGTACCGGAGAGAGAGCATCTAGATTAAATGGTCCTTGGAGTAATTCAAGTTCATCAAACTCAAGCATCTCTTTATCCAGAAGACTTTTCATTGCATTTGCAGTGTCTCTTGCAACAATTTCTAGAACACTTTCCTCTTCTTGGATTTTCTCTGGACTATCTTGTTTGGGTACTTCATCATTTGCACCATCTTCTTCTGTTTTCTCACCCTTACTCTCTTCTTTCTCTTTCTTTGCTTCACCTTTCTCTGTATCATCTGCAGCAGGATTCTCTCCTTTGTCCTCACCACCTAAAATTTGTTTTGAAGGATCTAGTGTGGTAGCAACATTCTCAACATTATCTTCCTTTTCTGATTAGTCAGGAGGAGTTAGAGTATCACCTGCATCATCAATTTGGTCCACCATCTCTGTATCTATTTTTTTATTTGCTCCTCTCCCAGAATAGAGGAATCATCAATCTCTGTTTGTTGCTCATTGATGTTCACTTCTCCAACAACTGGAATTGATGAATCAATTCCATCATCTGTCTCCTCATAGGTTTGCTCTAGAGGATCTAGAGTATTACCTTGGTCATCATTTCCTTTTTCAATCTCTTCTTCTGGAGCTTCTTGTTCCTCTGAAATAATATACTATTTATTTTTGTCAATGGATTTTCTCAAAATTTCTTCTGTTTCTTTTACAACTTCCTAAGTTTCACCAAGCATTAACTTGTTCATCTGAATCTTGCTTCTAAATTTCTCCTTAACTTCCTTGAGAATTTTATCAGCTTCTCTTTTGGTCATTACTTGACACAGGGTGGAAAGAACATATTCTCTGAGTTTTATGTCTTTGTCCTTGGCAGCTTCCTTCTTCATTTCTAGTATTTTCCTTAAACTTTTGGGAATTTCTTGCAAAATTTTCAATAGAGCTCTATTGAATTTATTCAAGTACAGGATGGTGGCATCCTCCAAAATTTTCTTATTTGCTTCATCAAAACTATCATAATATATTCTGATAGGCTTTAGATTCCCATGAACCATAATTGATTTTACAATTTGTTCAATAGTCATAGCAACCTTACCAGTCTCTTGCCTTTTACTTTCCTTTTTGCTTCTGGAGGGTTGGTTCTCAGAGGCCTTTGAAGTCTTGGCTTTCTTTAATCTTATCTCTTTAACTTCTTCATCTGTTTATGTTTCCTCATCATCTTTTGTGCTCTTGTAGACTCTTGTGGCCTTGGTTTTCTTCCTCTTTCCTCCTTCACCGAATGGTGTGGCTTCCAGTGTCTTAATGGGAATAGATTTAGATTGTTCTGAGATAGTTGCAGAGCTTCTTGTTTTCCTTGAAGAGCTAGGTGGGACTTCCAGAGCAGCTACTTGCTCACTTTCTGTCTTTTCTTTTGAAGCTTGCTCAGCTCTTCTCTTCATCTCCTCAATCCTTTCTCTATTCTTTCTCACTGCTTCTTTTGTAATCCCAATGCTTTCTGCATACATCTCCACTTACTTCATCACTTTTCTTTTTGTTTCAATCTAACTAAGTTCCACATGCAACTTTATACTTAGTTCCTTGTAAGTTCCAAACCTTTCCACAGAGCTGTCTTTAGGTTTACTCAGAAGATGCTGAGCATACATGTCCAGAACTCTCTCATCCACCTCATAACCCATTGGCATTATCCATATTGTTCTTGGTTCTACAGCTTCCATCAAACATTGATCTGTGTCAACCATAAAACATATCTCATTCTCATACTTTTCTACAACTGACTTAGGGATTCTTTCCCTTGCATGCATCAGACTCTGAAAATTTTTGAAATACCCCTAGATTGCAGTCTTTTGTGCAACTGAATCTCTAAGGCTATATAAATGATCTCTTATCTGGATTGCCACTGGCCTGTCATTTGTCCAATGCACACTTTGCACTCCAGGCACTTCATTCATAAAATAGAAAAATAAGCATATAATCAAGGAACCATACTTGAAGGAATTTTTCTTATCTTTCTTGATTTTGTTTAAATTTTCAAATAGTTGAACCCGTAGTAGCTCACAGAGGTCATAGTCTGTATTCTCTTTCAACATTTTGTATGCTGCATATATAGTTGTTCCGGAGACAGAGTTTTCTCTACTTGAGTGATAAATCTTATACCTGATTACCATGGAAGCAAACTTGACATTTGGTTCTATAATGTCATTGATTGTCATGGCTCTTTTATCAAATTTTGCATTGGTTGCATCAGTGATAGTTTGGGTTTTGACAGATTTTAGCATGGGTAGTCCACCGGTTAAGTTTAACCCGATAAGAATTCTGATAACATCTTCAGTGATCTTAAATGGTTTCAGGAGCCATATAAATTCATCGTGCATTTGGTTCAACACATAACGAACCCATTCACTCTCATGAAATGACAGAAATTCAATAATTTGTAGAAAATGTTTGCTTTCTAGGGCTTCAAATTCAGGTTTCAGTTGGTAATTGTCATCCTTTAGATGGCTCTTAAACAACTCCAGCAGTTTCAGATTCCCAAATTCTTCTACATTGTAGTGAATGTATGCCCTAATGTCTTCAACATGTAAAACCCCATATGGAACACCTGAAAAAGCACCTAGCCACTCAACTTCAATAGATTTGTAAGGATGCTTCTTAAATTTAGGACGGGGCCTTTTAGTGACATCAACAACTAAAGGTGTAGCCATTTGCAGAGATTGAGAATTCAAGAGGTTTTGCAGAAAATAGAAATACCTTGTTCCACAGATTAGGATTTTGCTTGGAGATCATCTTCACGATTCAATTCTTGAGAATTCTCATCTCTAAGCTCGTTCACTCCTCTTCTTGCTTTCTTTTGATGCAAAGTGATCTAAATGAGGAATGAATGACCTTTTTAAGCTCCGCAGCACCTAATTTGTCTTTGTAACAAATGCTCTGCCCTAATACATCTGGTTACTCTATTTGTTGAACAATTTCTCATGAATTGCTCCACAATTTGCCATATCCACCTCTTTTCTTCCAGAAATCCTTCCAAATGATCTGAAATAATCCAAGATTTTTTTTCTCACTTTGCCAGATTCAGACACCCACTTACTGGCTAGGGGATTTGATTTTCAATGCAACTCCCCCTGAGCCAAAGATCCTAATTCAATTCCTAGAGAAATTATTAGCATTGAATTCTGTTGCGGACCCATTACTATGGTTCATAGTTGTTTTCTTGACCCATGTCTCACTCATTTCATTTTGGATCTCATTCTCATCAATTTTTCTTTTGCCTTTGTCTTGTCTCTACTCATCTGGTTTTCTATTTACCGGACCCCTTCTTTCATTAGTCCTACTTCTGTAGAATCTTGCAAAATGAACAGATCAGTTACAATTGAAGCACACAACATTTCTTTGCCCATTTGATTGATTTCTTCTTGATCTACACTAAATAGCCATATGTCTAAATCTATTGCATGCAAAGCATTTTCCATTGAAAGAATTCCCATTTCCTCTATTTGATGAGTTATTCATTATCATACTTCTACATTCATTGGATTTATGACCATACCTCTTGCAATTGAAGCATTGTCCAGAGAAGGATGGATTATTTTGATTTACTCTACTTCTGCATTAAGTGGCTCTATGACCAAATTTATTACACTTGAAACAATTTCCATTAAAAGATGGATACCTTTGAGCATTAGGTTATCTTACCGGAGGTCTTCTAGATTTGTTTCTCTCATTCCTTAGTTGAGAGTTTCTTTGTCTAGATCTAGATCTTTCACCTTTCTCATATCCAAGACCATGCTTGTCATCAGTCTTTTTCTAACCCTCAAGTATTGCTTCAAGTTTAGCTGAACTTATCTTGAACTTCTCCTTGTATTCATTTGCAATTTCTAGGTCGTCTGAGGATGACAATTTGTCTTTCAAGATCTCTTTCATTGTCTCTGCTTTCTTGCAGACTAGATTTTAGATGGCTAGCTATACTATCTAATCTAGAGCATTCATCAGTTCTTTCTTTTAGAGTTTGATTCAAGTCTTCTTCAGTCTTCTTCCTTTGCTCAATTTCTTTGGTTAGCCTCATTGCCCCAGATTCCATCTCAATTTTTAGAACAACAACTTCTTTTGATAGCTTCTCACATTCCCTTGTCTTTTCTTCCAAAGCTTCATTCATGCCATTTTCTTCAGTTAAACTGGATAACTGCATAAGTAGCTCCTTTTTCCTTTCCATAGATTTCTTGAATTTAGATTTTAACATTTCAATGGTATCATCAGCATCTTTAAGTTCACCTCTCAGATTACTAATTTTTGCTTTAGACTAAACAAGATCTTCTAGGGCCAACTGAAGTTGATCTTTGAGTGAACCCACTAAAACTCCTTCCAAGATCTTTCCTTAACCTGTTAGGCTTCTCAAAGGAACCTCGCTCTAATACCAATTGTTGGAAATAGGACAGACAACTGAGAGGGGGGTGAATCAGTTGTCTCGAAACTTTAATACTTTCTACAGTTAACTCTTTCTTTTACCATTTAACAACAAATCAATAACTTAACCATGAAAATCATAAGTGTAAGAGCAACAACACAATAACACACTTGACACCAAGATTTTTAATGTGGAAACCCGGTTAAGGAAAAACCATAGTGGGGGTTAACCCACAAAAATTAATACCCTGTTACAAGTATTTTTATAAATAAGAATGCACATGCATTCGAGCTCACTGTCCAGAGCTCACTACTCAATTAGAGGCTCACTACCTATAGATGATTACAAGAGAATAACAAAGATTTTGAACTGATGAGAAGCATCTACTAATGCATGAATTTAGTTTCAGTTAAGCACAAAACACAGATCTTACACATTTCATCTTCACTCTACCCTATTTAATGCTCTACCTTCATCTGAATCTTAGATCTCTGCTCCTTTCGCCTCTACTCCATATTCGCAACACATACACCGAATTCATTCAAATCCATTAGGTATATATATCCGCATCCTGTTCTTCAATCACTTTTTAGTTAGCTTCAAGAACACTTAGAACTTTATTGAATACTCTACTCTGTCAACTAGATCTGTGCATTACTTGAGATGTGGACCAAAACTTGCACTCACAAATCATCAATCAGGTCGGCCACTATCACTTGTCATTACTAATTGCCCAATCAACAACTTCCGTACATCTAGAACCAAGATCATTTACAAGGTCATATTATTCTTCTTTTGTCTACTATATCAAACTGTTAACTCGATACTCAGAAGCTAATAACTTTTGAATCCTTTATCACCAGAGGCCAAAACTCTAGATTTAGATTGTCTTGATAGTGCTTGTGACTACCTCAGATCTGCATTAAATTAAGACTTTCCATCAGAGAGATCCAGACCAAGATACCAGACCCTGTCATCTGCCCTATTCCTGACTACCCAGACTTAGATAAATCTTTAATCTGATTTCCGGTATGAGCAAATTATGAAATGCGGATGTGTAGTAGAGACTTGGTTGCCATCAATGACAACAATTATCATGCCTAGCAGTGTCTCTTGCCAACAGGAAGATGCTCTTGGTCTCACTTTGGCTAAGACCTTTGGGAGATGTTTTTCAATGGAGAATAAGCAAGTGCCTTTGTTAGGCCAAATCAAGGATGCCCAATTTGCATTTGTAGCCTTTCCAGATAAGAGGATCAAGATGACCGTCCTAGTTGCTGATGTTCTAGCTTCTTATGGCATTTTGCTTGGACGTAATTTTTGTAAAGATGTGGGTGGAGAACTAAACATGGATTTATCCAAGGCAAGGATACCTATTAAAGGTGTCATGCAAAAATTGCTTCCTAAGAAGGAGGCAAAATATATTGTTACCCAAACTGAAAATCTAAAAGCCCAAATTTTGTTTGAGTCTTCAGGAATGGGTAATTATTTCTTGTCTACTGAAAATACTTCTAGTTCATCAGATGAGAGTTTAGATATTTTAGATGGAGAATTAGAAGATAATTCAGACAAGAGCATAGTGATGTCAGATTCTTCTCTCTCTGATGAGGAAGAATCTACTAGTTGCAGAAACATCAAAGTGGGAAATTCAAATGATGTTTGGATTTTAGAATTCGATGGTAGTTGTTCTTCCACCAGATCTAGAGCTAGAGTAGTTCTAATATCTCCACAAGGTGATATCTTTCCTTTCTCCTATAATTTGCAGATCTACAATACTAATAACACTGTTGAATACGAGTCATTATTACTCAGAATGGAGGTTGCTCATGTTAAAGGTATTAAAAATCTTCATGCATAAGGTGATACTGAACTTGTTGTTTGTCAAGTGAGAAATCTTTATCAGACCAAGAATGAAAGGCTGAGACATTACCGCAATCATGTCTAGGATTGCATTGAAGGTTTTGATGCTTTCGACATCTCTACAGTGTCAAGAAAGTTTAATGATCGTGCTGATTCATTAGCTATCTCTGTCACCCTTATGGTCCCTCGCAAGGATTTTAAAGGTGATAAGTATACAATTGAGTTGGTTTTCTGACCAAGTGTGCCAGAAAATGCAGAGCATTGGTAGGTCTTCAATGGTGATAATCAGATCATAGCTTTCTTGGAGAAGATAGATAGCTTTGATGAGCTCTACTTTGAAGGTAGTGACTCTCCACCTCAGGAATACATTTTTGAAATAGATTCATAGACTGGTGAGGAGATTCTTTAGCTAAAAGGGAATAAGATTCTGAAAGGTTTGGTTTCTCTGGAAAAGTTATTTGACAAGCATGATAGATATATCAAACAACAGCAACAACTTGATTCAAGTTCATCCATGGAATTTGAGCAAGTTTGAGTTCTGAGGCAGATCCCAAAATGGTTAACATCAGGAAATGTTGTATTTCTGATGAGAAATTCAAGTTCATAACACTTCTTCACCATTACATTGATGTGCTGGCGTATTCATATGATGATCTAAAGTATTTCAGACCCAAGGAGATCCAACATGAGATTCCTCTCAAGGTAGGATCATTGCCTCACAAGCAAAAGCAAAAGTAGTATAATCCCAAGATATCAGGTACTATTCTTTCTAAAATCTAGAAAATGCTAAATGCTAGAATAATCTTTCCTATCCATCATTCCACTTGGATTGAGAATATTGTTCCTATGAGAAAGAAGAATGGAGAAATCCGTATTTGTGTTGATTTCAGAAATTTGAATCAATCTTCTTTAAAAGATAACTACCCTCTGGCTATTCTAGACCAAGTATTACAAACTGTAACTGGTTCTAAAATGTTGTCCATGTTAGAAAGTTTTTCAGGCTATAATCAAGTAGAAGTCAGTGAAGCAGATCAATACAAGACTGCCTTCACAACACCTTGGGGCACATTTGCATACCGCAAGATGTCATTTGGTTTGATTAATGCCGGTGCAACTTTCCAAAGAGCAATGGACCTTGCCTTCAAAGATGAGATGGGGAAATTCATTGTGGTGTATCTTGATGACTTGACCATTTTCTCTAAATAGCGTCAAGATCATGCCTACCATTTGCGACAAGTTCTGGAATGGTGTCGTCAAAATGGTATTTCTCTTAATCCTAAGAAATTAGTTTTTGGGGTTATAGAGTGTAAGCTTCTTGTCCACATTGTTTCCAGAGAAGGTACTAAAATTGATTCAGAAAGGGTCAAATCTATCCAGAGTCTTACTTTGCCTACTAGTAAGACAGCAATTCATTCTTTTTTCGGGAAGGTGAATTTTCTACGGAGGTTCATTATGGAATTCTCAAAGAAAACTCGTCATATTGTCAATATGATGAAGGATAAGACCACTTTCCATTGGAGTGTGGAAGGTAAAGCAGCATTTGAGGATATTAAAAGGGCATAGCTCATGCTCCAGTTCTAGTTTGTCCTAACTACACTAAAGATTTCATAATGTACAGTTATGCTTCTGAGCATACACTTTCAGCCATTCTAGTTCAGTAGAATGAAGAGGGTGTGGAATCTCTGATTTCATTTATGAGTTGCCCACTGAAGGCTCATGAACTTAAGTACTCAAATATGGAGAAACATGCTTACATTGTGGTAAAGGTGGTGAAGCATTTTTGGTTTTACATTCTGAATTCACATACTATTGTTTTGGTGCCAAACACAACAATGAAATCTATCCTGATACAACAAGAATTTAGAACTAAAAGGGGCAATTAGATTGCCAAAATTCAAGAGTTTGATCTTGATATCAAACCCACCAAGCTTGTGTGTGGGAGAGGTTTGTGTCAGTTGATTGCTAGTAATGTCCCAAAAGAAATAGGTGATGAAGAGGTAGAAGTTGAGGATGTTCCAACTATTCTCTTTGTTACTACAACAGATGAGTGGTATTCCAATATTGCTTATTTCCTCACATATGGTGAGTGTCCTCATTTATCTTATAAAGAGAAGAGAACTATCAAGCTAAAGGTTGCAAACTATGTCTTATGGGATAACAGTTTGTATAAAAGAAGCCTTGATGGAGTTTTTCTCTGTTGTGTGGATAAAGCACAACAAAGCAAACTTTTAGAGTCTTTTCACAATTTGGCATGTGGAGGACATTTTTCTGCACCTATAATAGGTCATTAAATTTTGTGGGCTAGGTACTATTGGCCTACATTATTTCAAGATGCGTACAACTGGGTACGTAGATGTGAGCTCTGCCAGCATTTTGTTGGGAAGCCTAAGTTAGTTGCACTACCACTAAAGCCAGTTGTGATTGAAGAACCTTTTCAGCAATGGGGCATTGACTTCATTGGTACTATGAACCCACCATCGAGTGCGGGACACAATTTTGTTCTCACTGCAACAGATTACCTCACCAAGTGGGTGGAGGCAATTCCAGTCAAGCATGCTACTTCTGAGGAAGTATGTAATTTTCTCAAGGAGAATATTATTTTCCAGTTTGGAGTTCCAAACAAAATTGTAGCAGATAATGCTACATGTTTTTCTTCAAATGAGATCACTAGTTCTTTCTTTGAATATGGGATCATTCTTTCTCATTCATCAGACTATTATCCACAAGGGAATGGTCAGGCAGAATCTAGCAACAAGAATATGGTTACAATTATCAGGAAACTTGTAGAGAATAATTAGAGAATGTGGCATAAAGACTTGTTTGATGCTTTATGGGTGGATAGAATTACTCCTAAGAGGGCAATAGGTATGTCATTGTTCCATCTTCTATATGGTTTGAATGCAAAAATACTTATTACTTTGGAATTGTCAGCTTTGAAGTTGGCAAAAGCAAAGGAAGATAGAACTTTTGAAAGTTCTATTGACAAAAGAATAATGTACCTCACTAAACTTGAAGAGCAGCGGGTTATGGTAGTAGACCGTATTGTTGAGCATCAAAGTCAGGTCAAGAAACTTTTTGACAAGAAGGTAAAGGCTAGAGAATTTCAAATTGGGGATCAAGTCTTGTTATGGGACAAGAGGAGAGAGCCAAAAGCAATGCATGGGAAGTTTGATTCCCTATGGAGAGGCCCATTCGTCATTCACCAATATTGTGGTGAGAATAGTTTCTTGCTAGAGTATCAAGATGGAACACCATTCTTTCTACCCCATAGTGGATAGTATCTGAAGCATTTCAATCCTTGAAGTATCAGATAAGTTCATTTGTACATTTGTATAGTTTTTGGTGTTTTTATTTTTCATTTTTGTTTAGTCTTTGTGTGTCTTTTTATTTTGGTAGCTTGACCCTACGGCCCAATGGCATGCATGAAGGCACTTAGAGGCTAGATTCTTCTCCCTTTGATTGTTTCAAAGAATTATTGAAGGAAGTTCCCTAGTTAGAGCCAGTTGTTGTCCTCAAAATTAGTTGTGCTCATTTTGTAGACAACCCCTACGAAACTTGTCTATTTCGTAGCCTACACTCTAAGTTCACAAATCGAGGCAAGTTCTCTTGGCCTCACGCAAAGTCATTTAACATCATAGAATAGCTTGTGACATTCCCCTAAGTCAATTCTTCGAGATTCGTGAAAATTGATTAGGTTACAAGCTTGTCAAAATATCAATTTTGACCATTTTAGGGTGTTAGAAAATTTTTAGGTATCATGTGCAAGGTCAGTGAAAATCATTGCTCTTGCATATTTATTATTGATTTGATGTGCAATGTCATCTCATTTCACCACTTTTACATGTTTCTTTAGATTTTGAATAAAATGTATGGGCGGCAAAAATCATTACCCATGCATTTTTCCTATCGAATTATAAATGTGTTCAAGCGGTCATATCCACTGCTATACATATGGCATGCAGACATGCATTGTCGGTAAATTTTGTCGACCAAGCATATCTTTGCGGATCGCATGAACTAAAGTGACATTACTATCACCGTGTTGGCATTAATGTTACTTGTTTTAACCTTTTAAAGGTTTAAACTTATTGTATTTTGTTTATTCTTTGTTTATCCAACCTTCTAAGCAACTAGTAATTTTTTCCTAAGGATGCTTGGTCATGCAGATTTTAGATTTGTGTGGATTTTAGTCCTCGAGGTCATGTTTAGGTTTTGATCAACTTTTCCAGGTAAGCCATTGTGTTCATTTTTATTTCTTTAGGGTTTACCTGCGAATGTTTGTTTACGTTTTTTGTTAAAAGGTATTGTTGCATTTAAATTTTTGTATCATTGTTTGTTCATCTTTTCTTATGAGTCATTCTTTCTTCTAAAAACCCTAGTTTTCGTAAAACTTAGGTTTTCTTTTTGTTTATGTTATCTCATTCCCATTTCACTGATGTTACAAAGTATGTTTAGACTTGTAGGTGTTCGGTCAATGTTTTTTACCGCCATAGCATATAATCCCTCAATCTTGTGATAGCGGTTAAATTTGCCGCCCGGTCTTTACTTGCAAAATCTTCCCAAGGTGAAGGAGCGGTGAAATTCGCCGGCCTTACACAAACAATATGAACTTCCTTTATGTGATGTTGACCAAATTCACCTCTCAAAGCCTTTCCATATCACTTGTAAATTTCCACATATATGCAACGTTGACAAATTTTTCTGCTTTTACAAAGCCTTACATTTCCCCTATGCACTGGCGGGCATTTTCACCGCTTGTGCATGCACCCAGTGATTCACATTTTTATCCTCTTGCAAGGACAATCAAAATGACTACCCCTACATCAATACTTAATTTTTCCTCCATTTGCAGTGGCGGTCATCCTGACCGATCGTGCATGATAAACAACTTACCCCACATGCAGGAGCAGCCAAAATCGTTGCCCATGCATGTCACCCTGCAAATTTTCCTTACACTAGGAAATTTTTCCTTTCAATACCTATTGGCCCACTTTCACCTATTTTCTTGACTTAGGCGCTCTCAATCCCCTTAATGCATGTTCCCGTGTTCATGATCATCAATTCGTAGTAACCCCAATTTGCCCATTTTCCCCGAACTGTGAGATCATGACTTTTTCTAGTTTCAACAAATATCTGAGGTCAAAGTCTTTTCTAGTACTCTCCACGAAGCTGATGTCAGAGCCTTCTCCCTCAAAGGCTAAAATCAATAAGTAGAAGTACTAAGGGGTTTTCCCCATGCATTCATTACAGTCCAATGTGGATGAGATAAGAAACACAGAGATTGGTCATGTGGACATGGTCGATTTCATGGATAGAAAAAAGAAGCCCAATACTCCTTGGTATATGTAGAAGATTATCGACAGTAACATTCACCTGGTTACTTCTTTTCCTGTGGCTACTCACAATCCTAAATTTGTTCTTCAGGTGGCCAGTCATTATAATAGGGATACTAGGACTGTGTCTGATTCTCAGGGAAATGTGATCATGAGATTTGATGCAGATTTTCTTGATAAAATATTTGTGTCCTCCTATTGAGAATGTTGGTGAAATAGATTTTGCCCAAGGGCAAAAAGAGTTTGAGAAAGATGTGGAAGTTGCAAAGAAACATATCAACAGTAAGTGGTTGAAGACTCCTCAAAGCAATTTTTCTAGGTGGCCTAAAGACCTCTCGAGAAGTGACTTTGTCAAGGAGGTAAGTGATTTTATTACATTGCTGAGTCAGGTTAGAGGTCTCCCTTCTTCATCTAAGTTTCATGAATGGATGTATACATACATTAAAGTAATTCTCAGGGGCCAATAGAAAATCTTCTGGGGAGAACAGATCAGTAATGCTCTGCATGATCAACTGGTGAAAGTTAATACAACTTTCAAGTTCTATATAACTTGATATCTAGTGTATGTTGCTGCAAGTATGAGGAGTTTTCCTAGTTTAACCCAAGTTGGTAATCAGAGATTGGTTCCAGTCTATGAGTATTATCCACAAATTACTCTTAAGGGATCAATCCATCATTTCCATAGAGTTAATGATGCCTTCTTTTCAGTATTCATGTGTTTGTGGAATAATGAACCTGAGCAGAAAAGAGTATTAGATGAGGCCTAGGAAGTGGTTAACTCTTTTGGCTATTTATTTTTACAGTTTCCAACTTTCACTTACCTCAGAGTGGGATACTATCCCGGCTATCCGTATATACTTCCATAGTATCCCAGTGATAGAATTATTCTGATGGAACTTTGTAGGCAGTTGATTGTTGTACACAATAAGCAGATAGAGCTGAAAAAGTCAGGAATTAAGTCTCCTGTAGAAATTGGGAGGTACTCTGTTCAATCAGCTACTAAGACCAAAGCAGTTGAATCAAAAATACAACTGGTTACTATGAATACTTTCAAGAAAAGAGATCATTTTGATTACAGAAGAGTGCAGGACAAGATCAAGAGAAGATCAATTTTTCATATCCCAATGGTTGAAGATGTTTGCACCGATCTTAGAACATAGAATGAGATCAGAAAACTAGATTATTGTAGACTCCACTTGAGTTAGATTGAAGAATTAGGTCTTGCAGATATACCAGAGGGAATGGAAGATGAAGGGGATGTTTTGGATCCTAAATACAATGTTGAGAATAACGAAGCCTCGCCTCTAACAGAGGTCAAATGGTCTGTCAAAGAGGAAACTTCAATCAGAAAAAGATTTCAACCAATTCTAGCAAATACAAATGTGTGGTTATGAAGCAAAGGGATTAGTCTAAAAGAATTTCTTACTGGATCAAAAACTAAGATTCAGGAGCAAACAGGGAAAAAAGTAGAAAACTAAACAAAGAACAAAAGTGACACTCCTTCTAAAGTGTATAAACCAAAAATCAAGTTTGTATCGAAAGGAGGTAAGAAGGAGGTTGCAGGAACTTTTACTGCCACAAAACCAGGTGTCGAGGATACAAATGTTGATAAAATGGAGATTGAAAATATTGAGATTCAACAACAAGATGTTGGGTAATCTGATGATGTTGAGCAAGCAGAAATGGTTGAGAAACCTCATGAGGAAAGTGCCAGAGAACAAGAGGAAGAAAAGGATGTAGAATAGGAACAACTTGGTGATTCATAGCATTCCCCTTAAAAAGATCTTCCACCAAAATCACAAGTTTCTACACCCCTACCTCATGCTCTTGTTTCTGGTAGTTTTCCAGTAGTTTCCAATGTTCCTATTTCACCTATTTTTGTTGTGTCTTCTGATAATACCCCTCCCTCTATAAGAACAAGTTTTGGGACCATGTTTGACTCTTCAAGTTCTATTCCAAGTTTATCTTCCCCATCATTTGATATTGGTGAACAAACCGTTCTGGAGAATTTTCTAGATGGTTCAGAGAAAGTTGTTGACACAAGTATAGTTTTTACCAATACTAGTCCTATTGTTACTAAAATAGGTGTGAGCATGGATCCAATAAAATAGGTAATTGATTCTTCTCTGAATGTTGGTGCCTCGACACTACCTTCATGGTTGTCTGCCTACACTCCCAAGAGGAAAAAATAGGCTATCTCACCGGATGATATTGATATTGAAAAGTTACTGCTTGTCAAACCAAAGACTCAGAAGAAGCCTAAAACTGTTTCTAGGATTATTGATAAAAAAGGAGTCAGGTATGTAGAAATTGCTAAGCCACCAGATGATGCTACTACAGATACCTTTGAGATGAATAATTATATTGTTTCCAGAGTTGAGTTAGGTAAGCTAACTCATGAAGGTATCAAGGTAGATTTTCAAGCTACTGCAAGGTCATTGCTTGTGAAATATGATGAGGTAAAGAAAGAAAAAGAATAGTACAAAGCAAAGGCAGAATAACTTGCTGATGTTCTTCAGAAAATAGTGAAATCATCTGAGATCGTGGAACCTATGGCAGTGACTATAGAAGACCCTCTGATTCAAAAGGTTGAGAAAGTTTAGGCTAGAGGAAGAGTGGTTGGTGATATTGTGGAGTAGTTGTTGGCACAAGGAAGAGTTCTATTGAAGACCACAGTGGAAAGAAGGGAAAAAATTGCAAAGGCAAAGGCTAAGTTAGATGATATTATCAATTTACTTTCTCAAGAACTTCAAGATCAAGAGGAGAGTTTAGAGGAATGGATTGAGATGAAGAAGATCAAAATAAATAATTTGATTTCCATTGGTGTCATTTCAAACTGAGAGTCTTATCTCAAGACTAAAGAATCCATTACCCATCGTATCAAGGTGATAAAAGGTTTACTTGATGACTTGTGCCAAGTACGAGAAAATAGCGAAGATAGTGATGTCTCACTTCTACACAAGTTAGAAGAACTAACATGCACTCTAACAGGTGAGGATCATAAGTTTCTCTCAGCAGAGGAGATGATAGATGCTTTTGAGAAGATGGTTCAACGAAAGTTTGAAGATGAAGCACCTACAGTGGTTTCAATGGATAGCCTTTATGATCATCACTTAACCTTTGAAAATCTAAAGGATAATCTTGAAAAACATATGAAAGTGATAAAGGCAGTCAAGGAAGCAGTTCTCAGGGCTTGTACCATCTCAGATAATATAGCTAAGGCCGATGTATATGAAATGATAGCAATACAAACTATGTATAAAAACCTTTTGAAGAAGAACGATGGTGGTAGCTGAAGTTCCTTTTCAATGCCTTAGTTTATTTTTAGTCTTGTAGATGTAATTTGAATTTTGTTTTGGACATATTCACATGTATTTTTCCAAAATGTAAGACAAAAAAAATCACAAGTCAAATGGGACTCTTTTGTTTGAATAAGTCAAAGTAGTTGTAGATTTCCTATTTTTTCTCCAGGCTCCTCCCTGTAAATAAAGAGGGCCTCTATTGTAATTTCTTATCTTTTATCTATTGTAAAGAAACTCTGTCGGATTGGAAAACATATCAAGACTTTGAGTTTTTCATGTTTATCAAATTTTCAAGTGAATATCAATATAAGCAAGCAATTTGAGTATCAAACTTTGAGTTGGATCATATTGTTTTATGATATCAGTGTTCTTATGTCATTGGTGTTATATTATATTGAATCATTTCTGGAATTGTGAAGTTTATTGAAAATTGAGAGAAGTGTTATTGTTCTGGTTAAATAGACTTTGTGCTATTTTCTCATTGCAGGAGTTTGTGTTTACATTTGTGAGAATAGAATTGTTTAAAGACTTTGTGTTGTAAACTGTTGTGTTCGATCTAGTTATATCATATTGGGTGAGAGTGAAGACTTTGAACTACATTTGAATTCAATCAAGTTTATTTGTGGGAAATAGGCCAAGCAATAGAAGACTTTGTGTTTCTATGGTTTGTCTCAATAAAGAAGTTATTAAATATCATTTATGTTGAAGTTATCATCTTGAAGAGGAAAACATCTATTCTAAAAAGAGAGAATAGGATGCAATGAAAACATCCCAAGTATAGTTTTAGTTCATATAAGTGTTAAAGGCTGTTTATTAGAAAGAACTCATTGTCTAAAGGGAACCTCCCCTTGCTGAGAGGAGAGACTCTGTCTCATCATAGCTGTGGCGATATAACCATTTTGCCATTAGTTAGCTAAACAACAAAATATTCACCCAAAAAATCTCAACATTCTTTGGATGATACACTATGTCACTTGGAATTTTTATTATGATGTGTAAGAGAACTTGTGATATTGTAAGGTATATAAGAGAATCTATGATGTACACATAAGAGCATGTAAAAATGTTTTAAGAGAGGATTACATAGTAGACTTGGAAGACCATATTTGATTGACTAATAATCACCATGTGTAAGAGGGTTGTAAGAGTAATAAGTGGTCCAATATGGAGCACTAGGGAGTTATATATAAACCCCTTTGGTCATAGGAGTCAAACATGTATATTAGGAGTTAGTTACTATGTTTAGAGGTCTCACACATATGGAGGGTGCATGGATCCAACTTGGACTAGTTAGACCAAGACTTGGTGAATAAATTGAGCTTATAGTTTTGGGAAACCATTTATTCTTTCTAAGATTGATCTAAGTGTTGGAGGTTTAAGATGGAGATTGTACAATGATTTAACTACAAGTTCAAAGTGAGTTTATGTTGTTGAATTGACTCTAGAAGATAGAGTTGAAATCTCTTGTATCTCCTTTTGAGAGAATTGTTACTCTATTGTGTTGTAATTATCTAGACAAATAATATAAGTAGAGTGTGCTTTAGAGTTTGAGTTTTTCCTAGAAGGGTTTTCCTAGGATATATCTTATGTTATGAATCATTTATATGATTAGTGTAGAATTATTTTGATTTTCTTTCATTTGGAATAATCGAAGCCATAAGATTGTTTAGATCTATGGGAGGAAAGGATATAGTTTATCCCTATTATATCAATCTTTATTTGAGTGGGAATTCCATGTACATGTGGATCTTGTTTTAAGTATAGATAATGGCAAGTACTACAAAATGGGAGATTGAGAAATTTAATTGTCAAAACTTTGAGCTATGAAATCTCAAAATGGAAGATCTAATTGTAAATCACACTCTTGGGGTGATAGTAATAGTGTGTCCCTCTTTTTACAATTTGGGGCCACTAAAACTAGGTATTTATAACATTCATCATGCATTCTATCAATTATAACAAACAATTTGCCCAAAATTTAAGGATAATGTAAACTAATGATTTTTCATATTTTATATCTAAATTTAGATTATAAGTTTTTGAATTTTATGGAAAACATTTCTATCATGTTTGGTTAGTTTTCAATAAAGTATTTGTTATATTTTAGTATTTTTAATTGAGTATAATTTTCCCATAACACATAACATGAATTATGAATAAAATATGTTTAGGATTTCTTGGACATGGATCATTAAATCTAATATCTATTGCATGGATATTTTTTGATAATTTTTATTAAATATTTTTTAATCAATTATTTAACTAGTAATAACAAAAACCAAACCTATATTTTCATGTAATGCATTTCTCTTTGTGTATATATCTAAATAAATTTTTCTTTATTCCATTGAAACAAGGACATTGATATGGAGTGTAATGCAATTTTTAAAGATTATTTGACATATTTTCTTATTTTTCCTGTCTTGAATAGAGATGATTATTTTTTGTAGCATACAAGTATGTTGATTATAAATTTAAAATTATAATATTTGAATAAAATATAATAAAAAATATATTTTATAAATCTAAAAAAGGCTCCTTACCTAAAAAATTTCATGTTTGTATGAGTTCATTTGACCCCTAAAAAGTGATGTGAAGTGACATATTTTAGCTAGCAAAATTGATGCATGTGGCTTAAAGGGAAAAAGGTACCACCATATAATGTTTAAGAGACACACATATACATGTTGATAATTTCATCTACAATGAACTTAATGTATTTTTTCTTGTGTCCCAAGATTATAACACACTATTTTGCATAAATTAGTAAATCAACATGTGGCCCACCAGTGAGATAGACCATTATGCTCCTTCAACATGATTAATGGATTAAATACTAGTACAAACTTGATAAAAAGGCTAGGTCCACCATATACCTACGCCTTTTAGATTCAATGCTACTAAATGTCTATATGGAGAAGACTGACAAGGGTTTGTGGGACAAGATTGGGACTTTGTACCAAACTAAGTCCTTGGTGAACAAATTATTGTTCTTGCTAAAGAGGTTATATTCCTTGAGGATTTTAGATGATATTTCTAATGGTCAAGCACCTAAATGGTTTCAACATTGTTATCAGTCAATTAGCATCGATTGATGTTAATATGGATGAGGAGGACCAATGTATTACCTTGTTATGTTCATTGTCAGATTCATGGGATAACCTTGTGATAGAAATCAATAGTACTATTTGTAAGTTGAAGCTTGAGGAGGTGGTTGGATATTTTTGTCAGAAGAACCGAGGCAAAAAATTTAAAATATATTACTTGAATGCATTAATCATCAAAGGTCATTTAAAGGGAAAAGCCAAGTAGATCTAAATTCCTTCAAATATCCAAGATGAAGTGTTGGAACTATAAGAATTGTAAATATTAGAAAATATTAAAATAAGAAGACTAAAAAAGATAAAGCAAAGACATACAATGAGACTCCTTCAATAGAATCAAATTCCTATAATGAAGAAGGAGAAGATGTGTTTGGTGCATGGTTGATTGATTCAGGAGCATCTCATCACATGACTCATCATGAGGAGTGGTTCTCTAAGTATGATAGTTTAATTGGAGTTGATGTATTCTTAGGGGATAACTCTACTCATAAGATGATAGCTTGAGATAAGGTCAAATTGATATTTGAACATGAGAGGGTGAATTAAATTTGTTGAGTTTTGCATGTTCCTAGTTTAGCTAGAAATGTAATTTCTTGTAGCATGATAAATGATGTAGGTGTTCATGTATCATTTGGAAAGAAGAGTTATAAAATGATTGGAGGTGGAAAAGTGTTGGAAATTGGATTAAATAGGATGAGACTATATAAATTGGATGCTAGCACTTTATGTGGTCATCATTTACCTATTGAGAAGAATTTTTTTGGTCACAAATGGATGTCTTAAATTAAGCATATAACTGAGGGTGTTAGGACATGAATAATTTTACCATCGGAAGCTCAAGATCGCAAGTAGTGGGATTTTTGTCAATGATATGATTGGGTTTGAATCCCTTGGTTGCAAACAAATGGTGTTAATCATGATGATGAGGTGTATCAGTTTGCCTTGGTGAGATCTAGATCTTGCAACTAGTTGGAGAGCTTGCCTATCTTATTATTTCTAAAGAAGAATAGGGTGAAATTCTCATTGTATTGTGTTTATACAATGAGTGATGTATTTCTTAGCATGGGTTGCTTACTATTGAAATAAGAATAGCATAGGAGGAATTCTCATTGTATGTGTAACCATGTTCTATTGGTATTATAGTGAGTGTTAATTTGTTTTCCTTCTTATAGTATTGGTTTACTAGGAGTGTTTTTGTAGATATGTGGTTGTTTATGTATCTATTAATTTTAGATAGATGTTTTAGGTTGATATTGAGGATCTTCTTTTTGTTGGAGTTGGATAGGTAGGTGACCTAGGAGTGATGGGACTAGAATAGTCCATCAATAGTCTATCAGGAATCCATTAGTATTCCATCAACATTATATTGGAAGAACCCCTTAATAGTCCATTAATAGTTCATCACCAAACCATCAATAATAGACTAGAAGAGCCCCCAGTAGTCATGAGTAGTCTGTCAGATAAGATGTCTTGTGAGCTACACACTGGATATGTAGGGATTCATTTAGGCATATTGGGAAAGAGTTGTGGATAATTTAAGCCCTACCAATGGTTATGGTTTTAACCTAGTTGGTGTAGTGAGCTAGATGAGAAAGTGACGGCTTGTTATACAAATGGTGCAAGATGGATATGGGCATTTCTACCCCTAATAGTTATTTTATTTTGTGGAACACTTTATTTTTTTCTACAATGTACAAATAAGAGGAAGAGTATTAGGTTTAACTGTTGTACACCTTGCAAATTTTTGTGACATTTTAATTATTTAATATTTGTAGTGTGGTGTACAATATTTGAGCCCTTATGGAATAGGGCACCACATTTGGGAGTAATCTTAAAATTTTTTAGGTGACACACTATGTCACTTGGCATTTGTATTATGACATGTGTAAGAGAGCATCTATGTCAATTAACATGGGTAATCTAGCATATGTGACATTGTGAGATACATAAGTGGATCTATGATGCGTATAAGCACATTAAGAACATAGTAAGAGGGGGTTATATAGTGGACTTGGAAGAGCATATTTGACTATCTAAATACATAAGAGGGTTATAAGTGTAATAAGTGGTCAAATAAGGAGTGTATGGGAGTTACATATGATCCACTTTGCTCATAGGAGTCAAAAATGTATAAGATAAGTTACTTTCTATGTTTGAAGGTCTCACACATAAAGATCGATGAATGGGTCCAACTTGGACTAGTTTACTAAGACTTGGCACATGGTTTGAGCCCATAGTTTTGGGAAACCATTTGTGGTTTCTAAAATAGATCCTTGGTCTATATATTGGATGCTTGATATGTGGATTGTATGGTGATTTCATTGCAAGTTCAAAGTGATGTTATGCTATTAAATTTACTCCAAAAGATAAAGTTGAACATATCATATATCTCTATTGAGAGCCCTTCTAATCTATTATATTATGATCTTCTATTCAAATAATATAATCATATTGTGCTTTGGAGGCTAGGTTTTTCCCAAAAGTGTTTTCTTAGGGAATATTTTATGTTAAATGTGTTATTTATCTATTAAATATTGTGCATATCTAAACTTATTTGCATTGTTTCTCTCATAGGAGTACTCTAGTTTCCTTTTACTCATAATAATTCCCCCACAATATGTACAATTTTGATAAATTTATATTGTCTTCTCAACATATCTCCCATCTCAAAAATAGAAATAAAAGTATATAATCATCTTAGTTTTATATAGTCATAAGACCTAATTTAAAGATGTTCTAATTATTCACTTTAATTATTTAATGAAAGGTAGATGGGTGTTATTATACATGTACTCTAATTGGTATTTATTACACAATTGAAATGGAATAAAGTTAGCTTACATGTTCTATTATCCATAGTCAAGTGTTACAACTAAATATAATCAAAAAAATTAATTATCTTTAGAATCTTCAACACAATCCTAGGTCTAGTTAGTTATTTGAGAAAAAAAATGAATAACTCAAATAAATCTAGACAAATATATGAAGAATTAGAAGTAATAAAATGTCAACTATCCAAATGAACCATCAATACTAAGATTAAATTTAACATGTACCAAAAGAAAAGATGAAAATATCCAAATGAACCATCAATACTAATTAGATTTAACATGTACCAAAAGAAAAGATGAAAATATCCAAATGAACCATCAATACTAAGATTAAATTTAATATGCACCAAAAGAAAAGATGAATTTGTGTGGGCATTTAGGGTTTTACAACTAGCCAATCACCTAGCTCTATTTATCCATCTTGATGTTCTTTACGTGCTTCTTCACATCTATGGTCATGTTTTTTGGGATTTTTCTCTATTTTCCTCTAGATATTAGTTTGATTTAGGTTTTTGAGTATTCATTTGTTGTTGATTTCTTTCCATAATCCTTGCTTGCATCACCTCTTTGATTGCTTCCCATTTATACCATAATGATGTGGCTAGCTTAGTGTTGGACTTTTGTCTCCTCCCCCCTCAACTATTGTAAATCTACACATTCTTGGGTTTGGTAATAATTCTTCTTGCATGTTTAAAAAATGGGATGACTCTCCCTCTATTATTATTCTCATGGGGTAATCAATAGACTTGCTTGTCAAATATCATGATTTGGTTCTGGTGAGCAAGTTCACAGGTGCTTAGCCTTCTTATAAATCACTAGTTAATTAGGTAGATAAAGAATGGAAACCATTAATAAAAGGCGACATAGAAAAAACCCTATGTGGGAGGCGTTCCTTTGTGGTGACCTTCTCAATCAGACGCCTAAGAAAGACTTAATTTTTTAAATGGCCCTTGGTTTAGGGGCTCTAGTTATTTGTATCTAGATCACTAGACATGGGATTCAATCCCATAGAAGAGAGTTTGTCTTGGGTGTTGGTTTGGGTAAGAATCCATTTCCTTCCCATCTAGTTATGGACTGAAGAAGTTCTTAAGTTAATAGGTAATTCTATTGAAACATATAAAATTTGGGCTTCATCCAAAGATAAAAATTTCTTTGTAGACCAAATTAATGTAGAAGTGGATCTCATGAAAGGGCTTCTTGAAAACATTAATCTAAAGTTAAAGGTATTTAATCATAATCAAAAAAATTGAATATGATTGTATTCCATTCAAATGCAATTTATGCCATAAGAATGGTCACTTCTAAAGAATTTGTCCCAAGAAACCTCAATCCTTTGAGGGAAAAAAAAAGATTTCCAAAAATCAAATAGTAAGGAAAATTGACAAAAATAAAATCAAGACAAAAAAGTTAAAGATCCCTCTTCCTCCAACCCGTTTTTAGTCTTTCCCTTAGAGGTGGTCCCTATGGAAAATTTAGGGGTTTTTAGGAGAATGTTCCTAACAAGGTGGTCCCAAAAGAGATGTTAATTTAGGATGATCTTGAAATACTAGGAAAGGAAACATTTACTACTGAAAATTAAATCTTATCACCTACCTCGGATGATGGTTTAGTGGTAGTTGAGGATATTCTTACTTCTCCTATCATTAGGCAAAAAGTAAAAGGAAGAAAGAAGAATATAGATATTAGATCCAAAAAGGATTCTAAGAACATAGTTGCTAACAAACAAGACACCCTAGATTCAATAGTTAAAACAAAAAATAAATAAAGTAAACAATGATGGTAAATATTGATGGGTAATTTATGTTTTGACCGTGGTTCTTTACTAATTTTGTACTTCTCTCATCTTCTAAATTCCCTTTTCTAGGATGTATTTTTTGTAATATTTGTGGTTTTTAATAAGTTTTTAAAGATCAAATTTAACATATTATCAAGTAAGGTACCTTTGTATTATATATAAGAATATTACCTTCTAGTTCTATAATGATTGCAAAAACATAACCCTAATTTGCCACACTCTATGTCATGCCTTCTATTAGAGTTGTTCTAGAAATTGTGCATGTAATTGGCAAGTGTCACATGCATATTTTCAAGTTCCCTTCACTCTTTAACTACCAATGTGCATTGTGAATCAATTCTTTGACTTAGGCACAATATTTTTTCTCTTCTTTTGTCTTTCACAAAATCTTCTTTCGTTGCTATGTTCTTGTAATAACTATAAATCTACTACATTGGCCAATATACTAATCTAACACATATGTAATAGTGATCCAATAGTAGCAGTACAATACATAAGCAACATCACTATTCCATCCATGAATGACTCCCTCCAAGATCCTACTATGGAGAAGGTATATATTTAACTCGCACATTGAAGGAATCCCTTTACTCCCCAACCATCAACTTGGTTTGAATTGTACAAATGGATGATCCAAAAGAATCCAAGTATAAATACAATATAATGAATATGTTATTAATTTATTTTCCATTTCCACACATACATAGATCCATAATGAAAGGCCAAAAAAACAAACTAATCCATTCTAATTTAACAACACATTCATGTCATAGAGAACATCCAAATACACCATATCATAAATTGTATCCATTACAACACCTAACAACACACATCATCTATCAAGATCAATCCTACAAAACAAACAAAAGAATACAAATATAATATCAAAGTTAAGAACCTACAACTCTAAGCATCCAAGACCCCATGCAACTCCTTCAAATGACCATTACTCACAACCCATACTACAAAAACAACCATTCTACAATTCCATATGTCTCAATCAACTCAAAACTAGGTCAAGGAAGAAAACTCATGTAGCCCATACTACATGACTTCCAAGTACCTTAGCTTAGAACTTGTACCTCCATTTAGAACTACCTTTAACATCAAACATGGATATAAGAATGCATACAATAGAAAACAATATCATGGAATGCATGACAAAGAAGTCAACAGAATACACATCATATAATCAGGATTACAACAAAACAATCATAGAGAAGAAAGAATGAGACACAACATAGGATAGGACAACATAAGGCAAGACACAAGGGTACCTTAAACAATGGTAATACTTGTTTCCCAAACACAAGAATGATGGAAAACTATATGTCATGAGAACGTGCTACCACTCTAAGTAGCCACTGAAAAATGCATCCCTATGAGCGGTCTAAGACTTTGTTTTGTAGATCTACTACCCATAGTTGTGTAATATGTCTATAATAATATGTATTTTCAAACATATTACCTACAACCTTACCACCAACTAGAGCACTATAGGTGGGTGTTCCAAGTGATTAGACTATAGTGAGAGTACATCAATTATCTGTCCATATATAGTTCTTCAGAGATAATGACCTCCGAGCACTGTCGAGTACATAACAACTCGTGTACACTCAAATGTAAAGGTAACACATTGAGAATTTCTTACAAACTTACAAATAGTACACTCATACTCAAGTGTAGTCGTAGCATAGGGATTGAGTTCCCAACTAGGCTCACACACTGCTACCTAGTATACACAAAATACTCAAGCATTATAGAAGAATGGCATTGAGTTCCCATCATGATAAACTTATCAACCACCTAACATACCACACTAATCACAACTCACAAATGAGTCACAAACTCACCAAACTAATTTAGGAGACCACTTAAATAACTCAGGACTTCCATTCTAGCATTTTAGTTAAAGAATGCATCATATATAGCAAAATAAAATATTCCAAGTCACTCAAAACCACCAAAAACATAGTCTGGAAGTATACAAAACTTGTACATGAAATTTGGTGTTGAAGAGGGAACTAATGACCTTGCTTGGAATTCAAGGGGATGCTTCTAACCCCAAGGGTGAGATAATCCTACACAAAAGAATTCTAGAACCTAACTACATAGATCCCTTCTCACGGTTTGTCTAATCCTTCTTATACACTCAAAATTGGGAGGTGACAAACACAAAAGTCTGTACTAGCAAAATAAAGTCCCCATACACTTGGAAAACATAAATTCCCCAAACAACATAATTCTAAATTCCTATTATACCTTCTACGTATCTCCAATTTAATTTTGGTACAATTAATTTGATAATTTGAACAAGGTAGAACCCCGATTTGAATTTCTTAACTTTCACTAATACATAATTTCCCCAAATTCCCAATTCAATCCAAATTGACACAAAATCACAAACACGCTATCCTCATTTAGCAATTAAACATCAATTATAATCATATATTCATCATACATCAATTATAATCATATATTCATCATAGAATCATTCTTCAAGTCTCAATTTGATCAATCATTAATCATATGTGGGTGAAAGCATAAAGTTGTGTCACCCTTTTATAAAGGAAAAGGGTGATAACTTTTAGCTTTTTGTCTTGAAGCACTTGAAACTGATATATATGTTTTGAATATTGAAACAATGTAAACTAATGAAATATAGATATTTCAATGTAGTTAATGACTATATTTTTTAAAATATATATAGTTTGGTGTAGTTTTTTGAAAAATTATCATTACTATTGGATTGTTGAAAAAAATAAAAAGTGAGGTAGACAGGATGTCAAGAAATTTGTAACAAATTTCTTTCTTTGTCTTCCATTTCCCCCCCTTATTATGAGCTTGATACTCTAGTGCGTGAAAAAAATTGAACTTCAATTAATAGTTATTTTATAATAAATGTTTAAAGGTGCATGTCCAAAAAATAAAGCACTTTGGGACATCAATTAAATATTTTGGTGCTCATTTATTAAAAATAAAAAAACAATATCTACTTGACTAAGGCTCTCTCCTCTAGTGTAGTGAATTCTTTCAGTTTTTTAATAGTTTTTACTATTTTTGTCAACAGAATTAACATCATCTTTTGATATAATGATCCATTTGTCATTAAAATTTAAAAATAGAGTAAGTAAAATTAAAATAGTATAAAGTTTACATTTTTAGAATCTGCACAATGAGATCTACAAAAGGCTATTTCTTGATTTTCTTAAAAATGTCATTTACATGTGTAAACATCCATCAAAAGTGGCAAGACAAATAATTTGAACTCAAATTGGAAAACAAAGGAAATTATTGCCAAAACCATGCCACATAAGCATGTTTAGTCGAATATGGTTCAGTTGAACCCCCTTTGTCTAAACCAACTTTGGCCCAAACACCCTTGGGATAAATGTATTTCATATGAATAGTGAAAAACTATAACAACCTCCATTTTTAGTAGCTTCCTCCAAATTGCATACCAAATTTAGAATGAGTAAACATTTTGGACACCCCATTTTCAATGTTTAGACTAAACTATTTGACTTTTTCATGATGTGTTATGCCCCTAATATTCATCTTCCTAAGTGTAATAAGGTTAAACACTTGTAGCATGCTTAACCTTAATATTTTTATTTATTAGCTCTAGTTAATTCCTTAGGCCAACCTAGTTAGGACTCATGAAGGGGTGTGTCCCTCCCTGATTATGTATATAAAAAAGGAAGAGAAATTTTATTCCAAACCAGCATAACTTGTAAGATTAAATTTGTATTCTCATAATCTAATTTTTGGAGGTCAACCCTTAGAAGTGGTTTGATATTTTGTTGATTTTTGCCTTTATTTCCAAAATATATCCTAACAAGTGGTATCAAAGCAATGATTTGGGCCAAGAATTTTGTTTTTCGTATAACTTACAAACCATGCAAATTTAACTATGATTTTTCAAGGTTTTGAGTAATGTATCCAAGGAATATACAATAAAGACTTTAGCTTGATGTGATTGTTTTAGAGTGAGTTATTGTGATTTTATGATTTTTTATTAATTTTCTCTATAGGCTGCAATTTTTGGAATTTTTTGGATTTTTTTACATTTTTAGAAAGCTCCTAAAAAATCTGGTATGGTCAATTCTTTATAGTTTCCAATTAGAGACAAAATATATTCCATAATCTAGTGGTCAAAGCTTGGTCAAAGGAGGGACATCAAATTCAGTTATAGCTCATGTTTTAAATTTTTATGATTACAACTCACACTAGATATTTCCCTCCCCTACCTAATTAAAAATATAGAGTTAGGAAAACAAACACATCAAAAGCCATGTCATCTTTTGGATGAGAGAACTTTTCTACAAATACTGAGTCTAATGACTCTCTTTACTATCCACCACAAAAAAATCAAGGGTATCAAACCTTATCAATGGTACTAGTTGATGATGAGTGAAAAGCAAGGGAAAGTACTTAGTTGGAAATAATTTATTGACTTAGCAACCCACTATGAGAAACCATGGAAAGGAAGCTACTTCACCTAATTGACAAAATTGAAACAAATAGAGTCTATAGTTGAAGACAATGCTAATCATATGAGATTGGCAATACAAAAGTAGGATGAAACACCTTATTAGAGGCTACAATTCTACACCAATGGACTTAATTATTGAATTAAGCATGATGTTCATTTTTTATAATCATGTACAGCTAAGAAAGCTATGCAATAAGTGCTACATATTAAGCAACAAAACTTTGTCACTAGAAGATCCATTCAAGGCCAAACCACAGGATGGAGAAATAGAAATGTGACTAATTATGTTGACAAAAATGTGGCAAACTTATTTAACCCAAGACAAATTACTAATCTTTCTTCTCAACAGGAGGCAAAGAAAAGAGAAAAAGGTATATGTTGGCATTATGATAGCAATTGGTCTAGAGGTCATAATTGTGCCAATACTAAGAAAAGACTAATGATTATTGAGAATGACATTAAATAAGGAGTAGTAGCTACATAAGAACCAAATTTGGAACTTGAGAATGCAAATTTTGAGGATGAATAAATCCCTGATATCTCGCTAAATGCATTGAATAGGATAAGCATAATGCCACAAACACTTAAAGTGGTTAGTAACATCAAAAAGTGAAAGGTGATAGTGTTGGTTAATATAGGTAGTACACACAACATCATAGATAGAAGATTGGATAATAAACTCAATTATTTCATGTATTTAATCTATAATTTTTAGGTCACAATAGTTGATGGGAAACAACTCTCTTGTGGAAGTAAATGCCATCATATAATACTCTTAATAGGAGATTATCAACTAGATTCAAAAAAGTTTGTCATCCCAATTTGGGAGCATATGTGGTTTTAGGTGTGTAATAGCTTAAACGGTTGGGAAAAGTGTCCTTCAATTTTCAAGACCTATTCATGGTTTTCAATACAAATGGACAAAAGTACAAAATTCTTGGAATGCAATCCCCACCAAGCCAAATTATCATCTCTCATAGGATGGAGAAATTACTTAAGAAAATATCTTATGGAATATTGGCACAACTATAATTTTTAGAAGCACAAGTGGAAACTCAAGATCCTTCAGAGCTTCATTCAACACCATCAACAGGTTTTTCAATAACCCAAGGGTATACCTATTGTAAGTATGGGCCTAACCAGTATTGTCATTGATGTCAACATACTCTTGTTACATTAATGATAAGGATTGGATGAACTGTTTGCTGAGGATATTGAGAAAATTGGTCATTTCAGGAACAAAGAAGAACACTGAAGATAATAAGATAAAGATCCAAGATAAGATGAGGATCAGAGGATACGGTTCAAAGGGTTTGTATATATGTGTCTTAAGATGATCCAGTAAAGATTTTAGAGGCCCGCATGATGATCTGAAGAAGTTGTGGCCACTCAAGTAAAACTGGTTCTGGTAGGTGTTCAGAGGTGATAGAGTGATATAGATAGGTCCGATGAGATCGAAAAATGCATTATGTTGTTCTGCAGATTTGGTGAAGTATTTAGGAAGTCCATATGGAGTGACAAACTCAAATGGTTTGTGATCTGGAGGTTCGAAAGCATCTATTCCATTTGGACAGTGATGACAGACCATGTTCTTGAGGTTCCAGATGAAGGAGAGAAGGATTTCAGTAAGCAGATACAGTGTGGATGTTCTTGGTGATTCAGGCTAGCTTGTGGAGGTCTTTGGATCGTGTCCAATTCATGTTGGTGGTCCGCATTAGAGTTTGAGCTCACAATTGAAGAATAACTTCTGGATGATGGTGTTCTTCCTAAGTTTGGCCGACCGGATGAGTTACACATCCTGCGGATGATCTTGAAGATGTTGTGTGAAGATTGGCGTGTCCCTAGAAGAAAATTGAAGTCTCAGATCTGTGTGGCTGACAGTGTGTTGATCCGCATGAAGTCTTTTGTAATTAGTCATGGTGTATTTATGTATTTGCTCTATAATGTTTTCTGACTTAGATGATCATTCCTAAGTTGATGTCTTGTATAAATGAGGAATTGTAAAGTCATTTCAAAGTGTATCATGTGGAGATGAGAGTGTGGTAGTGAGGAGAAGAGCGAAAGGCAGAGCAGAAGTATTGGGCTTAAATGGAACTGATTCAAGCATGGTGAAGATGCTATTCTTTAGTTCAAGTATGTGCTACTTATTCTTTTGTAGACAGTGTGTCTCTTGTAGGCAGTGAGCCTCTTGTGAGCAGTGTGCTCGGGCAGTGAGCCCTAATTAGCATGTGCCATTTTGTTCTTTCTATTCTTCTAATAGAGAATACAATCTTGGGTTAATCACCCCGTGGTTTTTCCCTTAACCAGGTTTTCCATGTCAAAATCCAGGTGTCGTATGTGTTGATGTGTTTATGCTCTTGATTTAATGCATTATGTTTCCATGATTGATTTATTATTATGCTGCTGAATTACAAAGTGGATTTAAGTGTTTAATTGGAAGAAAGTTTTTGACAACTGATTCACCCCCCTCTTAGTTGTCTGTCCTAAATCTAACAATTGGTATTAGAGCTAAGTTCCTCTAAAAAGGCTTAACTGCTTGAGGAGATCCAGGATGTCATCCTACAAGAATGATAGTCTGAAGTTTGATGGAACCAATTTTAATCTTTGGAAAAGTCGCATGCAATGTCACTTGCAATGTATGGGAATGTAGTACTGGACCATGGCTACAATGAAGTATACTCCATAGAATGGCTCAAAAATCGCAACTGAAATCATAGATGCTGAAAACAATCTGCGGACTAAAGAAGCTATTCTAAGTGCCTTGTCTGATTTAGAGCTGACAAATGTTGTTGGCCTACAAACTGCTTTTGAGATTTGGGAAAAGTTGGAACTTCTGCATGAAGGAGACAAGTATGTTAAATGTGCAAGGTTATAGAGTTTGAAAGGAAAATCTAAAATCTAAAGATGACAGAAGATGAAAATATAACTACTTTTATGCCAAGAGTAAATGAGCTTGTTTGTGGCATTAGATGTGCTGGTGAAGTTTTGGATGAAGATGAGATTGTTGGCAAAGTTCTCAAATCCCTTCCTGCTTCTTACAAATACAAGGTTACTACCATTGAAGAATTCAGAGCCCATTCAAGTGTCACAAGAGATCAATTGGTTAGTAAATTGGTTGCATTTGAATTGACCGAATTTGGAGATGCACCCCCCAAGATTGAATTTGCATTTAAAGCCAGTGCCTCTATAAAAGGTAAACAAAGGTTTGATCTGAGAGAGAACTCTTCAAGGAAACCATCATGGTATGAAAAAGCAAGAAAAGACCTGGAAGAAGAAGCAGAAACTACTCAACTTGAAGCCCTTATTGCAAAAAGACTGCCAAGAGGATCTAGTAAGTATGAAGGGAAATTGCCTTTTAAGTGTTTTAACTGCAATAAGATTAGTCATTTTGCCTCAAGGTGACCGGAAAGATTTTCAAGGCCAAATCCTAACAGATCAAGGTTCCAAAAGAATTGTTACTATGTTCATGAAGATGATGATAATGAAGGAGTAACAGATGATGAATCAGAGACAGGAAACAAATCTGGAAGTGACTGGGTGTTCATTGCCATTAAGGAAGAAGATCCAATGTCCTCTGTATCTGTCAATCATAAAACTGTGGAAAGAGATCTGGCTGCCCAAGTTGAAGAAAAGGATGATTGGGTCATTGACAATGGATGCTCTCACCATATGACAAGTGACAAAAATAAGTTCATAGATTTGGAAAGGTATGAAGGAGTGGTAAAATTTGGTGATAATTCTGCTGGCAGAATCAGAGAAGAGGAACCATTTCTTTTGATGGAAAGAACAAAATCAGTAATGTACTGTATGTTGAAGGATTGAAACACAATCTTCTCAGTGTTGGACAATTGGTGGACAAAGGCTATGATCTCTTATTCAAGAATGGAAAATGCAAGATCTTTGAAAGTTCTGGAACAGAGATTGCATCCAGTACTCAAACAAAAGGTAATATCTTCCATTTAGTTGGTACTGGTAAAAGTTGTCTATTTATTCAAATTGATCAAAGTTGGTTATGGCATAGTAGAATGTGTCATGTAAATTTTGATAACATCATCAAGATAAGCAACACTCAGGCTGTAAGAGATCTTCCAAGACTTGTGAAACCTACTAATAGCTTGTGCAAAGAATGTTAGTTGGGTAAGCTAAGCAGAGTCACATTCAAGAGTAATGAACTGTCTTCTACCAGATTATTGGACTTAGTTCATACTGATTTATGTGGTCCGGCAAGAATCAGGAGTGTACAAGGTGATAGATACTTCATGCTATTAATTGATGACTACTCTCGGATGATGTGGGTAACTTTTCTGATAGAGAAATTAGAAGCTCTTGAGAAATTCAAAATATTCAAGGATATGGTAGAGAATGAAACCAGATTAAAACTAAAATGTCTGAGGTTTGATAGAGGTGGAGAATTCACATCCGGTGATTTCATAGAATTCTATGAAAACATGGAATAAAGAGACAGTTGTCTACTCCTAGGACTCCACAGCAGAATGGAGTAGTGGAGAGAAAGAACCGGACCATTCAGGAAGCATCTAGAACCATGATGATGGAAGCAAATGTTCCTCAGATCTATTGGAGAGAAGTTGTAAGCACTTTAGTCTATACTCTCAATCAGGTACAAATCAGAAGCAATACCGGTAAGACTCCTTATGAACTTTGGTTTGGCATCACTCCTACTATGAGATATTTTAGAGTTTTGGTAGCAAATGTTACATCAAGAGAGATGAATATTTAGGCAAATTTGATGCTAGAAGTGATGAAGGAATATTCTTGGGTTATTCTACTCAAAGCAAAGCATACCAGTGTTATAACGAGAGACTGAGAAAGATTATAGAGAGTACAAATGTGAAGGTTGATGAAGGAATTGAAAAACCCTCAAGGTTTTATGAATATAATGAAGATGATCATAATGATGTTCTGATTCAAGGAGTCCAAGCCCCTTCTGAAATAAAGATTCAGACTGATCCGGTAAATCAGGAAGAAGAGATAAGTGTGGTTGAACCTATTCAAGAATCAAAAGTGCAAGAAACTCCCAAAGTTCCTAGGTATGTAAAACTAAACCACTCTGAAGATTAGATCATAGGTGATAAAAGCAAAGGTGTACAAACAAGAAGAAGGATTGCTCAAGATTTAGAAGAGTATTGTCTAATTTCAAAGATTGAACCTAAGATAGTGAATGAAGCTTGCAATGATGAAAACTGGACTAAAGCAATGGAGGAAGAGCTTATGCAAATTGAGAAAAATCACACTTGGGATCTTGTTCCCAGACCTAGAAACAAGAATGTGATTGGAACCAAATGGGTCTTCTGGAACAAACTGAATGAAGTTGGTGAAGTAATCAGAAATAAAGCCAGATTGGTCTGCAAGGGTTACTCTCAAATAGAAGGAGTTGATTTTGAAGAAACTTTTACTCTGGTGGCAAGAATTGAAGCAGTTAGATTATTTCTTGCTTTTTCTACCTTCAAGGATTTCAAAGTATATCAGATAGATGTCAAGTCTGCCTTCCTGAATGGTGACTTGGAAGAAGAAGTATACATTGAGCAACTGGATGGATTTCAATTATCTGATCATGGTGATATGGTCTGCAAGTTGAAGAAAGCATTGTATGGACTAAAGCAAGCCCCAAGAGCCTGGTATGAAAGATTGGATAAGCATCTTTTGAAGATTGGTTTCAATAAAGGTACTTCTGATAGTAATTTGTATTTCAAAATTGATCATGAAAACATCTTAATTGTTGAAGTGTTTGTTGATGATATCATTTCTGGAGGAAGATATAGTATGTGCAAAACTTTTGCAAATCAAATGAAAAGTGAGTTTGAGATGTCCATGCTTAGGGAAATGAATTTCTTCTTGGGTCTACAAATCACTCAAACAAAGAAAGGAATCTTCATTTCTCAGACCAAATATGTGAAAGAATTGTTGAAGAAGTTTGGGATGGAAGACTCAAAACCAATGAGTAATCCCATGGCAACCAGATGTAAATTAAGCAAAGATGATGACTCTCCTAAGGCTGATAAGAAAAAGTACAGGTCAATGATTGGAGGATTATCGTATCTCACTCAAACTAGACTTGACATTATGAATGTTGTTGGTCTTGTTGCTAGATTCCAAGCTGATCCTAGAGAATCTCATGTCATGGCAATCAAGAGGATTTTTAGATATCTAAAAGGGACAGTTGAGTATGGATTGTGGTATCCCAGAGATCATGATTTTTCTCTTCATGCATATACAGATGTGGATTGGACAGGAGATGTGGATGACCAAAAGAGTACCAATGGTGGAGCATTCTTTTTAGGGAAGAGATTGGTTTCTTGGCTAAGCAAGAAACAAGAGGCAATAGCTCTGTCCACTGCAGAAGAAGAATATATTGCAGCAACAAGTAGTTGCACTCAAGTTTTTTGGATGAAGCAAATGCTAAGAGACATAAGAGTGGAGTATGAGGAGCATATCACAATCTTCTATGATAATTCAAGTGCAATAAATATATCTAAGAATCTGGTGTTGCATTCAAAGACTAAACATATATCCATCAAGTTTCACTTTTTGAGAGAGCAAGTGAACAAGAATGAAGTCAGATTGTGCCTTCCAAGGAATATCTTTACTAAACCTCTACCTAAGGACTCTTTTGAGTATCTCAGGGAGAAGTTAGGGGTTATTGCCCCTACGGTGATGAACTAAGGTGCACTAACGTGCATCAGTCCGATGGATATCACAGTCATATCTTGTGGTCTAGACTAATGATGGAGAGCTACTACTCAGGGGGAGCAGCTAGTATGATTCTAAAGTGGTGGAGTTGCAAGTATATGCCCTTTGCCATTGATGTCAAAGGGGGAGAGAAGACATGTGAAAAACAAGTAGTTGTTGATCAAAGGGGGAGCAAGAAAGGGAGAGGAGACATGTGAATGGTTGTTGTTGATAGGGGAAGTTGTGATAGTGAGGAGAAGTTCTTGTCTTGATGATTAAAATAGTTTTTCACATGATATGTTACCATCAATGACAAAGGGGGAGATTGTTACAAGTATGGGCCTAATCAGTATTGTTATTGATGTCAACATACTCCTGTTACATTAATGATAAGGATTGGATGAACTGTTTGCTGAGGATATTGAGAAAATTGGTCATATCAGGAACAAAGAAGAATAGTGAAGATAGTTAGATAAAGATCCAAGATAAGATGAGAATCAAAGGATACGGTTCAAAGGGTTTGTATATATGTGTCTTAAGATGATCCAATAAAGATTTAGAGGTCCACATGATGATCTGAAGAAGTTGTGGCTGCTCAAGTAAAATCAGTTCTGGTAGGTGTTCAGAGGTGACAGATTGATACAGATAGGTCCGGTGAGATCCAGAAATGCATTATGCTATTCTGCGGATTTGGTGAAGTATTTAGGAAGTCCATGTGGAGTGACAACTCAAATGGTTCTTTATCTAGAGGTCCGCAAGCATCTATTCCATTATGACAGTGATGCCAGACCGTGTTCTTGAGGTTCCAGATGAAGGAGAGAAGGATTTCAGTAAGCAGATGCAGTGTGGATGTTCTTGGTGATTCAGGCTAGCTTGTGGAGATCTTTGGATCATGTCCAGTTCATGTTGGTGGTCTGCATTAGAGTTTGAGCTCACAATTGAAGGATAACTTTCAGATGATGGTGTTCTTCCTAAGTTTGGCCGACCGAATGAGTTACACATCATGCGGATGATCTTGAAGATGTTGTGTGAAGATTGGCGTGTCCCTAGAATAATATTGAAGTCTCAAATTTGTGTGGCTGACAGTGTGTTAATCCGCATGAAGTCTTTTGTAATTAGTCATGGTGTATTTATGTATTTTCTCTATAATGTTTTTTGACTTAGATGATCATTCCTAAGTTGATGTCTTGTATAAATGAGGAATTGTAAAGTCATTTCAAAGTGTATCATGTGGAGATGAGAGTGTGGTAGCGAGGAGAAGAGCGGAAGGCAGAGCAGAAATATTGGGCTTAAATGGAACTAATTCAAGCATGGTGAAGATGCTATTCTTCAGTTCAAGTATGTGATACTTATTCTTTTGTAGACAGTGTGTCTCTTGTAGGCAGTGAGCCTCTTGTGAGCAGTGTGCTCAGGTAGTGAGCCCTAATTGGCATGTGCCATTTTGTTATTTCTATTCTTCTAACAGAGAATACAATCTTGTGTTAATCACCCCATGGTTTTTCCCTTAACCAGGTTTTCCACATCAAAATCCTGGTGTCGTATGTGTTGATGTGTTTCTGCTCTTGATTTAATGCATTATGTTTCCATGATTGATTTATTATTATGCTATTGAATTACAAAGTGGATTTAAGTGTTTAATTGGAAGAAAGTTTTTGACAACTGATTCACCCCCCCTCTCAGTTGTCTATCCTGAATCTAACAATACCTACAGTTAGAGACTAATTAATACCAAGAAGTATTCCTCCTAACATTAGACCTTATCATTATCCATATGAAATGAAGTCTAAAATTAAAAAATTGGTCAAGGAAATTGTAGACACCTAAAATTGACCACTCACCACTTCATCTGCAATTAGGACATCTAGACCCTTTTAATTGAATAAATTCCTATTTATTCAATTAATTATCTAATCCCCTTTCCGACAATGATTAAAGAATAAATTAAATCACTATTCATTTGTACCATCTCCTAGCAGTAATTGAACAAATTCAATCATTGATTCAATTAATCAATCATTTTCCATAGTCCAGAACATTAGATAAATATTTATTTATGTAATATCCCTATCCTCATTCAAAATTAAATAAATATTTCTATTTATTTAATGCCCTATTTTGTGCACTTTTGATTAAGTTGATTAAAACCACTTAATCAACTTAATCACATGCTTGCACATTCCAAATCCTTCATTAAGTCCTTCAAACCTCTCACCTCTTCCAGCATGTATAAAGGCATTGGCATTTGTACAAGACCACAGGGGTCTCTTATAAAGGGATGGGCAAATACTTTGCACATCCCTCTAAAAAGGGTCCTTTTGTCCCTTTTCAATCCTCTCACTCCACTTTATCCAAGACCATCCTCCACCCTTGATCTCTCCTTGATCCAAGGACCATCTTTATCCTCCAATCCAATCATGCCACTTGGCAATCTCTCATCAATCCAATCCTCTCAACAATCCTCAACTATTGATCTTCCAAATCAATCTCATCCATCCAATCCCTTATCCAAAAATCTATAAATAGCCATTAACCCAAGCCATTTTCAAGTCTCCATGTTATGCAAGGTTATGCTATAATTTTGAGGAGCAATCAACATGCATCCAAAATCAAGGAGCACATCCACAAGTCAAGGTTTGAATTTGGGGTTAATTAGGTAGCTTCATTTTATGTATGCATCCATTCCTTTAGCTCAATCATGTGGTTGCATTAGTTAATTAGTAGAATAGGTTAAAATCATTTTAGCTTGTTCTTTATGGATCATTTTCTTATGTACACATTTTGGCACGCTCGGTGAGACTTTTGGGTCCTTATCTAACCATTTTTTGGTGTTTTTAGCCTCTTTCAAGGTTGCAGGTCTTGAACAAACATTTCCATCACAGTTGAGCACCTTTGTGAGTTTCTTGAGCACCTCTATCCATGGATGAGTGCCTTTGTAATGGATGAGCACCTCTAAATGATACCTGAGTGCCTCTATGTTAAGCCCCTTGGCCAACATCACAAGTTTTCAAAATTTCATTTTGAGGCTTAAAAATAACATTATTGGGGTCTAATCAGGTTGTTTTGTAGTTTTTTTGCATCCTAACATGTTTATCATGATCCTCACCCTTGATTTTGACCCTTAACAATCATTTTGTAGCCTAAAATCATGTTTTTCTGGCCCTATTCATGGATGAGCGTTTCTTTAAAAATGAAGCATTTTTGTATGATGGATGAGTGCCTTTGTATAGATGAGGAGGTATAAATCACATTTTTATCACTTTTCCATCATCTAAAATTTAGTTTTTTGATAGGCGATGACTTTTACAGGGGATACTATGTCAAATTTTCAAAAAATCCATTTCTAACCCTTTGTTTTCATCAAAAATCATGTTTTTATGCTTGTTTTCATACACAAGCACCTATGTATCAAGGATGAGCATCTCTGTATGTAAACAAGTGCCTTTGTAACTAGTGAAAAAATCATCCATTTTTCTTGGGATTAAATCATGCTAACCTCTAAATTTAGTCATTATATGCATGCATCTAATTTCATAACACCATTTTATGTAGCTATCATTGGTCCAAGACAAGAAAAATCAACTACTAACTTGTGTTTTGTAGCATGCTTACCCAAGGATCTAATTTTTTGCGTTAATTTTAGGCACATTTCATTTCTAAGGGGTTGATGAACTTTGTATTCTTTGTTTGAGATCAAGTCACAAGTGTACGCTCTCTCCTCACACCATTTGGTGATCTTGGAGATCAAAAGCTTTGACTTGATCTAATCTTTTATCATGTATCAATCCCAAGAACCTAGTGTGTGTATGCTCTACCTTAACATTGAAAGGCAATCTTAGTGATCAAAATCACCTAGGCTTCTTTCCTCTAGCGGGCTTGCCTTGGATTTCATCACCAAGGGGATGACCTGAACCCACGTGTTCCAGTGAGGTATACAAATTTGGGAGAGAATCGAAAGACTCTCCCATTGGGGGCATTTTTCATTTTGGCTAAGCAAGTGCAAGAACTTTATACCTTGCAAAGTGGAGGAGAGTGGGTTACCCTCTCATATCATGCCTTAGACATACCTTTCATCACACGAACATTGGCCTCACACACCTTGAGTGTGTCAAGGATGCCCTTAGAAGCCTTGTAGATCCTAGTCTAAGACCTTTCAACCATCTTTCCTTGTGGTGTATCATAAGCCAATTACACTCGAGAAGCTACTCATGTCATACTTTCATAGTGGGGAAATAGAAATCACTTTGGGAAAAGCCTTGGCCTCCAAGGTAAGGGGTGTTGCAAGTATGAGGTGAGACAGTGTTGTCATTGATGTCAACATACTCATATCGCATTGGTAAGAAGGATTGGATGAGCTGTGTGCTGAGGATATTGAGAAAATTAGTCTCAATCAGGAATAGTGAAGAACAGTGATGAGAAGAAGGCAAAAGTACTCAATAGGTTGAGATTCAAAGGATGCGGATTAAAGGGTTTCTAGATATAAGTCTTGATATTATCCAGTCAAGATTTCAGAGGTCCACATGAAGATGTGAAGAAGTTGTGATTGAGCAAGTAGAACCAGTTCAAGGAGATGCTCCGGAGTGATAGATTGTTACAAAAAGGTCCAGTGAGATCCGGAAGTGCATTGTCCTATTCTGCGGATTGGACAAAGTATTTGGGATGTCCTTGTAATGTGTCATCTCGATTTGTTCATGGTTTGGAGGTCCGGAAGCACCTCTTACAGTATGATAGTGGTGACAGACTGTGTTCTTGTAGTTTCAGATGAGGAAGAGAAGAGATCCCAGTGAGGAAAGGAAGTGCGGATGTACCTGGTCACTCAGGCAAGATTGTGAAGGTTCTTGGATCATGTTGAGGTTGTGTTGTTGGTCCGCATTGATGGTAGAGCCCAAAATTGAAGATATTCTTCTGGATGAAGTTCTTATTCAGACTAGCCGATCGGATGAGTTGTTCATCTTGCGAATGTTCTTATGGTGGCCGACCGGATGTGTTATTCATCCTATGAATGTTCTTATGGTTGATTGCTGACTTAGATGATTGTTCCTATGTCGATGTCTTGTATAAATAAAGGTTTGTGAGTTCATTTCAAAGCGTGGTGTGGAGCGGATGAGTGTGATATAGCGAAAGAGCGAAAGGGTAGAGTAGGTGTGTTTTGAGCTTAAATGGAACTGATCCAGACATAGTGAAGATGTCATTCTCCAGTTCAAGGTTGTGATACTTATGATCCTGTAGATAGTGTGTCTCTTTTGTAGGCAGTGTGCCTCTTTGTGAGTAGTGTGCTCAGGCAGTGAGCCCTGACTGGCATGTGCCATTTGTTTTTCTTATTCTTCTAATAGAGAATAATCCTTGGGTTAATCACCCCATGGTTTTTCCCTTAACCGGGTTTTCCACGTCAAAAATCTTGGTGTCTAATGTGTTGATGTTTATCTGCTCTGGTGTTTATGCTTCCTGCTTTCATGAATGGTTATTTTATATGCTATTAACTAACAAAGAAGAATTAAGTGTTTGAAGTAGAAGCATGTGATCCAACAATTGGTATCAGAGCCAAGTTCCTCTGAAAGGAGCTTAACTGCTTGAGGAGATCCAGGATGTCGTCATACAAGAAGGATAGCCCGAAGTTCGATGGAACCAACTTCACTCTCTGGAAAGGTCACATGAAATGTCACTTGGAGTGTATGGGAAAAGCATACTTGACCATGGTCACAAAACCATATGTACCTCCACAGGGTGGTCCGACAACTCTGAATGAAATCACAGATGCTGAAAATAATCTGCAAACCAAAGAAGCTCTTCTAAGTGCATTGAATGACTCAGATCTCTCAAATGTTATTGACCTACCAACTACATAAGAGATCTGGACTAAACTAGAACTTCTGTATGAAGGAGATGAGTTTGTCAAGAGTGCAAGGTTGCAAAGTCTGAAAGGGAAATTTGAAAGATTGAAGATGAGAGATGATGAAAATATCACTATCTTTATGCCAAGAGTGAATGAGCTGGTGTGTGGAATCAGGAATGCTGGTGGAGTTCTAGATGAAAATGAAATTGTTTGCAAAATTCTCAGATCCCTTCCTGCTGCCTACAAAATCAAGGTTGCTGCCATTGATGAATTCAGAGCCCATACAACTGTCACAAGAGAGCAATTGGCGGGCAAATTGGCTGCATTTGAAATGACTGAGTTTGGAGATGATCAACCCAAGATTGAATCTGCATTCAAAGCCAGTGCCTATGTGAAAGGCAAACAAAGATTTGATCTGGTAGAGAACTCTTCAAGAAAGCTATCATTGTATGATCAAGCAAGGAAATACATGGAAGAGGAAGAAGCAGAAATAGCTCAACTTGAAGCCCTCATTGCAAAGAGACTACCAAGAGGATCCGGTAAGTATGAAGGAAAATTACCCTTTAAGTGCTTCAACTGCAATAAGATTGGTCATTTTGCTTCAAGATGTCCGAAAAGATCTGTAAGGACAAATGCTAACAGATCAAGGTTTCAAAAGAACTGCTATTATGTTCATGAAGAAGATGATAATGAAGGAGTAACAGATGATGAATCAGAAATAGGAAGCAAATCCAGAAATGAATGGGTGTTTATTGCCATCAAGGAAGAAGATTCAATATCCTCTGAATCTGTCAATCATAAGGTTGTTGAAAGAGCTTTGGCTGCCCAAGTTGAAGAAAAGGATGATTGGGTTGTTGACAGTGGATGTTCTCACCATATGACAGGTGACAAGAACAAGTTCTTAGATTTGGAAAGGTATGAAGGAGGAATGGTAAAGTTTGGTGATAATTCTACTGGCAGAATCAGAGGTAGGGGAACTATTTCTTTTGATGGAAAGAGCAAAACTGGTAATGTTCTATATGTTGAAGGATTGAAGCACAATCTTCTCAGTGTTGGTCAGTTGGTGGACAAAGGCTATGATCTCCGGTTCAAGAATGGAAGATGCAGGATCTTTGAAAGCTCCGGAACTGAGATTGCATCTGGTACTCAAACAAAAGGTAATATCTTCCATCTAGTTGGTTCAAATAAAAGTTGTTTGTTTGTTCAAGTTGATCAGAGTTGGTTATGGCATAGAAAAATGTGTCATGTGAATTTTGACAACATCATCAAGATAAGCAATACTCAGGCTGTAAGAGATCTCCCAAAATTGGTGAAACCTACAAATAGTTTGTGCAAAGAATGTCAGCTAGGTAAATAGAGCAGAGTCTCTTTCAAAAGTAAGGATCAGTCCTCTACCGAATTATTGGAATTAGTCCATACTGATCTCTGTGGTCCGACAAGAATCAAGAGTATGCAAGGTGATAGATATTTCATGTTACTGAATGATGATCATTCCCAGATGATGTGGGTTACCTTCCTAAAAGAGAAATCAGAAGCCCTGGAGAAGTTCAAAATCTTCAAAGCTATGGTAGAGAATCAAACCAGATTGAAACTGAAATGTTTAAGGTCTAATAGAGGTGGTGAATTCACATCCGGTGAATTCATAGATTTCTGTGAGAAGCATGGTATAAAGAGACAATTGTCTACTCCTAGGACTCCACAGCAGAATGGAGTAGTTGAGAGAAAGAACCGAACCATCCAAGAAGCAGCCAGGACAATGATGATGGAAGCAAGTGTTCCTCAGATGTTTTGGAGAGAAGTTGTCAGCACTGCAGTCTATACCCTTAATCGAGTTCAAATCAGAAGCAATACCGGTAAGACTCCTTATGAACTTTGGTTTGGCATAACTCCCACTATGAGATATTTCAGAGTATTTGGTAGCAAGTGTTACATCAAAAGAGATGAAGATTTAGGAAAGTTTGATGCTAGAAGTGATGAAGGAATTTTCTTGGGTTACTCCACTCAAAGCAAAGCATACCGGTGTTACAATAAGAGATTGAGAAAGATGATAGGAAGTACAAATGTGAAGGTTGATGAAGGAATTGAGAAGCCTTCAAGATTCTATGAATGTGATGAAGATGATTAGAATGATTCTCTGGTGCAAGGAGCTCCATCCTCCTCTGAAATTCAGATCCAGACTGATCCGGTAAATCAGGAAGAAGAAGTTTGTCTGAATGAGCCTGATCAAGAATTAGTAGTGCAAGAAACTCCCAAAGTTCCAAGGTATGTAACTCTAAATCATTCTGAAGATCAGATCATAGGTGACAAAAGTAAAGGGGTACAAACAAGGAGAAGAATTGCTCAAGACTCAAATGAATACTAACTAATTTCAAAGATTGAACCTAAGACAGTTAATGAAGCTTGCAATGATGAAAACTGGACCAAAGCAATGGAGGAAGAGTTGATGCAAATTGAGAAAAATCATACTTGAGATCTTGTTCCCAGACCTAGAAACAAGAATGTGATTGGAACCAAATGGGTCTTCCGGAACAAACTAAATGAAGTTGGTGAAGTAATCAGAAACAAAGCTAGATTGGTCTGCAAAGGCTACTCTCAAATAGAAGGAATTGATTTTGAAGAGACCTTTGCTCCGGTGGCAAGAATTGAAGCAGTCAGATTATTTCTTGCATTTGTTGCCTTCAAAGACTTCAAGGTATATCAGATGGATGTCAAGTCTGCCTTCCTAAATGGTGATTTGGAAGAAGAAGTTTACATTGAACAACCGGATGGATTTCAATTGTCTGATAATGTTGATATGGTCTGCAAGTTGAAGAAAGCAGTGTATGGATTGAAGCAAGCCCCAAGAGCATGGTATGAAAGGTTGGATAAGCATCTTGTGCAGATTGGTTTTAACAAAGGTACTGCTAACAGTAATCTATATTTCCAAATAGATAAGGTAAACATCTTGATTGTTGAAGTATTTGTTGATGATATCATCTTTGGAGGAAAAGACAGTATGTGTAAAACCTTTGCAAATCAAATGAAAAGTGAGTTTGAAATGTCAATGCTTAGTGAAATGAATTTCTTCTTGGGTCTACAAATTACTCAGACAAAGAAAGGCATCTTTATCTCTCAGACCAAATATGCAAAAGAATTGTTGAGGAAATTTGGAATGGAAGATTCAAAGCCAATGAACACTCCTATGGCAACCGGATGTAAATTGAGCAAAGATGATGACTCTCCCAAGACAAATCAAACCAAGTACAGATCAATGATTGGAGGACTATTGTATCTCACTCAGACTAGACCAAATATAATGCAGGCTGTTGGTCTTGTGGCAAGATTTCAAGTTGATCCTAGAGAATCTCATGTTATGGCAATCAAGAGGATTTTTAGATATCTAAAGGGGACAGTTGAGTATGGTCTATGGTATCCTAGAGATCATGATTTCTCTCTTCATGCATATACAGATGCAGATTGGGTAGGAGATGTGGATGACCGGAAGAGTACAAGTGGAGGAGCATTCTTTTTGGGAAAAAGGTTGGTTTCTTGGCTAAGCAAGAAACAAGAGGCAATATCTCTGTCTACAACTGAAGCATAATACATTGCAGCAACAGGTAGTTGCACTCAAATCTTATGGATGAAGTAGATGTTAAGAGACATTAAAGTAGAATATGAGGAGCCTATCAGAATTTTCTATGATAATTCAAGTGTAATAAACATTTCTAAGAATCCGGTGTTGCATTCTAAGACCAAGCACATATCTATCAAGTTTCACTTTCTGGGAGAGCAAGTGAACAAGGATGAAGTTAGATTGGAGTATGTACCCTCCAAGGATCAGATTATAGATATTTTCACTAAACCTCTTCTCAAGGACTCTTTTGAGTATCTTCGGGAGACGTTAGGGGTCATGGCCCCTCCGGTAATGATCTAGGATGCACTGATGTGCATCAGTCCGGTGGATATCACAGTCATATCTTGTGATCCAGATTGCTAATGGGGAGCTGCTACTAAGGGGGAGCAGCTGGTATGATTCTGATGTGTTTGAATTGAAAGTATGAGCCCTTTGCCATTGATGTCAAAGGGGGAGAGAAGACATGTGAAAAACAAGTGGTGGATGATCAAAGGGGGAGCAGTAAAGAAAGAGAAGACATGTGAAGAGTTGTTGTTGATAGGGGGAGCTTTGATAGAAAGGAGAAGTTCTTGTCTTGATGGTTTTTCACATCATATGTTGCCATCAATGACAAAGGGGGAGATTGTTGCAAGTATGAGGTGAGACAGTGTTGTCATTGATGTCAACATACTCATATTGCATTGGTAAGAAGGATTGGATGAGCTGTGTGTTGAGGATATTGAGAAAATTAGTCTCAATCAGGAACAGTGAAGAACATTGATGAGAAGAAGGCAAAAGTACTCAATAGGTTGAGATTCAGAGGATGCAGATTAAGGGGTTTCTAGATATAAGTCTTGATATTATCCAGTCAAGATTTCAGAGGTCTGCATGAAGATGTGAAGAAGTTGTGATTGAGCAAGTAGAACCGGTTCAAGGAGATGCTCCAAAGTGACAGAGTGTTACAAAAAGGTCCGGTGAGATCCGGAAGTGCATTGTCCTATTCTGCGGATTGGACAGAGTATTTCAGATGTCCTTATAACGTATCATCTTGATTTGTTCATGGTTTAGAGGTCCGGAAGCACCTCTTGCAGTATGACAGTGGCGACAGACTATGTTCTTGTAGTTCTGGATGAGGAAGAGAAGAGATTCCAGTGAGGAAAGGAAGTGCGGATGTACCTGGTCACTCAGGCAAGCTTGTGAAGGTTCTTGGATCATGTTGAGGTTGTTTTGTTGGTCCACATTGATGGTAGAGCCTAGAATTGAAGATATTCTTCCAGATGAAGTTCTTGTTCAGACTAGCCGACCGAATGAGTTTTTCATCTTGCAAATGTTCTTATGGTGGCCGACCGGATGTGTTATTCATCCTGCGAATGTTCTTATGGTTGACTACCAACTTAGATGATTGTTCCTATGTCGATGTCTTGTATAAATAAAGGTTTGTGAGTTCATTTCAAAGCGTGGTGTGGAGCAGATGAGTGTGATATAGTGAAAGAGTGAAAGGGTAGAGCAGGTGTGTTTCAAGCTTAAATGGAACTGATCCAGACATAGTGAAGATGTCATTCTCTAGTTCAAGGTTGTGATACTTATGATCCTGTAGACAGTGTGTCTCTTTTGTAGGTAGTGTGCCTCTTTGTGAGCAGTGTGCTCAGGCAGTGAGCCCTGACTGGCATATGCCATTTGTTTTTCTTATTCTTCTAACAGAGAATAATCATTGGGTTAATCACCTCGTGGTTTTTCCCTTAACCAGGTTTTCCACATCAAAAATCTTGGTGTCTAATGTGTTGATGTTTATCTGCTCTGGTGTTTATGCTTCCTACTTTCATGAATGGTTATTTTATATGCTATTAACTAACAAAGAAGAATCAAGTGTTTGAAGTAGAAGCAAGTTTTTGCACAACTGATTCACCCCCCTCTCAGTTGTGTGCCCTAGATCCAACAAGGGGTGCATAGGTGGTACATGACCTTGCATTCCTATCTATCTATCACTTCATAAATAGTATATTGTGGGCCTACAAGGATTGATACTCCCACGTAACTAACCTAGGGTGTTATTATGCTTGGTGCGTCTTCATAGTCAAAACTTGTGCACTCCCTAAATCCAAAATCAAATCCTTTACAAACTTTTGCATGTTATGTGTAAAATTTATTTGTTTGCAAACTTTCCTAAGATCAAGAATCAATCCATCCCTAATCATCTTCCAATCATCCATCTCCATCCAAATCCAAATCATCCACCTTATCTTAATCATCCCAATCCAATCTATCCTAATCATCATAATCACCCTATCCACATCAACCTAATCTATCCTAATCCAATCTTGATCCATCATTTAGGACCTTAATCCAAATCAATTTTCTTAATCCAAACAAGGTCCTAATCCTAATCCATTGTATCCACCTAATCCACTTCCTAATCATCATCATCATTATCCTAATCAAATCTCATCATTGAGCTTAATCACTTCCCAGTCCAATTTTCAATCCATCATCCATTATCCATTATCATCTAGATAATCCACATCATAATCCACTATCCCTAAACTGATTTCATCATTTATCCACATCCTAATCACTCTATCCTTATCTTAGTCCAACCCATTCTTCCTAATCATCTCATTATCATCCCAATCCAAACCCCCTTATCCATTTAATCCCTTTTCACACCAAATCCTAATCTAATACACTCATACCTCATCCAAAATCAATCAATCATTATCCATCTATCCATCCCTAATCAACATCCAATCCAAATCATTAATCAAAAATCACCTTTAAAAATCAAAAATTAGTTAAGGAATTATCCCCCTTCAACCTTATCCAAATCCTAATTATAACCCATCTACCTTCATCCAAACCCAATCATATTTCCTATGAATAATCATCCAAAATCATCATCCAAGGGACCTAATCCCTAATCAATCCCCATCAAATACATCAAAACCCATCAAATTCAAGCCCTACGATCAAACTTGAGGCCTTGTTTTCACAACCAAGTGCCTCTATCCCTAAACAAGTTCTTCTATTTCCAAACAAGTGTCTTTGTCCTAGACAAGCACCTTAGTCCTTACTTGAGCACCTTTGTGTCAATACAAGTAGCTTTGTAAATAGGTTCCTTTGTAATCCTTAACTATCTTTATTCCTACACAAGTGCATTTGTCAAATTAGGACAAATCATCCCCATCCCTCAAATCAAACATCAAAAGGGCCCTTGGCATAAAATCAAATCCAATCCAATCCAATCATCAAAGGGCCTTAGGCCTAATTAAAACTAACCCCAGTCAATCCAAATATAATTATTATCAAGTTTCATATATCATTGACCTTGATTAATCAAATCAAATCCATCCAAGTATCAAGTGTCATGAATCCTTGACCTTGATCAATCCAAAATCAACCATCCAAGTCAATCCAAACCCCTCTAATCCAAAATCAAAATCTAAGGTCATCTTAAGTCCTAAACCTTAGAAAACCAAAATCATCAAGTTATCAAAAATCACATCATCCCAAATCTAATCCCAATCATGAATCCATCATATAATTTTGATGATGATGATAGTATTGTTGACCAAGACGAAATCGACAATCTTGATGAAATCATTGAAAGAAAGCTTTCCATAAACTACCCTCGCCCATCTATAAACATGCAAGCACCTTATGACCATGCATTGGCTAGCACAAGCTATGCCCCTGTACCCAATTTCATACCTTATGTTCATCCTTATGTTACCATTGATAAGGTAAATCCATTCTATCCACCATCTATATCCCAACATCCATTCTTGTATAAGGTCCCTGTCACCTCCACCTCTTATCCACATCCTTCATCCCCTCATCAACCACATACTTCATATCTGTATCCCACTTATCCAAATCCTTCATATCATTATCCATCAACCCCACTATACACTTCACCATCCAATCTACCATCCACTTCTCCCTCTACATCCAAATCCTTCTCAAGTTTTCTCCAAGGACTCCTAGCTAGGGATATAGAGAAAAATCATCAAAAAACACTTGTGGAGTCATGCCACCCCGCTAATCCAAATTCATCCAAATGTGTCATTGATGATGTCATCCTCACCCAACACCTATAAAAACCACATGATCCTCCCCTTCCTCCTTCCTATCCAAAATCATATCCCAAACATCTCATGTTCCTCAATCTACCCCATTAGAGGATTATATTCAAACACCAATGAAGTTAAACAGTCCTCTCCCATCACACCATCCACATAAATATAGCTATGTCAAGAGCTTAGTCCAAAGCATGTCAAAACATCCAACCCCAATCCATATCAATATACAATCATCCCATCTAGCTCCGTTCTCAAACCCCACCATCTCCTATTGATCCCCCATCATCTCCTATTAATCCTTCCCATCAACCCTTTACCACCTCTTATCGACTTCATCCCAAATCTCACATCATATCCTCTCAATTCCAACACTTTCATCTGTGGTGGCTCTCGTGTAGGAGAGGAATAACTTATATCCACCACCTATCTTCCCCATCTAATAATGGACTTGCGTCATGTTTCCAAAACAAAAAACATCCCATTTCCCATCGCATGCTCCAAAACATGAATTATCAAGGCAAAGGATTAGGCCTTCATGAACAAGGTATTTTAGAGCCCATCCATGATCACATGGCCTTGGTTATATATCCCAAGAAAAATAATCCAAAAAATGTCGGTGCCACCTTCATGCCTTATAAGGCAACTTCTTCCACTCACAAAATAGGTGCATTCCATCACACCTCCAAACTATTTGTCGATGTCCCTCCTCCCTCATCATATACATATAAAAATCATGCCACTATCCCTCCATCTTATCCTATCCATAAATCTAAATGTCCTCCAATCCCTAAATCCACTCTTCCTCCCATCCTCCCAACCCCAAATACTCCTATCCTTAAATCCACTAATCCCTTCATCTTTCAATCCCCTAATCTTCCCATCCATAAACCTCATAGCCCTAAACACCCCAATCCCCTATCCCCCAAAATCCCTAATCATGACCAACAAGTGCACACATTGTTTAACAAAAAAGCTATCAAAAAACCCATGGGATTCTAAAACAATACATTGGATTCCTCTACACATGCAGCAAAAAATTCACAAATGCCTAAGAGTTATCATGTTTCAGGCATCGATACAAAAAATTAAAGAAAATCCATATAAAAGGCCACTAAAACCCACACCTCAAAAAGAAAAAAGAAAAACAATATGGGTTCCCAAGAATAAATAAATAAATCCAAATGGAGCATCCAAATCCCCCTCCCTCCACAAATCCAAAAATCTCTATCCCCCATCCCACACCTAATCAAAAATTCTAAGTCCATTTGGGTCCCTAAATTCCTAAATTAGCAATCCCACCATCCCCCATCCCGGTCCCATAATAAAAAAATCTTCTATCCTTATGAATCCCATATCCCCATTATCTCCCACACCCCATAAAAATCAAAATCTTCAAAATCCATCATGGTGTGTGCAAACATTGGCCTTGGTTTCCCTCAACCACCCAACATTCCCTCATACATCCATCCCCCATCCAATATCCATTATAAAATATATCTCCCCTATCCCATCCCTACGATCCATCCTTTCACATAATCCATCCAGCCTTCATCCACCTTTCATCCATCCATCCTCCATCTATTCCCTCTACTCCATCTTCCCCTACATAATCACCTTGACCATCTACCAACATCCATACGCACAACGCTACTTGACATGGTCCACATGCAACCACTATCCAGAATGGGGCACTATCATCTTTCTTTAGAAATAGGCACTCAAGTCCCAATCCCATTTCACCCCATCCAAATCATTTTCTCCGTCCATCACATCCCACCCATCCCATCCAAATCTCAAAAAATCAAAAAATATTAAAGAGAAAAAAATCATCCAATGGTGAAAACCACTCTTTGTGGCACCTTGGGAAAGTACCATGATGAAAACCCCTTGTGGGCATCATGTGTAATCCCCCGTCCATTTTCATGCTACACTTGGGGGCAAGTCTCACATAAACTATCACTCACATCCACTGCTACACCCACTTATCCTATCGTCTCCCACCCATCCCATCCTCTATATCTCCCAATCTATCCTCTTGTCTTCCTATTCATTTTCCTTTTCTTCTTTTGATCCCAATAAGGATAGGGGGAAAATATCCAAAACATGCCTAGCATATCCTACAAATGTCCATCCCCTCCTACCCCTTCATCATGAGTGACACATCTAGAGTGGGGCATCCTATTCTATGCAAATTAGTCCTTGGAGATCACATCCAAACTCTTCCATCCATCCCCCCATTCATCCATTATCCCCTTATTACTCTCCCTTCGTATCTATCCCATCCACTACTCATTATTGCCTTATCACCACATTCAAATCATCTCGCAGATCCCTTGTCACTAGAATTGACTTTCCCTTGTTATTGGTATCTAGCTAAAGCTTACCTAAACACAATCCAATGAAATCCCTCCTATAAATCCAAATATCCCAACTAATCTAAATCTCCCAAACATCCAAATATCACAAGAATATCCTAATCAATGTGCATTTTAAGCTAGAAATCTATGCAAAATCATCCAATTGCATCCATTGGTCTTGTTCCTATCCTTGGTACAAGCCTTGATCAAACATCCATCATCATCATTAGGATATATCATTCCCAATCCTCGTATCAACAACACAATCCAACATCATCAAATCCATCAATATTTGACTTTTTAGCTTGACCAGGGGCAACATCATGTTTGTCTTTGCATCATTTTGTGCATGTGTGCTTTCTTGTGTGTATACATTATCATTTTTATCTTGCATCTACATTGGTCCATGTAACCTACATGCCACAACGATATCATGGTCTTCCATACCATGGTGCTATACAACATAAATTTTCTTGTGACCTTATCAACTATCTCATCATAGTACCCACTAAGGTCATAAAATGCCTTTTGATATGTTGGGGCATCCTTTTACGCATGGGACACATTTTCACCTTGGTTTCTCATACTCTAGTGCATAACATCTCATGCCATATCAAATAATATTGCTCCCATCCAATGCAACATAACACATAACTATCACCCCATCCATCTGCATCCAATCATTTATCTCTCATCACCCCTTTCCTCCAAATCCCTTACATCCACCCTCCCATCCTCCCAATCCCTTTTAATTTAAATTTCACTCTCATCTTTCTAATCCATCTATCTTCATCCTTTCGAGAGCACACTCGTGTTCTTCGAACCCGTCTGCCCTATTGAGGGGGCATCATCCCTATCATAATTCCTCCTCATCGATCTCACTTCAAGTGGCTAGGGCATCATCATCCCTAATCCTACCATCTTCTTCTATCCAACCTAGCACTATATTTTATCATTATTTGAAATGATGCTACTTCATAACACCATCTCAAAGAGGGGCAAAATGTACACCTAAAATCAACTACTCACTACTTCATCTATAATTAAGACATCTAGACCCTTTTAATTGAATAAATTCCTATTTATTCAATTAATTATCCAATACTTTTTTGAACAATGATTAAACAATATTTTATTATTAAATAACCATTCATGCACTATTCATCTGTACCATCTCCTAGCATTAATTGAATAAATTTAATCATTTATTCAATTAATCAGTTGTTTTCCATAGTCCAACATTAGATAAATATTTTTTTATTTAATATCCCTATCCTCATCAAAAAATTAAATAAATATTTCTATTTATTTAATTCCCTATTTTGTGTACTTTTGATTAAGTTGATTAAAACCACTTAATCAACTTAATCACATGCTTTCACATTCCAAATCCTTCATTAAGCCATTCAAACCTCTCACATATTCTAACATGTACAAAGGCATGGGCTTTTGTACAAGACCATATGGGTCTCTTATAAAGGGATGGGCAAGTACTTTGCACATCCCTCTAAAAATGGTCCGTTTGTCCCTTTTCAATCTTCTTCATCCACTTTATCCAAGACTATCCTCCACCCTTGATCTCTCCTTGATCCAAGGACCATCTTTATCCTCTAATCCAATCATGTCACTTGTCAATCTCTCATCAATCTAATCCTCTCAACAATCCTCAACCATTGATCTTCCAAATCAATCTCATCCATCCAATCTTTTATCTAAAAATCTATAAATATCCATCAACCCAAGCCATTTTCAAGTCTCCATGTTATCCAAGGTTATGCTATCAATTTGAGAAGCAATAAGCATACATCCAACATCAAGGTTTACATTTGGGGTTAATTAGATAGCTTCATTTTATGTATGCATGTATTCCTTTAGCTCAATCATGAGGTTGCATTAGTTAATGAGTAGAATAGGTTAAAATCATTTTATCTTTTTTTTTATGGCTCATTTTCTTATGTACACAGAAATGTTGGATTTAAGCATTGTTCATCCTATCAAAAGTCTGTGTTCATCTCCAATGGTTATTGTTAAAAAGAAATATAAGTCATGGATAATGTGCCCAAATTATAGGGAGCTCTATACAAGATCACTCTCAAAGATAAGTTTATTGTTCCTATTATTGATTAATTAAATGGTATATATTTTTTATTTAGATTTACATTTAGGTTATCATCAAATTTGACTAAAGGAGGAGGATGTATATAATATTGCTTTTATAACACGAGGGCCATTATAAATTCTTAGTTATGTCATTTGGTCTCACTAATGTTCCATCAACGTTTTAAAGCCTCATGAATGAACAGTGTTCCACCCATTTATTTAGAAATTTGTGTCAGTATTCTTTGATGGCATTCTCATCTATAATATTGCATGGGAAGAACATAAGCAACATATAGAGAAGGTATTACAGGTATTGGAAGACAATCAACTCTATGCAAAAATCAAAATGTGTCTTTGGGGTGAATGAAGTGGAATAATTAGGACATGGAGTGTCACACAAAGGTGTTAAGGTGGACCCTAAGAAGATTACAGTAGTAAAAGAGTGGCCAAAACCCTAAAATGTCAAAGGTTTGAGAGGATTCTTGGATCTAACAATATACTATAGAATATTTTTTCACAACTATGCTCGCATAGCAACACCCTTAACAAAATTGTTGAAGAAGGATTAGTTTTCATAGTCAGAGAGAGCCACTCGATAAATTCAATAACTAAAAGAATCTCTTACTTCCACTCTTATTTTATCTACTTTAGACTTTTCTAAGACATTTGTAGTAGAATGTGATGCTTTTAGACATGGCATTGGGGCAATACTAATGCAAGAAGGGTGTCCCTTGGCATTTGAGAGTCAACAACTCAAATGAAAAAACTTGGTAAGACCCACATATGAGAAAGAAATGTTAGCTATAATTCATGCATTCAAATAATGGTTATTGTGTTGGTGCTTTGGCAATATCTAATGGGAAGACATTTCAAAGTCAAGATAGACCATGGGAATCTAAAATATTTGTGAGAGAAACTATTATCTTCAAAGGAACAACAAAAATGGGTCACCAAGATGCTAGGGATAGCTTTGAAACTATTTCCAAAAAAGGCAAGGAGAATATTGTAGTTGATGTCCTTTCTTGACAAGAGAAAGAGGAAGTTCAACAATTTGTGCCATATCTTTATTACAACCTGATGGGTAGAAGTTGCACAAGAAAAGTGGAAACATGATCCTTTAACAAAGAAAATCATTCAACAACTTCATCATGACCTATCTTCTTTATAGAAGTACAGCTGGAAAGGAAACTCCTTATCATACAAAGATGGGTTATTTTTATACAAAAATTATTATTTGAAACCTAGCATATCAAGCTGCAAATACATGACTCACCAATAGGAGGACATTAAATGTCATTAAAGACTATCCCCATATAAAAGTTTTTTAAGGTCTTATGGGAGATGTAAATAAATTTATGGTTGAATGTTTGATATACCAACAAAATAAAAGTGAAACAATAAAGATCACGGGCCTCTTACAACCATTAGGCATACCAACACAACATTGGGAGGAAATATCAATGGACTTCATTACCAGGTTGCCAAAGTCATATAACCTTGATGTGATTTTGGTGGTTGTAGATAGACTCACTAAGTATGCACATTTTTGTGGACTCTCTCATCCATTTAAAGCTAGTATGATGGTAGAATTATTCATGGAAAAGGTACAAAAACTCCATGGTATTCCCAAAATCATTGTGAGTGATTGTGATCCTATCTTTAATAGCATCTTTTGGATAAAAATATTTGTAGTGTGGGGTACAAAACTAGCACATGTCATCCACAATCAGATGGCCAAACAAAAATTATGAATAAATATTTGGAAGGATAGCTATGTTGCTTTGCCTCTAACAAACAAGTGCAATGGTCCAAATGGCTTTCATTTGTATATTGGTGCTATAACACATTATTTCACATATCAACAAGGATGGTTCCATTTGAGGCTCTTTGTGGATACCCACCACCATAGATTTATAGGGTCATCCCAAATATCATGCTATAGAGGATCATATTCAACACCAATAGGAAATGCTTCAAAACCTTAAGGAGAATTTAATCATGGCTTAGAATAGGATGAAATAATAAGCAAATCAACACCATAGTGAGAGGCACTTTAAGGAAGGAGATTGGGTATTCCTTCGGTTACATTCTTACAAAAAAATGTCACTTGAGTAGCATAAGAACATCAATCTTGCACCAAAATTTTATGGTTCATATAAGTTTCTCCATTGGATCAGCAATGTAGATTATAAGTTATAACTTCCACCCTCTTCCAAAATTCATCCTATATTTCTTGTCTCTTGCCTAAAGAAAGTAATAGGTAGTTCAAGCTTCCAGTCCAGTCAAAATTGTTTCAAATAGATGAAGGGAAGTTTATTTTGGAACCTAAGGCAATCACAGAGAATGAGTAAAGTAGTTATGAAACTGAGCTATTTATAAATTCCTACTCAAGTGGAAGAATCTATCAAGTGAAGATGCAACATGGGAAGATAATCAATTCATACAAAAGCCAACACTTTTTTGAAGGGGATGGGCACATATTATGCCCCTAATATTCATCTTCCTAAGTGTAATAAGGTTAAGCACTTGTGGCATGATTAACCATAATATTTTAATTTATTAGCTCTATTAATTCCTTCCTAACCTGCTAACCTAATTAGGACGAAGGGGTGTGTCCCTACCTAACTATGTCTATAAAAAAGGAAGAGAAGGGCTCTTCTAAACCATCATAATTTGCAAAATTAAATTCATATTCTCATAATCTAATTTTTGGAGGTCACCCCCTCTAAGTGGTCTAATATTTTGTTGATTTTTTCCTTTATTTCCAAAAAATATCTTAACATGATGTCTCAATGATTTCATATTTAGGTATGATTTTTTCAAAGTGTAATTTTATATGTATAAATTTTATTTTTAGTTTACTTATGTAATAGTATAATAATGTTTATTTCATATATAACTTGTGTTCCATTGAGCACCTTCTATAGTGCACTAAATGCAACATCCAACAAGATTATTGTCTCATACCTTAAGAAGTGTTGCTCCTAGAGGTGTATTTGAGGGATATAGAGGTCCCTTGGAATGATGAGGAGACTAAAAAGACTTTTATTTCAGATTATATTTTTAATATTACTCCCTCTTTTCTTTTTTCTCTCTTTAAATTTTCCTAGAGATCTCTTTCCCTTTCATCTTCCAGTGATCTATCATTTTTGTCTAATATATATCCCCACAAAGGGTCTAGTGAAGTGAGGATTTCTATGACTAAAATACCCAAGCCTCAAATAGACTCGACACCTTTTAGTACCATTTCTTTTGGTGCCACCCTACTCTCATGTGCATCTCCACTTCCACATACCATAAGGTATATTAGAGAGTTTGGCATATTGAGAGAAGCACTCCTCTATACCATCATTCTTTTGTATACCTTTTGGTATATAAAGAGGTGTGGTATATTGAGAGGTTTGTTTTACCAAAGATATACATATATCAAAAGGCAGGAGTGATAAGTAGCAATTTTTAATGGTGAATCTTTGCCAATTGGCAAATAGTTTGTATGAGCCAAATTGATTTTGATAAATCTAATGAAATGGTTAGGGGCCCAAACCACTAGGAATTTATGATTTGTCAATCCAATGGGTGTTAAATGGCTTCCATATTATTTATGAAGCATTTATATCATAATATTTTTGCCATGGTAAACTACGTGAACTTGTAATGGGGAATCACCTAGAATTTTAGAGGCATGTTTCAATTAGATGATATATTCACCAATTCCATCAAAATTCCACTTGTATGAGGCCAATTTCACTAACACCATCATAACTCCATGCTATGGTTGAGGCCATAATCCCCTTGAAATCACCACATATGTTTTGGATTGTGGTCCCAATTGCCCAACATTGACATCACCATTTTCCAATCACACAAGATATGCCACATTTTTACACCATCATTTTACAATTTAGTTGGTTTCACTAAATTTGAATTCATATAAATTCAATTAAAACTCTAAATTATTATTTTACATAATTTGTTCTGCTCTCAATCCAGATTGACTCAATTCTTGAATCTTTACATCCTTTGAAGAATTATGTTTTGAACTCCTTTCTTTGGTTTCTTCTATGCCCAGTGCCTACTTCCTACCTAGAATTCTATTTTTTAGTGAGCCATAGACAACTGCAAGCATTATCAAGTTAGTTAGAGGCAAGTGATAATTTCTTTATGGTTATATAATATAAGATTCCTCATGTTTCTTTATATATTTGGTTTCATTGTTGCAAATTATATTGAGTAGTGATACATCTAGGTTCTGGGGATCTATAATTCCTTTTGTTGATTTAGTTTCATTGTTACAAAGGATATTAAAACTGTTAGTGTTGAGTCTTTGATAGTGACCTTAAACACAATGACATTTTAAGTTGCCTCTATTTGCAACTAGGAATGTGAAAATCCCTAGTAATGGTATGGTAGAAGATGCTTTAGAAGCCATAGCCTCTACTCAAGTGAGGACACGATGGAATCTAACTTCTCTACAAACTCCTTCCAGATGGTAACTTTCAACCTAGGTGTTCCCATCATGGCTAGACCATCCTCACCCAAAACTACCTTAATGAAGCATAAAGTTGTAAGAGTCACTAATGGACTCAAGCTCCTAGGATCACCTACAAAACTAGAAATAACATTCCACAAGAGAGTGGCAAGAGGATGAATTTCTTAATTATGGATGCAAAATGCTATTATGATACATAAAGTACATGAGGGACCTTACTTATATAGGCAAGGTAATGAGATGGGACAACATAGGATTATGACAAGTATCTAAATCATATGACATGAGACACAAAAAGTAAATAACCTAAAGATGCCCTAAGTAAAATAGTGTGAATAGAACATAATAGGGAAACTAGTTAGGTAATATACCTCATTCACACAAACATCCCCATTAGGTACAACTTAGGGAGAATGAGAAAATATTCAAATGATGCAAAGATACAATGATGGGTGGGTCCCAGCTACAAGGGCATGTTAGGTACCCATGTACAAAATATCACTCACAAACAAAGTAAGGGAGAAAAACCCATAGGAAAAAAACCCTCTCCAAAAGAGAGAAAACATAAAAGATGTGATGGAAGAAGTGATGGAAGGAGGACTCAATCTAACCCCCAAGGACTACATCCAACACAAATACATAGTCAATGACACCCCATAGGAGATAAAGAGTGAGATGGTAGATTCCCCCAACAAAGAAGTAGCTATTGTGTCAATGATAAATGCTTGAAGACAAATGTTGAAGAGTGTCCAATACCAATTAAAACAACATTTATTCCCTTGGGAATAAACAAATCCAATGGTGTATGTAGAAGCAACTCCCACAATATGGATGAAAAAGGAATCCAAATCCAAATGTGTGTCTCAAATTACAACTCAAGTGTCCTCATGATGGAAAAAGATGTCTTCTCCAAAATAAAAAATTGTCTGCCCAACTAGAGAAGTAGAAATAGGAGAGGGAAGATACTAAACTATATCTAGAAACACTAAATATGTGATAACACTATTTCTATCAAAGAAGAGAGATAAACCCTCAAATATATCCTCCAAATCAAAAATGTGAGACTCCACAAACAAGGATGAAATGTCTGATAAATAGGAATCTCGATGGGGTGAATCTAGATGACTGAAATGGTCTTGCAACAAAGAGTCAATAGAATCAATATGTGATGAAGATGTGATCTCAATAGGAGGAGAAGGAGCAATAGGAGAAGTCTTTATGTCATTAGAACTATCAAGACTTGCCAAATATTCAAGCTCCTCTAAAGTATCATCATCAAAGGGTCTATTATGTACATCATCAGTGGGTATGAGGAAATCTATAGAAGGATCATCAAGGAATGGAGAGATATGTGTGTTTCCATAAATTTCTCAAATTTTGATCCAAAGTGTGTGTGGGCACTCAAGGTCTGAAATAGCACACATAGTGTCATAATCAACACTGGAACAAATTAACCTTACTACATGATCAATATTATTTCCCTATGTAGATTTCCTCCTAGGTGAATATAATTCAGGTATTATTCCATAAAGATAAGGCAAAAGATTAAGCCATCTGTAATGTGTTAGGATGCCTTTTTTCCAAGACTCATAATTATCCTTATTAAGGGTTACCATAGAAGGATGAATATATAAACCCATGATACCTCCCCAATGATAAAATAAGAGATCAAAACATCCATACATATCAATAAGTTGATAACTGAAGCCCACCAAGCAAAGCTCAATTACCAATTTCAATAATTTTCCCAAGAACTGAGTGAAAATACCCAAAATGGCCTCAAACTAAAAATCTAATGTCTAAGGTAGAATCTATAAAAATGAAATAGATAGGTTTATATTTTTCATAAATACCTTTCCAACGCCTATAAGAAGTCAAAATTTTGACACCCTAGGTGAAAGATATGGCTTGGTAAAGATCACAAGAAAATCTGGACTTCAAACAATAATAAAATTCCTCAGTAGTAAAATTTGGACAAAATACATATACCACTATGAAGTTCTCAGAACCATCATTCTGAAGCCTATTGGTTTGTGAAAATTTGATTACATATGAGGAAGATATGGCCGATAGAATAAAACTACCCAATTAAGTATTGAATTTGGTCTAGGTGGTGGCCCACTAGCAGCTTGATAGGGCGATGCTACTCACAAGCTGAGCAGTAGTGGTAGATTTTGGTGGTATACTAGGGGTGGAGCCTTGGTACAAGGGCACCCATAACTCCCCATGTCTTCAAGGGGGCAAAAGTTAACATTTTGTTTTATTTTTGGTATCTTCATGTAATAAGGTCTTCTAAGACCATTCTTGTGTGTTGGAGTCTAATTTGAGCCATTAGGTGTAAGTTGGAGTCTAGAGGAATATGAAGAGTCTCAATGTTGCACAAAAAAGGAATATGAAAAGTGTTAAGAATATGAACCAATGTAACTGAAAATTGGTCTTACACCATTGGAACATGTTGATAAATGTTTAAAAAGACCTTGTGTGATCAAAATGAAGGGGGTGGAAGAAGTTTGGAAGTTGAAACAATAAAATATCACTGTTTTTTGTAATTTCCAACATTCTAGTGCTATTATTTAAGTTTGTATGGACTTTAATTTGCATTTAATGACCTACATGTGGTATGGTTGGAAAGATATTTGAGTTACCTTTCTAATGATTTTAGTTTGGTTGATTTTCGTCTTGTTTTGTGAAAGTTATGATCAAATTAGTGATTGTCACTTCTAGATTTTTATGGTGAAACAATAGAAAACTTGCTTAGTATGGTTTTGTACAATTTAGTATGGCTGAATGGATAAATACTCATTGTAGAGGGAACTCTTACCTTTAATGGGTTTTTGATTTGGTCCAATTTCATTGTGTTTCAAGCAAGTTGTGCCCATTTACTGTAAACAGGTTTGAAACCCTAGTTAGGGTAATAGTGAGCAAACAAATCAATTTTTGAAGGTTTCCGTACAAAGTAACCTACCTTTATTTTGATATATGTTGTATAAGGTCCAAATGGGTGTCTAAAACTATGTTTACATTTTTGATATCATGTCTGCAATGAAAGGTATGACCAAAAAACTCAATTTGTTGCTCCCATGTTTGTTCAGGCAATTAGGCCTAGAGACTAGGACAATCAATTTTTAACCTTGTTGTTCCAAAACAACCATACCTTAATCTTGGATATGTTGTTAAAGGGCTTAAAGGGTACTCAAAATTGTGTTCACAATTTGGAAGAAAGGTCTGCACAGGGAGATATGATGGAAAGCTCAGTTTGTGAGGGCTACTAGAGGATTGAGGTCTAGAGACCAAAAATCCACCATTTAATGTTTGGAAGCTTGAAAGTCTGGTTGATTGAGATATGTTTAGTATTGTCCACACCTGCTCTACATCAAATTGGTATCAGAGCCTAAAAGGTCTAGGAAAAGAAGTTGAGAGCCCGAAGATCTGGGCAAGATAAGTTTTTTGGAGTTTATGTATTATTTTTTTGCAGGTTGAAGGAAGAGCCTGGATACCAAAAGACTAGGCCAAGGGAAAAGAAGGGGGCCTAAGGTGAGGTATCACAAAGACAAGAAGCATTGAGAAGAAGTAAGGTGAAAGAGACTTGCTTGAGAAAGGAAAATGGAAATGTTGAGAAGGTTAGTCTGTGAAAAGTTGCAAAGTAAGGAGTTACCAAGCAAGAAACAAGAGAAAGGAAGAGAGAAAAGTGAGATGAGGAAGAAAAATGAGAAGGAAAAACCAATAAATGTCTAACAAGAGATAATAGACTTGAGATAAGCCTTGGAACAAATGGAAAAAGTTCAAAAAAGAAGGGATCTTGAGATACAACAACTTCTTGAGAGTAAAACAAGAAAGTGGTTGGCATTTACCAATAAGGAAGAAGGTAAAATGGCTTATCAAGAAGATCATTCAAAGGAGAAGAATGCAAAAGAAGACAATAGAACCAAACATTTGGAAGTCTTTGTTGATGAAGGAAGAGCAAAAGCCATCTGAGAAAGGGAAAGAGGTAAGTAATACAATGGTAAGCAAACCTAGGACTATTTTGACATCAACAACCATTGAAGAGTTGCCTTGGGAAGTTCAAGATACATTGAAGGATCATGTAGACATAGTGGTTGATAAATTTTCTGACTAAGTTTGCTTCCAAGGAGAGATGCTAGACTATTTAACTTTTGTAATAGGGGCTGGTCTATCATATACAGTAGCCTATGACAAACAAAATGAAGAATGTGATGTGTCTAAAGAAAGGGATGGTGTCAACACAAATGATGCACTTGTTTGGGAGGTTGCAAATGAAGGGAATTTTGATGCTAAAAGCAAGAGGATTGCTAGGAAAGAGATTGCAGAGTTGACCAAGCAATGCTTGAGGGAAAAATGAAGTATGGAGTAGCATAATGAACAAACTAAGTTGCAGATGAAAGATGGACAGTTAGACAAGCATCCACTACAAGTGGAGCAGAAAAAGAGAGTTACAAATGTTAGTAAGTGTAATGTTGAAGGTATCAAGGTTAGTTATTATTCACTCCTTTTAGAGGAGGGCAGTAACACTGATCAAGAATCCATACTTGCTGACATGATGGTTAGAGGTATAGAGAGAGGACATAATACCCTTGATGAGATTGCAAAGAAACCTAAGATGAAAATGAAACAAGCCATTGAAGGAGAACAAGGTATTATTGGAGTACATGACATCCATCAAGGAAAAAGGGATCAGTTACAAGGTGGAGGTGGTAGATGCAATCAAAGGACAGTTGTAAACAAGGGAGCCATTGATTTCAAGATTGCAGACATAGCTATTAATTTGTACTCTTTACAAGTGGATGTTGTTGCAGGTTATGATGCAGGTTTCCAAGCCTTTATAGATGGTATGTGGGTCATGATGCAGATCCTAACTCAAGAGAAGCTTGAGTTCTTTTCTTCCCCAGGGGTATGGTGCAGGGGCACCCATAACTCCTCATGTCTTCAAGGGGGCAAAAGTTAACATTTTGTTTTATTTTTGGTATCTTCATGTAATAAGGTCTTCTAAGACCATTCTTTTGTGTTGAAGTCTAGAGGAATATGAAAAGTCTCAATGTTGCATAGAGAAGGAATATGAAAAGTGTCAAGAATATGAACTAATGTAACTAAATATTGGTCTTGCACCATTGGAACATGTTGATAAATATTTAAAAAGACCTTGTGTGGTCTAAATTAAGGGGGGTGGAAGAAGTTTGGAAGTTGAAACAATAAAATATCATTATTTTCTGTAATTTCCAACGTTTCATTGCTATTATTTGAGTTTGTACAGACTTTACTTTGCATTTAATGACCTAAATGTGGTATGGTTAGAAAGATATTTGAGTTACCTTTCTAATGCTTTTGGTTTTGTTGATTTTCATCATGTTTTGTGAAAGTTATGATCAAATTAGTGATTGTTACTTCTAGATTTTTATGATGAAACAGTAGAAAACTTGCTTAGTACAGTTTTGTACGATTTAGTACGGATAAATGGATGAATACCCATTGTATAGGGTAATCTTTCCTTTAATGGGTTTTTTATTTGGTCCAATTTCATTGTGTTTCAAGCAAGTTGTGCCCATTTTACTGTAAATAGGTTTGAAACCCTAGTTAGGGTAATAATGAGCAAACAAATCAATTTTTGAAGGTTTCTATACAAAGTAACATGCCTTGATTCTGAGATATGTTGTATAAGGTGTCTAAAACTATGTTTACATTTTTTATATCATGTCTACAACAAAATTTATGACCAAAAAACCCAATTTGCTACTGCCATGTTTGTTCAGGAAATTAGGCCTAGAGACTAGGACAGTCAATTTTTAACCTTGTTGTTCCAAAACAACCATACCTTAATCTTGGATATGTTGTTAAAGGGCTTAAATGGTACTCAAAAGTGTTTTCACAGTTTGGAAGAAAGGTCTGCACAGGGAGATATGATGGAAAACCCAGTTTGTGAGGGCTACTAGAGGATTGAGGTCTAGAGACCAAAAACCCACCATTTAATGTTTGGAAGCTTGAAAGTTTGTTTGATTGAGATAGGTTTAGTATTGTCCACCCCTGCTCTACATCAAGCCCCTAGATAGGGAGGCAGTAGCATCTGAGCATCTAACACAAGAAAACAAGGTGATAAGGTGGTGGCAGTGTTGGGGGCGTTGATTGTTGGTGATTGGCCCCTGTAGGATGAATAAAACCTAGCTTTAATGTCCACAAGATTGCCATTGGTTGTAAACCTGGTACCTACTGACTAGTGACATTGGATGGTTGTATGTGATGAAAGTAGATTGTCATTGATGTCAAAAAGGTGTTGGTATTGACAGGAGTTGTTCATGTCATCGAGATCAGTGATTGATAAGAGATGTCATTAGGATATCTTCATGGTTTGGTGTTCATATTGTTTCATTCTTGATCATACTTAGTTCATACTTGTTTGTGTTGGGTCATCTCATGCAGTGGTGTTTGAAGGAGTTGGTTAAGTGATGTTTGATGCTAACTTGTTTATGTTAATCATTTCAAAAAGTTTAAGCATTGTTCATATTCAGTTTATGTCAAGATACTTTACTCATGTTGATGTTATGATAAGGCTTGCAGAAAGTGGTTCTTGCAGAGAATGTTACAATGGTTGAATCTCAGTTGAAGGTTGTTCATTTTGATTAATATTGATGATTTGAAGTCTATCTTCTTTATGCATATCAATGGTTTGATATTCTGCATCAAAGGTATGATGTACAGAATGACAGTGTATTATCATTTCAGAGAAATTCTATTAGTCTTGGCAGATATATTATATGGTGCTTTGATAAATCACATGTATTAATGTGATAAAAGGTTTTGAATTAAGTTTAAAAGATTTAATTCTCTAGACTCCACTTTGCCCATCACAAAAGTCATACACTTTTCTTTTAACTTCCAGTTGACCTGCTAGTATAGATCATGGGTTACCTGCTAAAGGGGTTTATAACATTTGTCACCTACCCCTTTACCTTCCAAAGAGGTCACCTCTTATAAATTTGTGAGCAGCAAAAAGAAAAAAATCATATCAAAATTTAATATTTAATATTTGTGAGCAGCAATAAATATCATATCAAAATTTAATATTTATTATGAGTGAGGCTTTTTATTATCTGCAGCAAATGCTTTATAAAAGGTTTTTTTATGCCTTAAAATAAGGAAGTTTTAAGGAGATTTAAAAGCCTATTTTTAAGGAGATTTTAAGGCAAATTTTCTGAGTCTTTTAAGGAGTTTTTAGTGGAATCTTTAAGGCAGATTTTTGTGGGAGATTTTCTTCTAATTTTTAAGTCAACATAAGTGAGAATTTTGTGGAGATTGAAGACAAAAAGATGAGAATTTCTAAGAAGGGAAAATATTTTTTTAGAGAAGATTAAGTGTTTTTTTAAAATGCTTTGAGGAAGCATATGAGTCTTTATGACTCTTTATTTGCAGGCGATAAAGAATATCTTGTGATGGGAATGGAGATTCATTTTTTAAGTATATGAAGAGATTTTATTTTTTGAAGTTTTTTTTGAGGAGTTACATAATTTTTTTTAGAAGTCATTTTGTCTTTTTGCAGATTAGATTTTGCAGAGGAGAAGAAGAAAATAAGATACTGAAGATTTTTTTTTGTGAAAAGGAATTACAAGTGTTCAAGACAAAGAAGATTTTTATGTTGAAGATCATTGAAGTTCTTTTATTTAATGACATATGAGTTGAATATGCAGAGAAGTGTATATCAAGGGTTATTTCAGATGGAGGAGATGATTTTCTTTAAGAAGAATATGAAAGGATTTTTGTAAATGAACAGAGACATTATTTATGCAAAAATAAATATGATTTATAACAAAATGGAATATGAAGAGATTTATTTGTAGCAAACAAAAGACATTATTTTTATATAGAATTATTTTATTCTTGAAATGGTGTAGATAGAAAATTGAAGAAGTGTAATTGAAAGGTCATCTCATTTTATAATGGTTTTGCAGATGCATTGTTTGTGTGTGTTGTTGTGTGAACCAACATGCAGTGATTTTGTGAAAAAATAGATAAATCATAATTTGAGAGATATATGAGAATCAAACAAGGATGAAAATGTTATGCACAGATGATTTGATTATGCAGAGAGTTTGTGTAAGGATAAAAATGCAGAAATGATGACCTCCATGTGCAACAAATTTACAAAGACAACATGCAGTTGATTGAGTATCAGGTGAATTGGTAATGAGATTGATATTCAGACTGTAATTAAACAGAGATATGCAAAAGAGAAGACAAGTTATGTAATGGTGCAAATCAGATTGAGTGGCAATCATTTCTTGCACACTTTGTAGTTTGTTTTGATGGTGGTTGAATTTGCTAGTGAGGCTTGTGGTCAGTGAGACCTTCCTATGCTAGTGAGGCTTGTGGTCAATAAAACCTATGTATGTGCCAGTGAGGCATCTTGTAAAGCTAGTGAAGCTTCTTTGGTCAATGAAACCTTCATGTAGCTAGTGAGGCATATTTTTCAGTTAAGCCAGTGAGGCAAATTTTTAGAGTGGTTTTTATTCCCCTTGAGGGTTTTCCACTCATCAATATCTGTGTCATGTGTTCTCTTTTTGGTTGAATATGTTGTAACTATTTGATCATCTTTATTTAAGTCTTTTGTATCATGATGACTATGTTCTCAGTGAATTCCTTTGCACAACATTTTTGAGTCAAGTTTAGAAAAGTTAAAAATTATACAACACCGATTCACCCCCTCTCAGTGTTGTCTTATACTCCTACAATATGTACCTTCAGATGACATCACCTACTAAAAGTTGGTGTAGGAAAGTACCCTGCAACCAATTAAATGAGCTCATACCTACTACTGATGCAGACTGGCGCATATGTGACATTGTATGATGAAGAGAGTATATTCTATATAGAATATACTACAAAATATTCTAATGGGATCTAAAAAATATTTGGATAGGACTCTAATAATTTTCCTTGGTTTCCTATGTTGGCCCTGCTTCAAGCTTCAATATAGTGGTCTTGTGCTAGGGTTTAACTTTGAATATTGCTTTAAAACCTTGTTCCTATGTCTAAAACCCTAAACCTTAGGGGTTTATACAAACTTTTTGAGTAAAGCTAGAAAGTGATGTAAGAAAAGAAGAGAACATGGTCATTATGAAGAGTACGAGAAAGTTTAAGAAAGGTATTGATAGATCCAACTAGAGGCCACCATTTTTATCCTTTAGGACTATGGAACAAGGTTTAGGGCAGCACCACGAAAAAAATTGAGGAAATAATTTTTATTTTATTTTTGGAAGAAAATAATAATAAAAAAGGTGTTTAAGTGCTAAAGAGGCAAGTTCACCAAAATGTAATATAAAAATTAAGCCACATGCTAACTTCTATATTACATTAAATATGTGTTGGAATGGAAAACACTAACTTTCAAAAAATTGGAAAATAATTTTTAGAAATGAGTTACAAAGAGGAAGTGAAAATTAAATAGTTTCTAAAAAATATGAAAATCCACTCAACAATTTACCTAGATCTGTAAAACCAAAAAGGGGAACACAACAACAAGATACTAGATAATACATAAATGATAGAATAGAGATAAACTAAATAAATCAAATGGAGTATTGAAATAACAAGAGGAAGGAAGAAATCGACAAACCTCCATGTGGTTGAATACTTCCCAAATACCTGTAGCTAAAACAAGAGAAAATTTTGGGGTTGTTTGGGGGTTTGCCTTCAGGTCAAACCCTTTCTTTAGTATTTCTACCTCCACAATAGCCAATAGATAGATAGATATAAAATAGTGTGTGTGTTCTTAATCTAAGTGCATCTAGAAATAAGAACAGTGACTAAAATGAGAGATTAAAAGGAAGTGAAAATCTCAAGGTGCTCAAAGGCACAACCAAAAAAATGCTTACAATAACAAAGAACAAGAATAATATCACATGTAGAGGCTTAACAAAGCCAAGAGGACAAGAGAGCTAAAGAAGAATGTTGTATAATGTTGTAGAAAGTTGTAGAGATTTGTAGAAAGGTAAAAATCTTGAAAAAGCCAAGAGAGAGATAGCCAAGAGAGAGCCAAGAGAGATGTAAAAATCAAAAGATAGGTTCAAAAGAGAGGAGGGAAGAGGAAGGGGTTAACGAGCCATTTGGATTTGTCTTGAGCTCTTACCACTAAATTGGGAAGGTAACAAGTGATGAAATGTTTAGAAACAACCACCAAACAAGAAATTATCGTGGGATGCTAGCACATCATACAGATGTCCACGCAAAGTGCCAATGTCCTGAGTGTTGGCTCAACGAGACACTAAAACATCACAGGGATAACGCAAACGTGACAATAAAACTTGACAAAAATATAAAATAGAAAACAAGGCCTAAGCACCATAGGAGGGAAAAAGGCTAATGCAATGGCTAAAATAAGCCTACAAACAAACTAAGGGAATGGACACTAAAGCAAGGCCAAAATATAGTGTGAAATTGCAAGGGTATATTTTTGACGTTACACTTTTCAAAGAAATGCATGAGGTATGTCCATTTTCTTGTGGATTACTGAAGTAGAGTCCATCCTTTATGTTATGATCTTATGGTGTTTCATCTTGTATGCATACAGCCTAGCTTATGTGTATGAATGTAGCACTAGGTCCTTGTTTGTATCATCTTCATATGATATTGTATTGGATTGCATATGCTTTACAACTTGGTTTTGAGATTCAACTATGTTGCCCAACAAGATTAAGGAACCTATATACTATATGTTTATCCTTTCATCACATCGCTGCATATACATAGATAATCATAAAATCATTTCTTGCTTAGTGTTAGATCTCCTTCCAATAGATTATAACCCATTTATTTAGTAATATAAATTGATGGAGAGATAATGTGAGGTCAAAATTTAGTGGGTTATGCTTTGTTGTCTTGTTTGCAATCATGCATTGAAGTGGACAAAATTGATGTAATCTTTGTCTCATGTATGGTTTGTTTTTATCTTAATAAGAGGTCTTGCAAGTAGATAGTGTGTCATAGATTTAGTGTTGAATCTTGGGGTATATCATACATTGGGTTTATTTGTTGTTTGATTTAGTCTTGTTACATCATTTCTCTTTAATTTTCTTATTAAGGATACCTCTAAAAGCACCCTCCTAGGTTTAGTTGAGCCCAAAGTGAAGGAGAGATTACCCACTCTAGGCATCTACCTCTAATTGCCCATATTTTGTTGATGAATATATGCCCTTTTCTCCTAAAGACATGTTCCTTAGCCTTCAGGATTGGTTTACACTTGGGATATGAACCTACAATTTTGAGAGCCACCACAATGGTACCATTGTTGGGTAAGAATAGACGGTACTAGTATCCCATACACCATTTAATTTTTTGAAGATATTTTTGGTGACTAAACACAAATGTATGTATGTCTTGATGGTCTCTTCTACATCAAGGATTTACTCTTTGGAGAGGTAGTGAATTTGGTGGTATGATTAAACAAGTATTGTTTCTATCTTGTGTTGGCCACATGTTCTCCTTGCACACACTATGGTAGCTACGAAAAATTAAGGTACAAGTATTCTATCTTATCTTCATGATTGTAATTGTCTTTGTGTATACACCCTTGAGTGGTATAAGTGCTTGGCTGTTTATTCTAAGGCTATGGTAAAATGGATGCTCGATGAGATAAGTATCTTGATGGTTATTGCATTCCTTGGTCTTCTTATTATCCCTCTTACTATAGTGAATCTGATGATCTAATCTATCCTCGTAATGTTTCCCATGTCCACCTTGAAAGACATAAGGCCCTCCAAAGTCTTTACCAACAATTAGAAATAAATAAGTTGGATATGGAATTAGTTGAGAATGATATTTCTCAAAATAAGGCTCACCTTGCTCAAGTAAAATCCCATGATACTATTCACAATGAGAGTCATGAATCTATTCATGTTTTAATGATAGTTTGCTCAAAACCTTTTGGATTTCCCTAAACATTTGAGGCATGTAATGTCAACTTGCATAAGCTTGTTTTATGAGGCATTAGACCTTTACATGTGCATCTTCTTGAAGGAATTGAAACCCATAATCCTCCATCAAGTTTATCATTAAGCCAAGGCCTAATTGAAAACATAGAGATTCAACAAGAACATTAGGTCTCTTACCCACAAATGATGTTGCTGATGAGTTATTGCATGTGGAGGCTTAGCTAGAAGGGTCAAATATCTATGATGGTTCCAACTTTGAGTGTGTTATTGGTTTTCTCTCTTGTGATGAGGATGAAAAGTATGATAGTCAAACTAATTGTAGCATTGATAATTTCTCAATAAATTATTTTCTCTCTTGTTGTTCACATGAGATGTCCTAATCCTTTTCTTATGACAAGAATGTTTCCAGTTGTGATTTGAATAACTTTTCTAATCTAGAGGGATGTGAGGACATCAATTATAGTGATACTCGTGTTCATGCTCCAGGATTCCTTAGTGAAATACGTGGACAACATATAAGGTGAGACATTTCAATTTGATGATGATCCACATCTTGTGATTAGTAACAACAATACAATGCCTCAATATGAATGCTTCATTTTAGAATTTGGTACAAATGTGAGTGAAAGGCAAAATGTATGCATAAACTCTAAGTTTGATAAAATTATTTTCAATAATGGCAATGTTGATGGTGTGTATGCTAGTGCTTGGTCAAAGGAACAAGAACATGGCTATTGGTTTGATGACCTTCCATTCTTTGTTTCATGTGAGGATAATGATACTAATAGCAGCTCTGTTGCAAATGTTTTCTCACATGAGAATGAGGTGGATTTTTCAACACTGCATGAAAATTATGTTGATGGAGTGAGAACTAACTTGATTCAAGTTTCAAATTCAAAACTTTTCTGAGTGTGTTGGTACTCATGGGTGTAATAGTTCTAGTTCCCTACTATCACTAGAACTAAGCATGAATTTTCTACCATATGGGACTTACTTTCATAACATAGACTAAAGATCTTATTTAAAAAAAGGATGTGTTGCTTTTGTGCCTTTATGTTTTGACTAAGATTGAATGTAACATTGAAAGGTGAAGAAGAAGAAAACTTTCACAAGTCTGACAAAAAAAATATTTACCTTAGCTTGTTACATTGAGGAATCTAAAATGAGGAAACAACTTAAATGATGTAGTTCATCACATGAAGTTCTTCACACCAATGATCTTTATGTTCATGGTTTAGACATTGAATTAAATTATGCTTATGATTCAAATGTCAGAGAGTATATCAACACAAGCAAAGAGAGCACATGTTGGCTACCAATTGTTAGTGGTTTAAATGTGTGCATAAATGAGTTGTATACCTTCTACTTTGTTGAGGGTCATGTATCTTTCCTTTAGGATGACTATGGAAAACCTGAGTTCAAGGCATACTGTTGGGATCAACATGCATATGATGGTGGTGTCAGGCTACAATATTTAAATTAGTTTGAAGATCAACATGGTGTGGTCTAGCCTAATTATGTGCTTGAATTATAGGCACTTCAGTTTGGTACATGTGGACAAATGTTAGATGTTGATCATGCGTGTAGTTTGACAGCTCTTTATTTGCCTTGTGAGTTTGAGGCATGCATTTTCAAACTCAACCCATATAAGGAGGATAGTATCATAGTTCTACTATCATGAAGTATGGTGGTCTTTACTCACCTATATGCTTTGATCTTAGTATTGGCCAGGTTATTGATGAACCACAATGTACTGCCTTAGGCATGCATGAAATGTATAACAATGTGGAGGAACATGGTTCATTTTTTCTTTGTTTTGAGTTACATGTTCATTATGGTTACCATCATGTAGTAGCTCCAACTTCACATCTCCAACACATGATTTAATTAAGCATGAAAGTATGAAACATTTTACATTACAACCAAGCAAGGATTATAAAATCAATTCAAGAATAATCAACTCTTTCATGAAAGTTGTATTTGACAGGGGTAAGAAGGCTTTTAATCTTAATGTCTTATTTTAGTGTTTGGGTTTTGTCTCTTCTTATCCCTATTATTCCTAGTATGTCGTGAACATATCCTAGTGTTTGTAAATATGTGTATGTGTTTATCATGTCCTTATGTCTTTGTTTCCCTTGTGGGTTTTCCTTTTTGCCATTTTGGCCTGCCCCTAGAGATTTACTAGATTCTTGCAATACCCACCAAGGTTACTTATCCCTAATTAGAGCAAACGTTAGCCCTATTTTTATTTTTCCATATTATCCCATGCATATATGCCCTTAGAGCTTGTCATTAACCTAGATATTTCCTTCAAATTATTAATTATACCTTGTTGTATCTAGGATAGGTTTTCATGTCTTGTGCTAGGATTTTCTTAGATAATTGGGTCATCATTCACAAGGTTGCATGTTCAAGACATCATTTTTGGTTTTTTCTACCATGTGGTTATGACATGTCGAAGACATTGTGTCCTAGGGTTTCATATATATGTATGGTCAAGGTTTATTTTATGGTCCTCTCATGGTCAATATGCTTATGTTTTGTACCCTTGGTGAAGGATTTCCTTTGTGTTATGGCCTTTGTGATGTTTTATCTATGCTTGGTATTATTCATTCTTACCTCTAGTTCAAGCTTCAGCATTATCCATGACAACCTACATAGTAAATCTTCAAACCCTATCACCTAGGCCTTTGGTTCATGCCTATATTCAAATTCTGTTTGCACCTAGTTTCACACCATGTACCCGCCAAAGGCCCCTCATGCACTTTACCTATCCTTGTGTTGACTTGTCATAGCCTGTGTGCCTTATAACTCAAGGCATGTGTTTAATTCTTATTTCTTCACCCATTTACATTAGTAAGTGGCCAATTTTATAACTAGCAGCTAACTGACCCTTTCAATTTCACAACTTTTTTTGTTGGCCTCACTTTGCCCATTAACCCACTTTCTCTTCACTTCCATTCATGTTGCTAAACTATCTACTCCTCACTAGTCTCCTCTACTATCCAATTCAATGTGTCACCTTCTCATTGGTAGTGCATGCTAGCATGTGCCTAGGTTTATGAGTAAATCTAGTTATTGTATGTGTTGCGGTGTTATTTTATCTACCTCGGTATCTCTAATAGGTCACATTTTGTGTGTTTGTTCATCGCAATGTGTAAAAATGTGTTATTCTTTACTTGTGATGCTATTTAGTAAATTGTTATGTTGCCTTTGCTTCCTTCCTAAATGTTGTGGTGTCTTTCTTTATGTTGTGCTATCCCTTAATGCCTTGTGGTGACTCTCTATCACTTGTTCTTGCCCATTGTTAGTGTTGGAACAAAATTTTAAACCCAAAAGATTTTATAAAAAACCCATTTCCTGCCATAATATTGTCCCCAAAAAAATACCATTTTAAATTTTCCCTACTCAAAATAGCATATCCATTCGACCCAGAGTCTTAACCCTAATAAATTCATATCTTTTCGCCTTTACCCAAAATCCAAAGTCATATTAAAAAAAACACTTCTATATCACTAAGACCTACCCTAGTGTCCCTTTAATAAAGTCATATGAAGTATATCAGTGAGAAACCACCATATTGGGGAGACTCACTTCGAAGTCTCTTCGATAATATGAAAGGCTAAAGGAACACAAACATACAACTCATCAACATATCAGGCTAACATCAAAAAATCGAAGGGACTGAAAGATCGAAGAGACTGAGAACCATTAGAATGAGTCATCTCTTTGATATTCTAAAAACACCAAAAAAGCATATCAAAGAAAAAGATGTATATCGACGTGACACTTAAATGTGTCTCACTAATAAAGTGATAGCGATTATAAAGGGTAACTAAAACATTTCGAAAGAACTCTGAAATATCGGAGTAACGTGATTTCTAGTCCCACCGATAAGCAGATGGCATTTATGAATAAAGGAAAACATTGAGAGTATTTTGAAGAGACTCCAGGATGTCAGAGTGAGGTGATCCCTAGTCCCCTTGAAAAAGTAAACGATATAATAAGAAAAGAGGCATCGAAGAGAAAACCAAATATCGAAGAGACTATTCATAAAAGGGGTTTCAGGTGGAAGTCATGATATCGGTGTGATGCCATCTACGGTCATTCTGAAATCTCAAAAGAAATAAAAGGAATAAAAGAACATTGGGGAAAGAGAAAGATATCGATGAGAACATAAAAGGGTCATCCCGATGAGCTATTGACAAGACTATTTGGCATAGATTGAACGACTCACATTCAAATGAATTAATTACCCTTGCACTGATATGAAATTTGCCACAAGATGTCATCAATGAACTAGAGCTGAGTGTGGTAAAATCAATCTCCAAGAAGATTTTTGAAATCATTAAGCAATCAAAGAAAACCAAGGTAGCGAGTGGCTAAGGGTAGTAATTCAATAACCAGAGGAAGCTCATTCAAGTAAGTACCCCAAGCTCAAGCTTTAATTTGTAGAGTATGCATAGACTCATTGAAGTATAAACACAGAGATATAGGTTCTCCTCTTTTATCATGGAAAACGTAACTGAGAACCCTAGAAAGAGGCAAAAAATAGAAGAGAGGCACTTAAACTAGGATCTGATAGACCAATGCTCAAGTTCCAGACAAAGGTACAAAAGAAATGCCCAATTGAACCCCCAAGATGAGAAATTGGAAGATGTGAACAAACAAGTAGGTGACTCATGGACCCCGATAAGAGGATGTGATCTGTTTATATATCACTATAGGAAAATGTATAGACATAAACCTGTTTCAAATCCATGGAGGTTAAACTTGGGGAGATTAGTGGTGCCTAATGTGTTTGTAAATGTGGAATTGCTCAAAGTGATGGAAAATAGATACAATCCACAAACTCGTATGATTGAGCTTAAAAATGGGTCTACCTTTATCCATGTCACCAAGGATTATATATCCATGGTATTTCAATTGGATACCAATCTCAACATGAGGTTCAGGATCAAAGACCTCCTAAATGAATACCACAATCTAAGCAATAGTTATAAGAGGTGGAGGCTGCCATTTCATAGACCTCATGATGAAAACAATCAGTTCAAAGTGTTTTCTGGGGTAGAAGATCCCTCATATTCTATTGATCTATTTGAGAAATATTTTTAATACACTTACTACTTTGTTTGTCAAGTGGTGGGCTTGGATGCCCCTGCATTCATGGAAGTGGCACCAATGGTTTTGACTACAGATGTGCAGATCCAAGATGCTCGACCATCAAATTATGCTAAGTATCTTGCAAATAATCTCCATAATGATTTGGTTGATGTAAAAAATAGGGAGGGAGGTGTTAAGTTCATGCACTATTCCTTGTTCATGTATCTTGTTCTGTATGAAGGATAGAACATATGTCTGTGGAATGAGCATCTCAGGGTCAAAGATTTGGATAGGGATGGAAACATTAAGCCCATACAAATGTGGACAGCTATCTGGGACAATAGATGTGATAAATCACACTACTTGTATTTTGAAGAGTATTTTGTAAAGTCACTATATGGTTTGTTGGGTCACCCATGCAATTATAATTTGTCACCTGCTATACAAAAGTTTCTCAGACCTAAGGATATGGATAAAGATAAGAAAATCAATCACAACTGGGGTGATTGGTATGCCTACAGTGATTGCACAAAAATTAGAGTCTTTGGGTATGAAGGAACACCACTCTTACTTCCAAAGACTTGCCCTGATAGAATTGCTTATTTAGAAATTGTGAGGCAATTGGCCTATTCTAATTTTATGCATTTAAAAAATCACAATAAACAATCTTTTATGCCAGGGACTTTACATTTTGGAGATTTTACTGCATTTTTTGAAAAGGGGTTTGAAGTAATTGAGAAGAAATTAGATCATTTCAGAATGCCTAAAGGGAATTCCAAGGAGAAATTTGACCCTGAGCACTTTATAAATAATGTCAAACTAAATCAGAAGTTGAAAAGATATTAGCATACTCCCTTTGTAGATGATGATCTAATCAGGAATGTTGATGAAAACTCTGCCATTGAAAGGAGAAATAAGTATCATAGGGTAATGCTAGTAGAATCATGGAGAGTTTCAAATAATCTTGTGTATGAAGGGGCTTTTATTGAGATTGGTGATCCTATCTCAAGATTGGAAAAATTGGTTGCCAATGAGGCAACATTGACTAAAAATGTGCCCTTGTGGGTTTTTGAAAGAAGTATTAGCATCAGAGATACACAGGCTAAATATGAAACTCCTCTCAGCCATATACCCCCACAGCCAACACCTGATATTACCTTTGACATTGAACAAGAAGAAGAGAAAAGTGAGGATGAGAATGAAGACTTGCAGGCATTCCAGCCTATGGTTAATGAATATGAGCCCCCTGTGGAGAGAGAATCTATTGCAATGGAAGCTCCTGATGAGCTCTCATATGATATCAGACACATGGAAAGAAAAAGATTTGTCTTAGATGATGATTTTATTAAAACCCCTAAATTCAAAGCCTTCATATATGAATAGAAAGGCAAATAGGCTAGGGAGAAAATGAAGAACATCACTCCTGAAGTACAGGATGAGGCATTGAAGGAGCTCCAAATAGAAATTGATAAAGAGATGGAACTATGACTCCAGAAAAGGGGAGAACACTGCTTGAAGAAGCAGGGGTCATGTTAGTTTTCAGATGGAACATGACTTCAACCATTATTTTTTATAGCTTCAGAAGAAATCAGGACAAAAAGGTGCAGCTAAGTATTGAAGTACTAGATAAGATTAAAACAGGGTCAGGATATGATCTTGATAAGGCTACATTACTAATGTGGGCATTGTACCCACCTAATAAGAGACCTCAGATCATTGTTAACTCAAATAAAGCATTTGGTCACCTCTTGATACAGTGAGTTGAGGACAGAGATCCTATGGAGACTGCTGATTTAAATGTAAATGTTACCAGGTTCACAAAGGCTCAAATTGAGTGATTGGTAAGGAATAATAATGCTTACATGGCAGCGAATGAAAAACTAAGGCAGGAAGTTGCCAAGCATAAGGACAGGTTGTCATCATCACCAAGTAGTTATTCACCTTACCTAGAATCCAGAGCTAATACCACTTATTGGAAGATTAAGGTAGAAAAATTCCAAAAGAAGAGTGATCAATTAGAGACTGAAATAAAGTCTGTTAAATACAACATGGCTTTAGAATTGGTTAAGAAAAGATTTGAAAGAATGATGGAGAATAGTGATATGGTATGGGAATTGCATAAGAGAACATGCAGTGCCTATCAAGAGCATAAAAGATTGCACCTCACAATGTTGGAAAAGAAAGAGGAGTTGAGAGCGAAAGCAAATGTTGATGAACAAGTGTTTAAGGAATATGATGAACTGATCATTATGCATGAAAGGTTTAACACTCTGTTAATAGAGGACCTTGGTGATTTTGATCAACATTTGGATATGGCACTCCCTAATTTCTTTGATAGTGAAGGCAATTTATAGGAAAAGGACACTTAGAAAGATGAATTAGCTCAAGTATTGCCAATAGCTCTTGAGAAGATCAATGATGAGGATAGAATAATAGAAAATACACATATACATTTAGAAAGAATCTTCATTTTAGAATCTGTCATGAGAGATATTATCTCCACAGACACTTATGCATCTCAAGAGTATATTGATCACATTGCCAAGATTAATTTGTTCATTGTCAGAACAGCATAAAGGGTCAGGATGCATTGTACCAACCATGTCTACATCCTTAACTGATTAAAAAATGAAAGGCAATGGTTAAGAAAGAAGCTAAAGAAGCTATAAAATCTGGAAAATCCTTTAACCCTTGTGATAAACTTGAAGTGAAATTTTTGCCAATGCTAGTTCAAGAATTTTATATATAACAAAAGGAGCATAGTATATATATTACATTTATAATAGCAGACAAAGCATGTTCATAAGATGATGCATCATTGGAGAGGAAAACCTTGCCAGGCCTGAGGTCACAGGTTTTCTATGGTGATTAACAAACTCAAATCATGACTAAGTGCAGACGTCCAGTTTAATCTCTATGTTTATTTCTTTATTATGTTTCATAACGAATGTTTGTTACCTGAAAAGGTGTGATTTGGGAAAAGTTATGTTGTTTCATCTTGAAGCTTGTTTGCTTCCCATATATATAAGGGAAACCAAGGCCATTTTTATCATCATTAATTGAAGAACAATCATCATATATATAATACTATTATTTTCAGTTATATCTGCAGAACCAAATACAAAGACTTCTATGAAATTTTAAATTATATAATGGTCAAGATGGTTTAATTAGTGGATTTATCTTTGGTGTTCAACTGCTTTGTAGACATTCATTCTATGAGTTATTTGGTTGTCTCCATATTGGTATGTTCCTGTTATTTAAATCATTTTTTATTTATCAAGGCACAATTGATGTCTCTGTGTGGTATGTTTGATTGGTTTCTGTCAGAAGTTTATTTGAGTCCTTCTAAGTGATTTATGTATATTGGTCTCTGCCCAGAGTTAAAATCCTTTAAATAAATCATCTTAGTTGGTTTCCTTCAAGCTATAATTAAAATCCTTTCAGACAATCATAGTAACTTGAAAAGATATCAATGGGATTTTAAAGAAGAGTCTAATGACCAATAGTTTTGCATATTTATATAAGGTATAAACATTCAAAAGGTGCCAAGTAGTTAGAATTAAACCAAGTAGATAAATCTGCAATCATACAATTCTTGACCCCATTCACCCAACAGAATTAGGCACTAGTCATATTCAATATAAAACAATACTTCATTTAAACCTTATTCAAATTTTTAAATCTCAAACTTTAGTATTAGGAATAACTTTCAGCCTTATATCCATCTCACATCTATATGCCACTATGAGTAGATCACTAAGGTCACACAAATTTGCCTCAGGTATCAAGGTACACCCGCCTAGGTCTGACAGAGCCTAAAGAGAAGAGGGTTTTCAATCATATCAACCCTGTTTCGTTAGCCAAAAGCATTAAGAGAGCTTGGCATCCTCTTAAGGTTTGCAACCTACATTTTTGAGACCTAACAGCTAGTACTGCACATGTTTCTCATGTTGTTATTTTCACTATGAAGGCATTATATTCTAATTGAATATCTTTAATGTCTTCATTATGCAAAATTTGTCTACACTTGACAGTTCTCCTTGGCATATGATGACTAAATGTGTTATTGTAAGCATGACTTCATGTTGTGGCACTCTTTATTGCTCTACTAATCTTTTATACAATGGTGGATTTGTTTTTGTCGAGGTTTCTAGGGGTGTTGCAATGGTCACATTCCTAAAATCTCAAAGCATGATACATCTTTGTGAACATGTTTTGTGGCATATGTAATGCCCCGCCATGCAACCCTAGAGATAAGTCAACTAAAGCAATAAAAAAGGTAGAAATATTTTTTATTTGTAATAGAATTAACCAATTTAACATAGTCTAACACAACAAGTTAACTACATCTCTAGGGATAACATGACTGCATTATTGAAATTAAGCAATAACCAACAACATACATAACTCATTCAAACATGATTATATTACATGATCTAACTAATAGCCATGGTTGTTCTAAATCCAAATGAGTACACACACACGCACAATGAAGTAATGTCTACCCAATAATGAACTCAACAAGGGGTTAAGATTCTGATTTACATATTTTATCATAGCTCCAGAGTCCTGCATGGCTTATAGATCTCAAACTGCACATCTCAGTAAACATTAGTCTTGTATAGTTAGGGATTACACATTACAATATCAATTGTATGAAATGACAAACCTAAGGCCCTAAGGGGCCGACCTAATGTCTCGGGGGCTCATATTGGCCTTGCCTACGTACGCGGAGCGCAGAGACTTCGTAGTTCAAGACAATGAACTTAAAATCCACAAGATGGAACCAAACATAACAACACATGCTATCATAAAATAGTTATCTATATCCACTAATTGTCTTCATAGAAAAGATTCATAAATTGACCCCAAAATATTTGGATTTTACAAAGGTAGAAACTCATAATTTTCACTTTTAAATAATGAGGAATAGATATCCAAACTTATTCACCACCTCAAGAAGATCTAATTATCTATTTGCAACATAACATGTTCTTCCTTAAACAATTTCTTGCGTATACAAGTAGCCAAGAAATTAAACCAAGTCATCCTATTTCTATTCCACATCTACACTTCATTCCTTGATTCTTTTCGTGTAGTCAAAATAAGATAGGAGATAACTTACCTTGATAATTCTAATCCGCTTAGTAAAACAAGACGTATTAGAACTGTTCTTGAAGAGCTTCATAAGGGTTTGTAAGTATAATTAGAACATAAATCATACTAAGCCACACAATATATGGAGTAATTCTCAAATTTCAAAGTCACAGATCATTCTCCTAGTGATCATTACACTATCTCTTGACATATTAGAAATTACGATAAAACTTCTATACTTCCAATTGAGACATTAAACTAATCATATTCTATTTTAGATAATACTCCAACCAAGTCATCATTTGAAGATAATTTACCCTTTTGCTATCTCAATATACCTCACTCCATTCAACGGTATACTTTAAATGAACAATGCATTTTTGTACAACATTACTACTGGAATAAAACTAATGTCTTTATATTTATGAAAATAAATTAAATAGATAATTAAATAAATAAAATAATTATCTAAATTAGAACAAAATAAAGTAGATAAAAAATTCAAATTTAATTAAATTCTCCTCTCCAAAATACATGTAAGTAAGGTTAAAGTAACATATTCTAAATTTTACTTTAAGTAAATATCATTAATTTGCTATGCTAATTCCTTTCTTTTAAAAGGAAATATAATGCTGGTTTATTTATTTACTATTAAGTGATACGAATCTTTATCTTAACCTATAAACTCTCTAATTTAGCTTTTATTTCATGATTCCATATAAGAACATCAATAAAACACATACAAATGAATAAAGTTTAATCATACATAACCATCGATATAAATAAAGATTAAAATTAACATTAAGTATTGCTAAAATGTCTCAAGCATATTAAACAAGAGCTGCAAAGCAGCCAAGTTTCTGCCAAAATATTCATGAATAGTCTTGTTTTGTTTTAATTTGTTGTGTTTGTTTAGTTGTAGCAACAATGTTGATAATATAATAACTTTATAATAATCTTGAAATTTGTGAATTTTTTGGTTTAAGTTAGAGTTGACAGTTTTGTAATATTTACAATGAATGTTGAAAATTGAAGAACTTTGGGATTCTACATTTAATAATTAGATTGCATAAAATGGAAGTTACAAAGTAAGTGATTTTTTATTATACCTGAAGATTTATGATTATACTTCAAGATTTATGGTGAACTTGACAAAATGGATTATTTGATTGATACAACCTCCTAAGGCTAGAAATGGGCACCCTGGCAATGAAAACTTGGTTCTTGACGGTCTGACAAGAGGCAAATATATAAGGCGATAAATACCCTAGCCTTCAACAGTTTGCACTTAAGCTGCAATACAAAGAGTTGTTAGTGCTATAAAAATCACTTAACATCATTATTTTAAAGATTTGAACTTATAGCTTATAGTGAGGGACAAGTGAAACCCTAAAATTAGTTCTACCATATAACTAGCACTTGCACCAATAAGAGGATCATGGAATACCTTGTTTGGAATAGCAAACGAGTTTAGAAGATCTTCGAGCGTGAATGTTGTTTACAACATGAAATTCAGGGAATACGCTGATAGGAACCAAACAGTTTAGAAAATTTCCCACACGTTCCAAGACAATGCACAGCCATGTCATTCACATATTAAATGATGAGACTACAAAATACAAATAGTTTTCTGCAACTCAAAATATGAAGATGACTCTGCAAAGAAGATATTAGAATGTGATAGTTGATAGCACGCAGCAAAAGCAATATCTTCCCTTAGTTTCAAATCATATAATGAAAGAAACTGTTGAGCCAATGACAGAAATAACAACTACTGCAAGAACCCAAATCAATTGAAACTCGTGAACTAAAAAAACAAATCAAATTTTTCCAGTCTTGCAATACCTCGAGATATCTCAGAAATGTACCAAAAGTTGCATAACTCCATAAATTGTCCTATCATAAATTTGATTTAGGAATGTAGGGTATTTATAAAATTTTGGCATAAAAACAGTTTGGGTAGTTAAACTGTAATAGTTAGGCGAACTGCACGGATTTTTAATATTTTCAATTTGTTACGAATAGGTTTTGATTTAAGTTTTTAGGTTTGCAAATAATAAATTAAATTCCTTAATTTTAATTTTTATTTACAGAGGAAAGATTTAATTAATTAATTAAAATTAATTAAATCTTATGATTAAAGGTAGATTAGGGATTAAGGGAAATTTAATTAATTAATTAAAATTAATTAAATTTCATGTGAAGGGAGGACTTATGGAATTGATCACTGGTCAATTTTTCCTATCTATGCATTAATATATATTTTAAAATTTTGATGTATTAGTATATTATTATCATAGATTAAGGATATTATCTATGTAAATGATATATTATTATTATTATTATTATTAATTATTAAAGACATGTATATAAATTTGGGATAAACTTATAAATTATATTTGTATTTAAATTCCTATTAGTATTAATATTGATTAGTAATAGGAATCTTATATAACTATAATATTTTTATTGTCTAATAATATTATCAATATTAATATTAATAGGAATTTAAATACACGTTTCTTAATATTTTTATTTTTATTTTAGTTATAATATATTATTTTAGTTATAATATATTTTAATCGGTTTGTAACGCCCCGCCATGAATACCTCAGAGAACATCACATTTATGCTATATGTAACAGGATATTTTTTTTTTAAAAAAAGATAGAAATAACAAAGTAATATTAACACATCATTTAAACTAATGACTTGTCCTCTAAGATAACATGGTTGCATTACTTGACAAAACAATTAACATAATCTAACACACATCATGAATTAACATCAGTAACTCACTATAAACCTAATGCACTCAATCAATAAACATTTACATCTACATAACATCATATAAGTATTCATCAGGATCTAGTACATAGTTACAATTTATCCCGACATATGAATACAACATTACATCGTTACATTATCATCTTCTGAATACATATGACTACATACATTATGAATAATCTAATACATAGGATAGCACATGAGCATAATAACTGTCTCCATAAACAGGTACACGATTTGAATCTGCTACAGGAGTTACCACCTTCTTGCACACGAACAAAGGCAAGGAGAAACCAATGGAGATAAAGCACATCCACCCGACCATGTGGAACCCTGAGGTCTACCCCCTGTGCTAGGAGATAACATAAGGTCCCAAAACATCATACAATCAGGTAGACAATTGCCTAACAGGAACAAAGACTGAACAAGACTCCATTACAACACATGACAACACCACAAGCAACTCAAAATCACTTCCAGAGGCAACACACGACGAATGGGGAGAGTACATCTAGGGAATGCTAGGCTATAGTAGGAAGAGTGTCATCGCATGGTCCTGACATGGGTTATCCTGACAACCTCTCACTAGGCACCGGCCCCCATCTATGGTTATCCTGACAGCCTCTCACTAGGCGTCGGCCCCATAGGGTGACACATGCGAAATCAACCTTCCTTTCGTGAGGACAAGGAAGTTGATCTTGCCAACCAGGCCTTCTCTACCCATCCTTAGCCTAAACGAGCACTACAAGGAAGGGAGAGGAAATCCAATTATCTTGTTAGTGTGTAATTTACCCTTTTCCCCCCTGTTCATTTTTAGGTTTTCACTTAATTAATAACTTTCAATGGGTTATCCTGACAGCCACTTTGGGCGCCGGCCCCACATTGAAAGCCACTCCCCTACCTGCATCTAGAAACCCTAACCATCAAGCAAGACAATGACTATCATACTGATAAGTATATATAAACAATGCAAGGCATTTATCTTCTTGCATACAAAACATAATCACAATGACCAACTTGTACATCATTGTCCCAAATCTTTCAATTAACCAATCGCAATAACCATAACAACACATATCCAGAGCAAGGTATGGGTCATCTTGCTCACAAATCTCAACCATGAACAAAAGAGTTTCTCATTACGATTTCCAAGATCTCCCCATTACAATACTAAACACAAGCTCGATATCAACACATACGTGAAGGAGGTTTAACCCCATCATAATATATTGACAACACAATATGTACATCATCTCACATTATTGTTTACCAAGACCCACATACATAGACAAAAGACATCATGTTCTTGCAACATCTTCATTTCAAGACACCTATGAACAAAATACATGTCATCGAATCATATTACCTTATGCCTCTGGAACCTAAACTTGACAATTTACACAGAGACCAACTCACATGAAAATTTTGCTTGCAATAAGCAATTTCAACTAATCAACTCATTGACAACATAAATTCTTCTTACTAGAGCAATTCTATTTAATCAAATTAGCAACTGGATTCAAGTTATATCTCCACCAAGAATTTCATAAAACTTAGGTCTAGTTTAATTAATATTAATTCTATCTATTATATTAATCACTCATCAATTACATATAACCGTCAAGCTAAACAATGCATAGATAATATTAATTACAAATACTTATAACTTAAATGCTAATTACAACATTTATAATCCAAACCCATATATCATATTTCTACTAACAAAACCATTATAATAGAGTCAATGCCATATTACAGTAAATATGCGATCATATCGATTAGTTTAACAAACATTCGTATTAAACTATAACAACTACGTTTCTTTTGTTTCATAAGTTAATATCTATATCATATATATATACTCCAACAAACTCATCTACTAAATCGTGTATCTTAACTATGCATGGATTCATATTTAATTTATAATTAATAATTGGTACCTATACAAATATCCATATGACATAAATGTTTATATACATGTTCATGCACTTGTGTAGGTTATTCCTATCCTCAAGGTAAGATTTGGTCAATCAACCTTCAAATTTTGGACGGTTTATAAACAACACCACTCTGCCTTTGAGTAGCAGCCACACCATTTCCATTTCTTCAAGTGACGACTTCATAGACCACCACACCCAATTTGAAACACCTTTGTTAAACAAGGCTGGAGTCTCACCTAGAGGATGGAGTCTGACAGACTTAAGGAGTATGCACACCGTATTAAATGGGTTATCTAGATTTGGATTATGGTCGATCAAGAATACTGTGAAGATTTGAACAACCAAAGAACAAGACACCGAAAATATAAATTGACTAAATAAAGAGATAATAAGATGTTTAATACAATCTACTATAAGAATTGGATCCTGAAGAATCTATGCAAAAGTGGGCAGTTTTATATGATCCAAAGTCCATATTTATTTGAGACCTTAATGCACATAAGAAAAAAACATTTCCATCTAGATCTAATAGAAGGCAGAAGTAAGGAATACTCTAATGGACAAGGTACTTGAACTGTTTGACAAGGTTCAAAGATACTTACGTACACAAAGAACATCATTAGTTTATCTATTAGAGGATATGAACAACTAACAGATCCTTAGCAAGATGACTTTGTAACCCCTTTTAAAAATAGATAAAAACCATCGTTTCTAAGATCCAACACCAACATTTAGCAATTATAAGATTATATAGAAATCTTAATACTAATATGTAGATAACATATGATTAGATGCAAACCTTAATGCCAATATATATGGCGATTACTATCTTATAATTATAGGAAGATCTAATGTAAAAATCAAAAATATAATTCATGCTATGATGATCTAGGTTTATGACATGCAAATAAGGCAACAAATATGCTTCTTTCAAGATTTACATTGAAATGTTTGCTTTTCCAATTTCACAAGCAACAACCCTTAGAAAAACAACCTTTACATTTAATAAATAAATGATACATATAATATTTAGAACATACAATATTTACATTTAACCAATAAAGAAAAACATATAATATTTATATTTAATCAATAAAGAAAAACATATAAAATTTACATTTAATCAATAAAGAAAAACATATAATATTTATATTTAATTAATAAAGAAAACATGATACCTCAATCGCAATATCCCACTAATGGTAGAATCCTTGAATGAAAATCATAAAATGAGCAAGTCACCCCCACTCCATGAAGAGTTTTTAAAGAGAAGGAAAGAGTAACTTCCTACCCAAAACTAACTCAACCACCCAACTAATTCAACCAACCACCTTCCCATTTTCGTCACTTTTGTAAGTGGGGCTTAAAGGAGGGTCTAAAAACCTTTTAAAATATTATAAATGACAAAAATAAACTTCTTACCTATGTACCTTGGACATACGATAATTTTTCAACCATAAAATACAACTTAGACCTCTTAAAAACACTTAAAAATCATTTTAAAAGTTACAAGGTTAAATCCCACACAAGAACATAATCATTTTATCACATAAAACTAAAAATAATATTTCTTAACATCATGGCCAATAGACCTTAGGGCCCCATGCCTAGGTCAGACATCACACAGAAAGACATAAAGTGGCTAAATGACCACCATCATCCATTGACATAATAATTCTACATGCACACTCAACAAGAAGTGTTAGTACAATATATAGCCAAAATATATCCATCATAAATAACATATTATCACAAATCCATTAGTAACCATAGTGTAACGCTGAATCAATACACTCTTGATCCAATTGTTAGGCTTCGTCAATTGGATGATAGGATTGTCTCCTCTCTACTCTAGGGTCTGGTTAGTGCGTTTACTAGTGTTCAGCGACCTTCCCTTAATTAAATCAATTTAAAATAAAATAATTCACATTCAAACAACTTTAAATAATTATTTGAACTAGGTAATTATCAATTACCAATTTAATCTCATTAAATATTAATAATAATACTAAGAATATTATATGACCTTATTAAATATTAAAGTGGGTCAAATATTAGTATGACTATATAATGAAATATAGGCATACAACATAACCCACTGAGTAGGACAACCGTTAAAAGCCAAATCAAACATGTTCACAAGCCAAGGCCAAACACGCACTTAACCAACAGGCTCCATCAAATATCAATCAGTTGCAAGACCTGACATACTGACAGAACTGACAGGTTGAACTAGACATATCATGCATCCTGATCGAGGATGATGACTTGAGATGTGGGACCATAAGTTATCTCTGAAACAACTTATCCATTGGGTTTAGGGCACGCTCAAACCTCTTAATTCAGGTGGAGTCGATGCCTGATACCTGCATCCTGCAACAAATGACACAGTTAAGCATATATAGACACACAAAAGCTAACACTAGGTGAAAAAAGAATCACAATATCGTAGGGCACTCGCAAGCGAGTGATACGACATCGTCCTTTCCACATCATATCAATCTAGATTCGATAACACATAACCGTAACCAAATCAAATCTACCTCATTATCTAAACAGAACATACATTGAACATATAGGTGCATGAAATTGAATAAGTCTCAGAAGTACCATCATAAAAAATAAATCTAACAGAATCAGTCCATGAGATCCATTCTAACATATAGCAATTGTAGTAAGATCGACATCTTAATCATTGGAATGCAAAACAATGTCAAAGCCTGCATTATCAGTGTTGCAATAGAGATTATCAATAAAACACATTAACTATCATATGAAACCACACATGGATGAGACATCTATCAATATTGTACAACATCAATTGTTTACCTTACCTTACCTTAATTATTCCCATTATTTTACCTTCATATTCAAGCGCCTTGATCAGTTCACCTGTACATCCAAGGTGGGAACGGAGGGGCACTACACGGTTAATAGGTGAGATGCTAAAAAAACTTTACTACCTAATATTTTACCCATAAAGTCTCAAACTAGAAACTTAATAGTTTTAAGTATTAGTATATTATTATCATAGATTAAGGATATTATCTATCACAAAACTTTATAATATAAACCTTAATGATCCGCAATAATCGCCCTTATCGGGTGAAAGTTTTATGCCAATTAGATTGAAGAAAAATCATTTTTCAAATATGTTTTGTTAAAATATTGGCATCTATACAATAGCAATAGCTAAATATTTTTTAAATAGAAAAACTATTTTAGTTCTCATTGGTTACAAAAAGAATTATTAATAACTAGTTAACAACAGGCCTCGCCTATAGTTTTCTTGGCAGAAACTAATAAATGAATTAACTATAACTTAATCCTTACACGTGTATGCAACAACAGGTCTCTAAGCATGCTAAAAATAGGCGCATAGCAAGGTTTATTTTCTATTTGATAGAGCACCTAAGAATATTTCATCTCAAGGAATTTTTGATAAAAGTAAAAGGCTTTGTTGAAGGTTTTAGAAACTTCAAGAACCAGGTAAGCGAACTGCTTGAGAAAATACATATGTTGGTGATGTGCAAATTTGGAATTTACGTAAAGATTTAGAAACTTTCACATAATGCAACAACAGGAGACAAGTTGAGTTCCACGTAGGCTTGTAATAATTTCCAATAAAGAGATCTTGTTTATGAGAATGCAGTGAATTGAATACAAGATTTTAAACCTTTTTAGTTTGTGATTAGGTTATATTATTTGGACAAATAAAAACCATTGAATGCTTAAACATAAGTGGTTTCAAGTTCATTATCTATGGATGTGATATGATAATAAAAGTTTCCCATAAGAAGAATATTGTTCCACTCACTAATAATTGAATCTAGTCACTATCTATGTTGAATAAATACAGGGTTTGTACTTAAGAAAATTAACCTTGCAGTTGGAAGAGATAAGTTGCATCTGTGAATAAAATAAGTGGTCTTATCAAGGACATAAGTCTAATCACAATAAATATAATTAGGTTAACTATAATAACTAGAGACTATAATTAGGTGAATAAGGAATAAATTATTTAAATGATTATGGATTTATGTTCTTTGCTAAAACATAAAACGTCTGGTTAAGAAAAGAGGAATACCTATGGTTTCATCATTCGGTAGCTCTTCACATAAGGCAGAGGTTAATAATTCAATTATTTTCAAGAAATTTTATCCCTTTTTAGAATATGATTATTCTAAAACCCTAAATGTTCAATTATTCAAAAAGGTTTGTTCAAATAGAGAGTCAAATCCTTTTTTTTTGTTTTTATATTCGGAAGGCATATTTATTCTCTTTTCACATTATACACATGAGGTGGAGATAAATATAATAGAACAATGTTGGAGTAAATCACATTCAATATTAATAATTAAACCTTATCTTTTAAAAGAAAAAAAATCTATATAAAAAGCCCGAGAGATCAATAATGAAATATAGTGTCTTTCCCAATTTATGTATTGAACTATTACTTTATTGATTGGATTGGAAGGAAAGATTCCTAAAATAATTAAATAAAATAACTCAATTTCATTTCAGCCAAAAGAATAGAAAATAAAATCTATAAATTATTATTTTATATAATGCGCTTACCACGCTTTTCTATAAATAAAATATAGTCTGGAAATAAACCCTAATAAAATAGTATATTTTATACCAGCTTTACAGTAAATAAAATGTAGTGTTGGAAATAACCTTTATAAAATATAAAATATTGTACCACACTTGTAAATAAAATAGAGTGATGTAAATTTAAAAGATAGTATAAAATATTATTTTATAGCACTATATTAAACCCTAACAAAATATAATTATAAACAACAATGAAAAGATAATAATTTAAATTTCATTGTGTAGAAAACATAAGTAAAAATTGGTGACAAAATCTATAAAATATAATGCACTTACCATTCAATTAACTTCTGTTATTCGGGTCTAAAATATTGCAGCCACCTTAAAAAAAACTCCATTGAAATTTATAATGCACAGTGTTCCCAATAAATTAATTTCCAAAAAGATTAAAAAGCCCCCCTCCAAAAGGAAATTTCCTCTTTAATAAATAATGAAGGGAGGGAAGTTATTTTTCCCACTCCCGTACAAAATAAATTTACAACCACCCCAACTAACTACCTAACTAACCCTTATTAAAAAAATAAAATATATGCAACCAACATAATTTAAACATACACACAATAAATAATTTTACATTGATTAAAAGTATTTCATTTAAAATCACAACAATATAATAAATATTCAATTTTACACAAATGGGTAAAACCATTTACCCACACTCACTCACATAATATAATTAATTATATAACCAACTTTATAATATTCTATTATTTACTATATTATTATTATTTCTTAATTATAATATTACACTATAATTTTATTTTATTATCAACTAGGATTATATATTTATTTATAAATCTATTTTAATGCATAAGATAACCAAGGCATATTATCAAACAAATTAAACCAAAAGCCAAAACAATGACCTAACCACTAACCAGGGTTAAAAGGCAAAACTTCAAGCAACCTTGACTGACCACCGATAGTACTTGACAAGGTATCAAACTAGGTACTCATCCTCTTAGAGGATGATGGTTAGGGTGGGGGACCAAGTGCTATCTCTGGTCAACTACTTCCATTGGGTGCAGGGCACGCTCAAACCTGCCAATTCAAGTGGAGTCGATGCCTGGTACCTATTCACTCAAACATACAAGTTAGAGCACATGTACATAATAGCCAAAGCACTAGGGAAGGGACTCTAGCAATCGTATCTCATACTTGTATGTCACCCATACGTCCAATGGTATGATGCCACCCTTTCCACCTGTCCTAACAACATACTACTACATCACCTTATCCAAATAAATCTCTGCATAATAATAATAACATAACAATATGCATCATGCTCCCAAAAGTATTAACAGAAGCTCTTGTTCCATCCTCATCATCAGGTTCCTTAGCCAAACTACCTGCACATCCAAGGTGAGAATGGAGGGGTGCTACATCCTTCCCCCCTAAAACTTGACTTACTCCTGGAAGTTGCAAACTAGGGTGGAAACATAACACATTAGTACCAACATCAAAATTGATTCATTACATCAAAATAATATACACTAGTTTGCTTATGAAAATAATTTATCTCGAAAGAAAATATACTTATATGGTCCATTTCAAGCATGACCTATCCTTTTAGCCTTTAATGTTACAATAATAACACAATCAAGACTTGCATTTCAAAAATGATTCCATAGTACATAAACCACTCAAAATCCTTACATATTAGCATTGACACCCATCAGTTTCTTTCAGAACAAAGAAAACATTGCACCCATTTAGTCCTAACTAGCAGAATTTCTCATATTAGAAACATATAAGGTATTCAATTTCAAATGCATTACCATATCATTTTATTTACCCTTAAATTACAATTCTTTTTCCAATACACTATTAAGAAATCAATACATCAAAATGCTACATTTCCATAAATCACAACATAATTATACCCACAAAGCACACTAAATACCCATCATTTATAAACAAGACATTCCTCTTTATTCATTTTACAACACTAAATCTCATGACATATTCAACCAAGATCATGATTTTACACCTTTTAGAAGCATGTAAACACAATTCATCATTTCATAAGTACTATATTCATGATTTCACATACATTCTTCACATACACACAAATTCACATCACCGGGAATCACATCACAAGGCTACACAGGCATCCATCTAGACATCGGGAAGCAACATACTAATCCATGATACATAATCCATGAGCCAAGAGCCAAAATCCATCTCACATAATCTATACCTCACACGTAGTGGCTTGATGGTGTTAGGCCACACACACATGGTGAGACCATCCAAACAAGACCACAATGACCTATCTCTTGTTGTATAAGGTAGTTAGCCTCCAAGAGATAGTCATCACACATAGGTGGGTAGTGGGTCCTAGCTGTGTAACAGCCTCACATACCCCCATCCTCAAGGTTCCCTCTGTCTGCTTCCTTGTATACACTCATCAAGTACGCCTCATATGTCCTTGGAGAGGAATCACAATACGACACATGGCCGACATCGAAAACAATAAGGAAAAACTAGTTTAGCCACCAATGTCATAAAGAAAGATCAAATAAAAATTCAATTTCAACAATAAAGAAAGAAATGTGCGCAATTTCAACACTAAATCAAATGTAACCACGATGGCTACATGCAAATAAGATCACAAGGTGTGGCTAAAACATCACAATTAAATATAAACAAAGTGTCAGCCTTCACAATCAATAGAAAATCATCAACAACCATAAAGAAAGTCCACAATCTTCAAAATTGCACTGTACAACACTGCGTGACTAGATACTAGCCACCAAACGAGGAAGGAGGGAACAACCTCAAGCTATAGCAGTAGCCCTCATGTGGTGCGGAGTGAGCATGCCATCCACATGGCTCAAGGTGTACTCCTCGGCTACACCCTACATCGCGTCGTCACGCGGCATGGACTAACCAAGTGGCCCGCACACTCCTTGGCTGCCCGCATGGAAAGTGCACCTCAGTCACATCCCACATCACATCTCAATGTGACATGGTCATACGCTAGCCAGAGAAGGCACGTACTGGCCGTATGCCGCATGGCAGTGTGTTTGTGGCTCCGCAGAAGTAGGCACGCGCAGAACCCACCTCGCATAGCGATACCTCATGAAGAAGGCACACGCAGGTACTCTCTATAGCCAAAGGTATACATGGCTAGGACATGCCCATATGCTAACCAACAAAACACCGTCAAAAGCAAACATGAGTATCCCTCTACAAGTGTATGAGGCCCCATTATGCTCATCACACAAGTAGGCTATCAAACACAATCTCATAGTGCACCTTCACATGTCTAAGCACATGGCATCATGTCCTCGAGCCCAGCTCGCTACCATTAGCAACACGGCATCATCACCAGCACTGTGTCAGATCATCAGTGGGGTGTGGCATCATACCTATTGCATCATGTTGGAACATGTGCAGATATAGGATCTGTCTCAGCATGGGTAACAGATCTCCCTCTACATGTTGGACCTCAAAATATACATGGGGCATATGGTCTCACTTGGGTTATCCATGCAGGTCCTAGACCCCGGCCCCCAAGTGACGACTCATGTGGCATATCATACCTTTTGTGAAGACAAGGCAAATGACCCTGCAAGAAATACCATCTAGATGCTCAGAAACTATGGGGATTAGGCTAACACATATGGATCAAGTGCCATGATCCATCATAAGGGAAAGTAGTGAGTACGTTTCCTCAAGTTCGGTTGAGCGAGGGACCGCTCTGCGCCATCATAAGCGTACATTGCACACTCCACCCAAGGAACTTTGTGGCTACTACTACCCCTCCATAGACTGAGGGACTAGAGAACCAAAAGAAGAGAATCTATGAATCTAACTTTTGGTTACTCTTATATATATATTTTCAACCACCCAAGGGTTGGCCCTCAATCGGGTAACAATCATGCAAACACACATAATGGTATGGTTGTTTCCACACCTAAAATACACATTTTCCCCATGGATGGGTACCTAGTATCGCCATCTCAAGGGCACACAAAGCAAGTACGTGGTATTCACAACACTCAACCAATGCACAGTTACTGGTTCCTCACATTTACAGGGGGAAGATTTACATTTACATACAAAATTTTCATTACTACCAAGGATCACATACCATAAGTACATTTATTTCCATAACCACTGTGATTCCCTTTATAAGATCATATCATTTCATATTATCCATAACTTTTCTTTTTTTTTTAAATCATCTTTTCCATATACCACCTAATGCTAAAAGTCACTATCATGATCATCACGATTACTTAACAATTCCACTTAACAAATTATACACAAGTTCCATATTAACAAAATAACAATAATGATCCTCTACTTAACTCTTACCACTTCATGTAGGTCTTTCCTAAACACAAACAACTCTTACTTCATCACAAGCTATTTGAATTCTCACAGAACCAACAGATTCACATATTTTCAACATGCAAGACATCCAATGCATAAATTTTTTCTATTTATACAATAATAAGAAAAGAGAAGGACATTACCTCATGGTTTTTCAGCTACACCTAGCAAACAAGATTTTCAAACACCAAATATAGTCATCGTAATTTTTCAGAGAAGATACCTAGTTCTATGCACTAGCATCTTATTTATTCCACAAAAATAGCCCTTGCCAATAAAACATATCACATCATGTAATGCAAAACTTAATCACATACATTTACTTCCAAATACATAGATTAAATACCTAGCTACACAAAATAACATCTTATCCTAATGCACCTTTAGTCAAACAAAAGAAATCCACATGCCAACTTAGCTAATTAATCTGAACCTACACATGCATTCCAAGACTAAATTTGTACTTTAAGGAACTGGAAGTCAAGGAAATGAAGCAAGGTCACACAAGACAAAAAAAATCAATAGTTACAAGCATCTAAGGATCACCCCCCCAACAGGAGAATACACAAAGCATCTAATTCTCTATCTAACATCTCCACTGGGTGATTAGATTAAAACATGATATCTAACACCAGGGTCCCTATGACCTTCTAGCCACCCAACAGACATCTGAGAACACATGCATAAGAGAAGTTACTATAACTAGACATGGGCAACAACATTAACTAGAGATACCAGTGCTGCAACTTGGCTCTGATACCAGGTGTAATGCCCCGCCATGCAACCCTAGAGATAAGTCAACTAAAGTAATAAAAAAGGTAGAAATGTTTTTTTTGTAATAGAATTAACCAATTTAACATAGTCTGACACAACAAGTTAACTACATCTCTAGGGATAACATGACTGCATTATTGAAATTAAGCAATAACCAACAACATACATAACTCATTCAAAGATGATTATATTACATGATCTAACTAACAGCCACGGTTGTTCTAAATCCAAATGAGTACACACACACGCACAATGAAGTAATGTCTACCCAATAATGAACTCACCAGGGGGTTAAGATTCTGATTTACATAGTTTATCATAGCTCCAGAGTCCTGCATGGCTCATAGATCTCAAACTGCACATATGAGTAAACATTAGTCCTGTATAGTTATGGATTACACATTACAAATATCAATTGTATGAAATGACAAACCTAAGGCCCTAAAGGGCCGACCTAATGTCTCGGGGGCTCATATTGGCCTTGCCTACGTACGCGGAGCGCAGAGACTTCGTAGTTCGGGACAATGAACTTAAAATCCATAAGATGGAACCAAACATAACAACACATGCTATCATAAAATAGTTATCTATCTTCACTAATTGTCTTCATAGAAAAGATTCATAAATTGACCCCAAAATATTTGGATTTTACAAAGGTAGAAACTCATAATTTTCACTTTTAAATAATGAGGAATAGATATCCAAACTTATTCACCACCTCAAGAAGAGCTAATTATCTATTTGCAACATAACATGTTCTTCCTTAAATAGTTTCTTGCGTATACAAGTAGCCAAGAACTTAAACCAAGTCATCATATTTCTATTCCACATCTACACTTCATTCCTTGATTCTTTTTGTGTAGTCAAAATAAGATAGGAGATAACTTACTTTGATAATTCTAATCCGCTTAATAAAACAAGACGTATTAGAACTGTTCTTGAAGAGCTTCATAAGGGTTTGTAAGTATAATTAGAACATAAATCATACTAAGCCACACAATAAATGGAGTAATTCTCAAATTTCAAAGTCACAGATCATTCTCCTAGTGATCATTACACTATCTCTTGACATATTAGAAATTACGATAAAACTTCTATACTTCCAATTGAGACATTAAACTAATCATATTCTATTTTAGATAATACTCCAACCAAGTCATCATTTGAAGATAATTTACCCTTTTGCTATCTCAATATACCTCACTCCATTCAACGGTATACTTTAAATTAACAATGCATTTTTGTACAACATTACTACTGGAATAAAACTAATGTCTTTATATTTATGAAAATAAATTAAATAGATAATTAAATAAATAAAATAATTATCTAAATTAGAACAAAATAAAGTAGATAAAAAATTCAAATTTAATTAAATTCTCCTCTCCAAAATACATGTAAGGTTAAAGTAACATATTCTAAATTTTACTTTAAGTAAATATCATTAATTTGCTATGCTAATTCCTTTCTTTTAAAAGGAAATATAATGCTGGTTTATTTATTTACTATTAAGTGATACGAATCTTTATCTTAACCTATAAACTCTCTAATTTAGCTTTTATTTCATGATTCCATATAAGAACATCAATAAAACACATACAAATGAATAAAGTTTAATCATACATAACCATCGATATAAATAAAGATTAAAATTAACGTTAACTATTGCTAAAATGTCTCAAGCATATTAAATAAATGAATTAACTATAACTTAATCCTTACACGTGTATGCAACAACAGGTCTCTAAGAATGCTAAAAATAGGTGCATAGCAAGGTTTATTTTCTATTTGATAGAGCACCTAAGAAGATTTCATCTCAAGGAATTTTTGATAAAAGTAAAAGGCTTTGTTGAAGGTTTTAGAAACTTCAAGAACCAGGTAAGCGAACTGCTTGAGAAAATACATATGTTGGTGATGTGCAAATTTGGAATTTACGTAAAGATTTAGAAACTTTCACATAATGCAACAACAGGAGACAAGTTGAGTTCCACGTAGGCTTGTAATAATTTCCAATAAAGAGATCTTGTTTATGAGAATGCAGTGAATTGAATACATGATTTTAAACCTTTTTAGTTTGTGATTAGGTTATATTATTTGGACAAATAAAAACCATTGAATGCTTAAACATAAGTGGTTTCAAGTTCATGATCTATGGATGTGATATGATAATAAAAGTTTCCCATAAGGAGAATATTGTTCTACTCACTAATAATTGAATCTAGTCACTATCTATGTTGAATAAATATAGGGTTTGTACTTAATAAAATTAACCTTGCAGTTGGAAGAGATAAGTTGCATCTGTGAATAAAATAAGTGGTCTTATCAAGGACATAAGTCTAATCACAATAAATATAATTAGGTTAACTATAATAACTAGAGACTATAATTAGGTGAATATGGAATAAATTATGTAAATGATTATGGATTTATGTTCTTTGCTAAAACATAAAAGGTCTGGTCAAGAAAAGAGGAATACCTATGGTTTCATCATTCGGTAGCTCTTCACATAAGGCAGAGGTTAATAATTCAATTATTTTCAAGAAATTTTATCCCTTTTTAGAATATGATTATTCTAAAACCCTAAATGTTCAATTATTCAAAAAGGTTTGTTCAAATAGAGAGTCAAATCCTTTTTTTTTGTTTTTATATTCGGAAGGCATATTTATTCTCTTTTCACATTATACACATGAGGTGGAGATAAATACAATAGAACAATGTTGGAGTAAATCACATTCAATATTAATAATTAAACCTTATCTTTTAAAAGAAAAAAAATCTATATAAAAAGCCCGAGAGATCACTAATGAAATATAGTGCCTTTCCCAATTTATGTATTGAACTATTACTTTATGGATTGGATTGGAAGGAAAGATACCTAAAATAATTAAATAAAATAACTCAATTTCATTTCAGCCAAAAGAATAGAAAATAAAATCTATAAATTATTATTTTATATAATGCGCTTACCACCCCAACTAACTACCTAACTAACCCTTATTAAAAAAATAAAATATATGCAACCAACATAATTTAAACATACACACAATAAAGAATTTTACATTGATTAAAAGTATTTCACTTAAAATCACAACAATATAATAAATATTCAATTTTACACAAACGGGTAAAACCATTTACCCACACTCACTCACATAATATAATTAATTATATAACCAACTTTATAATATTCTATTATTTACTATATTATTATTATTTCTTAATTATAATATTACACTATAATTTTATTTTATTATCAACTAGGATTATATATTTATTTATCAATCTATTTTAATGCATAAGATAACCAAGGCATATTATCAAACAAATTAAACCAAGAGCCAAAACAATTACCTAACCACTAACCAAGGTCAAAAGGCAAAACTTCAAGCAACACTGACTGACCACAATACTTCAAGCAACCCTGACTGACCACCGATAGTACTTGACAAGGTATCAAACTAGGTACTCATCCTCTTCGAGGATGATGGTTAGGGTGGGGGACCAAGTGCTATCTCTGGTCAACTACTTCCATTGGGTGCAGGGCACGCTCAAACCTGCCAATTCAGGTGGAGTCGATGCCTGGTACCTGTTCACTCAAACATACAAGTTAGAGCACATGTACATAATAGCCAAAGCACTAGGGAAGGGACTCTAGTAATCATATCTCATACTCGTATGTCACCCATACGTCTAATGGTATGATGCCACCCTTTCCACCTATCCTAACAACATACTACTACATCACCTTATCCAAATAAATCTCTGCATAATAATAATAACATAACAATATGCATCATGCTCCCAAAAGGATTAACAGAAGCTCTTGTTCCATCCTCATCATCAGGTTCCTTAGCCAAACTACCTGTACATCCAAGGTGAGAATGGAGGGGCGCTATAGCATATTTATTTGCTACCAAGTGGAGTGCTATGGTTATTGTGGTTACAACAGTTGTTCATGGTTGTCTTGTGGTGGCTTGTCCTACTTGCAATGGAAGTGTTAGGCCTATAGTATTATTCATTTGCCTTGGTGGTGTATTCTATGCTTGTGGTGGTCACTTCTTAGTTCACCATGTTTTTATGAAGGTATAGTAGTTGGTGTGTTGCATGGTCTCTTATGCTCAAGTCATATATGTTGTATCAATTTGATTATGTGCTTTTGTGGTGGGTCCTTGTGGTGACATGTTAGTGATGCTTTCATGGTGCCTTGAACTTTGATTTGTCTATGGCCTTTGCATAACCTTATCCTTGTGTATAAAACTTATCCTTTGCATGCCACTCATGTTTGATCTACCCTACTTCCATGTGGATGGCATATATTTAAACAAAGTTCTAAAGGTTGTCTACCCGCTAAATATTGTTCATCTCACCTACCTGACATTGTACCATAGATCTTGAGTTTCCTTTTGAAAATGTAAAATCTATGGTCAACTTTGTAGGTGTTTGGTGGTCTCCTCATCATATAGTGGCTCTCTCCCATTGCCTCAAAGTTTGTTATGCAGATATGCAATAGTAGGGTGTGATTCAAATATTTTTCAGATTGAGTCAAGTGTGTGTTGGTGGTGGAGTTTTCTTATTTCAAACCATTAAATTCCTTGACCTTGTGATGAGTTTAATGTCAGATTTGACCGGTGGTTGCACCACTAGTGGTTTCCTAGGTGGTTTTTGAATGGAAGCAAGGTATGCGGAAAACGCTTCCTACACTAATCTACTGAGGAAAGATTTATGCAAATTTTAACTTTTACAGTTATAGATTAAGATGCACATTAACATAAATATAATAACAACTTCCAAATGCAAACACAAAACTTACAACACAAGATATACGTGGGGAAAACCCTTTCAGGTAAAAAACCCCACACTCCAAAGCCGCCCAATATATTATTCAGGAATCAAGAAGATTACAATATACTTGTAGAGCAAGCTTTTACAGGAGTATATCCAACCAGAGATCCAGTAGGTAATTCAACATCTATAAGATTCTTATACACAACCTCCATCTCAAGCTCCTGATATATAGGAGATACAATACAGTACACCGCTAACGGTAATTACAAAACCATGAGCTAAAACCACCCAAAAGTGGTGCCCAAATTATCTCTAATCAAAGATGCCTTGTGATGTGCCAAACCACACACCAACATGTGTAACTCTCCTCTTTATAGCTCTTTTATGTGTCCAACACGTTTTTACATTTCCCAAAAATAGAAGGTCCAACTTCTGGAGGCCATAACTTTTGATCCGGGTGTCTGATTGACAAATCGTTTAATGCATCAGAAATCTCATGAAGAGATCTATCACCCTATTGTTGGCAAGAGATACTATGTGGCTTCATGAGTGTTGTCATTGATGGCAACAAAGTCTATCACACACATCTGCAGCACATAGTATGCCTATACCGGAAGTCAGATTGAAGATTGTTTTGGTCTGGTGAACAAGACCAAAGCATGTAACAAGGACCGACAATCAGGTCCAGATCTCTCAGATGGTGTAACTCAGCAAGTTGTGGACTTGGACAAGTCAAGAGGAGTATCATGACTACTATATTGTAGAGATTGAGCCTCCGGTGATAAAACATGGAAAAGATATGAGCATCTGAGTGTTGGGTTCCAGACAGATAGAGCAAACTGAGGAAGAACTAACTGGCAGAGTATCAGACTTCAATCTGGATGAGTAATTGATGTTGATCAATCTATTTGAGGGATCATACATGGTTGGCTAACATGATTGATGACTTCTATGTCTATGTTTTGATACGCATCACAAATCATGCATGAATTCAGTCGATAGAGCAGTAACTTGTAAATATATTGAGTATTCTGGTTGTCAACTAGAAAGTTGTTGAAATCCCTGATGTGGATATATATACCAGATAAATTCTAGTATGTAGAAGTGTGTGTGTACATATGTGATAAAAATTATGTGTGAAGAAAGGCAGAGATAAGTGAGGAAGCAGCAATACAAGTCCAGTATGTGACAAAGCAACAGCACTAGAGCAGAGGAAGAATGAAGTGCATCAGATCAGTATATTGTGCCTAATCGAAATTGAACTCTAGCATTTGTAGATGCCTCTCATCAGTTCAAACACCTATTTACCTTCTGTATGTTATGTAGACAGAAAGTCTCTTATAGGCAGTGTGCCTTGTGAGCAGTGTGCTCGGGCAGTGAGCCCTAATTGGCAAGTGCCATTTTGTACTTCTTATTCTTTTAACAGAGAATACAATCTTGGGTTAGTCACCCTGTGGTTTTTCCCTTAACAGGGTTTTCCATGTAAAAATCTTTGTGTTATGTGTGTTGATTTTATTTCTGCTCTCATGATTATATATGCTTATATGTTTTGATGCTGCATAAATTATAAAAGAAGAAAAGAAAGATAAGATAATAGAGATAACTGATTCACCCCCCCTCTCAGTTATCCACCTTGTTTCCAACAATTGGTATCAGAGCTAAGTTCCTCTAAACAGAGCCTAACAGCTTGAGGAAGATCTGGGAATCTCAATGGATATGTATGGTATGAAGAAACAACTTCAGTCTGCCCTAGATGATCTTGAACAATCTCACTCTGAAGTCAATAACTTGAGAGAAAGACTCAAACAAGCTGATGATTTCATAAATGAGCTAAAAGAAAAACTGAGTATCTCTGTGAAAAAGAGAAAGGAACTACTTCAAAAATTAGCAAGTTAGAGTGAAGCCAATGATACTAATGAAGATCTAAATGAGAAAAACAAGCTATGTGAGAAGCTATAAAAAGAGGTCATTATGGTAAGGCATGAGATGGAATCAGGGGTTATGAGATTCACCCAAGAAATTGAAGATAAAAGGAAAATTGAAGATAATCTAAAACAATCCCTCAAGGAGAAGTCAGAGGACTGCCACAAAATGGACAGAATAATCAGCCATCTTGAATCTGATCTTGAAGAAGCTAGAGATAATGAAGAACAACTTGAGAATTAGATAGACACTCTTAAACAAGATCTTCAAACAGCAAATGAATACAAAGAGAAATTTAAGATAAGCTCAGCTCAACTTGAAGTTCTTCTTGAAAGCCAAAAGAGGGTAGATGACAAGCGTGACTTGGAATATGAGAAAGGTGATAGCTCCAGATCTGGTCAGAAGAACTTTGGATTAGAAAATCAAAGAAATAGGCCTAGAAGACCTCTGGTAAGGCAACCAAATGCTCAAAGATATCCATCCTTCAATGGATACTGCTTCAATTGCAACAACTTCGGTCATAAAGCAACTCAATACAAAAGGAGAATGAATCAGACTAATCCATCCTTCTCCGGACAATGTTTCAACTGCAAAAGGTATGGTCACAAATCTCATGAATGCAGAAATATGCAAATAAACAATTCATTCAATGGTAGATGCTTTGCATGCAATAGAATGGGACATATGGCTAATCAATGCAAATTAGGAGGATATCAGTCAAATATGCAAAGAAATGTTGTTTGTTACAATTGCAATAGATCCGTCATATTGCCAAATTCTGTAGAAGTAAAAATCAAGATAAAAAGGGTCCGGTGCATCATAATCAAAAACAAGATAAGGGAAAAGGCAAAGTGAATGCGGATGAAGTTCAAAGGGAGATGAGCAAGCTTTGGGTGAAGAAGAGTACATAAAATGTTGGGGATGGATCCGCACCGGAATCTGGTGCTGATACTCCTTCCAAAAACTAAACAGATGAGGTCTGGCTCAGGGGGAGTCAAAAAGAAAAATAAATTCCCCCAGCCAGTCAATTGGTGCCTAAATTTGGCACATGGAATGGTATAGATTAAAGGTTTCTCAGAAAAATATCTAAATAACCCTCGGTAAAAATATGAAAGATCCGTATGGAGTTTTGCAAGAGTTTAATCATGCAAGATTGATCTGGTTTGACAGCCATCCAGTAAAGCAGGATTTTCATAGACAGATCCGGTATGATTCAAAATTGATATATTTTGATCTGCAGATCCATGGCATGATTGGAGAAAAGAAGATACATTGTCAATCCTCACTAAAAATGATTCTAAGTGCAACACAATGATTCAAAAAGATCTCTCTCAGAATAGGGCGACTGGATAACTTAAGTTGTGCATTTATTGCAAAAGGAAATTAGGGTTTGCGAAAGAATAAAAGGGTTCTTTCACTCATCATTTGCACATTTGCATTCGAGAAGAAGAAAAGAAGAGCTTTGCATCAAGTTTCTACAACTCTCTCAAAGATCAACTGCAAAATCCAATTCAACCAACGATTTGTTTCGGCTCTTATTTCGAACCCTAAAGCATAAAAAGGTACTGCCATTCTGAAAATCTCTCTCTGAATCTTTTGCAAAATGGCTACTCCAATGGTTGTTAAGATCACTGATAGGCCACGCCCAAAATTCAAGAAACACCCCTACAAATCCATAGAAGTTGATCCTTTAGGTGCTTTTTCTAGCATTCTGCATGGGGTATTACATGTGGAAGATGTTAGGGTCTACATCCACGCCAACATTGAGGAATTTGGAGAATCTAAGTTGATGGACATCTATCATAACCAGTTAATAGATGAAAGTTTTGAACTCAAACCTCAATATAAGGCCCTCTGGGATAAGCACTTCAGACATTGCATCCACTTTCCCTGTTTTGCAGAAGATGATTGGGTCCGGTATGTCATTAGCAGAATGCATGATAATTTCATGTGGTTAATGAAGCCCTTCAAGATAACAAAAGATGCTATTAGGGTAGTAACTAAATTGCACTCATCCGGTGGGTTACCTACACTCAAATCTGTCAAGAACCAAACAATAACTGAAGCTACCGGATCTAAGTTTGACAAGAGAGCAATGACCATAGATGACATCACAGATCCGGATGTCAAATTTGCCTCAATGATAATTGGGAATAAAATCTATCATTCTAGCAGGGAGAATTCTATGTCTAGGACTACAATATATGCAGCATATCAGATGTTGAGGGAAAATGTAGATTATGACCTATGTGATCTTCTTTTAAACCAACTATTAGAAAACTTGCAGAAGATCAAGAAAGATAAGAAGAACTCATTCAAGTATGGTTGTTTAATACTGTGTCTATTCTTCTACTACATGAATGAGCTGCTCGGATCAAGTGGTTGGGTTTGGCAAAATGACAAACTAGTTGCAATACAGATTAAGGACTATATGTATGGACTTGGTGATGCTAAAGCTCAAAGTACAGCACTCTGGGGTTACTTTAAGAACTTCCAAAGTATGATGCAAGCCAGAGAGAGGATACCTCAATCCATAGTTGAGAAATACAAGGATACAGTGTGTTTTATGGTAGATACTGATCAATGCCTAATGCAAGCAGTTGAGCCCATAATAGTTTGGATAATGCCAATGGGATATGAGGTCGATGAGAAAATCTTAGAGCTGCATATCTAACACTTGTTAAGTCAGCCTAAGGACCCTAAGGCAGAAAGGTTTGGAACCTTTCAAGAATTAAGCATAAAAATACATGTTGAGCTAAGACAACCAGAGATAAATGATGAGTCTAGTTTATGACTCAATTTTGTTAAATTTAATCCTGATCTTTTTATGTCATTGCCCCAAAGATATAACTTGTTGAGCATAGGTCATTTCTTATATTCTTTTATGACAAAGACATTCTATATGAACTATCTATGTTAATTCTACATATGGTTAATGAATATTACTCCAAGGAGTTACGAATGAGCAATTATTGTGTGTACTAATAATGTTATGCAGATATAATGGGCATCCATAAAGTAGAAGAAGATTCTGCTAGTTGGTCGCTTACCATAAAAAGTCAAACATGGTGATCGTTCAAATGTTAAATGGAGGGAAGACAACCGCCTTTTAAGAGCAAATTTAGGAGTTACTATTATGCTAGATCTGCGTTAAAATAACTCACTTGACCAGATTCCCCTACATGTGTAACCTCCTTTCCACTTTCTATGTTTTCCATAATGAGGCATCCTCCTATTCTGTTGGAGTTGACTGCCTTGCTAGGTAGCTAGTTTTGTAGTTTTCCTTCTATAAATAAGACTTTGATGCTCCTTCTGAGGGGTTGTTGATTATTCAGAGATTGTACTTGCATTATCTAATTTTTGGTAATACAGTTATAATGTTCAGTTGTACTCATCTTTTTGAATGAATAAAATGAAGTTGTAAGTTTGCATTTCTGAGTTTTACATTTATCTTAGGGAATACTCATCCAAGGGGGCCCACTTGGTGAGGATTCCACCCTCTAGTTTAGTTACATTTTCTGTTAAGCATTTAGTTAAATCTAGCATTGAATGTTCCTGTAGCCACTAGAATTCTATTATGTGTATGTTCCTATAGCCAAAGTAGACAGAGTAGTTTCCTATTTATTTTCCCAGACTTTTACTTTATGTCATGTACTTGATCCTAGAATAGCTATTGGTTGATGTTCAGCATTCCTATTATTTCCTTTCTAGCAGTTTATCTTCAACATTATGTCTTTCTTAGTTATAGAATGAACGTGGCTACTTTGGAAGTTCTTAGTGCACATACCATGCTGACCCATTTCAAGTTCACGTCCCTGGGTTGACAAGTGAAATGTATCTCCATAGTGATTAAGACAGCTACTCGGGTTAGATGTCCAACCTATGAGCTACAGTTTTAAGAGCTCAGTTGTTAAATCATTGTAAGAGACCAACATTTTTGGTGTCGTTGCCGAGGATGGTGTCAAACTAAGAAGATCTTTGGAGTCATCTTTAGTATTATTCCTTGTAGTTTTTTCCTTAAAATGTGTTTTTAGTTAGGAAGAAACCATCTACAACCCATCAACATTTTTTGTGTGAGAAGTGGCTAATACTGAGTATATTGCATGCATAGAGGTAGGAGAAGAGATGCTTTAGGGAGATTCCTTCCTAATGATTCAACTTACCTAGCAGAAGAAGCAGAAGTGAATCCTTTCCTTGATGCATTTCCTAATTTGAATAGTTCTGAAATATCCTCTGAAGAACGAGATACCCCAAACCTAGTGAAAATCCATTTGCCTTGATAATAGGTCAAGCAATCATGGCTGCCCAAAACATACCTAATCAACCAACGTTTCCATTTCTGATTGCTCTTCAAAATGAAGTGGATAATCTCAAGAACATACCTGCTTCAGCTCTCCCCAAGCTCTATGGACTTGCAACAGAGGACCCAGACACCTTCTTGTTTGAATTTGATATCCTCTACAGGAGCTATGACTACACTACTGATGCTCATAAACTTAAGTTGTTTCCTACTACCATGAAAGAGGTTGCATTAAGGTGGTTTATGAGTCTAGGTAGTGATGTTGTCAATACCTGGGAAGAAATGAAAGATAAATTTCTTGAGAAATATAAAGACTACTGTAGGAGTGGGGATATGACAGGAAATGATGTTTTCAGAATGCAGCAGAAAGAAGATGAAAGTTTGGAGGATTACATCTCAAGGTTCCTATTTTGTTTACAAAAGTCTCCCCATCATGCACTCACTGGGGACTCTCAAAAACTACTCTTCCTTAGGGGAATAAGTGAGCATTGCACGGATGCCTTGGATTTAATGGGAGGAGGAGATATTACCCAAGTGTCTTGGGATGATATTAAGAAGTTGTGCCAGAATTATACCAGAGCAGCCATGAAGAAAGGAAGAGGTTACCATTCCCTTATGGGCAAAACCTCTACCAATGGAGTTTCAAGGATGGAGATAAGCCACTTGCTATCTGATTTTAAGCAAGATATTATAAATAATATGGCCACCCAGTTGGACACACTCCAAGCAAAGAAGAAGCATGAAGAGGCTGAGGCAATGTTAGCCGAATATTGTCCTCATTGTAGACAAAAGAAGAGGGACTGCAGATGCAAGCTGGTAGCTAACATTAACAGCAAGCAGATTCCACCTGAGTTCAAGCCAATACAAGTTGAAGAGAATCAAGTCTTCTATGTTGCACAAAGGAGGCCATGGGTTCCAAGACAAGGTATGTCACCAGATCCATTATCATATGCTGGACCACATTTTAATACTTATGCATTTGGTAACCAATGGCAACAGCCATTTCCATCTAGTTATGGAGGATATCCACCTCAGCCTTGGAACAACCCTCAAAATACTTGGCTAAATTACCAAAACCCAGCATCCCAGTGGCAGCAGCCTCCGGGGAATTGGCAGTCACCTCCAGGAAATTGGCAGCAAACATCTCAATGGAGAGGAGGACAGTAATGGCCAAATCAAACCACTAATTACATGTAGTCACCTCCTCAACTCCAACAGCCTGCTACAATGCCTCCACCTACTAGCTTCAATTCAAATACACCTAAACCTACTCAGTTACCAGCTCAACCCTCACCTAACCCAAATAATAGACCACAGCAACAACCAGTATATTCTGCTGATCCAAATCAATTCCCCGCATATGCTATGAATGTAAGTGATATACATCTGCGTTCAGGAACTACCTTGGCAGCTCCTTCAAGACCTGTCATTACTGAGCTTTTTGAGGAAGAAGTGGAACCTAACAAAACCCTCATTCAATCAAATGTACCTGAAAATACTGAACCAATGACAGTCAAACAGACTCCCCAAGAACCACCATTTCCACAAAGGTTAGAAACTATGAAACAAAAGGTAGTAGAAAAGGAACCCACCTTTGATATTCTAGAGTAGTTGAAACATGTATGTGTCAAGATCCCTCTATTTCAAGCCATAAAATATGTTCCTATATATGGCAAAGCAATTAAAGCAGCATACCTTAAGAAGCCAGGCAGAAAAAGGAAAGACCCCACTATGGTTCATGTGGTGGGATAGTTGGCTGACATCATGCTTGGAAAAGTGACTGTTCCCAAATATAATGATCCAGGAAGTCCTGTGGTAGGAGTTGTTATAAATGAAATCCAAATCAGAAATGCTCTGATTGATCTTAGAGCAACCATAAATGTAATGACAAAGGATATCCTGCAGCAACTGAATGTTGCAACCACACGACCAACTCCTACTATCCTGTAGCTTGTTGATAGCTCTATTGTTAAACTTGATGGAATAGTCAAGGATCTTGTGGTATCCCTTGACTCATGGGAATATCTAGTTGATTTCATGATACTTTCTCCTAAAGCTACATTGGGAGGATACCCCATCATTTTGGGAAGGCCGTGGTTAGCCACAACAAATGCTTATATTGGGTGTCGATCAGGAGACATGACCATCTCTGATGGGAGAAGCACTAAAACACTTGTTCTTTACCCACCTGCACAACCATCTCATGATATGGATAATCCTATTTGGCCTCATGTTGGTGAAGAGGTGAAGGAAGCTAATTATGTGGAGTAGCTTATGATGATAGGCAGAAGTTCTTTCCTGTAGCTTCAAGGAGAGGAGGAGGTGTTGTCTAATATAATTCAAAATCTTTGTGAAGTAGAGGAAGCATCATCCTCTCATTCTACTGATCCAGCGAGGATACTTGTTCCAATTTTTCCTATAGCATCAGGGATGTTACATACATTGCTTCCACAAGAAATTAAGGTACCTAGCATTAATGAAGTAACTATGGTTGACTTCACAACTCAAGTGGAAATTTCAGAAGAAAGATATCTCAATATTAATAGCAACTTGACTCAAGCACAACAGTTGTCCTTGACAAATTTGTTAAAGAAACATAAAAATGCTTTTGCATGGGATTATCATGACATGAAAGGATTGGATCCTACATTATGCACCCATAGGTTTTACATAAAGGAAGATTGTACACCAGTAAGACTACCACAAAGGAGAATCAACCCTGCACTAAGAGAAATTATCAAAGAGGAATTGCAGAAGCTATTAGATGCAGGATTTATCTACCCAATCTCAGATAGCCAATGGGTGTCTCCTCTGGTTCTTGTGCCCAAGAAGGGAGGAAAATGGAGAGTCTGTATTGATTATAGAGAATTAAATTCTGCCACCAAAAAGGATCATTTTCCCCTTCCTTTCATAGACCAAGTATTGGAGTCACTTGCAAGAAAGCAGTACTTTTCCTTTTTGGATGGATTTAGCGGTTACAATTAGATTCAGATTGCACCTGAAGATCAAGAGAAAACAACATTTACCTGTCCTTTAGGGGACATATGCCTACTCAGTACTTCCATTTGGCTTATGCAATGCCCCTGCAACTTTCCAAAGAGCAGTCATTAGCATATTTTCTGATATCTCACATGATTGTATGGAAATCTATATGGATGATTTCACTACTTATGGTGCTACTTTTGAAGAGGAATTAGCAAACTTAGGCAAGGTGTTGGAGAGATGTGAAGACCACAGCCTATCCTTAAACAATACAAAGTGCTTCATGATGATGCAGGAAGGAGTAGTACTTGGCCACTACATTTCTCTAAAAGGAATATAGGTAGACCCAGCAAAGATTGAAGTCATCATCAATCTACTCATTCCTGCAAAGCAAAGGGATGTCAGAAGCTTCTTGGGTCATGCAGGGTATTATAGACATTTCATCAAAGATTTCAGCAAAATGGCATCCCCATTATATACTTTTCTTACAAAGGATGCTGAATTTCAGTGGAATGAAGACTGTGACAAAGCATTTTCTGATTTAAAGGTAGCCTTAACCCATGCTCCTATACTTAAAGGCCCCAATTGGGAACTTCCTTTCCACATTCATACTGATGCATCAGATTATGCCATAGGAGTAGTTTTAGGCCAGAAAGAAGGAGTCATTGAGCATGCTATTTATTTTATTAGCAAAAACCTACAGGGTGCTGAGTTCAACTATACAGTGACAGAGAAGGAAGTGCTAGCAGTCATCTATGAACTTAATAAATTTAGGCACTACATAACCGGTTATCAAGTCTTTGTGCACATAGATCATGTAGCCATTAGGTATCTCATGAACAAACCTCTCATATTTGGTCGATTAGCAAGATGGGTGTTGTTAATGCAGGAATTTGACATCACTATTGTGGATAAGCCAGGAAAGGCCAATGTGGTTGCAGACTTTCTTTCAAGAATGACTACATCAAGGATAACCAATTCATTGATGACTCTTTTCCTGATGAAATTTTTTTTTCACTCACTGTGTAAACACCCTGGTATGCTGACACAGCCAATTACCTAGTAACAGGGAGAGTCCCTCCTCACTTCTCTCCTAAGGAAAGAAGGGTACTCATTGAAAAATCTTTTCCTTTTTCATGGATTGTTGGATGTTTGTTCTACACTAGACCAGACAATATCATGAGGAGATGTGTGAGAGAAGATGAAACATATGACATTTTGCATGTCTGTCACAATGAACCTTGTGGAGGACATTTTGCAGCAAAGTGAACAGCAATGAAGATTTTGAATGCAAGTTATTACTGGTCTACACTATACAAGGATGCAGTAAGATATACCAAGAAATGTGATAGTTATCAAAGGATGGGACGGCCAACAAAATCTGATGAGATGCCCCTTTATCCTCAGCTTGTGATTACTCCATTTGATGAGTGGGGATTAGATTTTGTAGGGCCCATTGATCCTCCATCTAATGGTAAATCATATATCTTAGTATGCATTAATTATGTAACTAAATGGGTAGAAGTTAAGGCCATGAAGCATGCAAGAGACAATAAGGTTGCAGAATTTCTCTATGAGGAAATTTTTACACGGTATGGAGTTCCCAGAGAATTAGTGACTGATCAAGGAGCTCAATTCACCTCAACTCTAGTTACAGCACTAGTATAGGAATACAACATAAGGCACAAGAAATCTACTCCTTATCACCCTCAGGCTAATGGCCAAGTTGAGGTGACTAACAGAGAAATAGAAGCCATTTTGACCAAAATTGTGGCCATCCATAGGAAGGATTGGGCAAATAGGCTGTCAGAAGTTGTCTGGGCCTATAGGACAACCTAGAAAACAACTACTGGTTTTACTCCTTTTGAGTTACTATATGGTAAAACAGCCATGATGCCTATTGAATTTGAACATAAAACTCTTCAAATTGCACTTGACTTGGGGATGGATCTATCTAAGGCACAAAAAGAAAGAATCATGCAGCTCAATGCTTTGGATGAGATGAGAAAAGCAGCTTTACATTATACAGAAGTGGTGCAGAATCAGAGAATAATGTGGCATGACAAATACATCAAAGATAAGAAATAACAACCTAGTGACTGGGCTTTGCTTTATGACTCAAGGTATCAGGATAATGCAGGAAAATTACAGACAAGGTGGCTAGGACCATATGAGGTTGTTGAAGTTTTTTTGAATGGTGCTGTTCAACTTACTACTATTGACCCTGCTAGATTTAAGCTATTAGTCAATGGTCATTGACTCAGGTTATATCACAAGCCAGCCTCCAAAGAAGAATTCCTGCAACAATTCACTCAACATGTAACTTCTGAACTTCCTGCAGCCAAAGGTAGTGGACCTAGTGTCCCTCCTTCTAGCTAACCAAGGTACGGCACTTGTCATAATAAAGACTTCCACATTTGTGGGAGTCCACTCTTTCACTTCTTTGCCCATCCACCCACCCATATCCATTCTTCTCTCTTCCATCGCATGTATTGATTACACTTCATCCCATCTCACTTCAGCCCACTCCACTTTCATTCATCAATAAATTCTTAAGCATTAACCGTTACTTTCTCCATGATTTTTGCAACTGACCTTCCACAAATCAAGGTACGCACACTTTAATAATTCTCTCTTAATTATCTTGTGGTTCATTCATTTATTTATTGTACATTAATATCGATATTTCTCATAGCATGTCATTATTCCCTTCCTTGTCCTGTCACGCATCACCATTTCACATGTGTGGACACATGCCTAAATTTAGGTGGGGAGGGAGTGTTAATATGAAGTCCATGTGTCAGTCCATCCATATGCTTGATGCCAATGTCAGTAAAGTTTTAAAATTGAATGATTTGAATTTTGAGTGAGGTGATGGTTCGCAAGTGTGAGATGACATCCTTCATCGATCATTCATTACTACCTATACCACCCTTGTCTTGCATTCCCAAGAAAAGAAGCCGAAAAGGAAAATACAGATAGCATGAGTTATTAAAAATTTAATAGGGTTGTAGGAAGGTGAAGTTAGTTTTCAAACTTTTTCCAGAGAGAAAAAAAAAACTTTGTAGTGCGATTGTTTTCAGGCAGCTAAGTCAATGGGAGGAGGATTAATTCGGAATGAACCCACAGTTCATGATGTATTATTGTAGGATGCACTTAGCCAAGCTAAATTTAGAAATTATGGATGGATGGATAGAAATTGTGGATGGATGGACTATTTCTTGAAGTTAAATGGTTTTGATGAAAATGTTGCGTTAGAATTTGCTCAGACATTGTCTGATGGTAAAGCCATGGTAAGAGGGTTGGAGGTGTTGGATACTGAGGAAAGAATTGTAGAAGTTATAGGTCTGCCTGTTGATGGTGAAGATTACTCTGTTACCCGAGATTCTAGGTCATCTAGGGATGAATTTACAGAACCTGGTGATCCTCGATTGACTATAAACAAGCAGGGAGCCAAAAGAACCTCTCTGCCTGAGACGTGGAAATAGGTAGCTATTCATGTGGTGAAGTACATTACTTGTGAAGGTCGTATGTCGAACCTTCATTCTATGCATTTCAAATTGTTGAATCATATGAGGCATGGGAGAATAATGAATGTGCCAAATGTGCTTTACCACCTTCTCTCAATTATGGTCATTGAGACCCAAAAAGGTAGGCCTAATTCTGTCTCTCACCATTGTTTAATCAAATTGCTAGTTGAAAAGTCTCTGCATGATGTGTCTGATATGACTTGGGAGGAATTTCTGAATATTGATCAAATAAGACCAAGCCATCTGCGACCTGTGGTTGTGTCACAACATCATAGAACTAGGAGAAGGGTGTGTTTTGTTGATGCTACTCCGGGAACTTCAACTTCCAATGCAAACCCTCCTGCAGCAAAACAAGCTATTGAGATTAGCTCTTTTGAAGCAGAGCATGCAGACAAAGAAAGTTCTTCAGATTCTGATGATGAGGATATTCCTCTTAGCAATTTAATTCAAACTAGGGCATAGAGGAGAAGGGCAAAAATAAAGAAGGGTAAAACCAAAAAGTAAACTATAGAAAGGAAGGTGTTGCGCTCTAGGAAATGGAAGGCTGACACTGTTCTTCCTGCAGATGAAGAGAAACATGAGAGCCCTTCTAGTAAATCAAGACCTGCTGAGCCTGCCTCCAATCCATCTACGCAGACAAGCCCTAGGATTGAAGAAATGATAGCTAAGGATACAGAAGCCCCAAGGGGGCATGTGAATGATGTAGAAAAAGACATAATTGAGGAAGCAGCAGATGTAACTCTAGCAGACCTTGTCGTCATTGTTGAGCATATTGAGAGATAGGAACATGAAGATAAACAGGAGTTCCTATAGCAAGACACCCTGCAACCAAGATTGGCTGAGCAATCAAAAACCCTGCAGCCTATGCTATATGAAGGTCAACCATCTATGCCAGGAAATCCTTTGGTAGGAATACACAGGCCTCCTGATTTTTTAATGCACATGGTAGCCATGAATTTGTGGAATGAAATGCAAAGGAGAGAAAAAGAATGGAAGAAGGAGAAATGTAGATTAAAGGATGAAATTCAAAAGAAGGATGAAGAGATTAAAGAAAAGAATGCAGAAATTGCAACTTTAAAAGAGAGAGTGGATAATAGGGCAGCTTTGGTGCCTCAGGTATTAGAATGCAAGACTCCCCCGAGAGTCTATGCTTTGCATTTAAAGGAAAGATACCTCTCTTTTAAGTTAGCAAGGATTGTTTCTGGTTTGAACCCTTCCATTGAATCTCCTCTTGAATTTCTCAAAGCTTATAGGATTGCTCCTCCAGAAATAAAGAATTTGTTGTGTGAATTCTATTTACATAATTTTGTTGTGTCCCAAGACCATGAGTGGAACCCCTTGTTGTATATCGGGGATGTTCAATTGAGGGCATTTATGTCCTGGATGCAAAATGAGATTAGTTGGGGACAACAGTTCAGGGCTTATAAGCGATTAGAATCCAGCACTCCATTGCCCATTAGAACTAAATCTGGAAATCCAGGAAGCATTTTCAATGATTGGCATAGGATGCTTTATAGATGAAGCTATGGTAATAGAATCATGCCTGAGAGAGAAGCAGCTTATAGAGAATATGAGAAGATTGCACACACTATTGGAGAATCTGTGAAGGGACATTTGACACAAAGGTGGAATAGTTTATTTGATGAGCTAAAACAAGCAGAGCCTCACTCTCTGTAGAATTATGTTGCGGCATGTAAAAGAGTGGATAGACATATACAGATTGGGAGGACAAAAGGGCAATTCTGGATTCCCTTAATCTTTCAACCACCTATTCTATTGTGGCCTGTGCCAAATTACAAATTTTACTAGTATGATATTGCTAAAGAGAGACAAAGATGGAGCAGGTTGGATAGGCAGCAAGGTTTCTATTGGGATCCTAACTCATGCACCAGAGAAACTAATATAGGACAATTGGCAGTTGCTAATTTCAGGGCATTAGCCAAGCAAAAGAACAACCCTTCCTCTGCTAGAGGACCAACAAAGTCTTAGGTTGGGGAGAGTGATGAGTCTAGTTTATGACTCAATTTTGTTAAACTTTATTATCCACTTGTTGTAGTTATCTTGGACTTTGGTACTTTAATCCTAATCTTTTTATGTCATTGCCCCAAAGCTATAACTTGTTGAGCATAGGTCATTTCTTATATTCTTTTATGACAAAGACATGCTATATGAACTATCTATGTTAATTCTACATATGGTTAATGAATATTACCCCAAGGTAGTTACGAATGAGCAATTATTGTGTGTACTAATATTGTTATGCAGATATAATCAGCATCCATAAAGTAGAGGAAGATTCTGCTGGTTGGTCGCTTACCATAAAAAGTCAAACATGGTGATCATTCAAATGTCAAATGGAGGGAAGACAACCACCTTGAAACTAATCTTAAATACTTGTTGAGCAAATTTAGGAGTTACAGTTATGCTAGATCTGCGTTAAAGCAACTTGCTTGACCAGATTCCCCTGCATGCATAACCTCCTTTCCACTTTCTATGTTTTCCATAATGAGGCATCCTCCTATTCTGTTGGAGTTGACCGCCTTGCTAGGTAGCTAGTTTTGTAGTTTTCCTTCTATAAATAAGACTCTGATGCTCCTTCTGAGGGGTTGTTGATTATTCAAAGATTGTATTTGCATTATCTAACTTTTGGTAATATAGTTATAATGTTCAGTTGTACTCATCTTTTCGAATGAATAAAATGAAGTTGTAAGTTTGCATTTCTAAGTTTTACATTTGTCTTAAAGAATACTCATCCAAGGGGGGCCACTTGGTGAGGATTCCACCCTCTAGTTTACTTACATTTTCTACTAAGCATTTAGTTAAATTTGTCCTTGAATGTTCCTTTAGCCACTAGAATTCTATTCTATGTCTATTCCTGCAGCCAAAGCAGACAGAGTAGTTTCTTGTTTGTTTGCCCAGACTTTTACTTTTTGTCATGTACTTGATCCTAGAATAGCTATTGGTTGATGTTTAGCATTCTTGTTATTTCCTTTCTAGCAGTTTATCTTCAGCATTATGTCTTTCTTAGCTATAGAATGAACGTGGCTACTTTGGAAGTTCTTAGTGCACATACCATGCTGACCCATTTCAAGTTCATGTCCCTAGGTTGACAAGTGAAATGCATCTCCATAGTGATTAAGACAGCTACTTAGGTTAGATGTCCAATCTCTAAGTTATAGTTTTAAGAGCTTAGTTGTTAAATCATTGTAAGAGACCAACAATAAAGAGGAAAGTTAGAAGGGAAGTCAAGGAAATTTTCAAAAGATATGGCATATCAAAGGAGGCAGTAGATGCAAATAGAGAGAAAGTTGAAAGAGCTGAGAAAAAGAAACAAGAAGCTGAGGAAGGAAGTGTTTCAGTCCAAGCCTCCTCCCAGACTAGATCCTCTAAGAGCTCTACACCTACCACTCCTAAGAGCTAAAGAGCCACCAAACTGGAAGTCAAGACATCTGGAAAAGGAGAAAAGAGAATGAAAACAAAAGCCACAAGGTCTTACACAAGCCACAAGGATGATGAAGAAACAGAGTCTGATGAGGAAGTTAAGAAAATGAAGAAGAAGAAGAAAACATCTGGGGAATCCTCTACCGGTAAAAACAAAGAAGAAAAGGAAGAAGAATTTGTTGAAAAGCCCACTCTTTCCATTGATTATATCATCAAGGCAGTCATTGTGGATGGGAATCTGCAACCAGTAACAGAATTCTATGATGAATATAGTGATACTGACAAAAGGATCTTGGAAGAAGCTACAGTTAGGTACCTGAATATTTATAATAAAGCATTCATTGAAATCATTTCATTAATTCCCAAAAGTCTAGAGAAAGTACTTGAACTTAGAAAAGAGAATGTAAAGGCAAAAGACTTAGAGATCTGAGAATAGGTAGCAATTCAGCTCTATCCTTCTATTACTCCAAAGCAAATGAACATGATCTTTAAGGACTACAAGGATGAATTCCGGAGCAAAGAAAGAATGAATAAACTTATGCTTGGAGAAACTGACCAAGTAGCAAGAGAAACAAAAGGCATCCTCTGGAATGCCTTCAAAAGATTCAATCTTCATATTGTAGAGGAAACAGATGAAGAAACTTCCACCATGGATGTTGAAGGATTAAATGCAGCCAATGAAGAATCTTTTGACAAATATGTAGAAGGGTCAAAAGAGATAGATGAGGAGAAGTCTAAGGACTTGGATTCCTCTGCTCCAGAAGAGGAAGTTCATGAAGCAATTAACATCTCTCCTCCAGATCCCACTGTAGACATTCTTGATTCAGGAACTGAAGGAGAAGGAAGAAAAGAGGATAAAGTGAGTCAAGAAGAGGAGGTAAAGAGAAAAAAAAAGAACAAACAGAGAAGATCTCTGATGAAAGTTCTGAGATCCCAAAAGAAAAGAAGACTCAGTCACTGGCAAGAGACACTACAGAGGCAGTGAAGAATTTCTTGAACAAAGAGATGATGGAGATAGATGAACCTAAGCTATTTCAAGGACCACTAAATTTTGACTCTCTCTCTCCAGTCCAGACTATGAAAATAGCATATTTTGCTCAAGCTAAGGCAAAAGAAAAACTTCTAAAGTCTCACATGGAAGACTGTGAGCTGTTAGAGATTGCATCCAGGATGCTGTAGAAGAGCATGCCATCCTTTCAAAAGGATCCTTTGGCCTCTCCATCCGGTAACTTGAAATCTCTGGTAAACTCTGTTAGCACTCATTTTGATTCTTTAGAGAAATCGGTAGAAGAAAAGGTTTGAAAAGAGTTTTGGGGGAAAAGATTCACTGAAGTACAGGGACTCATTGCTAATGATAGGAGGACCCTAGATATTGGGATAAAGAGCCTTGAAAATGCTCTTAAAGATGGTGGGGACATGTACAAATTTTTTCTATCTTGGTCTAAAGTGACAGAGGATATTGAAAAGAAGGTGAAAGAACAAGAAGGTAAACTGTCAAGTTTATCTTAGAATTTTGATCCCCTCACTACATCCATAATGAATCAAGAATGCTAGGCTATTGTCATTATAAATGAAATAAAGAGGCTGGACAAAGAAAAGAAGAATATAATAAATAGGATGAGTGAACTCAGAGGGATAATTATCCCTAAGTTAGAGGCAATGCATGAGGCCTGAACAAATGCTCAGACCATAGCCTGGACTAGTGATCCGGTAGACTTAAGAAGGGTAGAAGCATATGCATTCTTGTTGAGTGGTCACATCTCCATTTTGGACAGGATGAAGCAGAGCTGGGCCATAGAGTTTGTATAGTTGAAGGCCACTTTTGCAGATATACTCAAGTATATGTAAGTATAGCATGTATATACATACTTATGCAGCTATGTATAGGTTCATTTTTACAAATTTTGGTGTGCGGATTCCACCCTTTGCCATTGATGTCAAAGGGGGAGTGAGGAGTAGTGAAAAATGTGGAATCCAACTAAGGGGGAGCTCTGATAAAATAGTGCCTAAGACAGAGCATCAGCCAAGGGGGAGTTTGTTGCGACACTTAGCCATTTTTCACTAAGTGTTGCCATCAATGCCAAAGGGGGAGATTTTTGGTAAGAGACATTGTATGGCTTCATGAGTGTTGTCATTGATTGCAAAAAAGTCTATCACATACATCCGCAGCACATAGTATGCCTATACCGAAAGTCAGATTGAAGATTGTTTTGGTCCAGTGAACAAGAACAGAGCATGTAACAAGGTCTGACAATCAGGTCCAGATCTCTCAAATGGTGTAACTCAGAAAGTTACAGACTTGGACAAAGTCAAGAGGAGTATCATGACTACAATATTCTAGAGATTGAGCCTCCGGTGATAAAACATGGAAAAGATATGAGCATCTGAGTGTTGGGTTCCAAACAGGTAGAGCAGACTGAGGAAGAACTAACCGGCAGAGTATCAGACTTCAATCTGGATGAGTAATTGATGTTGATCAAGCTATTTGAGGGATCATACATGGTTGGCCAACATGATTGATGATTTATATGTCTATGTTTTGATACGCATCACAAATCATGCATGAATTCAGCTAACAGAGCAGTAACTTGTAAATATCTTGATTATTCTTGTTGCCGACTAGAAAGTTGTTGAAATCCTTGATGCGGATATATATACCAGATGAATTCCAGTATGTAGAAGTGTGTGTGTGTGTAGATGTGATAAAAATTAAGTGTGAAGAAAGGCAGAGATAAGTGAGGAAGCAGCAATACAAGTTCGGTATGTGACAAAGCAGCAACACTAGAGCAAAGGAAGAATGAAGTGCATCAAATTAGTATATTGTGCCTAACCGAAACTAAACTCTAGCATTTGTAGATGCCTCTCATTAGTTCAAACACCTGGTTACCTTCTGTAAGTTCTATAGATAGTGAGTCTCTTGTAGGCAGTGTGCCTCTTGTGAGTAGTGTGCTCAGGCAATGAGCCCTAATTGGCAAGTGCCATTTTGTACTTCTTATTCTTTTAACAGAGAATACAATCTTGGGTTAGTCACCCCATGGTTTTTTCCTTAATAGGGTTTTCCATGTAAAAATCCTTGTGTTATGTGTGTTGATTTTATTTCTGCTCTCATGATTATATATGCTTATATGTTTTGATGCTGAACAAATTATAAAAGAAGAAAAGAAAGTTAAGATAATAGAGATAAATGATTCACCCCCCCTCTCAGTTATCCACCTTGTTTCCATAACCTATAACCCAATTCTCTAGTTATCATCATTTTCAGGATGTTTAGAGAAGTTTTGATTCCGATAATTGAGTTCAAAAACGTTTTCTGGCAGTTCCAAAAAATAGAAACCTTAATATCTCGCAATCCTAATATGATCTTGAGACAAAACTCACCCAAGATGTTCACTTACTTGTCCTGCACCTTCTAGGAAAAAATTTAGGTCAATCCAAGCTCAATCGAAGAACTTACTAAAAATAGTAAGTCTCGCTATTTTTAGCTCATTTGGAAACATTTGGAAATTGTGAAGGTTCCAGACCATTCTCCAAGATAAAGGGTATTCAAAAAGACCAAAACTGGGAAGAATAGTAATCTTTTGAAGTTGCAAGGTTGGGACACTTTTCTTAACATTCTCCCACTTGTTGAACACCTTGCAAGAGCAAAGGGAGTATCAACACCATGATTTAATTTCTAGGGGCCGAGAGGCCCATAGACTCTAAACACCATCTGAACTTCTCTGTGCTCATAGGTTTTATCAAGGAATCTACAACATTCATCAAAGTATCAACTTTCTCCAAGTTTACCTTCCCATCCTCTACCATGTCACGAACAAAATGGTATTGGACATCAATATGCTTAGTCCTTGCGTAGAAAGTAGGATTCTTCGCCAAACATATGGCACTCTGACTATCACAACAAATAGTAATCTTCCCTGCATCAAACCCAACATCAGAACACAGTCTCTTAAGCCAAATGGCTTCTTTACAAGCATGAGTTGCTGCCATGTACTCAGCTTCAGTAGTGGACAAAGCGACCACAGGTTGTCGCTTACTCATCCAACTAATAGCACCACCAAACAGTGAACACATAAGCATTGGTGGATCTCCTACTATCAATGTCACCTGCCCAATCTGAATCCACAAATCCATGAATACAAAGTGAATGTCGAGGTCCTGTAGGATAACCATGATAACATAAGGAATACTCAGAAGTACCCTGCAAATGTCTGAACACTCTCTTAACTACATCCCAATGTACCCATCAAGGATTAGTCGTAAACCGACTAAGGACTTCCACTGCTTGGGCAATGTCTGATCTTGTATAGACCATCGCATACATCAAACTACCAACCGCACTAGCATAAGGAACTCTACTCATATCCTCTATCTCAGAAGGAAACTTTGGATAGTCTTCAATAGATAACTTTGTCCCCATTGTAATAGAAACAGTCAAAGGTCTGTAATCCACCATGTTGAATCTCTCCAACATAGTGTTAACATACTTACTCTGGCCTAACTAAAGCTTTTTGTTTGCTATATCTCTTCTGATCTCCATCCCCAGAATGTAGCGAGGTACCCCTATATTTTTCATCTCAAACTATGCTGACAACTAAGACTTCAAATCAGAAATCAAACTTTTATCATCCCCAATGAGTAACATATCATCGACATATAATGCAATAATGAGAATGCGATCATTGTTAAACTTGTAGTAAACACAATGATCTGATTTCGATCTCTGAAATCCAATACTCAACACAAAGGCATGAAACTTCTGGTACCACATCCTAGGAGACTGTTTCAAACCATACAAGGAATTTTTCAACTTGCAAACCAAATTTTCTTTACCTTTCACCATGTAGTACTCTAGCTGTGACATATAGATTTCCTCCTCCAAGTCACCATGAAGGAATGTTGTCTTCACATCCATCTGTTCCACTTCTAGATCATACATTGTTGTAAGAGATAACAGGAACTGAATAGATTCCAGCTTTGCAACAGGAGAGAAAATTTCACCATAGTCAATTCCCTCCACCTAAGAATACCCTTTCACAACCAATCTAGCCTTATATTTCTCAACACTACCATCTACACCAAATTTCTGTTTGAACACCCATTTGCATCAAATAATTTTTTGTCCTTCAGGAAAGGGTACCAAGTCCCAAGTATTATTCTTTTCCAAAGAAGCCATCTCCTCTTCCATGGCCTCCTTCTAGGAACCTGCATCTTTCATACCCATAGCCTCTTTCACAATTCTAGGCTCATCAGTGTTAGAAATCAAAGCAAAAATACAATTGGAATCATGCAATGAATAACCAAACCTATCAAGTTGCTGCCTTATTCGTGTGCACCTTCTCAAAGGTTGAGGTTGAGGTTCTTCATCTTCTTCTGAACTTTCAGAGCTGCTAGAGCTCTCCTCATTATTAGGTCCAATAGATGTTTTTGGTTCAACTTTCTCAGGGGTAGAAGGAATCTGAACCACATCATCTTTCTTCTCTTCTTTCTCTGGCTGCAAGACAACAAAAGAAGGATTGAGCTCTCTGAAGATCACACTTCTGCGATACAAAACTCTCTCAGCCACTGGATCCCAAAGCTTGTACCCTTTCACACAGATAATCCCATAACCGATGAAGATACACTTTGCATCCTTGTTCTCTAACTTAGACCTCTTCTCCTTAGGCACATGTGCATATACCTCACAACCAAATACTCGAATTTGTCTTAATGAAGGCTTTTTACCAGACCATACCTCCATAGGTGTCTTATCAATGAGCGTTGATGTAGGAGACCTGTTAACTAGGTAACAAGCGGTAGCAATAGCTTCAGCCCAGAACTTTTGTTCAAGACCAGCTCCACTTAGCATACTCCTTTCCCTCTCCATCAACATTCTATTCATCCTCTCTACAACTCCAATCTGCTGAGGGGTATACGGAGTTGTCTTGTGCCTCTCAATCCCCTGTTCTTTACAAAACTTGTCAAAATCTGCTGAATAGAAATCACCACCATTGTTAGTCCTCAAACATTTAATCTTTCTATCCTTCTGATTCTCTACAAGAGATTTAAACTCTTTGAATCTATTAAATACTTTAGTTTTACTTCTAAGGAAATACACCCATGTCCTTCTACTGTAATCATCAATGAATGAAACAAAGTAAACAAATTTTGAAATCGAAGGAACATTAACAGGACCAAACACATCAGAATGAATGAATTCCAATACCTCGGAAGATTTATGAGAACTAGAATAAAACTTAACACGATTTTGTTTTCCATAAATGCAATGTTCACAGAAATTGCACTCAAGGTTACAATCATTCATACCCTCAACAAGATTTTTATTCTTTAGGGTCCTAAAACCCTTTTCATCAATGTGACCAAGCCTTTGGTGCCATAACATTGTCTTCTCAACTAGAAGTTTCATCTCCATAGTATGAACACCCTTAGGTACTCAAAAAGCATGACCATCAAAAGTAGATGCAACAATCTTCTTCGCTATTAGTTCCAATGGTGAGGATGAAGACTCTAAATCTCTCTTCTTTGAAACAGAGGCACTATTGCATTGAACTGCGCATGCATCAAGTTGAAACAGAGTGCCAATCTGAACACCCTTAGCCAACACCATAGATCCTCTAGTCATCTTGCATCCTCCATTCAAGAAAACAACCTGCACACCCACATCATTCAACTTACTTACAAAAAGAAGGTTCCGTGTCAAACTAGGGATATGCAGAATACCATTGATTCTCTTCACTCATCCGTCAGGGAATCAAATCAAGACTCTTCCATGGCCAACTATCTTCAGGTGAGAATCATCACCCAAGTACACCTTTCCACCATCGTATTCTTCATACTTTGAAAACCAACCCCATGCGAGGTCATGTGAAAAGATGCACCAGAGTCAATAAGCCACACATATCCTCAGATGCATGTGTTTCCAAGGCAACGACAAATGCTTCTCCTTCATCTTGAGAGAACTTGTCAGAATCTGAATCATAATTCTTCTTCTTTTTCTTTTTCTCCTCCTTGCACTACTTGCGGAAGTGACCAGGTTTGACGCAATTCCAACATAGGGCCTTAAACTTTTCGAGAGACTTAGATCTCCCATGAGATTTGGATCTTCCTTTTTCTTCCTTCTTCTTATCAGTTTTCTTTCCCTTCTCTTTAGATCTACCATGAACTGCAAGAGCCTCCTTACCTAATTCGGAAGACTTTCTTCACATCTCTTCAAAAAACATCGAAGAAACCACTTCATCCATCTTGAAGGTGGTAGTGGTACTCCCAATGGCCGTAACAAGGTGGTCCCATGAATCTGGTAAGGAACACCGTAATGTCATACATCGATCCTCCTCCTCCATCTTCACACCAACAGAAGTCAACTGGACAACAAGCATATTGAATGTATTCAGGTGATCAGTGACAAATCCTCCATCTTCCATCCTTAGAGAATACAATTTCTTTCGTAGGAATAACTTGTTCACTAGGGATTTAGCCTAATAAACATCTCCAAGCTTCTTCCAAAGTTCCTTTGTAGTCTTCTCTTCATGGATATTCAGGAGAACTGAATCAGCCAAACAAAGTCTTATCAAACCCTTAGCTTTTCGATCTTTGAGATCCCAATCTTCTTGAGACATTGTCGTTGGTTTTATACCAGATACAACTTCACATAAATCCTAATCTACAAGCATGTCCTCCATTTTGAGTTTTCACAACTCAAAATTATTGCCATTAAACTTCTCTATCTCAAACCTCCCAAATGTACTCACCATCTCTTACCTGCAACAAAGATTTCAAAATCCTCTGCACAATCTCCCACACAAATGAAGATCAGCTCAAAAAAACTCTCTACCCAACAACTAGAACCAAAGGTGATCAGACTCTAATACCAACTGAAAGGAAGCAAGGTACGTGGAAAATGCTCCCTACACTGATCTACTGAGGAAGGATTTATGTAAATTTCAACTTTTATAGTTACAGATTAAGATGCACATTAACAGAAATATAATAACAACTTCCAAATGCAAACACAAAACTCACAACACAAGATATACGTGGGGAAAACCCTTTCAGGTAAAAAACCCCACACTCCAAAGCCAACAAATATATTATTTAGGAATCAAGAAGATTACAATATACTTGCAAAGCAAGCTTTTATAGGAGTATATCCAACTAGAGATCTAGGAGGTAATTTGACATCTATAAGATTCTTACACACAACCTCCATCTCAAGCTCATGATATATAGGAGATACAATACAGTACACCGCCAACAGTAATTACAAAACCATGAGCTAAAACCACCCAAAAGTGGCACCCAAATCATCTCTAATCAAAGATGCCTTGTGATGTGCCAAACCACACACCAACATGTGTAACTCTCCCCTTTACAGCTCTTTTATGTGTCCAACACATTTTTACATTTCCCAAAAATAGAAAGTCCAACTTCCGGAGGCCATAACTTTTGATCTGTGTGTCCGATTGATGAACCATTTAATGCGTCAGAAAGCTCGTGAAGAGATCTATCACCCTATAATCCACTTCACTAGTTATCATAATTTTTGGGACATTTAGAGAAGTTTAGATTTTGGTAATTGAGTTCAAAGACTTTTTCTGGCAGTTCCAAAAAATAGAAACTTTAATATCTCACAATCCTAATATGATCTTGACACGAAACTCACCCGAGATGTTCACTTAGTTGTTTTGTACCTTCTAGGAAAAAATTTTGGTCAATCTTAGCTCAATTGAAGAACTTACTAAAAATAGTAAGTCTCCCTATTTTTAGCTCATTTGGAAACTTTTCAAAACTTTGAAGGTTCCAGATCATTCTCCAAGATAAAGGGTATTCAAAAAGACCAAAACTGAGAAGAATTGTAATCTTTCAAAGTTGCAACGTTGAGACACTTTTCTTAATAGTTTTATTATTTTCATGTGTCATTGGACATCCTTGCATATTTATAATAATGAGAGTGTGGTCTAGGTGTCTTCACAAGACAGATCTTGCATTATCCCAACTAGATTTTTCATATTTGGGGCATTGGTTGTATAACAATGTGTTGTAATGGCCTTGTAGATGACATGGTCATGATTTGACATGAATTTGAATATCCCTCAAGATCTAAGGTAGCTATAAATTTGAGGTTTGGAGAGGGAAAAGGTTGGTTGTTGGCACAATTGGAGAATAGAGAGAAGAGAAAGTTTTTGATGTTTATCTTAGTGTCTTGTTATAAGTTGAACATTTGACATTGAACATATATTTGGTTTTCATTATCTAAGTTTTCATTGTTGATGTATCCCATTAAGGAATGAATATAATGTGCAATTTATAACTATCTAAATGTCTCCATGAACATTGTGTGTGTTTTGATGGTCTTCTTGATCTTCTCGGTCACATTTTTTTATCTGAATGTCATCTTTGACTGGTTTGTTAACTAGATGGCTGTAAAACTCCTTACAAATGTTTTTGTAAGAAATCCTATAAAAGTTGTATAGGAATTTTCTAAGTTTGTTAATGGATTATTGAGATATGTTCATCTAGGTATTCTACAAAATCATTTGTTCACGGTCCTTGTATATAGAACCTAGCTTATGTGTAGGCTATGATGCATAGTCCTTGTCATATTCTATAAGGTGTTATTTCATGGTTTACTCTTGTAATGTTCTATGATTTTGAAATCCTAACTCTACTACCCATATAGGATAAAAGCTCCCATCTTTTATATGTTCAACCTATTGTCATCCCACCACATTATAGAAAAAAACAAAACACAAAAATTTAGTAATAACAATAGAAGTAGTTGGCCCTTTGTATTTCATGATCATATTGCCCCAATGCCACAAAGTGTTTGTGTGTCCCACAAATATCATTCACATTGACATATGTAGTATTGTTATTACTGCATCCATGTATGTAGTGAAATATTGTGTTGAAAATCTCAAGGGGTTAAGAAGAAAACACCTTTAGTCTCTACATGATTTGTGCATCTAATTATTAAGGTGTGATATCCTTGTTTTTGATAAACTAGAATATAGGTATTGTTGTCCTATTTTGTTCCCTAGCCAAATAGCCCAAATCCATGAAATCTCAAAGTGTTTTCCCCTTTAGGAATGCAAGGAAAACCCCCTCAAATAGACTAAGTCCAAAAATCTTGAGTTTTCCTTGTGTTTTTAGCATTTTCTAAGTTTCAAAGTTCAGAGTTCTCCCCTTCGTCATGCCATCCTAATCGGCTTCGAACTCTGCTTTGTTCTTTGCAAAATTTCTTTAAGTACTTTGAGCACAGGAGGTCAGGAGTTTCCTCTTTTCCTTTTCTTTTGGCAGAAGGTGGTAGATGGAAAGCCTGAAGTCCAAGCTCTAATTCTTTCCCTTTGGAAATAGCTCTTGGTGTGGTGGAAGTCAGGGGTCAGGGTTCCTTCTTCCCTCTTCCTTCCTTTCGGAAGGTAGAAGATGGAAGGCCCAAGACTCGATCTCTATTGTTTACAAATGTTCCAAGGTAAAGCACATCGCGTGGTGGCAGAAAAATGAAATAAGATGCAGGGTGCATTAATATGAATTGTTGCCACATGGTCGATGTCCACCAGGTTGTTTTTAAAAAATTAGCTAAGTGTTTCGAGCATCAGGGGTCAAACTTTCTTTCTTCCTCCTTCCTTTTGGAAGGCATAAGACGAAAGGCTCGAGGCCCGACTTCCGCCAAAACCTTCAAAAAGTGGCTAAGTCTTTAAACTTATAGAGCTTGGACCTTCTTTCTTCTTCCTTCTCTAGGAAGGCGTAAGGTGGAAGGCCCGAGGCCCAAAGTCTGCCAATTGTATTTTTTCCTTTGTAAAGCAAGACTCAGAAGGTGGGGTTTTCTCCTTCCTCCTTCCTTCTCTCTTGGAAGGTAGAAGGCTGAAGGCCTGAGGCCCAACCTCTGACAACTTCTATAAATCTCAAAAATCAAAGGGAAAGGAAGGAATATAGAGGCTTACCATTACTCACAGAGAAGTAATTTTGCCGATAAGGCAAAATACAGGCCAGAATCAAAGGTCAAGCTTTCAGCTCTAGCTGGAGGTGGTTGTTGTGTATTTATTGTTGCAGGTGGATGACTCAAATGCTTTTTCAATGCAGACATTTGTTTTAGCTACTTCAAAGAAGATATTTTTTTATATTTATGTCAAAGACAAAATAGATGTATCTAGACATTCCATTTGTAGAAATATCTTCTAACAAGCCCATAGGGAAAATTTATTGCAGTAGGTGAATGCGCCTCAATGTAAAATGATATATATACTTGCAAATGAGATGTATTATTGTTGGTTGTTGGTCTAGAAAACCACATATTGTATCATCTATAACCTTGCCTCTTCGATAAAAGCCAATAAGATTTTACCTTTTCATGCACTTCTTCTGCATTGTGTAATACTTTTGTTTGATCTCCATCTATGAATGTTTCTTTTCTTTTGGATTAAAATTAGTTTCTTTTACCTGTGCAGGTGTTGTATGAATTATGTATGTTGGTATATTTTTTAGTATTTTTTTGTGCATATATGGTTGATCTGAGGGCCTACATTCAAACCTGGTGTATCACCTTTTCCCTTTCATTTTCTCCTTCTTCCCCTTTTCCCCAACGGTGATTAGATTAGGTTTAGTCTTAGTCTACTCTGAATTGCATATTCAGAGGAAGGAACTAGCCTTCTCTAGAGGTTTGATTTCCTTTGAAGGGTCCCACACTTGGAAATCACTCCAATGTTTCATTGGATTGTTGCAACAAAGGCACTTCAACACAAGGTGCAAATCCAAGTGACAATAGGTACTTAGTGACATTCAAATAGGAGTCTATTATGTATTGGGTATGGTTTATCTCAAGGTTGGTTTTATCATTGCTTTTATTTATTTATATCAAGAAAAACACCTTAGGTAACACCCCTAGTTCTAATAGATCTTAAATCAAAAGGAGTTACACATCCTTGTCAAGTGGTCCATTATTATCCCTACCGAGTTATAATTTCTAAGATACTTTCCCTAAGTTTGACACCCTAACACTTAGGATCAACTTGTCTTTAGGGATTTGGGAATCCACAACTCTAAGAACTAACAAAATGGCATCATTATCAAGGAGATAAAGCTTTGGTTCATTTTTCCACACCTCCACAACTTGAAAGTATTTATTTTATTTCTATCACTTTTGTTTGTGTGTATTTGGTAGCCTACCAACTTGCACCAGAAGATTGGTGTTGTTGGGTCATGATCACTTTGAATATTTGCACTAGTTGGAGTGTTGGTCTTGAATTTACCAGAACTTATTTCATCTCTAACTCACTATAGGAATTATTCTCTTCAAATTCAAGAGTGGTCACTCTATTGAATCAAACCCAAACAAAAGATCACAGTAAAGGTTTGAAAATGGACAGGACATCATCAAGAGATTTTCAAGAGCAATAAGATACATCAATGCATGTGAGGAAGTAACAATCTACATGGAAGGCCAAAAATACAAGTTTCTTGGACCTTCTCCTCAAGAACACGAAGTTGGCACATTTTTTAGATACAGAATGTTTATTGATTTAAGGGATCAATATCAGTATATATCAAATGATTTTGCTGATAACATGCTTAGAACTTACAAAAGAACACATATATATGATTATAATCATAAAAGAGATGTTATGCCTATGGGTAGAAGGAATAGGGATGGATCTCATGATGCACATGTTCAAAATTTAGGTACCTAGTCCTAATATGAGAGCCTTGCATGTCAACTCACATCCTACCTCCCCTACTCCTTCACATAGAAATGATAATGAACATGATACAACATTCCATGATGTTAGTGAACCTACTCATTTAGAAAGTGATCATAGAGAAAGATAAATATTGACCAAGACCTAGACTTGCTTGATCACCTTAGATAGAGGCGTCAAGAACTCTAAGAAAAAATAGAATTATAGCAAGCTCAAAAATCTTAGCAAGCTCAACTATAGGCCTAAATAGCTAATCAACAAAATCATAATCATGATTTCCATGCTTTACATTAACCAATTCCAAATACGTAACATATCCCATAGTTTTTTAACCTTCAGATGTGAGAGCTCCATTCAAAAGATAGATTTAAAGATTTCCACCAACAAGATAGCCCTTGGGAGTAGAGTGGTATAGACAATTGGATTTATTTAGAATCATGGATTATCCTAATGCAATTCCAAATGAAATAAGAGGAAATATACCTAAATTTTAGGGTAACAATGCAATCACAAGAGAGTGAAATCTTAGGCACTTCATCAATGTGACAAAAGATTATGATATTTATAATCATGTCATGATGAAGTTGTTTGTGTGGTCTTTGGTGAACAATACAAGATAATGGTACAAGATTATTTTGTATAGTAGTATTGACTCATGGGAGGAATTTATGAGTATTTAGATTACAATATGGATATAGAATAGACCCTAAGTTTTCAATACATGAGTTAACAACCATCAAGAAAGGAGTAAATGAGGCAATGGTGAATTTCAATAGTAGATTTAGCATGACAATATGAAAAGTACCACCCAATTTAAGACCCAATGAATCAATGTGTCTAGTACTATATTGTAGTGCTTTTGATGCCAAGCTAGGATATTATCTTTGAAACAAGAATCCACAAACTTTGAGAGAACCCTATGCCATCACAATTAATATTGAAAGTAATACAAGTGCATCAAGAAAAATTATCAAGAAGGTTGATGTAAAGATTTCACAATAGGATAAGGGTGCTTCAAGTAAACCCATTATAGCCAATGACAAGCTAGACAAACTTATGAGTGCAATGAAGGATTTGTCATTTAAGGTAGCAAGGAATGAGAAGGTTCTACCTTCTAATAATGCAGCTACTCATTTTAATGAAGGTTAGTAATTGCACAACGAGCCCTATAACATTGATTGGTCCAAGAGACCGCCACCAAACGATAAATAGGTAATTTTGAGGCAAGGAAATTTCAAATAGAAAGATAGCGATACTCATAACCCTCTAAGGAGAGATCAAGTGAATATTCAAGAGGAATCAACATGGTGTGAGACATGTTATTTGCCTCATGATCCAATGAAGTGCATTGTCACAATTACAGTGGTAAGAGAAATAATTCCCTAATAAATATGGTGGTCCCTAATACTATGAGGGAAATGATATTGATCAATTTGATGCACTTGGATATGAGCCTGAAAATGGTAAAGTTGAATATATGGTTCATTGTGTTGTCGATGAGTTCTTTCAATATGATTTTTGTAATACTTCAAATTGAAGTATGAGTTGCCCACTCATGATTTTGAGTATCTTAAGGGGATCATGCAATGGAGGTATAAAAGAGAAAAACCCTCAAGTGAAGATATCCAAGCTCTAACTAATGTAATGATTATGCAAGTATAAAGTGGGTACTAGTTAAGGAATAAGAAAGTGCCTAATAGAAATTATGTTAGTACCCCTGTTAAGTCCAATGTACCTATCACACATGTAGAAAGATAAAAGACAAATGTTAAAATTAAGGATAGTGGTACTGCAAGGAGAATAATTGAGAAGAACAAGGCTCTTGTGCAAAATCCCACAGTGAAAAAAAGATATGTACTGAACACCAACTGGGTTGCAATACCAACATGTAATGTTGGAGTGACTAAAGTGGATGACACAAGTGCCAAACCAAAGCAATCTAACATGATACCACAGAAAGAATAGAGTGTAGCCAAAGAAGGAAGTAATGATCCAAAAGGTAGGGATGTCAATACTTGTGGTTAGGTTATACCATTCATTCCTAGTACAAGTGATATAATAGTACCACAATCCACTCCTCTGCCTAACTATGTTCCTATTCATGTTATAGCCCAAGTTATGAGTCAAGTAAGAATTTTAGTACCCATAGGTGAACTTCTCATAATCTGTAACCATAAGGTGAACAATAGTGTATCACACTTGTGGAACATTAGAAATTTGCATTGTGTGAGAGAAAAAAATTCCAAACACCTTCGTTTGAAGGTTTTTCTTTGAGCAAAGATACCTTCATTCAAAGGTAAGTCAAAAATCACCTTCAAATGAAGGTAGAATTTTGTTTGAGGGTAAACTTCAAATAAAGGTGTTTTTTAATATTCTTTAGTAGCTTTTAAGTCAACCAAGGACCTTCATTCAAAGGTACCTATTATCACCTAGAATTGCACCCTGCTTAAAGCTTGTTCAAGCATTCCAATGACATAATGGGACTGATCTCAAGGTGTGGGACCTTGTAGATGAGATCAGACCTCCAAAGAATGTTGGTTCCTCTTTCTGAGCTTAAGGCTCAGAGAAAGATAGCTAAATCTAACGCTACTGATCACAAGGAAAAGGGGAGAAAGACAAACTAAAATTAAAAGGAAGGTGATGCACCATATTTGGGGTATTTAGCTGAAACCAACCTAGCACAATAATGATCTCAAATGTTGAAGGGGACTCAAACAGACTCATGCAGATTCAAACAAAGGTTAAGGAAGAAAGATAAAACCATGAAATGGGTCACTTTATCCATGATACATAGCTTCCATCCATCAAATAAACACAGTGTAAGAATAATGAGAGAGGCAAAAGTATCAGTTTATATTGATCATAGAGGATAAATAGCCATTATAAAAAAGAAAAATTTATTGTAGGAATGAAGTAGACACAAAATGATAGACTATCCTTCATTATTAAACAGATACAAAGATGTGAGAGGCTCAAAAGATAGAAAAATCCATCAAATCCGCCTAATTCTAGAGAAAACCACAAGGTATGAACCTGTGAATGAATCTTCTACCTGTGAAAATGACCCAAAGAATAGCTAACCCCCCAATACATATTTCTTACATGTATATATAGCCTTTTTCCTTTTTCTACGCAACTCTAGGCATTAAAACTCAGTCAACAAGAAACCTGCAAGTGTCCATGCTACATTAAATTTGGTCCATGGCCCTGTCAGAAAATTTGCATGATTGGAAGAATGTCCATGCCCTAGAATCCCTCTAGAATGAAAGTACCTGCAAAAGGATTTTGTTGCTGAGACACCTCACCCTTACATTTAATTCTGGTCCTTTTGCATTGAAGATTTTTCCTATTTCAACTACCTGCAACTAACTGATCTGCAACATTGTCCTTCAGGCATTGTTCCCTTTGTCTGCATTTAATTCATTATGCAACCATGGTGTCCTTTTCATGAAGCTTTTACAACACTTCAAAAGTGTTTATTTTAATTCTCCTTTTAGCACACTTTAGATTTTGAATTTCACTTTACTTTGGCGCCCTTTGTATTTCCCCTTATCGGTGAATTTGCCTTTTGGCAAACTCCCCAATCGGTGAACCATCAGGTTCATGAACCATCCCTTGGTCAACTTTCTTTTTTTCTCCTTATCTTCTTTTCCTTTCCTTATCCCCTTTGTCAGTGAAATCTCCCTTTGGTGAACTTTTCTCTTTTACTTTTGGGTTTCTTTGTCGGTAAATCACCTTATCAGCGAACTTCAGAAATCACGAACTTCCTATCTTCATTAACTTTCCTTTGTCAGAGAATCTATCCCTTTGCAAACCACTTTCTCTACTGATGACTTTGTTGAATGCATAGAATACTAAGAGGGAGGGGTTGAATTAGTATTCTTAAAACCTTTTCATTTACACATTCATTAATCCACTTACCAAATTCAATAACATGAAAGCAAAGTAAACATAAGAAGAGCAGCCACAAATTCATAACACATAGACACCAAGATTTTAGGTGGAAAACCCAAAAAGGGAAAAACCACGGTGAGTGTTAGCTCACAATATATTATGATAGCAATACCGAATAACATAAAGGCTCATTGTCTTAGGGCTCACTGCCTAAGGACTCATTGTCCAAGAAGTGCTCACTAAAAAGGCTCACTGCCAAAAAGATAGAAGAGAATATAAAAGAAGGATTGGCTCACTATCAAGAGATGACTATTACAGGTGCATCTACAAAATGCTAAAATACAGTACCAATATGCTCAATATACAGATTCAAATGACTTCATACTGTCTTCCCTACTTTTCTGCTCTACTTTACATATATTCCTATTTTCTGCCCTTATTATTCTTTTCTACTCTACAAACTACCTTAGGTTATACACATATCAAATTCACACCTTATCCTTGTCCAATTTCTCCAACACCCAAATCCATTAAATATATATATCCGCAATGAGATTCATCTCACAATCAGGTCGGCAACCCAAACATGAAATGTGTACACAAGTGTTTTACCTTGTCGGCTTGATCTTGTGCTCAAACAGGAATGCAGACCCAAAAAAACATACAATATCTTCATATAGGTCAGTATCAATCATTCAACTACTTGAATTAATTCTTCAAACAATGTATCTTCTCCACATATAGATCTAGCTTGCCTGTCAACCTATCCCTTAAGCACACACATGACCAAATGAACTATCACATCATGATTTCTACTGCAGATCAAATAAGACTCTAGAAATCATATTCAACATTCATCATTGAGCTTTTAACATACCTGCAGATCTGTAGGACATAATAGTCTTTTATAGCAAAATGCGGATCTTGGAACTATTTCTCTAACACAGTGAAATATTGTCAAACTGGAAGCTGATAAAGAACAACTTGTAGAATGTGATCAAAGGAACTTCAGAAGGTATAACTCTGGATTCAGGTAGTCATGATGTGTATCTTAGTTTCCTTAGAACTACAAGACAAAATATTCCATAGCGGAGGAATGCGGACCCTTTTACTCTCGTACTATGCATTGTTCCTAACTTGACTCTGTTCACCCGGACTTAGATATTTTCCCATATGACTTTCAGGAAGTCAGGACTTGAACACTGGATAATGGGATCACTAAGTAGCTATGAACAACATATCTGAACTGCATACAAATGTCTTTAACTACGGAGGCATATCGTCTCAAACACTGTCACTTACTTGGTATATTGTACACTACCCATACTTAGTAAGGTCTCTTTGCTATGCCAGTAGAAAATCTTAGCCTTGTTTCCATCAATGACAACATTGACATTCTTCAAAGTAGTGTCTCTTGCCAATAATCGCCCCCTTTGGCATTAATGGCAACACTTAGTGAAAAATGCTCATCTGCTCCCCCTTACTATATGAACCCTATTTTTCTGCTCCCCCTTAGGTGTTTGCCCATTTTTCACTAGTTTTCTTCTCCCGCTTTGACATCAATGGTAAAGGTGTGTGTACAGGAGTCAAAATTGTGTCAAAAAGCAAAAACTGCAAAAATTGTCATACTATGCCACATATGTACAGATGCACTCTTCAACTTAATTGGTTGGAGGTTGTAGGATATCATTGAAAATGTTTTTAATTTGAGTCAGTTCTCCATCCCAACTTTTCTTTGTATTTTCCAAGATTTGAATATGGCCATTTATTAAGAAGACCAATTTTTTTGCTCTTTGTACATCAGAGGGTGTGTCGATTTGTGCTTTTGCCTGCAGTGCTTCTGCTGCAAGATTTGACATTGAGTCTAGCTTAGGACTTATTAGTCCTCTTAATTGACACATTCTATTTTTCATTTGATCCCTTTTATTCACCATATTACTTAACTCATTATGGATATTGATCACTTGTATTTCTTTGTTGCTTACTGGCTTAACTGTCAGATCAAATAACTTAGAAATATTTGGCAGTTGTAGTTTCATATCCTTGATCTTTTTCTCTAATTCCTCTGTGGCTTCCGGCCATGATAAACAAAATTTGTACAAATGACTAGCTTCTTCAATGGCACTTTGTATACCTCTTATTCTATTTTCTAATAGAGTTTTGTCATTTGCTAACATGGTCTTCAATTCAGCTAATCTTTTCTCATTAAACTCTTTCCTCACTTTTGTTTCTGCAGACTTTTCAAAAGATTCAAAGTGCATACTTACAAAGTTTATGAGTCCCTTGAGTTAACTTGTTGAAGACATCAAGGTATCCTTTTGATATGATGGCATCAACTTCTCCAAAATGCTAGATGCTTCACCAATCAACTCACTATCCTGTATGTGTGACTTCAATATTTCTTCTTGTGCCTTTGCTTATTGAAAGTAAGGAATACTGAGAGGGGGGGTGAATCAGTATTCCAAAAAACCACTTGTTGACTTGTTTATTAATCCAATTTCCAAAATTAATAATATGAAAGTAGAATAAGCATAAGAATAGCAACCATAAAGACATAACACATGGACACCAGGATTTTTACATGGAAAACCCAAAATAGAAAAAACCACAGGAAGTGTTAGCTCACAATATATTATTATAGCTCAATACCAGATTACAAGAAGGCTCACTTCCCTATGAAGAAGTGCTCACTACATAAAGGCTCATTGCCAAAAGAAAGAAGAAAGAAAAAGGATTGGCTCACTACCAGAAGATGAACTGTTGTAAATGCATCTACAGCATGCTGGATCACAGTTCCATTGAAGGTTTAATATATAGATTCAAATGTCTTCATTAGTTCTACCCTACTTCTCAACTTAGCTACATATACTCTTATCTTTGTCCTTGTTCAAATTTTTCTGCTCTGTACTCTACACATAATCCTTCACACTTCAAATTCGCACACCACCACCATACACCAACACCGAATTCCATCAAGTATATATATTCACTATAAGATTTATCTCATAATCAGGTTGGAAAGCAAAACATAAACCGTGTACACCAATACTACATCTTGTTGGCTTGAACTTGTGTACAATCTGTAATGCAAACTTAAACAAACATACAAAAGTCTTCATATAGGTCCGCTTCAATTATACCATCACTTAGATTGACTATTCAGACAATATAACTTCTCTGCATAAGAATCTAAAATGTCTGTCAGCTTGTTCCTTAAGAGTATACTTGATCAACTCATCTATCACATCATAATTCCCACTGCGGACCATATGAGACTCTAAGATGCATAACCAACAATCATTCTAGATCTCTTAGCATACTTTAAGAGCCACAGAACAAAATATACAACTGTGGAGGAATGCAGACCCTTTTCTCTAGCACTGTGCACTGTTCCTGTCTTTGTTCTGTTCACCCTGACTTAGGTATTCTACCATGTGACTTCCAGAGGAAGTCAAGACTTGAGCACTAGAACAAATCATCATTAAATAGTTATGAACACCATACCTGATCTGCATATACTGATCTTTTACTACGGAAGCATACCATCCCAAACATTGTTACTTACTCTGTATAATGTATACTATTCACACTTAGTCATTTCTAGTTCCGAAGTAAAGTCTCTTTGTCATACCGATGGAGTCTCTTTCCTTGTTGCCATCAATGACAACATTCAATCATCAGAACAGTGTCTCTTGCTAACAATCTCTCCCTTTGGCATCGATGGCAACACTTAGTAAAAAATGTGTATTTGCTCCCCCTTACTCTGCATTTCTTCTCCCCTAAGATGTTTGCCCATTTTTCACTGGTCTTCTTCTCCCCCTTTGACATCAATGGCAAAGGTGTATGTACAAGAGTCAAAATTGGACCAAAACTACAAAAATCTTCATACTCTACTACATATGTACACATACAAACTTCAACTCAATTATTTGTTGGTGAAAGAATATCCTTATACACAATCTTTAATTGTGTAATCTCTTCATCCCATCGAATCTTAGCTCTTTCCAAAATTTGAATGTGACCATTTATTGTAAAGACTGATTCTTCTACCTTTTGCACATCAGAATTTGTGTCAATTTGAGAGGGGTAGCATGTGCTTTTGCTGCAATACTAATCATTGAATCTAACTTAGGACTAATTAGTCCTCTCAACTGACACATTTTATTTTTCATATGATCCCTCTTATTTACAAGATTACTTAACTCATTATGAATATTAATTACTTGTATTTCTTTGTTGCTCACCAACTCAGTTGTTGGATCAAATGATTTAGAAATATTTATTAGTTGTTGTTTTAGATCCTTCACCTTTTCTTCTAGCTCTTTTGTGGCTACCAGCCAAGATAGAGTAAATTTATACAGATCAGCTGCTTCTTTGACAGCACTCTGTATGCCTTTCATTTTATTGTCTAGTAGAGCTTTGTCATTTACTATCATAGTCTTCAACTCATTTAACCTTTTCTCATCAAATTTTTGTCTCACTTTTGTCTCAGCAGATTTCTCAAAAGATTCAAAACGCTCACTTATAGAATTTATGAGTCCTCTTAGTTGACTCATAGAAGACAAAGAGGTGTCCTTCTTATATGATGGCATCAACTTCTCCAAAATGCTAGATGCTTCACCAATCAGTTCACTGTCGTGTATGTGAGACTTCAAAATTTCTTCTTGTGCCTTTGCCTGCACAATTGATACCAATTTAAATTTCTATACAAGGGACATTAAGTCCTATTAGTCCTTGCAAAAATTTAGGCTCATCCATGACCTGTTTCTCTTTCTCCAAAAATTGTTTGATCGACCCCGCAGTATCTCTTGCTATACCAGAGAATTCTTCTTCTTGGTTTAGTTTCGGAGGATCTAAATCCATGACCTCATCAATCTTTTGTTCTAGAGAGGAGTTTTCTTTAGCTTGTTCCTCTTTAAGATCTTCATCTTTGTTTAGTTTCTCACCCTTCTCCTTATATGATTGAACATTAGTTTCTTATTCTGGAGGACTACTTATTTTGGATTTTACTGCAGCATTAGTAGCAAAAATTGGATCATCTTTATCTCTCAACTCTCCATCACCTTGATCCAAGTTTTCTTCAGGAATAGATGTGCCAACCCCAACATTTTTTTCTACTGGATCATATATAGTTGGTAGTGTTGCAAGGTGTGGCCCTTGGTCTCCTTGTTCAGCGCTACGCTATGGTGGTTTGCGACAAGGGCTTAACTGCCTACCGTGCTTGTTAAGTCAAGTGGTTGTATCAGGCATTAAAAGGTCGATCTTTTGGTGCAATGGCAGTGTCATGCCCACATTTTCCATGTGGTCACAACACACATCGCACGTGTCATAGCCACATCTGTCATGTGGTTATGACACGAGATATGAAAAACTTTTCTCACACTGTCCTAAAAACCCCTTCGCATGTGTAAGCAAGCTCGGCGGTGTTCTCTCATGGCAAAACACTACAATTTTCGGCGGGATATAAGTACAATTGCGTGGAACCAGACGCATACAGATCAACAAGAGGGTCTTTACGACGCCGCTAACATCATTGCAAGAGTGAGATTACCAAAGTTCCTAAATCTAAACCTCGGCAATTTCCAGCAGCACAACGCCTTACGGCGTTAGTGGGAATTACGCTGCACTCATTTACGCACGTGGTTCGCTGATAGATTAACAACTTCCCACGATGCCTTGTTCTGACTAAACCGACTAGTGATCTCCCTATTTAGTCATTTTTCAGCCAGGCACGGTTGTCTGTCTCCTCTCTTGTTTTTTGAAACATACTCCTCCTACGACTTAGCATTCTCAACAAGGCGGTTTGTTTGCTCTCTCTTCCCTTTTCACTGGTTCTTAATTTTGATTGTATTTTTATTGCCCTTACCTTAACTATTTCTCTGTTAATTTAGTGTGTTTATATTTCGGTCTCTCTCTCTTTCGTTTTCTATGCTTTCTTTCTGTGTATCCGGTCCTTTCTTCATGATTTACGTAAATCAGGGTTATCACTGCAGCTATTGTTGATATTAAACCTAACTTCAGGATGGTCTAGGTCACATAGACTGGTTTACTACTTTGCTAGACTCGGTCTCCTAGTCTTCTCCGATCTAGGTTTCTTCTCTTGTATATCTTACTTAAACTTGTTCCTAAGCAAATTTTAGCAGAAGGGTCCATCAACTTAGTTCTCTTATCCCATGTGGGAAATGTCGCGCATTTTCTCCTCTGTGTTTTCCAATGTTAGTTTTTCTTCTTCGGACTCTCTTACAGGTTTGCTTATATGGACGTTTACTACAGTTGAGATTAAAATAGCCTCACATGAAATGCCTGTGATGTCTCCTTAAGTTTATTTCTAGTGTTCTTTTAAGCAAGGTGACGTGTAATTTTTCCTCTTCATTTTCCGGGTGATTGAAATTACGTTGATAATTGAAACTTCCGAGAAACTCTTTCCGGAGTATTACGAGATATTCCTTTACGCTCTCTTTACATTATAATTTTATTTTCTCTTGTTTATAATTACTGTTGTTATTATTACTAATAATGACTATTAATACTCTGATTGTGACTCGTATAACATTGTAAATAGATGTAGGAGGCTCTCCACTTTATAAAACCCTGATCATGGAAATATAACTTCTTTGGTTGTTGTGTTCAACACTTAATAAAAACTAACTGTGAAAATATAATTTGTTATTTTATTTTTGTATATCCATGTGTCACATTTTATTAAGATTTTAAACGAGGGCCCAATAAAATGGTTCATAGAACTACTCCTATGTGTATATATATATATATATATATATATATATATATATATATATATATATATATATATATATATATATATATATATATATATATATATATATATATATATATATATTTTAATGTCTATGTAGAGGACGAAATTTGTTTAACAATATATATATATATATCTATATGTATATATATATATATATTTATATATATATAGATATATAGTAATTATTTCATTATATATTGCTATATACATAGACATATATAGTATCTATATATGCCTATATATATAGCAATTAAAATGTATTCATTTCAAAATAGACCAATTATATGTTAGGGCCAAAAGCCCTAACATTTTTTTTTTGTTTTTGTTTTCCACAGCCAGCGGCGGACATGGGCGGCGGTGGCCGCAGCGGCAGAGGAAGTAGTGTAGGCCGCACAGAGTGGAGGGCCTGTGTAGGCCGCGGGAGTTATAAGGGAAGGGGGATGTGGGGAGGAGCGGAGCCCCACCCACATCCCACGATGTGGGGTGTGGGTGGGGCTCCGCCCCTCCCCACACCTCCATTTATTTGTTAGAGCCTGCGGTGGGGATTTCTCCCCACCGCCCAATATGAAACCGCGACTGTGTTTTTTTTATACCGCGAGTTTACAATTTCGACAGTCATATCTTTCGTCAGTATTTGGTGCTTTTCGTTGATATCTATCATCAATAATATATTTATATATATATATATTTTAATATATTTAGATTTATAATTCAGTCTCTTAATAAAACAATTTATTCAGTTCTCTATTCTTCTGTCAACATGGAATTGTCAAACTATTAAACTTTATTATGATTTCGGAAAAACTAATTGGGTGATGTTTGGATAAGTTTACATTTCAGAAAAACATTAATTAGGTGATGATGGAAAATTGTAATATGATTTCATTTATGTTAATTAGTACTATGTCATGATACTGCATGTTTTCAAGTTGCTTCGGCTATGATGATTTTATGTGGTTACTGATCTTGTAATTTAGTGTGCAGGAATTACTAATCAAACCACAGAATTCGGAGATCATTCCGCACCTTGTTATTTGTTATTCCTTGTTAAGCCGATCTGGTTCCACGAGGAACCAAGATCTCTTGTGTTTGATGTAATGATGTAATGTGGTCTTTCGTATGGTCGAGTGGGTTAAGTTACCCTCATGTAACATTATTTTATAATTTGTGTAGTAAAGAGATTTGAATTTGAATTTCCTTATTTAATTTAAATTTATGAGGCCTTTTCTTGTACTTTACCTTGACCAGGGGTGTCTTGTATGGGTTAAAGTTGACCCTAGGTTATACCCCATGGGTCCAGGGGCCCATTTGGCATGGGTAACCCTTGAGTAACCTCCATCTAGTCATCTTAACTTCCCCCTGAAGTTAAGTGGCGAAAATTGGAGGTAGGAGGGGACATGATGGGTTGTACCAACACCCAACCCATCCCCTCTACTTTTCCCAAGGTAAGAGATGCCATCCATTATTGAAGGAATGACTTAAAGTCACCCCTTCCATAGTGAGATTCCCCCATGTGCTGTGGGGACACCCATGTGAAGAAGGGAAGAAGGGGCATGGGTCACCTGTCTTCTTCCCCCTTTAACTCCTTTTATTTCTCCCATGCGTAAGAGGAATCACATGAGGAGAGGAATAAGGAGTACTCTTGGGAAGGGTGAGTGACATAAGCCACCAGGGCAGAATAGTGGTTTTGGGGGAGAGTGAGAAGGTGACAAGTGTCACCTCCCCATTCCTCAAAACTGAAAAGAATTTGGTTATTTGTTTCCAATTTTGGGATGAGAGGGAGTTAGTTGAATTTTGGGGAAACTTTCATTTTGCCTTACCAAAAATAGAAAAGTTAGCTTGTAGGAGAGAGAAGGGAGAGGGAGTTGGTGGCTAAGGTTGGAAGAGAACTCTGTGGGCTCAGCAACAGCTTCATTCCAGGAAGGCTTTGTAAGGTTGGTTTGAATTCTACCTTTGTTTCGTATAGCTGAATATGTAAAGTGTGTGAATTTGTGTTTAGAGTTGTTTTCTGTGGGGTTTGTGTCGGGTTGTTTGACAGAGCTTCTCCCACTTGGGAGAAATGCTCATCAAGTTTGGGGTAGGGGAGGAGAGATCCTCCTCGGGTGCATACCTGTTTCCATCTTTTGGGATGTTGAAAGCCTTGAGGGCATGTATCTGTGTCTGTATCTTTGACTTGAGAGTCATATACAGATTTCTTACAAATTTGTGATCAAACTTGGTTTGAGACCAAGAGAAATTGTATTGGTTAACTTATTTGTCAGGGTGACACTCTGGAGTCAAGTGTGTCGACTCTCCTGCCCCTTATGAAACTCACTGTAGTTGAGTTTCCGTGTTGTGTAATTGACCCACGGGTGTTTGTGTGCTTTGGGATTGTTGTTGTTACTGTTGTGAAGTGGAGTGTTTGAGTTACCCAGGTGTGAGTATGGTCTCCCTAGCTCGGGGGTGACCCACTTGCGGGTCTACGGAAGGGAGGAGAGCTAGATGAGTGGTGTTTTCTTCTTTGTTTGTCTTTGATACGCAGGTTTTCTCTTGGAGCTTCTAGTTGGATATTTATGAAGAAACAGCTTATTCTTCTTTGTCATGAGAATTAGGCCTGGTCCTTTTCATATGAGTTGAAGAGGGAGCACCTCTCTTGTTATTGCTGTAATTTTATTGTTACCCTGGGAGTGAAGGAAATCACCTCCCTGATCTTGTTATTGATGGACTTTTACTTGGTTGTCACAAACTATCAGTTGTATATTGTTTGGGAGAAGGAAGTTCATATCTGGGAAGTTAGTTGTTTGTATCCATGGTTTAAAATCTGTACTATGAATGTGCTTAAATTTTCAAGTTTGTTGCTTGTAAACCTTGTTCAATAGCACTTTATTTGTGTTTCCAGTATTATTGAAAGGAAGAGTTCATTATTTAATTGCAATCTAATCTGAGTTTGTTTATGTAATTGAAAGTTTGGAATTGCTTAACTAGTTGAAATGTTAGTTTTATGGTTCATTGTTCTAATTGATAAGTTAGTTTTAAATGATTAAGTTTTCTCCTTCATAAGTAAAGGAATTAGTTATTTTGTACGTTTTAAAGAAAATCTATTATTTTTACTTCTGGTTGTCCAAAAGGTGAAATGGACATGTATTCATTGCCTAAATATACTGATTTAAAACTTCATTTTCTTTAGTGTAGATATATTTATATATAGATATATATATTTATATATATATATAAATAATCTTATTTAATTATTACTTGATTTTTTTTTACTGACTCCAAGAAAATGAATAAAATACTTAATTTGAGAAAATTATGAAAGATATATATACATATACAAATATATATAGCAGTTGTTATGAATTATCATGTTGACAGAAGAATAGAAAACTGAATAAATTGTTTTATTAAGAGACTGAATTATAAATCTAAATATATTAAAATATATATATATAAATATATTATTGATGATAGATATCAACGAAAAGCACCAAATACTGACGAAAGATATGACTGTCGAAATTGTAAACTCACGGTATAAAAAAACACAGTCGCGGTTTCATATTGGGTGGTGGGGAGAAATCCCCACCGCAGGCTCTAACAAATAAATGGAGGTGTGGGGAGGGGCGGAGCCCCACCCACACCCCACGATGTGGGGTGTGGGTGGGGCTCCGCCCCTCCCCACATCCCCCTTCCCTTATAACTCCTGCGGCCTACACAGGCCCTTCCCCTCCGCGGCCTACACAGGCCCTCCACTCTGTGCGGCCGACCCTGCTTCCTCTGCCGTTGCGGCCACCGCCGCCCATGTCCGCCGCTGGCTGTGGAAAACAAAAACAAAAAAAAAATGTTAGGGCTTTTGGCCCTAACATATAATTGGTCTATTTTGAAATGAATACATTTTAATTGCTATATATATAGGCATATATAGATACTATATATGTCTATGTATATAGCAATATATAATGAAATAATTACTATATATATATATATATATTGTTAAACAAATTTCATCCTCTACATAGACATTAAAATATATATATTTATATATATATATATAGGAGTAGTTCTATGAACCATTTTATTGGGCCCTCGTTTAAAATCTTAATAAAATGTGACACATGGATATACAAAAATAAAATAACAAATTATATTTTCACAGTTAGTTTTTATTAAGTGTTGAACACAACAACCAAAGAAGTTATATTTCCATGATCAGGGTTTTATAAAGTGGAGAGCCTCCTACATCTATTTACAATGTTATACGAGTCACAATCAGAGTATTAATAGTCATTATTAGTAATAATAACAACAGTAATTATAAACAAGAGAAAATAAAATTATAATGTAAAGAGAGCGTAAAGGAATATCTTGTAATACTCCGGAAAGAGTTTCTCGAAAGTTTCAATTATCAACGTAATTTCAATCACCCAGAAAATGAAGAGGAAAAATTACACGTCACCTTGCTTAAAAGAACACTGGAAATAAACTTAAGGAGACATCACAGGCATTTCATGTGAGGCCATTTTAATCTCAACTGTAGTAAACGTCCATATAAGCAAACCTGTAAGAGAGTCCGAAGAAGAAAAACTAACATTGGAAAACACAGAGGAGAAAATGCGCGACATTTCCCACATGGGATAAGAGAACTAAGTTGACGGACCCTTCTGCTAAAATTTGCTTAGGAACAAGTTTAAGTAAGATATACAAGAGAAGAAACCTAGATCAGAGAAGACTAGGAGACCGAGTCTAGCGAAATAGTAAACCAGTCTATGTGACCTAGACCATCCTGAAGTTAGGTTTAATATCAACAATAGCTGCAGTGATAACCCTGATTTACGTAAATCATGAAGAAAGGACCGGATACACATAAAGAAAGCATAGAAAACGAAAGAGAGAGAGACCGAAATATAAACACACTAAATTAACAAAGAAATAGTTAAGGTAAGGGCAATAAAAATACAATCAAAATTAAGAACCAGTGAAAAGGGAAGAGAGAGCAAACAAACCGCCTTGTTGAGAATGCTAAGTCGTAGGAGGAGTATGTTTCAGGAAACAAGAGAGGAGACAGACAACCGTGCCTGGCTGAAAAATGACTAAATAGGGAGATCACTAGTCGGTTTAGTCGGAACAAGGCATCGTGGGAAGTTGTTAATCTATCAGCGAACCACGTGCGTAAATGAGTGCAGCGTAATTCCCACTAACGCCGTAAGGCGTTGTGCTGCCAGAAATTGCCGAGGTTTAGATTTAGGAACTTTGGTAATCTCACTCTTGCAATGACATTAGCGGCGTCGTAAAGACCCTCTTGTTGATCTATATGTGTCTGGTTGCACGCAATTGTACTTATATCCCGCCGAAAATTGTAGTGTTTCGCCATGAGAGAACACCGCCGAGCTTGCTTACGCATGCGAAGGGGTTTTTAGGTCAGTGTGAGAAAAGTTTTTCATATCTCGTGTCATAACCACATGACAGATGTGGCTATGACACGTGCGATGTGTGTTGTGACCACATGGAAAATGTGGGCATGACATTTGGTATCAGAGCCAAGTTTTAAACACTGGGCGTATTTGGGCACGTTATTATTCCGCAACTTTGGCTAATTAGTTTCTACCTTGTTTTGTAGTATGCCTCCCCGACGTGTTCGACGAGCGCGATCACGCCACACAGCGTCAGTCAAGGTGCACAGCGATTCCTCAGCCGAGGGACTGGCACCCGTAGTTACAGCAGCACCACCTGCACCACCTGTACCACAAGCACCATTAGAACCACAGGCGACACCAGTATTGGATATAGGTCCACAGATTTTATAGGCACTACAGACTATGTTAGATAGGTTACCGCCAGTGATTCCTGAGCCATGTATAGAGCCTCGTGTCGATCCGCGAGAGGAGCCACGTGCCGAGTCACGTATTGAGCCACGTATGGAGCCCCGCGTTGATCCACTAGAGGTGCCACGTGTGGAGCCCTTCGTTGAGATTCCCGACACAACAGTAGAGGAGGTAGGGTCAGCCTCCCGAGCACGGAGCAAGAGTCCTCCGAGACTTTTGAGACAAGAACAGGTTCAGCATGGATTATATGAGGATGGTGTGGAAGAGCCACTTGTGAGGCTTAGAGACAGAGGGGACCCCATCAGAGATCTACTGAGGCTCAACCCACCCACTTTCGTAGGTGCTACAGAGGGAGCTGTGGCTGAGGCTTGGCTGATTAGCTTAGACAGGTGTTTCGCATTGCGACCATATGGGAGCAACACGAAAGCACGAGTGGCAGTCCATCTTCTTAGGGATGCAGTAGCCACCTGGTGGCGCACAGAGGAGTGCAAGCGCCGACTATCCGTGGATACACTCACATGGGACATCTTCATTGAGCGCTTCAATGCGCGATATTTGTCCGAACATTATAGACAGCGCAGGATCGATGAGTTCCATGATTTACAGCAGAGGGGACTCACCGTTACTCAGTATGAGAGCCGATTTATAGAGCTTTCTCATTACGCGGAATACCTCCATGACGAGAAAATCTTAATACACAAATTCATCAGAGGGCTAAATCACGGGATAGCAGGACCAGTTCGTATGGCAAATCCCCAGACCATGAGTGAGGCTGTTGAAAAGGCCCTTACATCAGAGGAAATTCAGGGACGAGGGCAGAATTCACGCCCGCAGTACCAGGAACGTAATCCCCAACAACAGCAAAACTTCCGAAGGCCTCAAAATACAACACAGAGAGGAGGATATAATCCTTCATCATTACCTCCTAGGCCACCACAGCAGCAGCAACATCAGCAAAAATCCAAATTTCAACAGAGGGGACAGGGAGGACAAAACCGTGGATGGCAGCAGCAGGGTTCACGCAGAGATCAGAGACAGCAGGGTTCATCGGCAGGACCCGCGAGGTCCCAGCAGTCTTACAGAGGCTCACAGGGATCCACTGGACGGACTGGGCAACAACAATCGGGTAGAACATAGTCAGGGCAGTTACAGGTTCGAGGACCATGTTATGTGTGTGGTGGGGCAGGGCATCTGGCTAGAGAGTGCCCGCAAGGATTTACTGCAGGGGGACAGCCCCGATCAGGAGGATCTGAGCAGACCGTAGGTGACGTGGGCAGAACCCACCACATGTTTGCAGCGGTTGATAACCGCCAGGCTGATTTCCAGGCTTCTGTCATCGAGGCAGCAGGTACGATTGGAGACTTTTCCATTTCGATCCTTTTTGACTCAGGAGCTACTGACTCTTTTTTGTCTACATCGTTAGTGGAGCGTTGCAGGCTGGTGGCTTCTAGGCAAGACATTAGGTGGGAAGTTGAGTTGGCCTCAGGGGCCAGGATGTCAGTAGATTCCTTGGTTAGAGATTGTGAGATCACATTGGGGTCATTCACCACAACATGTGACCTTAGGATTATGCCATTAGGATCCTACGGAGTAGTTCTGGGTATGGATTGGCTTGCGGCACATAGAGCCAAGCTTGATTGTCGCCAGAGGACGATTAGCTGTTTAGACGATCATGGTTCATCGGTTGAGATAGTGGGTATTCAAAAGCCCACGACTGCTCGTATGATATCCGCTCAGCAGTTTAAGCGCTGTATGCGGAAGGGATGTCAAATGTTTGCCATCACGGTCAGTGATAGAGCAGAGGATGACCCTGAGGCTACTTTAGATGATCACCCTATCCTTAGAGAGTTTGCCGATGTATTTCCACCAGAATTACCAGGTATGCCTCCATGCAGAGAAGTGGACTTCCACATCGACTTGGTGCCAGGTGCAGAACCGATATCCCGTGCACCCTATAGGATGACTACACATGAACTCACTGAACTTAAACTGCAGTTAGAGGAATTACTTGAGAAGGGACACATCCGACCTAGCGTTTCACCATGGGGCGCACTAGTTATCTTCGTGAAGAAGAAGGATGGGTCTCTTCGTCTATGTATGGACTACAGGCAGTTGAACAAGGTGACAGTGAAGAACCGTTATCCTCTGCCTAGGATTGACGACCTTTTTGATCAGATGCAGGGAGCCAGAGTGTTCTCGAAAATTGATCTAAAATCTGGGTATCACCAATTGCGCATCACGGAGTCAGATATTCATAAAACTACTTTTCAAACCAGATATGGCCATTACGAATTCACAGTGGTACCCTTCGGGTTGACAAACGCTCCTGCAGTATTCATGAGTCTCATGAATGGGGTGTTCCGTACGTACCTAGGTCGGTTCGTGATAATATTCCTTGATGACATTTTGATTTATTCACGGACTGAGGAGGAGCATGTGGAGCACTTGCGTCAAGTTTTGTAGCAATTACGAGAGCAGCAGCTTTATGGCAACTTGGCGAAGTGTGCCTTCTTCAGGACAGAGGTGCAGTATTTGGGACACATTTTATTAGGCGATGGCATCTCCGTAGATCCATCTAAAATCAAAGCAATTCAGGAGTGGCCGGCACCCACTAATGTGACAGAGGTCAGAAGCTTTATGGGGTTAGCCGGGTATTATCGTCGGTTTGTCGAAGGTTTCTCCAGGATAGCACATCCCATTACTTCCCTTCAGTGAAAAGGGAAGGGTTTCACTTGGACCGAGCAGTGTGAAAAGGCTTTTGGAGTCCTCAAGGAGCGTCTTACTAGTGCTCCTATTTTAGCAGTCCCAGATCCTACAGAGGAGTTTGTAGTTTGCACAGATGCATCATTAGAAGGTTTGGGAGCCGTGCTTATGCAGGATGGTCGAGCGATCGCATACGAATCGCGAAAACTAAAGACACATGAGTTAAACTATCCTACGCACGACTTAGAGCTCGCAGCTGTTGTTCATGCCTTGGTTCGCTGGAGACACTTTCTCTTAGGTCGACGCTTTGAACTCCATTCAGATCATCATAGTTTGCAGTATATTTTTACACAGCCTAATTTGAACGCCCGCCAACGGCGTTGGATGGAATTCCTATGCGAATATGACTTCGATGTCCACTATATCAAAGGGAAGGAGAACGTGGTCGCTGATGCTTTGAGTCGAAGACGCCACGAGATCCAGACCCTGACCTTGAAGGTGGACTTGAAGGATCGCATCTTACAGCATCTGCCGGAGGACGAATGGTTTCTTGAAGTGCAGCAGGCATTACTAAATCAGAAGGGCAAATTTACAGGATATACCCTTGAGTCTGATGGTATGCTTCGACATCGGCAGCGCATCTATGTACCCCATGCGGGTAATCTTCACATAGTAATCCTATCAGAGGCTCATAGAGCACCCTATGCAGCACACCCAGGAGTGAAGAAGATGCATGCTGACTTACGACAACTTTATCATTGGGCCGGGATGAGGCGTGACATTGCCGAATTTGTTGCTCGTTGCCTGGAATGTCAGAGGGTCAAGGCCGAACATCAGCATCCAGCGGGACTGTTGTACCCTCACGAGATACCTGAATGGAAATAGGACACCATTTCTATGGATTTTATCGTTGGTTTACCTATGTCATCACGTCGCCATGATGCTATTATGGTGACAGTTGACAAGCTGACCAAAGTGGCGCATTTTTCACCAATATGCACAACATACAATGCACCATCAGTGGCAAAGGTGTTTCTTGATCAGATTGTTAGACTTCATGGGGTACCTCGCCGCATTATATCTGACAGAGACTCCGTATTCACTTCATCGTTCTGGAAAGCCTTACATCAGGCGTTGGGCACACAGCTCAACTTCAGTTCAGCATATCATCCGGAAACTGACAGACAGATAGAGAGAGTTAACCAGGTGTTAGAAGACATGCTTCGCATGTATGTGATGGACCATCAGTCTAGATGGGAGGAGTACCTATATCTAGTTGAGTTTGCCTACAATAATGGGCATCATAGCTCGTTGGGTATGCCTCCTTTCCAGGCGTTATATGGCAGACCATGCAGAACACCTTTGAGTTGGGATCGGATAGAGGACAAAACAGTCATCGGTCCAGAGATAGTTCAGAATATGGAACTGCAAGTCAAACAGATTAGACAGAGGCTCCAGGAAGCACAGGACAGGCAGAAAAAGTATGCCGATGCTAAGAGGACAGACCGAAGCTTCTCTGTGGGGGAAAGAGTATTTTTGAGAGTGCGGCCACACAAGAGTCTAATCCGTTACGGAGGGAGCACCTCTCTTGTTATTGCTGTAATTTTATTGTTACCCTGGGAGTGAAGGAAATCACCTCCCTGATCTTGTTATTGATGGACTTTTACTTGGTTGTCACAAACTATCAGTTGTATATTGTTTGGGTGAAGGAAGTTCATATCGGGGAAGTTAGTTGTTTGTATCCATGGTTTAAAATCTGTACTATGAATGTGCTTAAATTTTCAAGTTTGTTGCTTGTAAACCTTGTTCAATAGCACTTTATTTGTGTTTCCAGTATTATTGAAAGGAAGAGTTCATTATTTAATTGCAATCTAATCTGAGTTTGTTTATGTAATTGAAAGTTTGGAATTGCTTAACTAGTTGAAATGTTAGTTTTATGGTTCATTGTTCTAATTGATAAGTTAGTTTTAAATGATTAAGTGTTCTCCTTCATAAGTAAAGGAATTAGTTATTTTGTACGTTTTAAAGAAAATCTATTATATTTACTTCTGGTTGTCCAAAAGGTGAAATGGACATGTATTCATTGCCTAAATATACTGATTTAAAACTTCATTTTCTTTAGTGTAGATATATTTATATATATATATATAAATAATCTTATTTAATTATTACTTGATTTCTTTTACTGACTCCAAGAAAATGAATAAAATACTTAAACACAAAGAGATCTTGGTTCCTCGTGGAAACAGATCGGCTTAACAGGGAATAACAAATAACAAGGTGCGGAATGATCTCTGAATTCTGTGGTTCGATTAGTAATTCCTGCACACTAAATTACAAGATCAGTAACCACATAAAATCATCATAGCCGAAGCAACTTGAAAACATGCATTATCATGACATAGTACTAATTAACATAAATGAAATCATATTACAATTTTCCATCATCACCTAATTAATGTTTTTCTGAAATGTAAACTTATCCAAACATCACCCAATTAGTTTTTCCGAAATCATAATAAAGTTTAATAGTTTGACAATTCCGGGAACTGCTATCCCACAAACATAAAAAGTAACAATAACAGTCATGTAAATAGTCATAACAACAGAAGTAAAAAGGGCGGTCCTCACAGGCAGCTAACAGGTAGAAGGTGATCTCTCAACACTTTTAAGGTGATTTCATCTGTATCCTTGGCTACTTTCTCAATGTCATCTAACATGAGAGTATTCATCCTTTTCTTTGTTTTGAATTCCTTATGTAGCACTTTGGAGATTTTTGCTTTGTCTTCCGGTGAGATCTCTGGACATAAGTTTATCAGTGTATATTCTCTGAGCTCCACATCCTTGGCCATAGCAGCTTCCTTTCTTGCAGTCATTATACTACCTAAGTTGTCTGGGAGATCAGTAATAATCTCAATAAGTGCTTTGTTATAGATGTCCAAGTAACTGACAATAGCAGTCTCAATAATTCTTTTATCCAGATCATTGTCCTCATCATATAGTTGGGCTATAGGCTTTAAGTTTCCATCAATAATTATAGCCTTTAGGACATCCTCAAGATTTATAGTAGCTTCTCCTATCTCATCTTTCCCTAATTTTCTTTCAGCTTTAATCTTACCGAAGGTTTCTTCTTGCTGCTTCCGGAGGCTTTGGTGGCCTCAGTTTTAATTTTCTTCACTTCTTCATCTGATTTAGTCTCTTCCTCATCAGCTCCTATACTAACATACATTCTACGACCTTTTGTTTTCTATCTCTTGTGACTAGTTGCACGGATTTCCACACTAGTAGAGGGTGTAGAACCGGAGGACATAGATGCAGTTCCTACTGAAGTAGAACCTCTAGTTCTTCTTTTGGTTACTGTTGGGTTCTCTGGTTGCCTTTTTGGCTCTTCCAGAGCCTTAACTGGTTACTTTATTTTTTTTCTTTTGCTTCTCTCTCTACTTGTGCCTTTTCTCTTGTCTCTTTGATTTGTGCTTTGGTGAAACCCTTTTTTAGTGCATAATCCTCTGCCATCTTCTGGGCCTTTCTTGAGATTTCAACTTTTCTCACCTCAACATGTATTTTTGTAGATAGTTCCTCGTAAGTCCCAAATCTTTCTTCATTTGGATCTCTAGGTTTGCTTAGAATATATGTTGGCCATAATTTTCTAATATTCCTCCATCTACCTCATAACCCATTGGCATAACCCATATTGTTCTAGGCTCAGTGGCCTCCAAGCATTGATCTTTTGTCACAATAAAGTAGATAGTGTCCTTGTATTTCTCAATGACTGATCTAGGGATCCTTTTCCTAGATTGCATTAACTTTTGGAAATTTTTGAAAAAGCCCCATATGGCTAAGTTTTGCGCATCAATATTACCTATATTACTCAACTAGTTTCTAATCTGAACTACAACTGGTTTGTCTCTAGTCCAAAAATAGTTCTTCATGCCAGGTAACTCTTGCATAAAATAGAAAAATAAGTACATGATCAATGTACCAAATTTGAAAGGGTATTTGTCTTCCTTTGTTTTCTTCAAGTTCTCCATTAACTGTTGTCGGAGCAATTCACACAGGTCATATTCTACATTTTCCTTAATTATTTGATAAGTAGTATAAATGGTTGTACCAGAGACAAAGTTTTCCTAGTTTGTGAAGTAGACCTTATACCCAATCACCAGGGATGTAAATCTGACTACATGATCTTCAATATCATTGATAGTCAATGCTCTTTTATCAAATTTTGCTCCAGTGGCTTTCATTACTGCATCATTTTTCATAGCCTTCAATACAGGTATTGTGCCAGTAGAGTTTAGTCTTGTGATAGCCCTTATGTTATCTTTAGTGATCTTGAATGTGGAGTGGATCCATATAAACTCATTATGAATTCATCTTAAGACATACTGGACCCATTCATCTTCCGCAAAATCTAGGAAATCTATAAACTAAATAAGTTTCTTTTCTTCTAATACTTTGAATTCTTCCTGCAGATCAAGTTTATTGTCACTCAAAAGATTTAGATATAGATCTTTGAGTTGACTACCTCTGAGTTCTTCTAAGGGAACATGTATATAAGCCCTAATGTCCTCTGCATGTAACACACCGAACGAAATCTCTGAAAACGCACCATTTGGATCAACCTCTGTTGATTTGAAATGATGCTTCTTGAATTTTGGTGGTGCTCTTTTAGTTATATCAATCACATGTGGGGTTGCCATCTTTTGCAATAGTTCAAATAAATTCATAGTAGGGTTTCAAATCAAAAAAATACCTCTTTTCGCCGAATTAGGGTTTTCTTTGGTCTTGTCTTAATTTTCTTTAGAAATCACTGAGTCGCTTGGAATTTCACTTCGATTTGTCTTAGACACTTGATAGTTTGAATGCAAAATGAATTTTCCATTGAATGAGCCCCTTTTTTAATTCTTGACTCCATCGCCATAAGTGCTCCTAAAAAGTTGTCAAACACATCTCTACAAAATGTAATCTACTAGGATTGCTCCGCAATGTTCCGCATTTGATCCTTTTCTTCTAGAATTTCCTTCAAAAGATTTGTCATATGAATCTTTTCAATATATCCTCGTGCCAGATTCCAACACTGACAATCTGGCTAGGGGATTAAGATTTTTGTTACAGCCCCCCCTGAGCCAAAGCTCCCAATTTACTTCCCGGAGGAAGTATCTACACTAGAAGCTGGTGTGGATGTATCCTTGACTTCAATCACATATTTCTTAATCTAGATCTTGCCCATTTCTTTCTTAGTTTCAACCGGATCAAATTTTTTATTTCCCTTATCATTCCTTTGCTCTGTTTTCCTTTCTTCAGCATGTTAGTTTCTTTTCACATTCTTGCTTCTACGGAATTTTGCAACATGTCCAAACTTGTTGCAAATGTAGCACATAATACTTCCCTATCCTTGATTGAATGAATTCATCCTTGATCTGCATTGATTAGCCATGTGTCCAAATCTATTGCATGCAAAACATCTTCCATTGAATGATTGAGTATTCCTTGAATTGTGAAAGTCATTTCTTACCAGACTTCTACATTCACTTGATCTATGACCAATTTTCTTGCAATTGAAGCATTGACCAGAGAATGATGGAACATTTTGATTCTGGTTTATTCTACTCCTACACTGAGTAGCCTTATGACCAAACTTATTGCAATTAAAACAATAGCCATTGAAAGATGGGTACCTTTGAGCATTTGGTTGTCTAACCGGAGGTCTTCTAGGTCTTCTTCTTTGATTCCTAAATTGATTTCCTTTGTTTTGCTTCATCTGAAAGTTTTCTTGACCTAATTTTGAACTTTCTCCTTTCTCAAATCCTAAGCCTTACTTGTCATCTAAACTCTTTTGACTAGCAATCATCTCATCAAGTTTTGCAAAACTTATCTTGAACTTTTCTTCATAGCTCTTGTTCTTTTCCAAGTCTATTTTTAGGCACATAACTTCCCTTTCCAGTTTGATACATTCTTCTATCTTGCTTTTTACCATCAGATTTAGATCTTCTTCTGCTTTGGTTCTTTCTATAACTTCCACTTTCAAATCATAGATGGTCTCATTTGCTGATATCAATTGTTCACTAACATCTCTATACTTTTCTTTGAATTTATTGACTTGTTCTTTCATCTTTAGAATGCATTCATCAGCATCTTGAATGTTATCCTTCAGATCCCTGATTTCTGCTTTAGATTTTTCAAGATCAATAAGAGTTGCTTCCAATTCAACATTGTTTGAGAAGTTTCCAAATCTCCTAGCTACCATGAGTGAACTCTCCTAGATCTTCCTCAAGTTGTTAGGCTTCTTCCAAGGAACCTTGCTCTGATACCAATTGTTGAAAGTAAGGAATACTAAGAGGGGGGGTGAATTAGTATTCTAAAAAACCACTTGTTGACTTGTTTATTAATCTAATTTCCAAAATTAATAATATGAAAGCAGAATAAGCATAAGAATAAAAACCATAAAGACATAACACATGGACACCAGGATTTTTACGTGGAAAACCCAAAACAGGAAAAACCACGGTGATTGTTAGCTCACAATATATTATTATAGCTCAATATCAGATTACAAGAAGGCTCACTGCTTTAGGGCTCATTGCCCTATGAAGAAGTGCTCACTGCACAAAGGCTTACTGCCAAAAGAAAGAAGAAAGAAAAAGGATTGGCTCACTGCCAGAGGATGAACTGTTGTAAATGTATCTACCACATGTTGGATCATAGTTGCATTAAAAGTTCAATATACAGATTCAGAGGTCTTCATTAGTTCTCCCATGCTTCTCAAATTAACTACATATACTCTATTCTCTGTCCTTGTTCAACTTTTTCTACTCTGTACTCTACACATAATCCTTCACACTTTGAATTTGCACACCACTACCATACACCAACACCGAATTCCATCGGGTATATATATTCGCTACAAGATTTATCTCATAATCAGGTCAGCAAGAAAAACATAAATCGTGTACACCAATACTAAATCTTTTCGGCTTGAACTTGTGTACAATCTATAATGTAGACTTAAACAAACATATAAAAGTCTTCATATAGGTTGGCTTCAATCATACCATCACTTAGATTGACTATTCAGACAATATAACTTCTCTGCATAAGAATCTAACATGTTTGTCGACCTGTTCCTTAAGAGTATACTTGATCAACTCATCTATCACATCATAATTCCCACTGCAGACCATATGAGACTCTGAGATGCATAACCAACAATCATTCTGGATCTCTTAGCGTACCTTCAGAACTACAGAACAAAATATAGAACTGTAGAGGAATGCGAACCCTTTTCTCTAGCATTGTTCCTATATTTGCTTTGTTCACCCAGGCTTAGGTATTCTACCATGTGACTTCTGAAGGAAGTCAAGACTTGAGCATCAAAACAAATCATCACTAAATAGTTATAAACAACATACTTGATATGCATATACTGATCTTTTACTACGGAGGCATACCATCCCAACATTGTTACTTACTTTGTATAATGTATACTATTCATACTGTCATTTCTAGTTCCAAAGTAAAGTCTCTTTGTCATACCGGTGGAGTCTCTTTCCTTTTTTGCCATCAATGAAAACATTCAATCATCAGAACAGTGTCTCCTACCAACATTGCTTGCACAATTGATACCAATTTAAATTTCTGCACATGGGACATTGAATCCAAATTTATTGGTCCCAGCAAAAATTCAAGCTCATCCAAGACTTGTTTTTCTCTTTCCAAGAATTCTTTGACGGACTCTGCAATGTCTCTTGCTATACCAGAGACTTCTTCTTCTTGGTTTTGTTCCAGAGGATATAAATTCATGACATTATTTGCATCATTCTTTTGTTCCAGTTTAGAGTTTTCTTCAGCTTGTTCCTCTTCTTGATCATCAACTTTGTCTTGTTCTGTAGGAGGACTTGTTTCAGCTTGATCATTAGCAGCAGGGGCTTGAACAAATTCTTCTTTTTCTAAGGCTGCTTCCTCAAGATTTTTCTCAGTTTTCTCAGGACTTTTCTCTTCTTCTTCTTCTTCCTCTTCCATTGCTTTATCTCTTACCAGAGGATTTGAATCAGTTTGTTCAAAGCCTTGATCCATGCTAACTTCTGGAATAACTATGTCATTTCTAACCCCTATTTCTTCATTATCATATATTGTTGGAAGATTAAATTCTTTCAATGCTTTCAGAGTGATTTCTTTAGTTTCCTTGACTACCTTCTCAATGTCATTTGACATGAGAGTGTTCATCCTCCTCTTTGTTCTAAATTCTTTATGCAGCACTTTAGAGATTTTTGCTTTTTCTTCCGGTGTGATTTCTAAACATAACTTTATCAGTGTATGCTCCCTAGGTTCAACACCCTTAGCCATGGTGGCTTCCTTTCTTGCAGACATAATACTTCCCAAACTATCTGGGAGATCGGTAATTGTCCCAATAAGGGCTTTGTTGTAGATGTCCAAGTATCTGATGACAGCAATTTCAATGATCCTCTTGTCTAGATCATCATATTCATCATACAGTTGAGCTATGGGTTTCAAATTTCCATCAACTATTATGGCTTTTAAGATGTCTTCAAGACTTATAGTGGCTTCTCCTATCTGAGACTTATCTTGCCTTGGCCTTTTCTTAGTTTTGCCCTTACTAGAGGATTTCTTCTTGCTACTCCCGGAGGCTTTGGTGGCCTCAGTTTTCATTTTCTTCACTTTTTCATCTAACTCTGTCTCTTCCTCATCTGCTCCTATACTGACATACATTCTATGACCTTTGGTTTTTTGTCTTTTGAAACTTTTGTCAATGGGCTTCTTGGTGGGTACTTCTACACTAAAAGATGCGATCAGACCGGAGGTTTTTGATGCAGTTCCTGTAGAGACTGAACCTCTTGTCATCTTCCTTGTTATAGTAGGTTCCTCTGCCTTTGCCTTAGACTCTTATGGATCCTTGACTGATTCATTTCCTTTCTTCTCTTCTACAGCCCTTTCTGCTTGTGCCTCTTGTTGTATATCATGAACTTCTGGAGCTCTATTAACTTCCTTTAGTTTTTTAGTTATTGTTGCCCTTGTTTTGGCAACTTCTTCTTTTGTGATCCCTATGCTCTGGGCATAATCCTCCACCAATTTCCTCATCTTTTTCTAGGTTTCTGGTTTCCTTAATTCAACATGGACTTTTACAGATAATTATTCATAAGTGCCAAATCTTGGCTCAGAGGTATCCCTAGGTTTGCTTACCATAAGCTTGGCATAACCATCTAACACATCTGCATCTACTTCATACCCCATTGGCATAATCCAAATTGTTCTAGGCTCAAAAGCCTCCATCATACATTGATCTTTGTTGACAATGAAACATATGTCATTTTTATATCTCTCAACAATTGATTTAGGTATCCTTGGTCTAGAATGCATAGCTTTTTGAAAATTCTTAAAATAGGCCCACAGAGTGGTATTTTGTGCATCTTTGTTTCCTATTCCCCTCAAGTGATTGCTAATTTGAATTGCAATTGGTTGACTGCTAGACTAGATCAAATTTATTCCTGGTAGTTCTTACATAAAATAGAAAAATACTTACACATTATCAATGTACCAAATTTGAAGGGGTACTTGTTTTCTTTTGTCTTCTTTAGATTCTCCATTAATTGTTTCCAGAGTAATTCACAAATATCATAGTCTTTATTTTCCTTAATCATCTCATAGGTTGTGTATATAGCGGTACCTAAGATAGAGTTCTCCCAATTTGAAAAGTAGATTTTGTAGTCGATTATCGTAGATGCAAACCTTACTGCATGGTCTTCAATGCCATTGATTGTTAAAGCCCTTTTATCAAATTTGGCTCTGGTGACCATCATCACTATGTCATTTTTCACATCTTTTAGCATAGGTACTATTCTGGTAGAATTCAATCAGGTTACGGCCCTTAGACCATCGTTTGTGATCATAAATGATTTTTCCAGCCACATGAATTCATCATGTATCCTACTTAAAACATACCAGACCCATTCATCTTCTGCAAACATTGAAAATTCTATGTACTAAATGAATTTCTTCTCCATTAGCACTTTGTATTCTTCCTTGAGATCAAGATTGTCATGACTTAGATGTTTTAGATAGAGATTGTCAAACCTAATGTTACCAAATTCTTCATGCATTACACCAAATGGAATTTTTGAAAATGCACCATTAGGATCGACCTCTGTTGATTTGTATGGATGTTTCTTGAACTTTGGCCATGGTCTCTCAGTGATATCGACTACTTGAGGAGATGCCATCTTTACAAAAATTTAGATAAATTCACAGTAGGGTTTTGAATCTGAAAAATATGTCTTTTGTTGAATTAGGGTTTTGCTTGATCTTTCCTTGAGTTACTTTTGAAATCACTATAGTTGCTTGGAATTTTGCTTCAGTTAACCTTAGACACTTGACAGCTTGAGTGCAAAATGAATTATCCACTGAATGGACTCCTTTTTAATCCTTTGTTTTGTCTTGACTTAATTATCATAAATGTTATCTTTAAAAAGTTGTCAAACCCTTCTTTGTTGAGTTCAATTGATTAGGATTGCTTCGCAATGTTCCACGATTGACTCTTCTCTTCCAGAATTTCTTTTAAAAGATCTTTCATGTGAATCTTTACATATCTTCATGTCGAATCTCAGCACTGGTTTTTGGCTAAGGGATTTGGATTTTCAATACAGCTCCCCCTAAGCCATAGCTCCCAATTTACTTCCTAGTGGAAGTATCTGCACCAGAGACTGGTGTGGATCCATCCCTGATATTATCAACATCCTTCTTAATCTAGACCATGCTCATTTCCCTCTTGATCTCCACTGAATCAACCTTGTTTTTCCCTTTGTCTTCTTTCTGTTCTATTTTCATCTTTTCTGTAGGATAGTTTCTTTTCTTATTCTTGCTTCTGCAGAATTTTGCAACATGCCCAAACTTATTACAATTGTAGCAAACCACATTCCTTAGTCCTTGATTCCTTCTATTGATTGAATTCATTCTTGATCTACATTGGTTAGCCATATGTCCAAATCTATTGCATGCAAAGCACTTACCTTTGAAGGATTGAGTATTTCTTGCATAGTTAAAACCATTCCTAACCAGACTTCTGCATTCGTTTGATCTATGACCAATTTTCTTGCAATTGAAACATTGACCATGGAATGAAGGAATATTCTGATTTATTCTGCTCCTACACTGAGTAGCCTTGTGACCAAACTTATTGCAATTAAAACAATAGCCATTGAAAGATGGGTACCTTTGAGCATTTGGTTTCCTGACCGGAGGTCTTCTAGGTCTTCTTCTCTAATTCCAGAACTGGTTGTATTTGTTTTGCTTAAACTTGATGTTTGCTTGGCCTGATTTTGAACTCTCTCCTTTTTCAAATCCCAAGCCTTGTTTTTCATCTAGACTCTTCTAACTTTCAATCAGTTCCTCAAGCTTTGCAGAGCTTATTTTAAACTTTTCTTCATAGCTCTTAGCCTTCTATAAGACTTATTTCAGGCTCACCGCTTCTTTTTCAAGTTTAGCACATTCTTCTAACTTGCTTTTTACTAATAGATTTAGATCTTCTTCTGCTTTATCTCTTTCTACAATTTCCACTTTCAAATCACCCAAGGTTTCATTGGCTGATATCAATTGTTCACTAACTTCCTTGTATTTTTCTTTGAACTTCTTGACTTGTTGTTTTAGCTTTAGAATGCATTCATCAGCTTCTTGTAAGTTATCCTTCAGATCACTGATTTGTGCTTCAGACTTTTCCAAATCTTCAAGAGCAGCTTGTAATTCATCATTGCTTTCATATGAGGCTTCAAGGGAAGTGAAATATCTTCTAGCTGCCATGTGTACACCTTCCCAGATCTTCCTCAAGCTGTTAAGCTTCTTCCAAGGAACCTTTCTTTGATACTAATTATTGAATGCATAGAATACTGAGAGGGAGGGGGTGAATCAGTATTCTTAAAACCTTTTCAATTACACATTCATTAATCCACTTACCAAATTCAAAAACATGAAAGAAAAGTAAACATGAGAAGAGCTGTCACAAATTCATAACACATAAATACTAGGATTTTATGTGGAAAACCCAAAAAGGGAAAAACCATAGTGAGTGTTAGCTCACAATTTATTATGATAGCAATACCAAATTACATGAAGGCTCAACCTTAGGGCTCACTACCCAAGGACTCACCATCCAAGAAGTGCTCACTGCAAAAGGCTCACTACCAGAAAGATAGAAGAGAAGATAGAAGAAGGATTGGCTCACTATCAAGAGATGACTATTACAGGTGCATCTACAAAATACTGAAATGGAGTACCAATATCCTCAGTATACATATTCAAATGACTTCATATGTCTGCCCTACTTTTCTGCTCTACTTTACATATATTCCTATTTTCTGCCCTTATTTTTCTTTTCTACTCTGCAAACTACCTTAGGTTATACACATATCGAATTCGCACCTCTTCCTTGTCCATTCATTTCTCCAACACCCAAATCCATCGAATATATATCCACAATGAGATTCATCTCACAATCAGGTTGGCAACCCAGACATGAAACGTGTACACAAGTGTTTTACCTTGTCGGCTTGATCTTGTGCTCAAATAGGAATGCGGACCCAAACAAACATACAATAGTCTTCATATAAGTCAGCACCAATCATTCAACTACTTGAATTAATTCTTCAAACAATGTATCTTCTCCGCATATAGATCTAGTTTGCCTGTCGCCGTATCCCTTAAGCACACACTTGACCAAATGAACTGTCACATCATGATTTCCACTGCGAACCAAATGTGACTCTAGAAATCATATCCAACATTCATCATTGACCTTTTAACATACCTTCAGATCCGTAGGACATAATAGTCCTTTATAGAAAAATACAGATCTTGGAACTGTTGCTCTGTCACAATGAAATATTGTCAAACTGGAAGCCGATAAAGAACAACTTGTAGAATGTGATCAAAGGAACTTCAGAAGGTATAACTCTAGATTCATAAGTCATGATGTGTATCTTAGCTACCTCATAACTGCAAGACAAAATATTCCACAGTAGAGGAATGCGGACCCTTTTACTCTGGTACTATGCATTGTTCCTGACTTGACTCTGTTCACCTGGACTTAGATATTTTGCCATATGACTTCCAGAGGAAGTCAGAACCTGAACACTGGAGCATGTGATCACTAAGTAGCTATGAAAAACATATCTGAACTACATACAAATATCTTTAACTACAGAGGCATACCTTCTCAAACACTGTCACTTACTTGGTATATTGTACACTACCCATACTTAGTCATTTATTCTTCCGGAGTAAGGTCTCTTTGCTATGTCGATAGAAACTCTTACCCTTGTTACCATCAATGACAACATTGACATTCTTTAGAGCAATGTCTCTTGCCAACAGACTTGTCTTCTTGCTTGCTTTCCTCTTTCTCCTTAACTTAGCCACTGGGCTCTTTATTGCCTCCTCGTCGGCCTATTCACCTATCGGCGAACTTAGTCGTCAACGAACTATGAGATTTGCGAACATCCCCTTTAGTTGATTTTCTTCTTTCTATCCTTTTTCTCTTTTATTGGTGAACCACCCCTTGGCTGATTCTCTTTCTGCTTTGTTTTTGGGTCACCCTATCAGTGAATTGACCAACCGGTGAACCTCTCAGTCAGTGAACTTTTTGGTTTGCTAACTACTAAGTTCACCAACAAGCACCTAGTATTTTTCCTTTGATCTTTATTTTTCCTTGTCAACTTCATCTTCTCTTTGCTTTTTACCTTCTTCTTTGTCGATGAAATCCTCAATTGGTGAACTAGTCGGTCGGTGAACTGGCAGGTTCACGAACCAGCCTTTTCACCGACAAAGGCTTGTTTTTTTTGTTCTTTGCCTTTGAATAAATTTCCCCTTCATCGGTGAGTTTGTCAATTGGTAAATTTGCCAATGAGTAAAGCAATGCTTAACTTGATTTATCTCTTCCACTTTATTGGTCATTTCATTGATCAACGAACCTACCGATTGGCAAACCTCTCAATTCTCGAAAAAACAAGTTTGTTGATAAGGAAAAATAGGCTAAGGGAAAACACTTGGAACTTTTGGGATATTTTGAAGGGGGGCTCCCTTCCATTCAGGGTTACTCAAATCAAATATTTTTTATGGAAGGAAGGTAGGATTTTGAGGAATCTGGCTATTTTGGTCTGGGCTAAAATGTGACAACAATACCTTAGAATGAAGGTCCTTGCCTAGGCCTTTCCACCTTACTCGCCTGATTTTCCTCAAATTTTTCTATTTCAAAACTTGGGTTGAACAAATGGATTCAACATGACAGGATAATTTGCAAGATCGTAGTCCTCAAAATAAGCTTTCAAAAAAGTATAATTTTGAATATATTTAATTTAATTATTATATTTATTTTCTATTTTTTAGTGAACATAGGTTTTTACCAAACATCAAGGTCTTTGTTCCACACACATGGAAAAATAGAAAAATAGAGAAAAAAATTCTAAAAAATATCTATGCACTATGTATTGATGTCCTTGTTTCAACAAAAAAAAGTTAATTTAGATATATACAAAGAAACTTGTGTTATGGAATAAACTGTCTAAATTATAATTAATCTCATATCAAAAATTAATAATAAATAAAATATGCAACAAAAAATTATGAAAAAATGTGTGCACTAGATATTTGTGTTACCAATCTATATTTAAGAATTTATAATTTTATCCTTTTTGTAAAAAAAGTTATGCATTATGGAATAAATGTCACTTTTGTAAAACATTGTTAACTATAAAAAAATAAGTTATTAAAATTACATTAAAAAATTCACAAATTATTTTATAAAATTTTTTAAAATGTATATTTAGAATCTACACACGAAATCTCAAAAATCACTAGTTCACATCTTCTTCAAATTCTTAACGGTTTAGTTGCTATAGGTTACAAAAAGTGAAAAATTGGTTTAAAATGTTGATTTTAATGTCCCACTTTGGCCAAAATGTGGGACACACTATTGTGGGATCACCCCATAAAGAAAGAATTTTATCCTATATTACTACCACAACTATGTATGACCAACCTACCAACCCTCCCATGGATAGTGCTAAAGCAAGTGCCCAAGAAATGCTAGAGGTTTATCTTGGGACATTTATAGTGGACATCCAATTGATTGTTGATCCTTTCCATACATCCTTGTTGATAAATGGGTGGCTAGTACATGGATGCATGTTGGATTCAATGGAATCAAGTAATGCCATGCCACTTGAGGTCTCGAATGAGTTAAGTCTGAAGGTCTCTAAATCATATGGTAAATGATTTTCTATGGACTATAGAGAGGTGAATGTCATTGGAATTGTTAACAATGTAGAGGTCCAACTTGTTGCATACCCTGGTAAGTAATTCATTGTAGAAATAATAAATGTTGATTGCCTTGAAAAGTATGGTATGTTTATATCAAGAAAGTGGGCAACATCTATTGGTGGTAGCATATAGATGGATCTGTCCTATGCTACTATCCTACTACAAAAAGAATAAGTAAAATTGTACCAAGAAAAGAAGATGATCCATACAATTAAAGACCTTGGTAAGGCTACCAATGAAGTTCTCTACTTGGATAGTGATATTGAAGACTTTGTTGGGTTTATGATGATAATGACTACTACTACATTGACCCTGTTTCCTAATTTTATTTTTCTTGTTTTGAAAATGACTTGTGGACCATGTTTTTTTTAATACACAACCTCCAAAGATGGTGTGGGTGTAGATGCTATTCTTGTTTCTCCCAATAATAAGTATTTTAATTTTTCCTTCAAGTTGGCTTTTTAGTGCACTAATAACATTGTGAAGTATGAATCTTTGATGTTGGGATTGAACATTATAAGCATGATGTTAAATGCCTCAAGATATGTGTAGATTCAAAACTGATTGTCCCACAAGTGAGAAGTGTTTATGCAACAAAGGATAAGAGGTTGAAAAGGTACCACAATGCTCTTTGGGAAACCATAAAGAAATTTTTAGAAGTTGGTATTAAATGGGTAAAGAAGGATAAAATTTCCCAAAGAATGCATGAACTCACAAAGATAGATGAAAGTAGGAAAACTACATGTGACTGGATTTTATTGCACCAGTAGAAAGTGAAGAGTTTATTTGATAGAAAGGCAACTCAGAGTTATTTCTAGGCAGAAGACCTAATCCTCATGTGGAATGCTAGATCTAAGGATAGAGGAAAACATAGAAAATTTGAAGCTTTGTGGATTGGGTCATATGAAGTTGTAGATAAGTGTGGTCAAGGCATGTTTTACCTCATGAGTTTAGATGGAGATCTCATGGAGTTGTTGGTCAATGGACAACACCTCAAGCACTATTTATCCATATTGATGAGGCATTTTAATATTTTTGCATACTCTTTTCCTCCTTGTTTTGTTTCCCTTGTGCAACTATGATTCTTGTTAATCATATTGAAGTGTGTCTTTTGTGTTTCATGTTCTTATCCTTTTGTTGTGTTATCCTACTGGTCAATTTTGTTTTTCATTTTGTTGCTTCAAAGTTGTTTTATGGTCTACTCATGGATATTTGGCTAGGGTTCTCATAGCATCCACTTTGGGTGCATGTCCCAAACTAGAGAGAATGTTGGCATGTCCCAGGTTTATGAGTAATGGTATTTGTATGTATTGTGGTGTTATTTTATCTGCCCAGATATCTCTAACAAGTCATATTTTGTGTGTTTGTTCACTATAGTGTGTGAAAATGTGTTATTATTTACTTGTGTTGTTGTTTGGTATAGTGTTATGTTTCCCTTGCTTCATTTGTAAATGTCGTGGTGTCTTTTTTTATGTTTTGGTACATCTCCTAATGCCTTACGGTGACTCTCTATCACTTGTTCTTGCTCATTATTGGTATCGCACACATATCTCATGTTATTTTCACTGCAAATGCATTATATTCTAATTGTATTTCTTTATTGTCTTCATCATGGTAATGTTTTCTATACATAATGGTTCTCCCTAGCCTGTGGTGACTACATGTGTTATTGTAAGCATGATTTCATGTCGTGTCACTCTTTATTTGCCCTCCTAGTCTTTGATACATTGGTGATTTTTTTTTTGTCTAGGTTTTTGGTGGTGGTGTGGTGGTCATGTTCCTAAAATCTCAAAGCATAATACATCTTTGTGAACATATTATGATGTGTTTTTTTGGTGCCAAGTCAAGTGTTATGGTTATTATGGTTGTGATAGTTGTTCTTGATCACTTTGTGGTGGCTTGTCCTACTTGGTGGAAGTGTTGGTCCTATAGCAATATTTATTTACCTTGGAAATTATGTATTCTTTTCCCGTGGTGGTCACTTCTTAGTTGGTTTTATTTTCATAAAGGTATGGTGGTTGGTGTGGTACATGATCTCTTATGTTTTGGTTGTAGGTGTTGTATTGATTGTGTGTGCTTTTGTAGTAGGTCAATGTGTTTTTATGGTGGTGTGTTAGTGATGTTTTTTTGGTACCTTGAACTTTCATTATTTGTGGCCTTTGCATCACCTTATCCTTGTGTGCATACAACTTGTCCTTTACATGTCTTCATCGTCTGATCTACCCTACTTCCACATGGATGGAATATAAATACTACTCATCTTGCCTACCCAACCCCATACCCTAGAAACTGAGTTACTTTTTGAAAGGTGAGATTTATGGTTGACTTTGTAGGTGTTTGGTAGTCTTCTCATCATTTAAATACTCTCGCTCACTACCTCAAAGGTTGTTATGAAAATATACAATTGTACGGTGATATTTGTTGTGAGTCATGTGCATGTTGGTGGCATATTTTTCTTATTTCAAACTATTCTTTCTTGACCTTATGATGAGTTTAATTCTATGTTTGACTAGTGGTCTCACCCCTAGTGGTTTCCCACATAGTTTTGTGGTTTACAATTATGAGGGCATGGTTTGGGTGTCTTCACAAGGTAGATCTTGCATGATAGCAAGTAGATATTTCTTCTCTAGGGCATTGGTCATCTAACAGGGTGTTGTAGTGGCCTTGTAGATGACTTGGTCATGATTTGACATGAATTTGAATCTTCCTCCAAGGCATAAGGTAGTTGAATGTTATATATTTATGGTTGGAAAGGGAAAAGGTTAGTTGTTGGCATAGTTGTAGAATAGAGAGAAGAGAAAATTATAGATGTTTGTCTTAGTGTCTTGTTAGTTTGAGCATTTGACATTAAACATATATCTTGTTTTTATTATCTAAGTTTTCATTGTTGATGTATCCCATTAAGGAATTAATATAATGTACAATTTGTAACAATTTTAATGTCTCCATGAACATTCTATATGCTTTTGATGGTCTTCTTGATCTTCTTGGTCACATTTATTGATTTGAATGTTATCTTTGACTAGTTTGTCAACTAGAAGGTTGTAAAACTCCTTGCAAATGTTTATGTAAGGCATCCTATCAAATGTGTATAAGATGTTTATGAGTTTGTTGATAGAATATTAAGATATGTTCATCTAGTTATTTTGCAATATCATTTACTCATAGTCCTTATGTATAGAGCCTAGCTTATGTGTAAGGATGTGACACATAGTCCTTGTTGCCATCTTCTATAAGGTGTTATTTCATGGTTTATTCTTGTAATGTTCTATGACTTTGAAATCCTAACTTTACTTCTCATACAAGATAAAGGCACCCATATGTTATATGTTCAACTATTATCATCCCACTACATTTACAGAAAACAAAAAACACCAACCTTTAGTAAAAAAATAGAACTAGTTGATCCTCCTACTACATAATCTCATTGTCAAGACGTTGCAAAGTGGTTGTGTTTCCCACAAAAATCATTCACATTGAGATATGTAATACTATTCTTACCACATCTATGTATGAAGTGAAATATTATGTTAAAAATCTCAAGTGGTTAAGAATAAAACATATTTAGTCTCTACATGGTTTTGGTGTCTGATTATAGAGGTGTAAGATCCTTGTTTATGATAAACTAGTATATAGGTACTTAGTGATAGCCAAATAGAAGTCTCTTATGCATTGGCTATGGTTTGTCTCAAGATCAATTTTATCATTGTTCATCTTTAGTTATCTCAAAACACCTTAGGGAACACCCCCTAGGTCTAGTAGAGTCTAAAGCAAGAGATATCCATCATGGTAAAGTTGTCCACTATTGTTACTGCTTGGTTATAAGCTATAAGTTGTTTGAACTAAGTTTGACACCCTTGGAGCTTAGGATCAACATGTCTTTAGGGATTTAGGAATCCACAAATCTGAGAACCAACAATACAAGTGCTCTTTGTAGCAGCCAAACCCTTATAGCATGGAAGTTTGATTGGTTGTTGCATGCGAACTTTCCAATCCCCATGCCATCCTTCATTGTTTTTCAATCATGCCTAATTTTCCCAACGTTTATATCCCTTTATGCAGTCAACCCAATCTACTCGCACATGTGGCATTCTTCTCACTTGAACCAATTACTTTATACTAAGTGTCATTGTGGTAGTGATGATGTTGGACCTCATTTGTCCTACCCACAGGTGCTTGGTTCGTTTGGAAAATCTTAGTTGACCACATGTAACCTTGATGGTGATGGTGTGCCCTGCCTTATCTGTATGGTGAGGTTCTATCTTATGGCATTAGATTTCTCTTTGCATAACATGTAGCATCCCCATGGTAATGGGTGGGTCCATATTCCCTACATGGGTAGTTCTCATTTATTCATAGGACAATTAGTAGGCCTGACTTTCTCACCCAACCACCTAAGCCTTTTCATTACAAAGGTTTTATTCCAATTGTGAGTCATCGCATGGTTCACTCTATTTGGTAACACCCAAACAAGGCCCAACAACTAATTGTATCAATGAGTACCTTATGTTAGATGTTATGCTCTAATCATGGATCTTGTGGATGCCTTATCACCCACCATTAATCTCACCAAAACATAAAAGGGTTTAACAAGCTTGTGTCACTAGACAAAATCAAGCTTAATATAGTTCATTTTAGGGTTTTTTTTTCTACTCCAATGAACGATGATGCTTGCAGTAGTTCGATCGGGTTGGTTTTGGTGTGACAGTGCTCTACAAGTTTTCATAAAGCTCATGAAAGTTTCAATGGTGGTTGTTTGACCATATATGTGGTTAATGCCATACCCTCAGTTGTCCATTATCAGGACTGTATCCCTCTCCATAATTGTGATATAGAATCTAAGGCTTCTAATGCATTCGCTATATTTGTGGCAACATGGTGGGATTTGTTGAAGATCTATGGGTTGTGGTTGATACTTCTTGTTAAGGGAAAATTAGAGTAAACATGAATAAGCAATATATCAATAATAATATACCCAAAACTCAATGAAATATAGAAACAAAGAGATCAATCAAACAAAGAACTTCAAAAACCTTTGTAAACCTCAAAGCTTCATGGCTTCCATTGATTGCCTATCTCAATCAATCTTGCATGTATGAATAAGGCCCTTAGAGAGTGCACTTCCTTGCTATTCCAAGATTGTCAATGGATAATGGCTATGATAGTGCTTTGTAATGAAGATGAGCTTCACAACAATGATAGTGATATGGTAACAAGTTAATCACAAGCAAAAGGAATGACGTGGGTGCCAAAGGCACATTATAATTCCTGCAGAGTAACAATACTAAAAGCTTGGATGAATGAAATGGAAGAATTGGGTTCAATTTATAGACTTGAGAGAGAGAAGATCAACGGTATAGAAAGAATGAGAAGATCAATGGTATAGAAGACTTGAGAGAATGTGCGTGAATAGAAAGAATACAAGTGTCACACAAAAAGCTATTTTGTTTGAGTTAACTGCTTTCTTTTATAAAGATAAGATACACTTTCATAAATTAGAATGTTTTTTTCTAATTTAAGAGATAGTGATAAAAACAAGGTTGATTGAGTCAGTTAACTCAACTTGAGATTTGCTTTTGCATGATTTGAGAGAAATTAAATAATAAATTAATTAATTTTGTGTGCATGAAGAAGAAGACTTATTTTTAGAAGATTTAGAAGATTTTTGAAGAATTAGAAGATAAGAAAGCAAATTAAATAAATACATTTTTTAATTGTTGTGCATGTTTTGGAAGAATAAATAAAATATTTTATCATATTTTATTTTTAGAGATGGAGAGAAATTAAATAAATTTGATTGATTTATTTAATTTTGGAGGAATAAGTTGGCTTAATTAAATAATTAAGAATTATTTAATTGTTTGGAAGAATTTAATTAAATAAAAGATTTATTTAATTTTGACTTTAGAAGAGGTAATTAAATATTTTGATATTTAATTAATTTAGAGGAATATGAATCGAATAAATAAATTTGTTTATTTATTTATTGATAGAGGAATTAGACTTAAATAAATATTAAGAATATTTATTTGGACCAAGTCGTGTCATTTTTAGGTGTATACATTTTGCCCCTCTTTGATGCACTGTAGTTTACAGCATTGCTTCAAAGAATAATAATTTTCTAATAATGATACATGCCCCAGTTTGCCCCTGGTATAGGTTTAACGATGATAGGATGCTGCCCCCTCGGGAGATTGGATGGGAAGAGGGCAAAAAGACGTGAGACGGACAATCTCACGATGAAGAAGGTGAAAGATAGGTTTGAATAAATTGGTTGAAGAAAGAGCTGAATGACACGCGATGCAAGATAGAATGATAACACACACACAAGCAAGCAAGCAAGCATGCACAAATGATACAAGAACAAACAAGGTATTGCCCCTGTCCAGCTGTAAACCAATGATTAATCGATATTGATATACGATAGTGTTGTCATGGCAGGGAACGATAGATCCCTAGAGCAACATGATAGGATAGTGTCTGGTTTTAGAAAATGAAACATGTCGTGTAAGACGCATGTGTTGGTCTGATTTCGACAATGCAACATCCTGTATAAGATAATTGATTGAGTTGGTTTACAACCAGATAAGGATCAAGACCACCAATTGTGATTGGATCATTTGACAAGATAGACTTGACTTGATTGGTATGGATTAAGGATAGAATTGCATTTGGACCATTTCTCAGATTGACTGGACAAGGATGAAAGATATGATGACAGATAGAAATTTGACTGATAGAAGAAAAATGTGTATGAAAGGATCACAAGCTTTTGTAAACATTGATACTCTGCACAGAATTTTTTTATTGCATGGAATATGGAATGTAATTGGATATGGATATGTAATTGGATACGATATGGATATAGATATGGAATGCAAGTGGATATGGTATGGATATGGATATGGATATTTGTCATCTTGATATTGCAAGTATTTTGAAGTGCCTATTTCATCATTGGACGATTTTTTTTGGTATTTTTTCCAAATGTTGTAACTTAATACAAGCATCTAGGTATAATTGAACCGAGATGACCTGAGTATTGCTTACATGGACTTTGATTTAGCAAGTAAATACAAGCATCGAGGTATAATTGAACTGAGATGACCTGAGTATTTCTTGCGTATCAACAGACAAGGATTGTTCCCGTTCATGTTAGACCTTTGATGTCCTCGATGATCTTTTCCAATCATGTTGTTAGACAAGGTGTCACATTACTAAAGTTTAATCCACAAACAACAAACAAAGAAAATAATCATGCCCCCATCATAGCATCTCTAGCTTTTGGAATCCTCAAGTAGCATAGAAATACATGATAACAAAAATCAAGACGCTGTAACCTAACCATGATCACAACCACAAAACATTTTTGCATTTAGATGTGTTTGTTTCATGCCATAATTCAGGTAAAATCATTTAAAGTGCTTTAGGTACTTGCTTTCTTTGCCTTGGATAGGTTAAGGTCTTGCATCAAAAATTTTGCTTGAAAGCGGGTTTTGCTTGCGCTTGATTGCCTTGTGAAAGGTTCCACAATCCTCATTGGTGAGACGGACCCTAAGGGACTGACCTAATGCCTCGGGGGCGCATTGATAATGGCCTTACCTACGTGACAACGCAAAGGCAACGTAGTTTGGGGTAAACCCTAATGGACCTAAGACCTAGGCGATAGAAAGTGACGCAAACTCATATAGATAGAGGGCCCAGATATGGGATGGGTGAGTGGGCCTCGAGGGCGCATTAAAAAATGGCCTTGCCTATGTGACGATGCAGAGGCAACATAGTTCATAGACTTGGACCACATGGGCATTGATGATAGACACTACTCTAGGCTGACACTGTGGATAGGATACTGGATAAGACCTTAGTTGATAAGGTGACAAAAGAGATAGAGTATCAAGCCATGATAGGTTAAGACGACATTATGGATGGTCGTAATGCTAGATACTGATGACAAGGAAACACCATGGATAGGCAAAGGGATGGGTTACAGTGGATACGAATGTGTAGATAGAAGAAACCAAGGATGTGATCTCCAAGGACTATGTTGCATAAGAAAAACGTGCCCCAATGTAGGTAAAATACTTAGGATTTTTCATGGCAATGCTTATGACGATAGGAGGATAAGAGGATAATAAAGGATTTGCATGACTTGGAGGGATAAGGTATGTCAAGAGACACCTAAAACATTTGTTAATATTGTGCCCCCAATATTTATCAAGACTAGAGAAAATAGAGGAATGGAAGATATAAGATAGATAGACTGGACAGTATAGGTAGGTAACGGCTAGAAGGATGGGATAGGAAATGGTATGAAAGGAAACTGATAGGAGAAAGTGATATGCCAATGAGACATGGTTCTCCCAAGTGTAGGTGACATAGAAGATCAACTTACACATGACGCCTGTTTGCTAGTTTTTATCATGGTACTTATCTAAGGTGCCTGTTTGCCAGATTTTCACTGTTGGACGAAGGGATTTTTCTTTACCTTTTTTTATTGAAATATTTGGATAGGAGAAGGTGGATATGGAAGGGAGAGACTCAAGTATCTAGTTTCCTGAAAGGTGATAGTCCCACTAGATGAATGTTGGCGTATCGACCATGTCAATTGTTGCTCATAGACGTTGGTAGGGGATTGCATGAAAGTGAGATGGAGAATGGTAGATAACGATTTATGGAAGGGTGCGATAGTGGATGATGATGTAGAATATGGATGGAAGGCTTATGCAAAAGCATGGACCACGGGAGTAGGATGGGGAAGATATGTAGGGTAATAGTGGAAGGAAGGGGAGATGGAGGTATGTGAAAATGTTGTGGGATGGAAGGGAATCATGACCAACGGTTGCACATACCATGATAAACATTGAAGCTCGTGATGGGAAAGTAGTGTAGGAAGCAACAGAGACTTTTGCTTGTGGATGAATGACTTAGGCATGTAGGGATCCACATAGACTAAGTATTTTTCTAAGCTTTGCTTGTCATTTGGGATGGAGGAATTTGAGACTTTTGGATGAAATGGGAGAAAGTGGATGGTTGAGATTCTTGAGAGGTAGATGCCTCATGTAACTTGAGGGATTTTTTCTTAGGTACCCAAGCTAGTTTGCTTTTAGACAGTACTTGTGAAGGTATGGGCTTGGGTGTACGCAGTTTTTGTGCCGCTTCAGAGGTAATCATTTGTTGGATGTGGACCCACACTTTTTTCAGTTTGGCATATAGGTGTGTGGGTGTATGTAGCTCTTGAGAAGGATGTTTCTTTAATTCTAGGCTTTTGTATCCTAGGTCATGAGGACTCTTAGAATTTTTGACTTTATAGGTAGAGGCATCCAGATTTTGGCTGTGAAATTCCCTTGGGATGGTGGAAGTGAGGTTTGTGGAAGCTCTTTGTTTAGACAACACGTGCATTGGTTGGTCATGATTGAGATTGTTAGAGGATTCATAGATGGATGGATAAGGTGTTGGAAGAAGCAATGGTAAAATGCATGGAGGGATATTAGGAGTTGGAAGTAGTGGAGGGAGATTGGATGGTGGAAGGTGTATGGTCGCATGCTTTTGGGACGTGTACGATAAGGGAGGTGGAATGGCGACATAAGTTTTGGAGATATGAAAGGATTTGCAATGGAAAGTGGTGGATTTAGGAGGAGTGGAGGAAGTACCAACATCTTGAGTTTGCTCACCTTGGGGTATGTATCCAAGGCCATATGAATGAGGATGAACATTGACATGGACGGGCTCCAAAATACCTTGTTCACAAGGCCTAAGCCTTTACCTCGATAGTTCATATGTTGGAGTATGCGATGGACAATGGGATTGTGTATAGGTGGAACATTAGACACGAGTTCCTTATTGGATGGAGAAGGTGAGATAGAGGATAATGGTTGCTGGTGTTCTAAGGAGGAACACTCGTGAATGAAGGCGGTAAGACCAAGGATATATGGTGGGGGATTTACAGTATGGTTGATAATGGATGGTAGAGGATTATTATTGGTTTGATCTTCTATGCTTGCTTGGGAGGCAAGTGTCTCATCGAGGGAAGTGGAAGTTGTTGGATCTTGGATGGGACTAGATGGGGTTATAAGCTTAGGACCATGGAACGCATAAAGTGGGCTAAGAGGATCATCATGGTCTTCTTGATCATAGATAGGCTCTTCATCATAGATGGGATCTTGATCATAGATAGGATTTAGTGTGATGGGATTAATGCGCTCTTGTATAGGTTCTTCATCAACAATAATGTCCTGATCATAGAAAGGATAGAAGTTATGGAGAGGCTAAAATTGGATCTCATGCTCATGTATAAGATCAAGTTGCTCATGGATAGCTTCTTCATCAAAGGCAGTATCTTGATCATGGAAAAGATATAGGTTATGAATGGTTTGAAATTGGACTTCTTGCTCATGTATAGGTATAGGATCACCGAAAAGATAAAGGTTATGTGCGGGACGGATGGGGGTGCTTTGATCTTGATTTAGACAAAGCTCGAATGTTTCCACATGCTCTAAAGTGTGCTCTTGACATAACTCTTGGGTTGCTTGAATGGAAGTGGAGGTAGAGTTCTCTTGGATAGGATCTTGGTCAACAATATGAAGGTGTGATGGACCTTGACTTTGGTCCATGGTAGGAGGTTTTTACTTTAATGAGAATGGGCATGGTGTTAGTCAATTTTGCTTCTATATGATTTTTTAAAGACTCTATCCTATGACAAATCCATCTCAATTTCTTTACAATAATGAGGACATGGCCTCCCCTACTACTAGTACCTTTGACTAATCCAAGTGAGATGGTTTCCTCTATCCTTGTGGTGTCTCTCCTACTTGTAGGTGTGTTTACCATGTGGTGGGCCTAATACTAAAGTGGCATTTTGGATCAATCACCTTTCTTCCATGCCTATGAAGTTGTTAAAGATTGAACTAAAGGTTACAAATGTGTAGGAAATTTAAACTGAGGGGTTTGTTGGCAAGTTATCCCTAAAAGGTAGCTATTGTAATTTATGATTTATTACATTCTAGAATAAACTAAGGGCATAATTTATTAATGTAAATGTCTAAGTCTTACTCTATTTTGTAACTGTGTCTCTATAATTGACCTTAAAGGATAATTTGTAATACATTATTGTAAGGACTATGAGTGTCTCCATGAAAGAAGGTATGTTTTTGGAAATGAATACTTTCTCCTCATATCACATTTTTTGGTTTAAGTATTATCTTTGGTTGGTTAATTTGCTAGAAGGTTGTAAAATAGTAAAACCTTTGCAATCTATCTTTTTAAGGTAATGCATGAGGTATGTTTGTTTATTTGTGGATTACTAAAGTAGACTTCATCTTTTATGTTGTGATCTTATAGTTTTTCATCTTGTATGCATAGAGCTTAGCTTGTGGTATGAATCCAACACTATGTCCTTGTTTCTATCATCTTCATAATATGGTATTAGATTGCATATGCTTTACACCTTGGTTTTGAGATTTTACTTTGTTTCCCAATAGGATGAAGACACTATTCTCTTGAATGTTTGGATTCTAATAACACCACTAGCTATGCATAAACAATCATAAAATAATTGCCTACTTAGTGTTAGATGTCTTACTACTAGAATATAACCCATTGTCTTAGCAATATATTGATAGAGATATAATGTGATTTCAATCTTTAGGGGGTTATACTTTGATGTGTTATCTGTAGTCATGCATTGATGTGTTATCTGTAGTCATGCATTGAAGTGTAGTTGATATTGAACACATCTTTGGGGATATAAAATTGATGTAATATTTATCTCATGCATGGTCTATTTTAATCTTAATAAGAGGTCTTGCTAGTAGCTAGTGTGTCATAAGCTTAGTGACAAGTATTGGGATCTATCATTTATTAGGTGTAGCTACTGGTTGGTTTAGTCTTGTAACATCATTTCTCTTTATTTGTCTTGATAAGGACACCTGTAGGAACCTCTAGGAGCACCCTCCTAGGGTTAGTTGAGCCCAAAGTGAAGGAGAGATTACCCACTTTCAGGCATTGGCCTCTAATTGTCCATATTTTGTTGATGAGTCTTTGCCTTTCCTCTTGAAGACAAGTTCCTTAGCCTTGAGGATTGGCTTACGTTCTAGGTATATGTGCATATAGTTTTGAGATCCACCAAGAGGTAGATGATCTTGTATTGATAATATGTAAAACACAACATCATGGTGGTTTGCTAGATTTTGTATTGACCATGCAGAAGGAGCTTTGCTAGTGACTTGAGGTAGTTGGTGAGATGTCGTTGTACCTCATCATTTAATCTATTTTTCAGATGTCAATAATCCAGGGACTGTGCCCTCAGCTGTTTGCAACTAGGGATTCTACAATTATCAGTCTTCCTAACTAATCTGAACTGCTTCTACTAAATTGAAAAGACTAATCTGTCTACTTACCAAATGAATTTAAAGAATGCTAGAAAATAGAATAAAATAGGAAATTTACTCAAAGCAATCTTAAAATAGTAACATGCATCTATCTACCAAAATCAAGAAATACTTTTCACAGCAAAATCTAAAGTAATAAAGTAATGGTACTAGCCTTTCGCCTTTAGTGGTGAGAGTGGGCCCTTGCTCCACACCCTTGGGGCTAAATGCTACAGTAGAAAATCAGCACAAAAGAAGATCACAACTAGATCATCCAACTCATTCACTCTGCATTCATGAAAATATTGCTAACACAGAACTGAGATTACCGAGAATCAGAATAATTCAATCATTGTATATTTCTTTTGTTGTTTCTAAAAGTATATATCAAAAAGAGTGATGACTTAACACTTATCTTATCTATCAGTTTTTCTATGAGATGACATCCATCTCTTTATTACACTAGTTGTTTAACTATGGAAGAAAATCATGCAAATAAAAGTAGACTTGAGTGGAACAGAAGTCCACTCAAAATCTAAGTTTGAGTCTTAATAAATTTGGGCATCGAGGCCCTAAAAATAAGGATATTGAATCAGTTTCATCGTAACTCATGCAAAAACTTTGAAAAGATAAAACTCTAGCAGTTTAACTAAAGATGACCCTTCACCACTCAGCTGATGATTTGAGTGAAATGAGGGGTATTATGACCATTGCTGAGAGTGCTTGGTTGGCAGCTTATGTTGGAAATATGCCCTACTCTCAGGAGGAGCTAGAGATAAATATTCCTATATGTAGCTTCGAAGATATGTCTATAGCTCCAGAGATATTGTAGCTTTCTCTGTTTAGCTCCGGAGATGCTCCAGACTCCCGCAGAGCTCCGGAGAGGCATTCCTCATTTCTTCAAAACTTCAAGTGTCATGGTCTTTTGGTATTGTCTCTGGAGATCATTGAAGACTATCTCCGGAGATGCACAAAATTGTTGTTCCTGGCATCTACACCTGTTGAATCAAAAAGAGAGAAGTTTTCTGCATTTTCCATCAATTCCATGCATATTAGTCACTCAATCAGAAATTATAATCTTAAGTAATCTATCTCAATTTATCATAAAATAGAACAATTTTGCTAGCTTGTTTGGGTGCAGTCATTAGGAAAGATGGACTCAGGAAGGAGAAAAAGAGAGGCAAAAAGATGTGTTTCATGAGTGCAACTTGGCACTCATCATCCCCCCCATACCTAAGATTTGGCAGGTCCTCCTACTTCTCACATTCTGGATTTATTCTGGTGAAGCAGCTTGTCAGTCAGGCTATAATCCTGGGTATAGGTGGTCCAAGTTGTTCGGTTGATATTACCATTGCCTCTGTACTCATCAACCTGCTTCATCCAGTCCTACAATTTTTCATCTTCCATCTATTCTGCCCAGACAGGGAGTAGCTCAATTATTAGAGGGGGCCTGTACAGTCCACCTATCCATTCCTGCTTATGGTTATCCATTAGTTTGGATATCAACTTTTCCTTTCTCATGAATAATCTTAAGTTTACAGGGGTGACCACCTCTCTCATTTTCTGCTCCGATGTCAAAATATTCCATCTCTTCTTTGCTACAGCAAGTACTGGATTTGCTAAATTGATCATGAAAAGACCAAAATCGATGGAGCATTCTTGCAAACTTTTTAGGTATAATGGCAAAATTCTATTCTTACTATCAGGATGATAGATAAGGGACCTGAATTTGATCCTAAAAGCACCAGGATTGGGACATTTCTTCCTGATGAAAAGATCTGATTTTAAATCCTTCTTGATATGATCTTCCATCCTTTCATTCCAGATCTGATGATTCCTCATCAGGGACATAAATGCCTTAAGATAACATTCCCCCACAAAATGATTAAGAATGAAAGTGATATCATTAACACAGAACCCATGTAAGTATAATTCACATAGGAAATTATTGTCCTCATCATTGCTCCTGGTATATGTTGTCATGAATCCTTCTGCTATTTCTGTATCCCCAACCAAGTCAGATAGGACTAAAGAGAATTTCCTCTGCATGACTCTTTCTTGTAAGAACATGGAGTAGTTAGCACTTGGAGGTCTGCAGGATAGAATTTCTGAAGAAAGGGAGGCCATTTCAATGATTTTGCCTTCCAAAGTTGCTATTCTTTCTGTTTTGGCAGTGACTACCCTTTGTAGCTGCGACATAGGCTTGGAAGCCTCATATTCTCTACACCTCTTCTCCCAATGGAACAGGGCTTTGGGAATGTCAATGGGGATTGGACCCACATAGGCATCTGTTTGTATTTCCTGCTCATTGGTTGCCCTTGGACCAGCCAATTCTTGAATATATTCCTCCTGGTCATCTAGTCTGTTATTGGCCCAAGTTAACGATTTATCCTGGCTTTGTACTTTCTCAATCAATGCTGCCATTATTGTGAGGCTATTGTCTCTAGCCCTGGTGAGCTCAGAAACACTCTGTGCTGCCTCTTTCTCTTTTTCTTCCAACAGTTTGGATGCCTCAATTTTGTTTGCCTCTAACTCTGCCTCTTTCCCAATTCTCTGGGCCTCTAATTCTGCCTCTTTCTCCTAGATGATCTTGTCTTTGCTCTAGAGTTTTATTTGTAGATTTGCAATGATTTGTTTTTGCTCCATTTCCACATCTACTTTGACCTTCTTGAGGTTAGTAATAATCATATTTTTCCCCCAGAGTAATCTCTTTAAGTTTTCAATTTCTTCCATCATCTGTTGTTCTTTTGAAATTTCCACATCCTCTTGATCAGAGGGATGAGAGAAGGTTTCTTCTTCTGCTTATGTTGCTACTTCTGTGGTTGTTAGTTGATCATTAGGGTTTTCCATGGCCATCTACCCTACACTATCAATTGTACCCATTTGCCCTGCTTCATCCTTTTCTTTAGACTGCCTGTCCTGAGGGTCCTCTTGGGGTTCCTCTGCTTCTGCTGGCACCGATGAAGGTCTAGCCTTATCCTCATATGTTCTAAGTCCCAAGAGTACCTCAGCCAGGAGGGCAGTATCTTTCTTAGCCTGTGAGAGTTGTCTCTACCTTTTGCTTCTCCGTAGCAGAGGTGGGGTAGGTGACTCCAAAGCAAGTCTCTCTTCCTTAGAATCTGAGGAAATAGTAAAAGTTTGTATATATTCTGTCTCCAGAGCACATGATGGTTCTAAAATTGGACTCTCTGAATGAACAAATGGTGTTGCAGAAATTTCTCTTTGTTTCCTCTTCCTGACTAGAGGGATCTCATCTAAATCATGAGATGGTCCTTCAGCCCACCAGGCTCCCTCTATTCTCTGTCCTGACCTTCCCTCTGTTAATTCCTTAGGGCAAGATTCCTCAGTTATTTTTCTCCTAACTGAGCGAGTCATGTAGGGGGTTTGTCTAGGAGCAGATTCTGCAATTTCTTTGCCTTTCCTCCTTTTATCAGGAATAGGGGCTGCAGATGAGGTTGCCTCCTGTGAGGGCTTCTTTCCTCTATGAATAGCTGTGGAGGAGGTTCAAGGCTTAGTTTCCTCTTCTTGGTGGGTAGGAGAACTCTCACCTCCTAGCTATGCCATCTCTAGTGCTTTGTTCTGGGGATTCTGCTCAAGAAAGTGTTGCCATAATTCCTCCCCATTGGCCTGAGACAGGAAGTGGTGTTTAACTACTAGAAAGATAAGACCATGATGTTTCACCCTTATTCTGCTAATATTTCTCTGCAGTTGCCCTGATGGCAGAATATAGGAAATTGGGAATGTTTATGCTATACTCAAGGTGTCTATTTCCATGTCTTAGAAAAATCAGCATTTTCATGATTGGCCCTAAAACTAGAGAGAATTGACCATCACAAGTAAAGTATTTCATTAACTAGGTGGCAACAGATGCCCAAGGGTTTGGGAGTGTGGACCTCAGAATTCATTTGACTTCATTTTTATTTAAATGTAATTGAATAGCAAGTTCACTACGAACAAAGAAATTTTTGATCAAATCAGTGTATAAGGTTTTCAAGTGGTAAAACCTCTCACCTTGTTTAGGAAGTCTAGAAATGTGGCTGATAGTGGCTGAGGAGAAATTGATTTGTACTCCTTTGACAGTTGTCTGATTATCCCTTAAATTTTTGAGGAATTCATCCACAATATCCTCTTGAAACCCTTCAATTTTTTCTAGGAAGTCTAACCATCGTACAGCCCTTAAAATGTTTGTTGCAGCGCCATCCTATAGAAGGCCCACAGCACTTTCTGGCTTAGACTTCTTCTTGACCCCCATTGCTGAATTAATTCCACCTTTTGTGCTTAATTCCTCACTTCCTTAATCTACACTCTAACCTTTCCTCTTATCTCTATAGGCTCCAAAGGATTGTTCAATTTGCTCTGTAGGCTCCAGAGGATTGTTCAATTTGCTCTGTAGGCTCTGGAGGATTGTTTAAGTTGCTTTGTTCTTCAGGGTACTTCAGAGGTTCGAATGAGGAATGTTATGTTTCTCAGCTTAGGCTTATGCAGATTAGTTAGAGTACCAAGGCAGTCATAAATGCGAAAGAATGCCAGGACACTCTGGAGGCAAGGTGGCAATATGGCATAGATGGTGGCATGTGTGAATTTTAGAAAGGAAATGATGGCAGGAGGTCGTGGCATCATGGCAGCACCCAAAAACAAAAAGACAAGACAGTTGCTATTAATGATTAATTAAAGACAGAATTACCTGGATCACTTTTAATGATGAGGGTGATGTACACGACAGAGATGTTGCATCATTGTTGGAGACTGCACGCGTCGTGGCACATGAGCAGCTTTTGGTGGCTGGAGATGACGTCCACTACTCCATTGGCACATGACCTACAATCATTGCGCTGAGTGGTTCAAGAATCCACATTCCTTGGCTGATGTTAGCGCCAGCTTTTGAATACCCCTTCAAATGATGTGCGTGTCAATTGAATTTATTTTTGTGATAAAATAGAGGATGAGTCATGATGACCTCATCATATGATGTGTCTACTTTACCGCCTGAAGAGGTGGGTCCCTTCTCCTATTATTGAAATTGACTCCTTTATTGATAGAGCACTGGAGGTGCTCCTAGTTGAGAAGCGCTGGAGGTACTCCTTGTTGAGAAGCACCGGAGGTGCTCCTGATTTAAGAAGCGTCGAAGGTGCATCTAGTTTGAGAAGCACCGGAGGTGCATCTGGTTTGAGAAGCACCAGAGGTGCATGACTAACTCCTGGCACCTGATCATCTCTGGAGCTCAATTATTTGCAACTATCCTGAAGAAGGGAACCGCCATTTACTGGTTTTCAACTCCCTTGGTCGAGAAAGACAACCATTGCTAGTTTTCCATCTTTCTCTGTGTTTTTTTTTTCTTTTTTTTTTTAGAAGGCCACCATTTGCTGGTTTTCAACCTTCCCTTTTTTTCTTTTTTCTTTTTTCAATCCAACACTGTGACAGAGGAGGTATCCCCTATATCAAAACACAAATCATTAAGAAACTCTTCTTTAGTAGATGGTCTTTTGTAGAGCCTAATTCGGTGACCATTTACTAGAAATGTGTATGTGCCTCCATCAATAGGTTACAATGATACTGTTCCATTTTCAAAAACTTCCTTGATTTGATAAGGTCCCATCCAATGAGTTTGCAATTTCTCTTTGAACTCCTTGAATTTAGAATCATAAAGAAGAACCCAATCACCTTGTTGAAATGTCCTCCTTTTGATGTCTTGGTCATGCCATTGCTTCCTCCAATACTGAACTAGTTCTATTTGTTGAATGGCCTCTGTCCGAATTTAATCCAACTCATTGAGCTGAAGAATTCTATTTTGTTGAGCTATAGACAATGGTAGACCAATATCTAATGCAGTTTTAAGTGTCTGGAGTTCAAATTCTATAGACAAAATAGGCTTTTTCCCATAAACTAATTCATATGGTGAGAACTTTGTTGTGGACTTCCAAGTGGTATTGTAATCCCAAACTGCTTCAAGTAATCTACTAGCCCAATCTTTCATGTTCATTGCTCCTATCCGTGTCAGAATATTTTCAAGTTCCCTATTGGTTACTTCTACCTGCCCATTCGCTTGAGGATGGTAAGGTGAAGATTTTATGTGCTTGACTTGATATAAATCTATGAATGCTTTGATTACCTATGAAGTAAACTGAGGTCATCTGTCTAAAACTATTGATCTTGGGGCTCCAAATCTTAAGAAAATCTTATTGTAAAGGAAATCAGCAACTTTTTCTTCTCTTGCAAATTGTAATGCTTGAACCTCAGCCCACTTAGTAACATAGTCTGTGCATACTAGAAAGTCCTCCTTGCCTGATGATGGTGGGGAAATTGGTCCCACAAAGTCTAAACCCCACTACTCAAATGGTTCCATCATGACTTGAGGATGCAGTAACATCTCCTGGGTAAAGGTTGGTTGTCCCATCCTTTAGCACTAGTCATAGTGCTACACATACTTCTTTGTATCTTTATGAAGAGAGGCCCAGTAGTAACCAGCTCCAAGGATCTTGTGGACTGTCCTGTGGAAAGAGCAATGGCCACCAGATGGTTCATCATGACATGCTCTCAACACATCAAAAATCTCATCAGCTTTTAAACACCTGCGTAGAATGAAATCAAGAGCACATTTAAATAGTAAACCATTCAACCATTTGTAAGATAAACTTTCTTTAACCAAACGTTTTCTTTATTTTGAGGTAAAATGAGATGGATACAAGCCTATAGCTAAAAGATTAGCTATGTTAGCAAACCAAGGTGCAGTAGAGGATATAGCAAAAAGATGTTCATCTGGGAACTTGTCCTCCACTGGTTGGTTTTCTCCTCCTGTATGCAATCTTGACAAAAAATTTGCAACCAAATTAAACTTTCCTGGATTATCAACTATGGTAATATCAAATTCCTGCAATAACAATAACCACCTGATGATCCTTGCACCTACTACTGGTTTATTCATTAGGTACTTGATGGCTACATGATCAGTATGCACAAATATCTTATATCTAGTTATGTAATGCCTGAATTTGTTTATAGCATAGATGACTGCCAAGAATTCTTTTTCAGTTGTGGTGTAATTTCTTTCTGCAGAGGTAAGGTTTTTGCTGATGTAATAAATGGCATGCATACCTTCTCCTTCCTCTTTTTCTCCTAAAATTGCCCCAATGGACTCATTTGAAGCATCAGTCTGTATGTGAAATGGGAAAGTCCAATTAGGTTCTCTTAAAATTGGTGTGACAGTAAGCTTCTCTTTCAAGGTCTCAAATGCTGATTAACATTCTTCTGTCCATAAAAATTTTGTGTCTTTGTTAAGCAGGGTAAACAGGGGAGCAGCTATTCTACTAAAATTTTCTATGAATCTCCTATAGTAGCCTGCATGACCCAGAAAACTCCTAACATCTATTTGATTTTTAGGTGAAGGCAATTGTGTAATCGCTTCTATCTTGTTTTGATCCACTTTGATCCCCTTTGATGAAATGTGGTGTCCTAAAACAATTCCTTCCTCTACCATCATAAAGCATTTTTCATGGCTAAGGGATAATTGATATTTCTGACAGTATTTTAGTACTTTATCAAGGTTTGTGAGAGCTTCTTCAAAATTATCCCCATACACAGTAAAGTCATCCATATATACCTCCATGCATTCATTAGCTAGTTCAGCAAATATAGCTAAAACAAGTCTCTGAAATGTAGCTGAGGCATTGCATAGTCCGAAGGGAAGAACTTTGTAAGAAAAAGTTCCCCAAGAGCAAGTGAAGGTGGTTTTGTCCTAATCTTCAGGTGCTACTTGAATTTGATTATACCCACTGAATCCATCAAGAAAAGAAAAATACTTTCTCCCAGCAAGGTTGTCCAAAACTTGGTCAATGAATGGTAAGGGAAAGTAGTCCTTCTTTGTGGCCTTGTTGAGTTCTCTATAATCAATACACACCCTCCATTTCCCATTCTTTTTAGGTACTATGACAAGGGGTGAGACCCATTGACTATCTAAGATTGGATATATGAACCCTACTTGAAGTAATTTTTCTATTTCAGTTTTGACAATGTCTTTTAAAGCAGGATTCAATCTTCTCTGGGGTTGTCTGACAGGTTTAATATCCTCAGTGTATATATGATGGGTACAGATCTCAGGAGGTATGCCTTTCATATCTTGGTATTCCCAAGCAAAAGATGTTGAATGGGAAATCAGAAGTTGGATGAGTTTTTCTTCTTGATTGGTTGTTAACTGAGTATTGATATTAAGTGTTTTTCCTTGTAGAATCATGACCTATTTTGTGATTTGACCCATAGATGTAGTTAATCCATACATTGGAGTCATGGTATTGAGAGGACAAGAATGTGGAAGCAACATATGGAAAGTGGCTAAGTCTCTGTAAAATGTTTCCCCACAAGGAATGATGTTGGCAAGGGTACAATGAGAAGAAGTAAGAAGTTCTCTCTTAGAGTCTTAGGCGAGTTCCATCACATCCTCATTGATTAGGATATGAGTAATGTCTTTTGTTGTATCATAGTATATTTATTCTTCTAATTCTCCCAAATGTTCCTTGATGGTTACCATAGCTATTGAGGCACTGTTGTCATTATTTTCTGGCTCATCCACCCATACTCTTCCTGTATAATGCATTGATGGTTTAGCTGGAGGATACAGAGATATTTTCTTCAGATCTATCCCATTAGAAATGACCATATCCCCAGTTTGACAATCAATAGATGCTGTTGCTGTAGCCAGCCATGGTCGTCCTAAGATCAGTGGATAAGTATTTCTCTAGTTCCTAGGTTCTAATATCAGGAAGTCCACTGGAAATTCCCATGAATCTATCACAACTGGTACATCAATGATTACTCCTTTTGGAACAGCTACTGACTGGTCAGCAAGTTGAAGAATTGTAGTTGTGGATTGGATACCTAATAGAGCTAATTTGTCCATTGCGTGGACTGTCATTACATTAATTGCTACTCCCAAATCAACCAGAACATTTGAAATTTCTACCCCTTAGATGAAAATAGTTATGACAGGGTTTCTAGGGTCTCCATATTTTGGAAGGAGAATTTCTCCCATCAATAGATCCAGTACTTTTCCTTCCACCTGTATTGTGGAGGGAAAGTTTTTTTTTCCTGCCCTACATTTTGATACAATGTTGTTTAATAAACTGATTTAGTTTTGGAACATCTCTGATTGCCTAGAGAAGGGGGAATTTCAATGTTTAGTTGCTTGATTTCTTGTAAAAGTTCTAATTCTAGGTTGGTTTGGATTTGTTTTTGTAAGATCTTTTTCTAGGGAACATTTTGTTTAAGTTGTTCTGGGTATGGTGCTAGTTTTTCATCTCTGGAGCATCTCCGGAACTCTTGTCAGAATTATGTCCAGGAATGTTCTCCAGAGTCAATCTTTTAGGAGCAACTTTGGAGTTGTCCAAGGATGATTCTTTTAGCACTTTTTCATTAGTAATCTCATCCAAGGGTTGAGTGGATGAATTTTCAGGTTCCTCGTCATTGGTTACTTTAACTATAGTTGGAGTAGATGGTCTTGGGAATGCTTTCCCAGAACGCAGCTGGAGATTATTTGAATATATAGCATTAATTCCAGCTAGATTTTCTTGCTCTGTCATGTAAACAGCTGCTCCCTTTTTATTCCGTGGGTTTGGTATAGGCTGAGCTGGTAAAGGTGGTTGGCTAACTGGTTCATTTTGTGCTTGACCTTGTGTGTTGGAGGGTCCAGTTAGTAAAGCTTGTTTTTGAGGTTGGAAACGTCTAGGTTGTCCCTGGTATTGTTGATTATATCCCTGTTGAGAACCCCATTGAGGTTGCATGTTTTGTGATCCAAACTGTGGTGGCCACTGTTGATTTCCCCAAGGCTAATTTTGCCAATTTTGGTTTTGCCAATGTTGATTTGGCCAATCCTGTTGTCCCCAAGGAGGATTATTTTGAGGCCCATGCCAAGTTGGATTCCACTGATTATTTCCCCAATTAGAAGGACCCCTGTAAGAGGGCTGGTTTTGATACTAATTGTAAGAAAAATTCCCAGCTTGTTTTTGTCCCACATAGTTTAATTCCTCTTCTATTATAGCATTCTTCTTAATCTTTTCAAGACTGGAAGTTGACTACATTGACTGGTAGGATGTTCCTTATCACAGATCTGACAAATCTCTGATTTGTCCAAAGGGCATTCTCTCAACAAATGTTTGTTTCTACACCTAGGACAATAGATGGAGAGTGGTTCAGTTGCTCTATTTTGATCAGTTGTTCTGGTTTTTGCCTGAATCCCATCCAATGTGGTATTTAATTGGACTAAAATGTCTATTTTTAGATTTGCAATCTCTTCCATTAACTATCATATTTCATTCCTCCCTTTAAAAATTTTGGATGATCTCACTCCATCTTGGGTTCTAGAATAGTTCCAGCAGAGTTCTTCTATATCAGGTATTTCTATTTTGTTGATGTTCCCTTTTCCCATTAGATCCAGTGCCTGTTTTGATTCTTTATCCAATCCTTTTACAAACAGGGTTCTAGCCAAGGAGTGATCTATTGGGTTACCATACCTTCTCAAGGCAAAATTAAACCTATCCACATAGTCCTCTAAGGACTCTTCCTCCCCCTGCCTAATTTTAAACAATTCTTCATTTTTATTACTGGATCTACAGTAATCTTAGTATTTTTCCAAAAACTCTATTTCCATTTGATCCCAAGAACGGATAGAATTCTGGGGTAAACCCATAAGCCATCTCATCGCAGAATCTTTCAGAGTTGAAGGGAACAGTTTGAGTTTCTAGTTATCTGATCCATAATCATAAGTTTGGCAGACTACTTTGAATTCAAACAAGAACTGATCTGGACCCTCAGAAGAAAGTCCTCTAAAATTTGGCAGGTGTGCTGGTGATATATTTTTCATAGGAGCATTGTCTCCAGCAGCCAAAACAATAGGATATGAGAAGGTTCTTGGAGCCTAATTTTCTCTTCCCCATGATTATCATTTTCCATGTTTCGTACTGGTTCTTCTCCCTGAGGTTCTAGGAAATTAGGTTCTATTAAAGGATCTACCTGAAACTTTTGTTGTAATTCCTGGATATAATCGGCAAGTGGAAGATTTGGAGGATCTAAGGGATTATTGTTCTGAGGTGCAGCTTCCAAAGTAGGCTCTAGGTTTCTCTCCTCAACAAGATCTTGTACCACCCCACTGCTTTCCCCTATGGTTTGTTGTTGGGGTTTCTGCTTTATATATCTTCCTTTCAAGTCTCTAGCTCTAACCATACATATCTATCCTAAAAACTGTTTTAACTTAGTTTCCCTAATTAACACAATACATCCCCGGCAACGGCGCCAAAAATGGTGAGATGTCGTTGTACCTCATCATTTAATCTATTTTTCAGATGTCAATAATCCAGGGGTTGTGTCCTCGGCTGTTTGCAACTAGGGATTCTACAGTTATTAGTCTTCCTAACTAATCTGAATTGCTTCTACTAAATTGAAAAGACTAATCTGTCTACTTACCAAATGAATTTAAAGAATGCTGGAAAATAGAATAAAACAAGAAATTTACTCAAAGCAGTCTTAAAACAGTAACATGCATCTATCTACCAAAATCAAGAAATACTTTTCACAGCAAAATCTAAAGTAATAAAGTAATGGTACTAGCCTTTTGCCTTTGGTGGTGAGAGTGGGCCCTTGCTCCACACCCTTGGGGCTACAGGCTACAGTAGAAAATCAGCACAAAAGAAGATCACAACTAGATCTAATCCAACTCATTCACTCTGCATTCATGAAAATATTGCTAACACAGAACTGAGATTACCGAGAATCAGAATAATTCAATCATTGTATATTTCTTCTACTATTTCTACAAGTATATATCAAAAAGAGTGATGACTTAACACTTATCTTATCTATTAGTTCTTCTATGAGATGACATCCATCTCTTTATTACACTAGTTGTTTAACTATGGAAGAAAATCATGCAAATAAAAGTAGACTTGATTGGAACAGAAGTGCACTCAGAATCTAAGTTTGAGTCTTAATACATTTGGGCATCAAGGCCCTGAAATAAGGATATTGAATCAGTTCCATCGTAACTCATACCAAAAACTTTGAAAAGATAAAACTCCAGCAGTTTAACTAAAGATGACCCTTCACCACTCAGGTGATGATTTGAGTGAAATGAGGGGTATTATGACCACTATTGAGAGTGCTTGGTCAGCAGCTTGTGCTGAAAATATGCCCTACTCTTAGGAGGCGCCAGAGATAACTGTTCCTGTCTGTAGCTCCAGAGATATGTCTGTAGCTCCAGAGATATGTCTATAGCTCCGGAGATACTGTAGCTTTCTCTGTTCAGCTCCGGAGATGCTCCAGACTCCCGTAGAGTTCCAGAGAGGCATTCCTCATTTCTTCAAAACTTCAGGTGTCATGGTCCTTTGGTATTATCTCTGGAGATTATTAAAGACTATTTCCAGAGATGCACAAAATTGTTGTTCCCGGCATCTACACCTGTTGAATCAAAAAGAGAGAAGTTTTCTGCATTTTCCATCAATTCCATGCATATTAGTCACTCAATCAAAAATTATAATATTAAGTAATCTATCTCAATTTATCATAAAATAGAACGATCTTACTAGCTTGTTTGGGTGCAGTCATTAGGAAAGATGGACTCAGGAAGGAGAAAAAGAGAGGCAAAAAGATGTGTTTCATGAGTGCAACTTGGCACTCATCAATAGTCTTCTAGTATTAAGTACAATGGTCATTTGCCTTGGGGATCTTTTGGGTATTGCAATGATGCAATTGGAATTTAGTTGGTATGAGATGGTCTATTGAGTACTTGATGATGCTAGATAGAATTGGGCAAGGCTAGAGATCTATAGGTTTTTGAGATCAATTGTTGGAATGTGACTCTTAAATGAGTCTTTAATAGAAAGACTGGGGAGCCTTCACCTAGAGCTAGATGTGAGTTTAGCATGGACTTGATGAGGAGATTGTTCATGGATAGATCAATATGATTCCCCACTCCTAGTCCACTCAATGGAGATTCATTTGATGGGTATTACCCACCTAGCTTCTCTGGTGTATTTTGTTTTGTACTTTGTCTTCTAATGGGAATAAATCTTGATATTCATCTATTAGTTTTGAAGGGCCTTTTTTTAGGAGTATTCAACATAGTTTCATTTTTCCATTGTCTCCTCATGTGCATGAGTTTGTTTTAAGGACAACTTTGAGGAGTGCAAGGATGGTTTTGAGCATAATCCCTACATGTGGGAATGATTGTTAATTTGATCTTCCTTTAGTTGAGAAGATTACATCCTTATTAATTTATTGATATATTATTATCATGTTTGACCTTGGGGTTGAATAGTTGGATTATGTGGAGGCTTTTCTATTTGCCATTTTGGAGGTAGGGATCTAAATTATCACAACTTAAGCACTTAGCGGTGTTAGCAAAAGGACATGGTATGTGGTATGGTTTGCAGCTTTTCTATCTATGGTTGGTTGTTTTTTCTTGGAGGCTTGATTTATATGAGAACTTGGGAGAGCTAAGGAGACCAAGGGTGAGAGAGTGAGCAGTTGTGTATATCAGTGTGTGTTCTTTGATGCTAGATAGTTTAGACGACATCAACCATGTCCTTTATGTGAGTGTCGATTAGTGGAATTTTGGATTCTATGGTCAGATCAAGACCAAATATTTCCCTTGTAGTGGGAGTCATAGGGAGGTATATGTGTCCGTGGTAGACAAGTTTCATTGAACTCTGGTATAGTCTTTAGAGGTAGTTTTTTGGTTACTTGTAGAACCAACCTATTGAGGTGTTATAGGTCACCTATATATTTCTTGTAGAGGTTCTATGGCTCACTTGCATCACATATGCAATAGTGCTAGAGAAAACTCTATGCGAGATAGTGGATATATAAGGACTTGTAGATTGGGTTGGATATGTGGATAGTAGGAGGTCTACAAGCCGGTGTGTTTACCCTATTTGTGGTGTAATTAGTTGTATTTGTGAATGGATGGATGTGGTTATTATTCCAACTCAAGTTGAGTATATGACATATATTCGATCATGTTTTGGAGGAGATTGGACTTCTAAGTTTGTGTTCTAATAATGAGATGATGCATGATACAATGGTGTGTTTGCTTGACATTTAGTGTGTCATCTTGGCTTGAGGTTATAATATTTTGTGTTTGGGCATGATGGAGGATGAGATAGTTATGGTTGGTGGTTTCTTGGAAGATATTGCAAATGCTTTTGTGATGCTTGTGAGCACAAAGGAGTCAGTTGGGATAGCATGGTTATACCTTTGGTAGATAGTTCATAGATTTGTTTGAGTTTCCTTTTTTCTCTTGCAAGGTATACAACAAGTGGGAGAATGTTGGGATTGTATGTTTTACACCATGCAAGTTCTAATGTTTAGATTATTATTAATTTGTAATATTTTATGTGCCCTCATGTAAAAGGGCATCCCACTATGATGGCCATTATTCTACATGTATTCATTAATATGTGTGTGTAAGAATTTGCAAGAGCATAATGTCATGTACGATGTGTTAGCATTTATGGCAGTATAAATGCACAAGAGGTTCTATGATGCATGTAAGAGCATGTAAGAGGGAGGTTACAAAGTGGACTAAGAATCTTGCCCAACATATGATAATTTATGATGCACGTCATAAAGCATCTAAAAAAAGGAGGTAAATGATAAAATAGTGCACCCAAGTTTGGTGGGCAACCCAACTATAACATGTAAGAGGAATATATTACTATTAGCCTATTGCCCCATCATGCAAGCTAGGCTTTGGAATTTTCCATGGGATTTGGATGCCATATTTGGAGTGTAGTTTTCTAGTACATGGTTTTCCATAAACCATTGTGGTTTGTTTTCTTGAGTTCTCCTATATATTTGGGGTGCTTAGGTTGAGGTTGTTGGTGCATTATTTTATTTTGCATTTAGTTTATTTACTATGTTGTATTATGTGCACCTATGATAGAATAAACTTACTTAGATATGTATCTACTTGAGTAGGTTGTAATTGCATCATGTGACTTGTACTTCCATTGTTTGGTGGAGTTGAACTACACATGTGTGACTACATCTCCTATTGCCCCACATTGGTTGTGCATTCACATCTCTTAGTGGTGTATCCTATATATACCCACCTCTTGCACTCATACAAGAATCATTGTAAATACATTTGCATTCATATTGGAATAGCAGTCATCTTGCATTTCTACAATCTTTAGTTATGTTTTTTCTATTATGGATTATTTGTGTCATCAGATTGTAGGATGTTTGTCCCATTGGAAATATTAAATGGTGTCAAAGTGGTTGATGAATCAAGGCTTTCTCCTCTCCATTTAGGATAGAAATTATTTTTGAAAACCTAGTATGCTCTTCTCTTGTATCATATGATGATATGGAGAATCACAAAAGTTTGAAAGAAAGATCAAAATTGTGGGCTTTCTTTTGTGGTATTATTTTTGTAGATACACATGGATTGAGTTTAGAGGTTCTAAATTTATTGATTTTACCCTTTCATTTGGTCTAAATTGGGCTATAGAAATGACATCTACAAGGGTTTGAAGGAGGAGTTTTTTATTGGGTATCCACATATTACTCATATTTTGGAGAATTTTAGGTCAAATTTGATCCTGCCATCACATCAAGAAGGCCTAAAAACCCTAGGAATACTTATCAAATCATCAAAATTGAACTTTGCCTAGTCCTTAAAAAAAATCCCCTTTTCCCATCATACAAATCATACAGGCTACATCTTTTATAAAATATTCACTGGAACATGCTAGTGTGAGTGGAATCTTATCTAAATAGGCAGATAATGGGAAATAATAAATTAAAAAATTAAAAAAAAATTGTAATTTTTTTTATTTTTCCACAGGATTCAAGGGTATGAAGGTACCCTAACCACAAGTACCATGCAATAGTCCACGGCTTTACTACACCACATGATACCAACAACTACCAATAATTTAGTCATTGGTGGCTAGGCCCCATCCAACCGTGCTACAAGCACTCCTTCGATGGCCCCATAGTCTATTCATACCCTCTACCACTAGTAGCTCTAGTAATGGCACATCCCACTTCTGACCTTATGGCCTTAAAACCACCTTCTCACCTATGACAATGGATTCTAGCTTCTAACAAGGAGTTTTGATAGTATATAGGCATTTTTTAACATCTAATGATGGTTTTATGCTCAAAGGGGAGTATTCCATCCACAGAGCATATTTCATCATCTTTTATCTACTTACATTAGCATGATTCCATCCTTCTCTTCCTCCAAATCTACCCCTCTCCAATTGAGTTCAAAAATTTTGGTAATTCTTTGTAGGCTCTATTCTTAGTCATGCAATCTTTGATTTTTAAGAAATTTTTTATTGGGGTTAATTTTCAAGGGCTTTGTAGTGGTTTAGAGGGTTCATGATTTTGATATCTAGCTTCTTCAAAAATTATAGATTCTCAGAGGTGTGGCTAGCTCATTCTCATTTTGGGAAATTATGAAGCTCTGTTTGGGCTCATACAGATACCTTTTCAGGCACTATTTTTTGAAAGTGTGTAATCTTTCATGTACTTATTAGTGGTAGCATTGGTTTGTTCTCACTCTACATTACAATTATAGTTTTGTTATTTTCACCTCTTAAGGCACTTGTAATTCATTGAGACCAAATCTACTTTTGCACATTTGGCAAGTGGTAGTTGTAAATGCACTAAGTATAAAGTGTCATCATCATATTTTCCTAGGAGGATCTCTTGATTGAGTAAGTTTGGGGGTTGTACATTATGTTTCTCTAAGAGGATCTTATGTTTAACCAATTTTAGGGATTACATCAAGGTTCCAATTATATATTTCACCCTTTAGTTGTGAAATTGACTCCATGAAACTATTACTCCTAATTTAGAGGGATTAAGAATCATTTCATACATATGGATCTATTACTCACTCTATATGGTATGATCAACGAGAAAAGAGGTTCTAGACAAAGTATAAATGGCATGACAACAATGACACAGTCTATAGACCATTTTATCATGCTATTCCTAAATATTTGAGAATCACATCAAGCACACTAAGTGTCCTTATATTGCATGGGACATCATTTGGTAGTTTTTAGAGACCCTCATCATCCTCCATATAATCATAATACTTTTTGGAAATGTCAAGAATGTTATTGGTTGTCACGAGTTCTTTAGTAACATTTTGACAATGATCCTATCCAGTATATTAGATGCTATTAACTCTCTTTGGTAAGACCACACATGTCTACAAGATTCACTTTACATGGATGACTGCTTATGAGACATCTCTTGTCTATTCGTACAATCTCATCTTGAGAATCTTGTAGACACCATTGTTCATACTTAGGCATCTATTGTAGACAATTTTTAAGATATATAGTATATTCATATAAACCTTCAAGTCCTTTTATCGACTGAAGTTACAAAGACATGTGTTGAGAGTTCCACACCATCATCTCCTATTGCTATTGAGTCTAATGTTGCTTCATCCAACGATTCTAATGATTTTGTGTAGTAGAACATTCATTATCTTCTAGGGATAGTTTATTGAGACAAGTAGTTGATAGATCTATTAGGTTTATTTCATTAGTACTTTCTTGTAGACTGGGAGGACACCATTAAGGACTTGAGGTTCCTTTTCGATGATAGTTCCACAATTTTTGTTAGCTCATCTTCTTTGGACATCCTAAGGGCACATTCAAACCCTCTTGTTATTTATCCACATATACATGCTTATACAATGGAATATTTTGTAGTTTACAAGTCCTCATATTTAACTTAGTCACCATTGACACCTTCTATAGATGTACAAGTTTCTCAATGGTTCATATTTCTTACTTGTATTGAGAGCATATATGTATCCAACCCTTATATGGTACCTAATTTCTCTTATCAATATTTGGACACACAACATAGTAGTGGTTTGGAGAGTCCTAAGTAGTTTTTAGAGAGATCATCTTCTTCTTTGGCTTTTGTTCTACATTAGGTTCCACATGGTCCTAAATTGTCACTTTCTCTAGTTAGGCCTAGGACTTGATTTGATTGTGGCACCTTTTAGCATTGACATGGTGACTACTAAGTAGCTTCTAGAGACATATTTTGAGATTTCTTCCCTCATATTCCTTCTATAAATAGGAAGATCTTCTACATACTCTACTAATTTTGTTTCTTCCTAAGGAGAGAAATGTTGTTTGGCATTCATGGATCGTCTTCAATATTTAGTGTCAAGCATCTACCATTAGAACAAGAGACTACATTTTGAGAGGGGTGCATGTTCTATCGTCTTCTCTATTCTAGGGGAGTTTTTCCTCGCATGGGGTTTTATCCTTCTTAGTATTTTGAGTGGGGTCACCTAACCTTGCTCTCTTCATCCTCTCTCTGGGGGAGTTTTTTCTATGGGTTTTCTCCTTCTCTTCTTTTTAAGAGGATCATTTTGTACATGGGTACCTAATATGGATACAGATTTTCTAGTACCCATCTATCCATCTCTACATACCCACCTAAGCTACACTTATGGGGGTGTTGATGAATTATATTATTTTTTCATTTAATTTAGTTACTTTATTGCATTATATGCACCTAAGATAGGATAAGCTTTCTTAGGTAGGTATCTATTTGGGTAGGTTGTACTTTCATCATGTGACTTGTACTTCTCTTGTTGGGAGGAGTTGTGCTACACACATATGAATACATCTCCTATTATCCCACAGTGGTTGTCCATTCACATATCTTGGTGGTATATCCTATATATACCTACCTATTGCTCTAAATGCGCATCCTTGTAGATAAATTTGCATCTATATTAGAATTGTCCTTATCTTGCATTTTTGTAATCTTCAGTTGTGCTTTTTCTATTATGGCTTGATTGTGTCATCAGATTCTGGGAGGGTTTCCACATTGACAAATCTTACAAGATTGGAGGAAGAGGATTTGTGATGGAAAGGTTATACTGTCATATTTCCTCTAGGGGAGTAGGGTGTTGATCTCTATGTTAAGGCTATGAGCCTAATATTGTATGGCAATAGTTATATTGTTGAGAATACATTAGTTCACTACTTTGAAGGTTGGGTTTTTCTTGAAAGGGTTATCTCAAGGTATATCTATGCCTCTCTCCTTTTTGTGGTTGATTTCTTCTTCTTCTCTTATTCAAGCTTCTTTCAAAGTATTGATCTACATGGCATTATACTACTAAAATTGTTTTAGATTCAATATCTTTATTTTCTACCCTCATAGGGTTAGTGTATAAAATGTCTGTCTTATTTCTACTTTATACGTATAGTTTTTTTTCACTTGTATCAACCTTTTTTAGTAAATCTTTTGGTATTGGCAATGCATGCATGGTATTTTTCTCACATCCATGCCTTCCATTATCTCTCTCCTATTCCAATTTTGTTGTTATTTCCTTATTTATGCTTGCCATCTTGGTAGCATGTACTTTCTCTTTTACATGTATGTCTTTATTTTCCTCCCTATCACATCTTTATATTCCTTAGCATGGAATTCACTTTGTCACTTTGTGCTTTGAGTCCTCTCTTCTTGCATGATGGAGATCTATTATTATTATCAACATATCATTTATATGGTTCACAAGTTTCGTCATGCTCTTATGTTGGTCTATTTTTATGGTGGTGAGAAGATGCCTCTAGACTTTTGTGAAGTTATATATGCCCCCTTTGGGCCTCCTCTTTATCCTCCATGGTGCTTTATTTCTTGTTGGCTCACTACACTACATTTCTAGTAGTCTTCATGAAGCTATAGAAATCCAACAAATTACTACGAGGGATGTGGATCCCTCACATTTCCCTCCTTCCAATGTGGCCATTAACAAGGTAGATGTACCCTCCAATTTTGCTCCACAAAGTTCCAAAGATAAGGATATTAATTGAAATACCACTTAGCATATAGATTATCACCTTTTAATGAGGTGGGAGAATGTTGGAGGACCACAAACAATCCTTCTTGATCTCTCTTAAAAGTTAAGAATAAAGTTGTTTCGAAGGACTAATGTCTTGTAATAAGGCTTGCTATTTGAATGGTCCCCCTAATGTTAATATTTGCATCTTTAATTATTTTCCTTGGTTTCTAGTTGATATTAGGCCTATTCCTTATAAATTATTATCCTTAGGCAAGAACTATGTCTAGGAGACTTGGATTAAACACATGCAACTTCAAGATTTCACTTCATCTATTAAAGATATTCAAGAATTCTAATAATCATCTCTTTGTGATGAGAATGGAAGGTGGTCTTAGAAGAATTATGGATGAGCAAGTAGAAACTTTGAATGTTATCAATGCTAACACAAGAGATCTAGAGGACATTCATCATAGCATGTGAACCTTGGTGCAAGAAGTGAGGAACCTCATCCACCAAGTGCACCTCTAGCTTTACCATGAGGGTCAATGTATGAATACTAGTGGTTATAATCCCCATGTTAAGCCAAATATTAATTCCAATTATGATCTGTAGGCTCACTAGCTTTCTTTATTTATGTCTTGGCTCTATCTTTTTTCCTCTTTGTAATTGGCTCTCAACCTATTTTAATCATGAATAAATTTTTCAAATTTATCAATAACTTGTATCAATTGATATATTGATAAATAATTTTATCTCAACTAATATACATTGATATATCAATTATCAATTATTGTAATTTATTTATATCAATTGATATATAGAAATTTATCTAAATAAATTGATATGTAACATCAAATTTGATCAAAATTTAATCAATCGATATAAACAAAATGATATGTCATATCTGATTTGATCAAATTTATATCAATTGATATAAATAACTTCGTATATCACATCAAATTTAGTCAAATTTACATCAATTAATTTACAATTTGTTATATTGTTTTCTTTAAAAAATGATATATTAATTTATTTATATCAATTGATATATATCACATCAACTTTGATCAAATTTATATCTATTTAATTATAAATTATTTTATCATTTTCTTTAAAAATTGATATATCAATTTATATAACAATTGTTACATCATTTTATTTAAAAAATTAATATGTGACATAAATTTTGATTGAAAGTGTGTATTATGAACATGTATAAAATCAATCAAGCATATATATAAATTCTATTAAATAAAAAATGTCCATGAAGAATCTAACATAAAGCCTATCGAGTATATAATCAAATATAAATTCTACCATTGTCTACATGTACATAGAAAATATAAAACATTCATGTAAAATACAAAATGTTTACATATCAAATATAAAGTCTATAAGGAATCATGTGAATGATGCAACCTTGAACCCTATGTAGCCCTAAACCCTACATTTATACAACACATATATAAAAATATATATGTAAATTTAATATGTCAAACTAAAATACAAATCCTAGAATGCAAAAATATTAACCAACCAATATCAAACAAAAAAAAAATCAAATATAACAAATGAAATAGTTGTTATGTTAGACTTCCCTTATAATTCATCATTTCTATGCCCCGATATAGTTGATGTCAATTCCAACTAAGATCTAGGCTATTTGTGAAGCATGATCTAATTTACAACACCATCATTTTGAGGCCATCGATTGAAGCTTGTGGCAAGATATTCGATAGCTTAAAAATGTAATGTCGCAAATAAATTCATGATTCAGACATTTTTGGATACTATAAATTTTGGTAGGTTCAACTATGCCTAGTTTGGTCGAATGTACTTAGGCCATGTAGGTGCCACATGGAATAGAGATGGATGGTTCATCTAAAACTCCTCAAAAAAACCTCTTTCCCAAAAGGGTGACACACTCTGCTTTCACCCATGTTTATTTTTTCTTCGCCAGGTTTTCATTTGCAAGTTTCCCTATGTCATAAAAACTAGGGTGTATATTTCCAAACTCAAATCTCAATCACATAACAATAAAATTCAAACTTCAATGTATTCAAATTTATCAAAATCAATATGAAACAAATCCTATTTCCTCCAAATATATTCTAACATTATTTTTCTAGGTTTTCCAACATTTCTTCTTAGACAAGTAACCTAGGTTTTCACCTATAATTCTCAATTTTAGATTAGAACACTAAACAATCGTAGTCAATAAGGATCCAAAACCATTTTAAAATATTCTCCAAGATTGTAATTTCTTCAAAATTTGATTTACACACAAAACACTATAGATTTCATCATTCCAAGACTAGTTTCTTTCTCAAGTAAGCCCTCCATAGATTTCATACAAAATTCAGCCACAAGTTTATAATCAATCGTAAATTCATTAATAATCCAAATCAAAAAAAAATTAAAGCCTTTTTCATGCACAAGAATCTAACCTCTTCCAAAGTCAAACTTGAAAAAATAAGAAGTTAAATTCCTTCCATAAAACCCTTGAATCCAAAAAGTAATTGAAATCTCCAAAGCTATCCAAAAACCCTATGATTGTGTGGATCCAAAAAACAATTATGCTCTAAAAAAATTATATTATCATATAACATCTCCTTTCAAGTTCTCAAACCCTAATTAGAAAAAACCTAATTCAAGAAAATTATATCGATTCACTAACTATAAAATCTAAATAAAACAATATATTTCCCTTTATGTATTGTCTTTCACAAAAGCATCTATAATAAAATTTTACTTTCCAAATATATTTTAATATTAAATTCCTCTCAAGACTAATTTTAGAGCAAAGATTTTTATTTTAAATAAAATAAAGAATCAACTTTGACTAATTATTTTAATTTCTAAATTGTATTATTGTATGTTTATAAAATCAATTATTTAAAAATAAGATAATTGAATTCCTATTCTAATTTTACTTAAATATTTCTTTTAATAAAATGTTAATTTCATTTCAAATAAAATCTTATTAAATTCTCCCAAGACTTATTCTATTTATTGACTTAATTAAACCAATTCCTAGAAATTAACTATTAAGCAAGCACACTTAACCACCATATCAATTTAATTTAATTTATCTTGATTAATTGATTCAAAAAACATGTACTTCACCCCTTGGATTATAGATATGTCACACATCATAGGCCAAATCTAGTTCACCTTCCCCATTCCTAATCCTATCAACACACATACCTTAGTAGCACTATTAGCCAAAATAACCCATTTAACAACATATTCCCAAATACTACATTTAATTAAATCATTAAAGTCTAACCAAACCACTTTCATTCAACAAAAAAGTATAGAAGAAATAGCAAAGTAATTCAAATCCAATTAATAGCTATTGCAACTTTATCGTTCACATAGGGCAAGAACTAGGGATGTAAGAGTTCTCCTCTAGGTGCTTAGTTTCTTGAGCACTTTAACACTTTTCTAAAAGGCCATCCGTCATCTTCCAACACCACTTAATTACTTCTCCTGATAAATTCTTACTTGTCCAAGTGTTATGGGAACTTAAGAAATAATTCCCCCTTTGTATGTTTCACCAATTTGTACATTTTATAGTTATTTGCTTAGGGGTGCCACTAATTATAAAGTTCAATCTATTCATTTGCATCTCCAAATTTGTTAATCTTTCCTTCTTCAATTATTGGTGTATTTAAATGTTCCTTGTGTTTGATTTAGATGCCCTTGAAAAATTACTTAATTCTTGCATTAAGTTTTCCACATTCATTTTCTAGAGCATTTTCTTTCAATCACAAAGGTTCTCTAAGCATGTGAGCCACCCAAAAATTGTATCTCTATCATCACATGTCATTCTCTTCTTCTATGTATTTCTTCAATGTCTCAAAAACCAAATACTCCTCTTTAACCTTCTAGTATTCATATTAGTCTGATGTCTCCATTATAATGCAAACATCCTCAACAACCCATACCGTCTTATCTAACTTCCTAAAAAACTACTATGTTCCCTCATCAACTGAATTCAATTGCACCCTTTTCTCTTTAAGATTGAGTTCATCAATATTAGGCCCTTTTATTGACATGCATGCCATCTTTTAAATCAACACATACGTTTATCTCTAGTGTAAATCCTTTGTTGAGCACAATAATTTTGTGAGTTCTAACCATTTTTTTCCTTAAACAAAAGCAATTCATCTACGGTTTAAGTTGTATTTAGGAAAGCCCTTCAACCTTGCTCTTGATGTACACTGACACTATGTTGACTTTATACCACATATGGAATTATGATGATCAATATCCAAACATTTGATGCACATTATCCTTATTACATTCAAATATTAAAGTTGTCATTTTCTCAAAAATTTGTTGGACTGGGGATAATTTTGTTATACTCCCAACCTCTTAGAATTCTCCTCTATGTGACATAATTAGGATATATCCAATCACACTTGATAGGACTTCAAAAAATTTCCCTCTAACAATTCACCCCTTATTTCAATACGAACTTCATGGACCTCTTATTATCTATTAAAGAACTTGTAAAATATTCTTCCATAATATAACCTACCTTTCATGTATATTTTGTTGTGATTCAAGGCCCTATGGATGTCACTTATATTTCTATTAATGTCCCTTCCTAAAAATTTGGGAAAATTATACAACATTCCCAATACAATCCATTGAGCCAAAAGGGTTCCTCCTTTTGTAATTATCTTCTAATTATTACTTCAATATGTATTCTTCCAGCCAATATTCAGGTGGATATTTTTTCTTAAGTTCGTGCAAGGTCTAGTACTTTGAATCCTCTTCCCTCTATTCCTATCCCTGGCCTAAGGCACACATTTATAGTTTATTAGGACCAAACTACCTCTTCTAGCATCAAAATTATATTAGGGCCCTTAATCTTGCATTATAGTGATTTAAAAAAATATTGTTATGTCTAGACTGATATCTTTATTTCCAAAATATAGGCACTAAGTTGTTTTCTCCATTTGACAAAAACTTTTAACTTCTTCAAATAGCAAAAAAAAAAAAAAAAATTTGAGGGGGGGGGGGAATGCCTTCAAATCTTTAACTCCCCCAATGCCACTTCAACTAATACTTTATTGTGGCACCAATCATTTTTTTCATAGACCTCAACCTTCTTGGTTAGATCATCCTTAACATCCCATCACATGAGTTAACTATTTGAATTTGCTCCCCAAAATTCATGTCACCGCCTTTATGTGGATGTTATATCTCTACAGTATAGTATTGGATGTTATCCTTGTTTGTTTGGATCCTTCATCACATTCTCCTCTAACTCATGATCATGGAACTTACTTGATTCACAATTGCTAGAGCTTCAATTGATCTAAATCCCAAGTTGTTTGAGAGATGATCTTGTGTATTAGCTAGTAATGGGCAATATCATAGAATATGTAGTGGAAACAAAAATGCAAACCAAATACACATTTTATGCATGGAAGGCTTGTGTTAGATATGTCACTTTTATTCATAATGAATAGGGGCAAAATATGTATAGAGGGTTAATATGTGAATTTGTAAGTTTCTCTCTCTAGTTATACATGATGTAAAATGAAGGTATTTATGCATAATAGTACAGCTAGGCCACCACCTAGGCTCCAAGTAGATGCTAACAAATGTCTAACATATATAGACACATGGCATGTGTGGATGGGATGACATCAAGTGTCAAACTCATATGATGTCATATATCTTATGGATTAAATACCACTAGATGTTGTATGGTGCTAAATGTTGTACCTATATGGTATCATATCTTATGGTGCAAGGATCACCAAATGATGCACATGTATATGGTGGCATTTCCTATGGTGTAGATTCCCAACATGTCATATACATATGGTTTGATTGGGCACAAGCATGTGCAACCATGGGGGGGGGGCACAATATGCACAATTATGTGTGAGTACTATGCATGAGGTGTTGCATGAAGTATTACATATGGGCACACAAACGTTGCGATGTGTACATTTGGAGCAATGTTGAGTGTGTTTATGAAGCTAATGAAACCAACATGTGAGGTTTCATGAAGAGCATTTTTATCCCCTTTTGAGGAGAGATGGATCCCATTGCATTAGTAGTGAGTTGAAGAAACAACATGCATAGTTGTGAAAGTGTGTACCACCTAGCTTGATTTGCATATATTATTTGGTATAGAGTACCTATAATAGTTGATGGGAATTGTGGTGAGTACAATTGGTAGAAATTTCAATGATGTCATGTCTCATTATTGGATGTAAATGCATTGGGTCTAATTCTATAGGATATTGGCCTGTCACAATCTCTAATAGAGGGGGAAAATATGGCTTAAGTTACACATTGAATACTAGGTGCTTCATCTTCCAGTGTGGGTCTTTGATCTATTCCATTTGAAGCTGAAACCAAAATTTGTCACTAACCTAAAATAAGTGGGGTGTACAATGCAGGCCATGATGCTCTTTGTATTTTGTTGTTAGCATGTTAGTATTTGCTATATAATGTTCTACAAAAAAATTATTCCTTGTTGACCTCCTAGTCATGTGCACACAACTTTGATGTAGATGGAATGCAATAGGACATGTCAATAGAAGTATGGAGAGCTCTATTGTAGGCATGTTGGATATAAGTGTAGGTATGCATTTTTGTAGATGCACAAGTGTGTGATTAACCACATATATCTATAGATGGAAGGTTGTAGACCAAATAGTTATATATCTAACAGGGTCCACAAAATTCGTTAACAATGAGTGACAAATATTAGGTCATGATAAAATATAATGGTTGACCTGGTAAGCCCCAAATGAACCCAAACACTACTGAAGAAAAGGTGCACACATCTAGCATGGTAAGACTTTTCTTGCACACAATAATGATAGCCATCTTCAATAGTATGTCTACCATAATGAACACAAAATTATGTTTGTGCTTTGTTGTAGATAGTCTAATCGAGAAGACAATGTTCAAGTATTCCCAAGGTTGAGTCAATATTGAAAGATTTAGTACTAAAAATCAGTACACATAGATTTGTTCACTTGGATGGATGACTAGGATGTTTATAGTTTTGGTCAAGGTAACAAAAGGTGAGTGATGGCCCTTGTGGGTGAGTGAGTGGATAGTCAATTTGGGTTTGTATTTCTTGAGAATGTGATAATAAGAGGTAGACAAGTGGTACAAGTGTTGACTAGAGAGAAAATCCCATAGTTAGGATGGCCACTAGTTGTTATTCTATGATGTTTATATGTTCAAGGAGGAGAGTGATGGGAATAGGAGAAACCTCCTGCAACTCTCCCACTAAATTTGGTTGTAGCCTTGGGCACAATAAATTGCTAAGTTTTTCATGAAGGTTATTTGATGTTTTTGTTGTTTGTTGTTTTTGATAAGATAAGCGGCACAATTTATTTGTTGTTTGTTGTTGAATATTTGAATACTTAGGAGTTTATTCCTATTTGAGTTTAGATTGCAATGTGATAAATATTTTTTGTTTAATTTCTTGATTTTGTATTATTTTTTATATTTTGACATTTTAATGAACAAATAAATTAATTTAATAAAGCAAATTAATCTAATCAAGTAAATTAACTAATTTAATCTAGATTTGTTTTGAATTACTTAAATTAAACCATTTTAAGTCTTACTCAATGTAATTTTTTTCCTTTTTTTCTTTTTTTCTTTTTTTCTTTTTTTCTTTTTTTCTTTTTTTCTTTTTGTGAAATAAATTAATAAAGGTTCTCTTTTTGAATTTTCACAAAAAATGAAATACAACTCAATTAATTGATTAAAACAACTAATTAATTAATTACACCCAATTAATTAAATAATTTTAGTTAATATAGTGCAAATGATTAATCATATGAACTTAACCAATGAAATGCAACTAAACTTAACTCTCTTAAACACAAGAAATTTTAATTATTTCTTAAAGTTGTAGAAGCAATTAAAATTGTAGAAAATTGAACTCTATCTTTTAAGTATTTCTAGAAGTAAAACAAGCAATGGATAGGGAAGAAGATTTTTAACTAGTCAACATTTAACATAAAAAAATATTCTTTTATATAGGAAATAAATTACTTCTTCCAAGAATAAATAGCAAAGAATTTTTTTTTATTAATTATTGAAGCTTGCTTTCGAAGGTCCCTGATTTCCATTGAATAGATCCTAATATCTCCCTAGAATCTACCTCAAAGAAACCTCAAAGGGCTCTAGGGAGGATCTTGTGGGGAAATCGTATTAGGGTCTAAGTCTTTATGAAATTTGTTTGAGTTTAGCTTCTTAAGATGTTTGTTGATTCTTATGATGTGGGAAATTGGAACAGATAAAAGATTCAAACAATGATAAGCAATATAGTGAAAGAATTTTTTCTATTCTAACCTCCTTTATTCTAACAAACCCTAGATAAATAAATAAATCTACATAATAACACAAATAAACTTTATCAAACAACTTTTCCTAATCTACCAAAATAAATAAAATTAAATTTAAATAAAAATAAAGAATCCACGCCTAGATTTTAATGCTTTAGATGTGGAGTTGGTTTGATAGTAGTACTCGTGTCCTAAAAAATCTAGATCCCTTTTACTTCTCCTTTTATGATAACTTGATTGTGAGTTTATGTCCAAGGCAAAGTCAAGCTTAACAAAAAAGGATTAAGATGTCAGGACAAGAATAACATTGGTTTGGCAAAGGTTGATTTGAATATTTGATAGTAGTGGTCTTAGGAGATCTTCTCACAGAGTCAAGGATGTGGATTGATGCTTTATACAATTACACCTTTAAATAAGAAAAATTGGATATCTTGTAAGCATAAGTGATTCAGGATGATTGGCACAAAAAGTGGATCTAAATTGATTCAAATTGGAAGAAGAATACGAGAGAAACACATGTTTTTGAAACTAATTTCATGCATGAAAGAATAGAATAAGTTTTGTGCTTCATGCAAAGTCATTGCTTCAGACAATAAATTGTTCATCTCAATAGATGTGAGTGCATTGAGGAAAACATGGTTGTCGAGATGAACATGTGTTTGCCACCTAAACCAAGCAATAGACTCAACTTGAAGTACAAATCTAAGTTTTTAAGCAAAACTCATGTATAAATAACTAAAAATGGCAAATTAGAAATGAAGGAATTATTTAGGAGGTTATAAATGGTTGAAAAATGGAGCTTACCTTGGAGACACGTGTCAAATTTCATAAAATCATTTTTACATGTCTTGTATGCTCATTTTTGGGATCTTGGTCATCACCCTGACTTGACATGTTGGCCCACTCATCTTTGGGTGCTTACTTATTCCCTCCTTAAGAAAGACATTCCACATTACATGGTGGCTGTCATTTTGAAATAAGGCATGGGTTATTGGTTGTACTAACATATACTTACTGGTAGTTTGTTCTCCTACATCTATGCCTATAAACACAAGACATGATATTAGATGAAAGCATGGTATTGTGGAACTGTTTTGGCCTATATTGACGATGTGAGTGAGAGATTTATGTTGGGATTTTGGGTGATTTTTGGGATAGTGAAGTATTTTGTGCATCGAAGGGTTGGGAGAGGTTTGGGGATAAAAACACATTTTTATCCAATCTAAAGTTTGTAATCCTTCCATGGTGCTCAAATGTTTCACATCACCATGCTTGTACCCAACCACGTGTACCATAATAAAGTTAGGAGCAAAATCTAAAAGATAAATAAACAAGAGAACTTGCCATTTTATAGGGTTAAGAATACCACCAGATCCATTCACTACCTCACATCCATTCAATAGCTACAAAATAAGCAATGACAAAGACTCAATTGTAATTTAGATACATTATACAAATATTTTTTTTACAAAAGGAAACATAAGAGGATGTCATATCAATATGGGGTATAGGTGTATACTTAAATTCCCAATGTGAGGCACATACACAAAGATTGACACTTGGAAAAAGGGTACGTTAACTTGTATAAACAAATTTAGGTTTTCTAGAAGTTCATTTGCACATGCAAGATTGAGGAAATGAGTTCTAGGTGATTGACGACCATTTCAAATGTAGAAGTAGTCATCAGAGAGAGCATGAGACAAGGAACATAGATATGGAAATTTCACAGATCAACACATGATGACATATGCACATTTCTTGAAAAACATTCTTCTAGATAAAATGTAAAACTCTAAAATTTTGTTGCCTAGAGGTAATGGAATCATGCAAGGGTAGAGTCAAAATGACTATGTCGAGGTGGAGAATAGGAATATGCTTTTAAATTTTAAATTTTCATTATTTTTTCACATTTTTAGGTCATTTTTAATTTTTAGGGCTCTGGCAGGCGAGTTTGATGCTTTGGTAAAGTATGGATATGATACGTTGAACACACAAACATGGTAAACATGTGTTTATTGCATATAGAGAGCATCAAACATAGTTTGTCACCTATATAAAGTAATGAACATGTGCTTGTTGACTATATAAATAGTTGAACATGTTTTTATGTGTTTAAAAAATCATTTGTTGTTCAAATTTTCTATTTTCAAGATTGAGTGAGTTTTGCTCTTATTTATGGGTGATTGTAGGGGATTATAATTGATAGAGTGGTGCTTGTGAGCAAGATTGGATTGAAAGGATGTTATATTATTTTTTATACATAGAGAGGGCCTTATTGGATTGAACTAGATTACTACAGGTCACATGTATCCCTCTAGTACTACTATGTAGCCAAATTCTATGCAATGTCTTTACTTATTGGGACATGGATCAGAACACCTTTCAATTATCATGAATTGGTAGAGAGTCGACCATCACTCTTTATAATAGATATATGATCCTTGGGTTCCAAATCTCAAGGAATAAACTCATCCTTGATGATTCCTAGGATATGAGTGAGAGGAAGAGGTGAGCTATCTACTTTGAGGACACACATCCTAATGTACACTTGATGAGGGGATCAATCTAATTTTGGTGGTGAAGTTATTTTGAACATTCAAAAATCCATCACATGGATCGTTGCTACTAGACTAGTTGGTGACAAAGGAGAGAAAATGTTTCTCTTTAGCTAGGCATCAATCATTAGGGCCATTAAGGAGCAAGGGAGGAGATATGCATGGGGGATAGATGACCTAACTCACACCTGTCATGACCTGTATAGGATTTCTTACTTAGGGGATCATATCATTAGCCACCCATCAATGATCATGTTATGTACCTAAGGATATGATATTATAATGTATTTAGGTGGATAGAGATGTTGACATGTGGCACACATCCCTTAAGTTATTTATATATTGGATCATGTGGACAAATTGTGTAATTAATTATATTAGGTGATGAGTATGCCTTCATTGGGATTACTCCTCCATTATGTTATTAGGATGAGGTCTATATAAAGAATGTGAATATCAATGTAAAGATGTGTTGAGTATGATATTGTATTTGGGATCTAGTGGAGATATAGCGTGGAGTGGCTTCTTGCATAAGGAATATTGTACAGTGTTACCCTACCTCAAGGGTTTATTTTATTTTTGCATATATTGGATATGAGGGCATCTTGGCCCATGAACATCTCTCGTGTTGTGTGAGATCTATCGTCTACATTGTTATATTGCAATTATTATAAGTGTGGATCTTATCAAGTGGTATCAAAGCTATGATTTGCACAAAGGTGAAAGCAAAACCTTAATTTTGAAGATACACCTTTATCTTTCATAGCTATGAATTTTTCTATAATTTTTATACTAAAGTTTGGGATCATCTAAGAGGTAACAGTCCAAAAATTAGGTTTAGATCATCAATATTGAGTGAGTTATTGGATTTTTCTTATTTTTCATAAATTTGCTTTCTAGACCACAAATCAAGGAATTTTTCTGATATTTTTACATTTCTAAAAATTTCACCAAAATTTAATAGGGGTCTATTGTTTAAATTTTATTTTTGAGGTTGAATGCATCATGAAATGATTCAATCAAAGTTGGGTAGGTGGTAGAATTTAGAAACCCTAGTTTCAATGGGGTGTCCTATTTTTTATGGAACAAGAGATGCATTAGAATGGTGGAAAAAATATAAAAGAGATTATGGTAAAAGTGTGATATGGAACATGCATATATTTTTTTCTTTAAAAGGTGAAGCTGAACAATCATATGCACCATTGCATAAGGATATTTCTTCTTTGGATGAACTAGAACAAGCTTTCTTAGATAGATGGTGTCAAGAAGAAGAACAAGAATGTGAATAATAAGAAGATGAAGAAGGAAAAGGAGGAGAGGAAGGAAAAGAAGAAGAAGAAGAAGGAAGAGAAGGAAAATAGGATGATCAAGAGAAGATGAAGGATATAAGTACATGCACTTTAGCTTCAAGGAAGGAAGATTCAATACTTCAATTTCATGGGTGTATTCAAAAGGCAAAAGTTATTGTTTCTTTAAACCCTAGTAGCAAGTATAACTTCATCAATGTGGAATTAACCAAGAAGCTATAGGTACAAGAAAATCACATCAAGGACAATCAAATAGCGGGTAAGGATATTCAAATTTTTGAAGGTTTGAAGCTCTCTATGGATAAATATGTTTTGTATTCAAAATTTCATGCTTTGGATATGATTGGGCTGGAAATTATTCTTGGTCATCCTTGGTTAGAATCTTTGGGAGCAATAAACATCAACATGAAAAAGAAGTTCATGAAGCTTTTTTATAGGAGGAAAAAAGTTACATTATAGGATATTACACATAATGAAGTCCAAATGAAAGTCAAGGAAGAGAAAGTTCAAGAATCTATTGAAGATTGCACAAATGAATTAGAGGACAAACAAGAGCAGCAATATGTAGAGAAAAAAGAGGTAACAAGTAATTCTCTTCATGAGACAAGAAAACACGTAGCAAAAATGGTCAAGAATCGGAGAAGGTTACAATAATAACAAAGGGTGCAATATATAGGCATCCACATCATTGTGAGAGGCAAGAATAATGGAGACATCATAGTACAAGGAATCAACAAGCCAATCACTATGGATGTACATGGAATCAAAGGAACAACTACAACAATTAGTGGCATCATAGAAGTAATGGCTATTCATGAAAGAAAGGGACGTACCATGATAAGGAATGGAATCAAATGGTTATAAAAAAATGTGGATCAAGTATGGGATCTAGGTACCATCGAGATAAAACCATTGTAAATATAAATTATGGATGGTTGGGTGATTGGTAATGGCATCATATTTGTAAGGACTTACAATAGTCATATTATTTAGCTTCTTCTCATGTTTCAGGGATGAAATATGTCAAGGAGGGATGGCATGTTATGTACCTAGGGATATTATATTATAATGTATTTAGGTGGATAGAGATGCCAACATGTGGCACACATCCCTTAAGTTAGTTATATTGGGTCATGTAGACAACTTGTGTAATTAATTATATTAGGTGATCAATAGGCCTTCATTGAGATTAATCTTCCATTATGTTATTAGGAGGAAGTCTATAGAAAGAAGGTGAATATCATTGTAAGGATATGGTTGAGTATGATATTGTATTTGGGATATCTTAGAGATATAGTATGGAGTGGCTTCTTCCATAAGGAGTATTGTGTGATGTTACCCTACTTCAAGAGTTTATTCTATTTCTACATATATTAAATATTACAGCATCTTGTCCCACATACATATCTTGTGTTGTGTGAGATCTATCTTCTACATTGTTATATTGCAATTATTATATGTATGGATCTTATCACATCACTGGTTAGATTTTGAATCACATCATCCCTTAATAGATAGGGATGTTGATCCATAACCCTAGAGGACCTCAAGTAGTGAGGTGGGATAGGCTTCCATAGTTTTTATATGTTATTTGCAACATTGAGAACATGATAGTGTTGAAAAATGTGACTCAAATTTATTGGCTTGATTTTCTCCCTGCAAGTTAAGTTTAACTTCTTCATCGGCCTAACATTTACATTTTGGTGAGACATAGTTTAGAGTCTCCTCGATGGTTCGATTACTCTTAAGTCAGGCAGTCTTAAGTTTTCCGAATTCGCATCGTTCTAAAGTTTTGTAACCTCCCGACCTCCTGATGAATGGGGTAAATCATAAAACACGCAACAACAGAAATTGCACATAGAAATTAGAACTTTATTTTATTGATTTGGACAACTTATTACATTACAAAAGCTCAAATACAATCAGAGGAATCAACCCTCCATAGGCTGCAACACATTACAGCCTCCTATCACCAGACTCTAGAATCATCTGCCTTCTATAACCCCAAATTAGCTAGGGTTTTTATTTTCCCACCTATTCTTGATTCCACACTTGACCTCTTAACTCTACTACTGCCCAGGGTTCCCAAAATAGTCATAAATAGCACTTTTTGGTGGCCTCCAGCCAAATTTTGAAATTTGCAACTCCCTCCAAAAGTAGGTCAACTTCTGGGAAGCATAACTTTTGATCCGGGTGTCTGATTGACAAACCATTTTAAGCGCCAAAAAGCTTGGGATGTGAACTATCACGCCAAAAATTTGTAAACAAATTTCTATCAACTTTTTGGGATGTTTTAGTGCCTCATATCTCGTTTCAAAAATTTTTAGGGGCTTTTCAAAAAACAAAAACTTTAATATATTTCAGCTCATAAATGATCTTTGCCTGATTCCTTCGCCAAAGGTCTTATATTTCCATTATGTAACTTTTTGTAAGTTTTTGCTTCAATCTGTGCTCAAATACAAACTTTCCTAAAATGGCAGTTAAACTTTCCAAAATAGGCAGGTTGTTATTTTTAGTTGTTTTGGAAAAATTGAAAGTCCTACATCATTATTCTTGATATTATGGAACTAGAAACACTAATTATGGAAAGAAATGAAAACAACTACAATGATTTTGAATTAACTTCTTTTTGGGTGATGCAAGATTGCCCTTACACCATTGGATGCTCCTGCATCAGACACCCAAGGTAATTTGAGAAGTGACCCTGTCACGTCTCAGATGTTTGTGTGAGGAAAACCCAAACGGTCAACCTTTGCCTTAGACAACCAAGAAGAATCTTCAACAGGCCTTCCTTTCTATTTTACCAGATATTCTTCATATTGTCTATTCTGAGTACTTCTTCCCACACGGCTATCCAAGATCTCTTCTATCTCTTCCATTGAAGTAGATGCCAGAATACTCCACTGCGCTTCTGTTGGTCCATCCTCTGTTCCACCTTCATGATACTCTAATAAATCAACAATGTTGAAAATAGGGGAAATATTAATCCCACTCGGCAGCTCTACCTCATATGCATTTCCTGAATCATGCTTCTTCAGGATTCTGCCAAATTTCTTCATTTTCAACTTATTGTATGTTCCAATTGGGAACCTTTCTTTTCTCAAGTGAACCATGACTTCATCTCCTACCTTGAACTCCTTATACCTCCTCTTCTGATTTGCCTTAGCCTTGTACTAAATATTCATCTTATTAATGTGCTTTCTCACCTCTTCATGCAAATTCTTCAGATGTTCTACAAAGTCTTCAGCTTCAAAACTTGTCTTTTCTCCTTTGTCCAGCTTCCTTAACTCAGAAGCATTTCTCATGCTATTGCCATATAAAATCTAGAATGGTGATTTACCAGTACTCCTATTGACAGAATTGTTGTAAGCAAATTCTGCATGTGGTAAAATCATATCCCATCCCTTGGGCTTATCTCCTACTAAGCATCGTAGCAGGTTACCCAAACTCCTATTCACCACTTATGTCTGTCCATCAGTCTGTGGATGGTGTGCAGAACTGAACTTCAAATCTGTCTTCAACTTACATAATGTCCTCCAGAAATAACCAACAAACTTGGTATCTTGATCTGAAACTATGCTCTTTGGTAGACCGTGTAATCTCACCACCTCCTTAAAAAATAACTCTGCAATATGAACAACATCATTAGTATTCTTGTAAGGAATAAAATGTGCCATCTTTGAGAATTTGTCCACCACCACAAAAATAGAATCATGTCCTCTATGTGTCCTTGGTAAACCAAGAACAAAATCCATACTAATATCATCCCATGGCTTCTTTGGTATAGGTAATGGCTGATATAGCCCTGTATTCTGACTGGTTCCTTTTGCCATTTGACACACTCTACAACTCTGCACAAATTTCCTCACATCCTATTGTAACTATGGCCAATAATAATTTTCACCAACAATAGCGATGGTCTTATCTCGACCAAAATGTCCAACCAATCCCCCACTATGCTTCTCCTTAATCAGGTTCTCTCTCATGGAACTCCTTGGAATGCACAACTGGCTTCCTCTAAACAACATGCCATCTTGGATAATGAAATCCAACCATTTTGTCTTGTCCAAAGTAACATGTTACAAACAAGCTTTCCAAGCCTCTACAAAATCTAGATCTTCTAGATACAAACTCTTGAGCTCATCAAACCCAACAACCTCTATCTTCATTTCTGTCAACAAATTTTCCCTTCTGCTCAAGGCATATGCAACTCTGTTGGAATTCCCACTCCTGTGCTTCAAAACAAAGGTATAACTCTGCAAAAACTCAACCCATTTTCAGTGCCTTTGATTCAACTTTCCTTAGCTATTAAGATACTGTAAAGCCTAATGATCAGTATATAAAACAAACTCTTTTGGCAACAAATAATGTCTCCATTTCTTCAAAGCCTGAACTATAGCATAAAATTCTAGATCATAAATAGAATACTTTTTTCTTGGCATCATTAAGCTTCTCACTAAAATAGGCAATGGGCTTACCTTCTTGACTCAAAATAGAGCACTACCACTAGCATCACAATCTACCTGAAATACCTTATTGAAATCTGGAAGTGCCAAAATAGGTTGCTCTGTAACTTTCTGCTTCAATGTATCAAAGCCTGTGTCTGCTCCTTTAGTCCATCTAAACTTTTTTCTATCCCCTCTCATTGTCTCCATTAGGGGTGCACAAATACTACTAAAATTCTTGATAAACTTTCTGTAAAAACTTACCAAACCATGAAAATATCATACCTCTGTGGCACTCTTTGGTGTAGGCCATTCAAGGATAGCTCTCACCTTCTCTAGGTCCATCTTAAGACCTTCCTCTAAGACAACAAATCCCAGGTATACCAACTCCTTTGCAAAACTACATTTCTTTAGATTAATCAGCAACTTCTCCTCCCTCAGCTTCTCTAAAACTCTTTTGATATGCATCAGATGCTCATCCCAAGTCTTATTGAAAATTAAAATATCATCTAAATAAACAATAACAAAACTTCCCAAAAATTCTTTCAATACCTCATTCATGAGCCGCATGAATGTGCTCGGTGCATTGGTTAGCCCAAATGGTATGACTAACCACTCATACAAACCCTCCTTTGTCTTGAAGGTTGTCTTCCATTCATCTCCTTCTATGATTTAGATCTGGTGATACCCACTCTTTAGGTCAATCTTCGTGAAGTACTTGGCTCCACTCAAACAATCCATTATGTCATCCATTCTTGGCAATAGAAACATGTACTTGATCATGATCTTATTTATGGCTCGAGAATCTATACACATTCTCCACTCTCCATCTTTCTTTGGTGCTAGTACTGCAGGTACCGCACATGGACTCAGGCTCTCCCTTATCAGTCCCTTCCTTAACAACTCGTGGACTTGTCTGTTCAACTCTTCATTCTCTACTAGAGTAATTCTGTGGGCTGCCTTATTTGGCAAACTGGCTCCTAGTATCAAATCCATTTGATGACTTATCTTCCTTACTAGTGGTAAACCTTCTGGTGCATTATCAGAGATAATATCCTAAAATTCTTCCAACATAACTGAGACTTCTACTGGTACATCTTCACTTTTCTCTTGACTAATCTTAGGGATCAATACAAAGCAATGACGCTCATACTTCATACCTTCCAAAAAATTTCTACCATCTACCAAGCAAATTCTGGCAGTACTACATACCTTTTCTTCCACCTCCTTCAAGGGCTTCAACTTATGGCGAACTCCATCCTTTGTTAGGGAATATGTGTTTGCATGACCATCATGGACAGCGCTCCTATCATACTTCCAAAGCCTCCCCAACAGCATATGACATGCGTCCATTGGTATGATATCACACAACACCTCATCATGGTAGTCTCCAATCTTGAACTTCACTAAACACTACTCATTGACCAAAGCTCTGTGGTCCTTCTGCAACCATGCAATCTGATATGGATGTGGATGCTTTCTTCTTGTCAACTTCAAGTTATCAACCATCTCCTCTGAAACAAGATTATCAGTGCTCCCACTATCAATAAGAATATCACAACACTTACCTTCACATTTGCACCTTGTGCGAAATAAACTCTTCTTCTGATTGGGTTATTTCTCCTCATTCAACAAAGTTCTTCTGACAACTAGGGTTTCTCCCCTTTTAGCATCCTCAGAATGCTCAGACTGCGCATCTTCATCTACATGTGCAACTCATGCATTACCCTCAGGTCTTATGTTTTTCCTTCCTTGATGTTGTGGACACTCGTATGCTTGATGCCCTTCTTCTCCACATTGGAAACAGGTTCCTCTGAAACCTCCTCTTCCAAGTCCTTGCCCAGGTCTACCTCTTCCCCTTCCTCTTTGCTCACCATTATTCTGGTCACGAGGACGGTAGGCATTACCCCTTCTCTAATTTCGACTGGTGCCAGTTTCTTCACTTTTCTTTTGATCTTTATTACGGCTGCCATAGGGTCTTCCACCGGTCCTTCTACCTTGACCTATTCCCCTTTGCTTGCTATCAAATCTTTTATTCAGTTTCTCTTCCACCTTCAGGGAAAACTGGTACGCGTCTTCTATGGTGGTCATTCTAACTAGGCTCAGCTCCTCTTGAATACTCGGCCTCAACCCATTAATGTAACAGGCTACCTTCTCCTTGTTGGGCTCTACATGACCAATTCTGATAGTAATCTTATAAAATTCTTTTGTACTCTTTAACAAACTTTGTTGCCTTGCTTCAATCCTTGCATCTTCTTCAACAACTCCATCTCATAGTCCACATGAATGAACTACTTCTTCAATTTCTCCACCATCTGATCCCATCTGGTAAACTTTGCTTTCCTTCTTCTATTTCTCTCTAACTGGACCTCCTTCCACCAAATACTGGCATGGCCCTTCAACTTTGTCTTTGCAAACTTGACTCGTTCTGGGTCTTCCACATCTTCATATTCGAAATACTCCTCCATATCAATGATCCAATCAATAAGTTGTTCCGGATTCAAATCTCTAGAATAGGTAGAAACTTCGATCCTAAGCCTCTTTCAGATCTTTGAAATAGCCCTCAACAACCTAACATCTGCAGGATCTCCCACAGCTTCTTGTTCTTCCTCAGATAGCTCTTCTTCAGCTTCATCTTCACTTTCCTCTCTCCTTCTCGGCTCGAACCCTCTTCGCAGCTCCTCTTGCAATGCATCGATTTGTCTTTGTAGGTATTTTAAAACCCTCTTCCATCAAAGCATTCCTCCCACCATGATTTCTTCATGGAGGCATCTTGATCTCTGCAGCAATCCCACAACCTCATGTCCTAGTGCAAATTGCCTCACAGTCGGCGATCGGTCTACACACTCAGGAACCCGTCTCTGATACCACTTGATGAAGGGGGTAAATCATAAAACATGCAACAACAAAAATTGAACACAGAAAATAAAACTTTCTTTTATTGATTTGGACAACTTATTATATTACAGAAGCTCAAATACAATCAAAGGAATCAACCCTCCACAAGTTGCAACACATTACAGCCTCCTATCACCAGACTCTAGAATCATCTGCCTTCTGTAACCCCAAATCAGCTAGGGTTTCTGTTTTCTCACCTATTCTTGATTCCAAACTTGCCCCCTTAACTCTACTACCGCCCAGGGTTCCCAAAATAGTCATAAATAGAACTTTTTGGTGGCCTCCAGATAAATTTCAAAATTTGCAACTCCCTCCAAAAGTTGGTCAACTTCCAAGGAAGCATAACTTTTGATCCGGGTGTCCGATTGACGAACCGTTTTAAGCGCCGAAAAGCTTGCGATGTGAACTATCATGTCTGAAATTCGTAAATAGATTTTCATCAACTTTTCAGGATGTTATGGGATGTTTTAGTGCCTCATATCTCATTTCAAAAAAATTCAGGGGCTTTTCAGAAAACAAAAACTTTAATATATTTTAGCTCACAAATGATCTTTGCCTAATTCCTTCGCCAAAGGTCTTATATTTCTGTTATGTAACTTTCTATAAGTTTTTGCTTCAATTTGTGCCCAAATGCAAACTTTCCTAAAATGGCAGTTAAACTTTCCAAAACAGGTAGGTTGTTATTTTTAGCAGTTTTGGAAAAACTAAAAGTCCTACATCATTATTCTAGATATTATGGAACCAGAAACACTAATTATGGAAAGAAATGAAAACAACTACAGTGATTTTGAATTAACTTCTTTTTGGGTGATGCAAAATTACCCTTACACCACTGGATGCTCCTGCATCATCTCCCGACTTAGTCTCTTTGTTGTCGGCCAGTCATGGGTTTTTGAAACTTCATAACCTCCAACCAGAGGTTCTCAAGTTTGGATTTTCAATGACTTCATGACTTTGTTTGGTTGATTGCGGTAGTGCAGGGGATTCCAAGCGATGGTGATGTGGGTGTCTAGTTAGCAGTGGGGACCATGGTGGTGGATGTAAGCTACATCGGTAGGACATCTTCATATCGGTAAGAGATAATATGAAGTCCCCCCGATATGACCAATATGTTTGACTATTCACTTCCGCCAGCCCGCAGGCTCCATAGTGGGGCCTGATCAATGTCTTGCGAGAGTGCGATATTGGCTGAGAGTTGAAGACTGAATGACTTGGCAAGTAATATAGTTGTCGAAGGGACTTTGAGAGTTCAGAGAGAGTCTAGTTGGTGTCTCTTCGATGGTTCAAAAATCTTTGGCAGTTAAATTGTTTGTGGTCGTTCAGCTATGGGAAGTTGTAACGACTGTTGAGAATGTATGTTAAAAGAACATTGAACATTCTGTAATTAAAGAGGAATTTGTTTGATTGGAAGAACGAGGTTGATTAGGGAAATCTTATGCTACCGAAGTTGATGCTATGTGGATTTACACCTGAAAGCATAATTCTGTAACTTTGTATGTAATTGTCATTTACTGTAATACAAAGTGATTTTGCTTGGTGTGTGGGTTTTTTCCCGTAAGGGTTTTCCCATGTAAAACTGGTGTTCAAATCTATGTGATGTTTAATTGTCTATTATATTACTTATGAATGTGCTTCTTTAATGGAACTATAATTGAAATTTAAATGAACTATCTGTATCTCTCTCCTACAAATTGGTATTAGGAAGGTGTTTCGACACTTATCTTTCCTAACAAGTGGTATCAGAGCTTGGCCAAATTTGTTGTCCTTGTGGGTAAGATGGGTTTTTTGTGATCTTGTTCAGTGGGAGTTTTGCAGAGAAATCTAGTTTGAAATCTTATTGTAGATTTAAGATGGTGAGCACATCCAGAAAAATAGAGATTGAGAAATTCAACAGTTGCAACTTTGAGTTGTGGAAACTCAGGATGGAAGATTTGCTCATAGATCGTGAGTTATGGGTTGTAGTGTCCTCTACCAAACCATCAACAACCTTGCAAGAAGACTGGGATGTAAGGACTAGAAACCCAAGGGTTTGATCAGACTATGCTTAGCTAATTATGTTCTCCTGAATGTCCATGAAGAGAAGACTACAAAACTTTTGTAGAAGAAGCTTGGTGACATTTATCAGGGGAAATCTCTAGTAAATAAGTTATTCCTGAGGAAGAAGCTGTATTCTTTGAAGATGGAGGAAGGAGGGTCTGTTGCATATCATTTGAATGTGTTTAACATGATCATTTCTCAGTTGACGTTTGTGGGTGTGAAGATAGAAGATGAGGATCGTTGCATGCTTCTATTATGTTCATTGCCTGACACATGGGATCACCTGGTAATGGCTATTGAGAGTACAACAACCACTTTCAAGATGGAGGAGGTGGTTCCTTCGCTACTTTTAGAGGAAATGTGGAGGAAATCTTCTGAGATGGCCAAGGACGCCCTTGCTATTCGAGGCAGATCAAAGGAGAAAGGCAAGAAGAAAGATAAGAAGTCTGAATCCAAGTCAAAGGGGAGATCAAAGTCTCTCGGTAAAAAGTCCAAGGTGAAATGCTGGAATTGTGGGCAGACTGGACACATCCAAAAAGAATGCAAAGAGGAGAAGAAGAAGAAAAAGAATAATTCTTCTGATAATGAATCTTCTCAAAGTGATGCAGATGCCTTCATTGCAGCCTTGGCAACTCAGGCATCAGATGATGTTTGGCTGATTGATTCAGGTGCATCTTTTCACATGACATCTCATAAAGATTGGTTTTTAAAGTATGAAGAATACAAAGGTGGAAAGGTGTATCTGGGTGATTATTCATACCTGGAAATTGTTGGCCATGGAAGAGTCAGAATTTAGTTTCCTGATGGAAGAATAAAAGGAATTAATGATGTAATGCAAATACCAGGTCTGGATCAAAATTTGCTTTCTGTAAGTAAGCTGAATGATTTGATGTGCAAGTTTCTTTCTTTAATGGTGCTTGTAAGATGACTAGAGGCTCTATGGTGTTGGCTAAGGGTGCACAAATTGGCACTCTGTACAAGCTGGATGCACATGCAGTTCAATGTAATAGTGCTTCTACAAAGTCATGTAAATCTAATCATCTTGAGAAGGAAGATCATATTTCTGTGGGTGCTAATTCTTTGGAGATGAAGCTTCCAGCAGAGAAAACAATCTTGTGGCATCATAGACTTGGCCACATTGGTGAAAAGGGCTTAAAAGCCTTGAAAAATAAAAACCTGGTTTAAGGGCTTGATGATTGTAATCTTGAGTTTGATTTTTACGAACATTGCATATATGGAAAGGAACACCATGTTTCATTTTATTCTAGTCCTCATAAATCTTTTAGAAGTTTGGTTATGTTCACTCTAATGTATTTGGTCTAGCTAATGTTCCTTCGTTATCAAAGTCTAAATATTTTGTTTCGTTCATAGATGATTATTTGAGGACATTTGTTTATTTTCTCATAAGTAAAACTAAAGTTTTCAGTCGATTTAAGGAATTTAAAACCTTGGTTGAAAATCAGACTAGAAGAAAAATAAAATGCTTGAGGATAAATAATAGTGGTGAGTTTTGTTCTGTAGATTTTGAAAAGTATTGCAAAGACCATGGAATTGAAATGCATAAAACTACTCCTTACACTCCACAACAAAATGAAGTTGCTAAAAGGATGAATGGAACACTGATAGAAAGGGAGAGAAGTATGCTGAGTAGTGTTGGTCTAGAGCAGAAGTTTTAGGTTGAAGCTGTTGCTATAGCATGTTACTTGATTAATCGATATCCCACTTTGGCGCTCGTGGACAAAACACCTATGGAAGCATGGTCTGGTAAGAATCCCTCTTTAAGACACATTAGAGTATTTGGTTGTGAGGCGTATGCATATGTGCCTAGTGAAAAAAGATCTAAATTGGAAAATAAGGCTGTAAAATGTATCTTCATCAGTTATGGAATTGGTGTGAAGGGGTACAATCTTTGGAATCTAGTTACTGAGAAGGTGATGTAGATCAGAAGCGTGATCTTCTATGAGTTGAAACCTTCTACAATTGATCTATAGGCAAAAGTGAAAGAAACAAAAAAGTAGGTAGTTGAAATCCCTCTTACTCCATATAAGGATGAACTACATACTCCTAGTGGACCTGTTAGTGAGGAGAGCTTGAGAAGCTCTGAAAGTTCTAAACAAGAAGAAGAACCTCAGCCTCAGCCTATGAGGAGGTCTACACATGAGAAGCGGCAACCTAAAAGGTTTGGATATTCTATGTTAGATTCTAGTTGTGCTTATGCTTTGATTACTAACACTGATGAGCCTAAGACTGTTAGAGAGGCTATTGGTATGTCTGATTTAGATTCCTGGTTGGAAGCCGTGAATGAATAAATGGTGTCATTGAAGAAAAATGAAACATGGGATCTGGTACCTTTGCTTGAAGGTCGAAAGCCTATTGGATGCAAATGGATGTTTAAAAAGAAGATTGGTCTTCATGGCAGTGTTGAAATGTATAAAGTTAGGTTGGTCATGAAAGGATATTCCCAAGTAGGGGGGATTAAATATTTTCTCCTGTAGCTAAGCTGGCATCTATCAAGTTTCTATTATCACTTGCAGCAGTGTATGACTTAGAAATTGAGCAGATGGATGTGAAGACAACATTTCTTCATGGTGATTTGGAGGAAGAGATTTATATGTCCCAGCCAAAGCACTTCGTTGAAAAAGGTAAGGAAAACCTGGTTTGCAAATTAAAGAAATCTCTGTATGGTTTGTGATGAGCCAAATATATGACTCATCTATTTCATTATATTTCTTGTTCTATGAGACTGTAACAAAACACTATGGCATATATATTTACATATTATTATAATTATGTTTGTCTTTTGGATGGATTATGCACATGTTTGGTTTTCATTTCCTTTGATGAAATATCTTAACTTATTTACTTGAATTATATTTTCAAAGTGCATATCTTATGGATTGTGGTAGAAGTTGTTTGTGTTTGCACAAGGATTACGCTAGTAAGATTTCCAGTGGTCTTTGAATCCCTCCAGAGCCCCCTTTTTTGCAAAGAACCTAAACTCCAGACTGCTTCAAATGTCATTACCCTCCAAAAGAGTCATCCTCCCCTCGAGTCGATGACTGTTACCGGCTGACAAGGTGTCATTGTACCTCATCATTTAATCATATTTCATATGTCAAAATCCAGGGGTTGTGTCCATGGTTGCTTGCAATTAGGGATTCTACAGTTACCAGTTTTCTTAGCTAATCTTAACAGCTTCTACTAATTTGAAGAGATTAATCTGTCTACTTACTGAATGAATTTAAGGAATGCCAAAAATAGAATTCAACGGGTAGTTACTGAAAGCAATCTAAAAAATAGTAACATGCATCTATCTATCAAAATTAGTAAATACTTTTCACAGCAAAATCTGAAGTAACAAAATAGTGGTACTAGCCTTCTACCTTGATGGTGACAGTGGGCCCTTGCTCCACACCCTTGGGGCTGAAGGCTACAGTAGAGAATCAGCACAAAAGAAGAAGATCACAACTAAATGCAATCCAATTCCATTCACTTTGCATTCATGAAAAATATTGATATCACAGAACTGAGATTACTGAGAATCAAAATAAATCAATCATTGTATATTTTTTATGTTGTTTCTATCAGTCTATATAAAAATGAGTGATGGCATATCACTTATCTTATCTACCAGTTCTTCTATGAGATGACATCCATCTCTTTATTACACTAGCTGTCTAACTATGGAAAATAATCATGCAATAAAAGTAGACTGAGTGGAACAGAAGTCCACTCAGAATTCTAAGTTGAGTCTTAATACATTTGGGCAGCAAGGCCCTGAAAATATGGATATTGAATCAGTTCTATCTGTAACTCATGCAAAAACTTTAAAAAGATAAAAACTCCAGTAGTTAACTAAAGATGACCCTTCACCACTCAGGTGATGATTTGAGTGAAATGAGGGGTATTACGATCACTGCTAAGAGTGTCTAATCAGAAGCTTATGTTGGAAATATGCCCTGCTCTCAGGAGGCGCCAGAGATATCTGTCCCTATCTGCAACTCCGGAGATATGTCTGTAGCTCCAGAGATATGTTTATAGCTCTGGAGATGCTTTCCTCTTTACTTCAACACTTTTGATGTCATGGTACTCTGGTATTGTCTCTAGAGATCATTGAAGACTATCTCCAAAGATGCACAAAATTGTTGTTCCTGGCATCTACACCTGTTGATTCAAAAAGAGAGAAGTTTCTGCATTTTTCCATCAATTCCATACACATAGTCCCTCAATCAGAAATTATGATCTTAAGTAATCTATCTCAATTAATCATTATCTAGAATGATCTTGCTAGCTTATTTGGGTGCAGACATTAAGAAAGATGGGATCAGGAAGGAGAAAAAGAGAGGTAAAAAGATGTATTTCATGGGTGCAACTTGGCACTCATCACCGGCTGATCCTAGGGCTACCTAAAAGGCCTAGCAACGCAAACATGACCCACGCCTCAATTAAACCAGCTATTATAATCTAAATCTCCATGTCACTCCACTTTAGTGACTAACTGAAGTAGCTACTAATTGGCATTAGTTCCAACTGAAGTCACTGCCACCAAGCACCACGCCATTCTAGGAAATCACTCAAGTTTGCCAATAGCCAAGTCGATACCAATCTCTGATCTTCAGTAACCCGCAGTGGAATCATCAATGTAATAAATAAGCAACTGGCTTCAATTCTAGTTGTAATCCATTTTATATTTCCAATTAGAGGGAAAACTACTTATTTTTCCAGTTCTGTATCCATGTCCATTTCTGGACTTTGATTTAATGCAAATGAAGGGGGAATTCTTCTAAAAGGTTGTTCAAGCTCAGAGGATCATCTCCAGCCAGGAAAGTAGGGCTCGCTTCTCCAAACTAGAGGAGATAACTCAGTATTTTATGTAGTTTTGTTTTGTCTTTCTGTTTAGCAAAATTATCTGTGTTAATTTTGTGATATGTTTTCTCTTTTCTGTACCACTGTGTAGCGAGTCACCTGCAAGTTTGTTTTATAAATTTTGAAAATACAAAAGAAATAGGATTGTGATTTCAATAGCACTAATATATTTAGAGTGTGTCTTTGCTATGATTTAACAATAGATTCAATTACCTTGAAGTTCTGTTTCAACCTTTAAGATAGTTTCCTTTCAAGCAAGTGTATTTATTTTCAAAGCAATTAGACTAGTTTCCTTTCAAGCAAGTGTGTTTATTTTCAAGGCAATTAGACTAGTTTCCTTTCAAGCAATTGTGTTTATTTCCAAAGAAATTAGAATAGTTTCTTTCCAAGTATGTGTGTTTCCTTTCAAAGAAAACAGATAGTTTCATTTCCTTGCATGTATGTTTCTTTCCACAAGATAAGTAAGCCAGACTTTTTCCACCAACCACCAATTCGGATTCACTCCAAAATCCCCCACACTAAGAGTCTTGTCGCAGATCACTCCAGACACCTCCAGATTGATAATTAAATGATGTGAATTAATGAATACTACCATGATCTCATTAGTTTGAAGCAATCGCCTAAAATGTGGTACCAGAAGTTTGACACCTATGTGTTGTCTTTGGGATTTGTGAGATCAAAATTTGATCATTGTGTATACTTCAAATTTAAAAATGGTCATCTTCTTATTATTGCCATGTATGTGGATGGTATGTTGTTCATTGGGAATAATAAGAGTATGATTTCTGAATTGAAATCTCAATTGTCAGCACAATTTGAAATGAAAAATTTAGGTGCAGCAAGGTATATTCTGGGGATGGAAATCAGAAGGGATAGGGGAAATAGAAAACTTTGGCTCAACTAGAGCAAGTATATAGATTATGTCCTAGAGAGGTTTAATATGACATATTGCAAGTAGCCAGTTGTTGCAGTGTTGCAGGGAATGAAACTCTCTATTGAAGATTGTCCAAAATCTCCTACTGAGATGGAGGACATGACGAGGGTGCCTTATGCAAGTGTTGTTGGTAGTTTAATGTATGCAATGGTCTGTACAAGGCTAGACATTGCCCAAGCAGTGGGAGTACTTAGTCAATTTATGGCTAATCCAAGAAGACCACATTGGGATGCTATGAAAAGGGTATTCAGATATTTGAAGGATACTTTTGAGTATGCCTTGTGTTATCATGGTAACTCTGTTGGATCACAAAGATCTGTTAGCATTCGTGGATATGTGGTTATTGATTGGGCAGGGGACATTGACAGCAGAAGATCCACCAGTGGATATGTATTCACGTTATTTGGTGGAGCAATTAGTTGGATGAGCAAGCAGCAGGCTGTAATTGCTTTATCTACTACTAAGGTGGAGTACATGGCAACAACTCATGCCTGCAAGGAAGTCATTTGGCTTAGAAGGTTGTGTTCTAATATTGGGTTTGATCCAGGGCATATTACTATTTGCTGTGACAATCAGAGTGTTATTTGTTTGGCAAAAAATCCAACTTTTCATGCCAGGATGAAACATATTGACGTGTAGCACCATTTTGTTCATGAAATGGTGGAGGATGGAAAGGTTAATTTGGAGAAAGTGGATACTCTGACAAATGTTGCTAATGCATTAAAGAAGCCTGTGAGCATAGAAAAGTTCAGGTGGTGTGCCAGTTCAATGGGCCTTGGGGCCTATGATATTCAGTAACTTCAAATTTTGAAAGAAGCTAGTAAGTTCTTCATCAAGTGGGAGCATGTTGGAAAATGTGACTCAAATTTACTAGCTTGATTTTCTCCTTGTAGGTTAAGTTTAACTTCTTCATTGGCCTAACATTTACATTTTGATGAGACATAGTTTAGAGTCTCCTCGATGGTCCAATTACTCTTAAGTCAGGCAGTCTTAAGTTTCCTAAGTCACGTGGTTCTAAAGTTTCGTAACCTCCCGACCTCCCAACTTAGTCTCTTTGTTGTTGGCCAGTCATGGGTTTTCAAAACTTCATAACCTCTAACTAAAGGTTCTCAAGTTTAGTTTTTTAGCGACTTCGCAACTTTGTTTGGTTGATTGTGGTAGTGCGGGGGATGCCAAGTGATGGTGACGTGGGTGTCTAGTTGGTAGTGGGGACCACGGTAGTGGATGTAAGAGATAATATGAAGTCCCCCTGATATGACCAATATGTTTGACTATTCACTCCTGCCAGCCCGTAGGCTCCATAGTGGGGCCCAATCAATGTCTTGTGAGAATGCATGGTATTGGCTAAGAGTTGAAGACTGAATGACTTAGCAGGTAATACAGTTATCGAAGGGACTTTGAGAGTTCAGAGAGAGTGTAGTTGGTGTCTCTTCTATGGTTGGAAAATCTTTGATGGTTAAACTGTTTGTGGTCATTCGGCTGTGGGAAGTTGTAACGACTGTTGACAATGTATGTTAAAGAACATTGAACATTCTGTAAGTAAAGAGGAATTTGTTCGATTGGAAGAATGAGGTTGATCAGGGAAATCTTATGTTGCCGAAGTTGATGTTGTGTGGATTTACACCTGAAAGCATAATTCTGTAACTTTGTATGTAATTGTCATTTACTGTATACAAAGTGATTTTGCTTGGTGTGTGGGTTTTTTTTCCCGTAAGGGTTTTCCCACATAAAATTGGTGTTCAAATCTGTGTGATGTTTAATTGTCTATTCTGTTACTTATGAATGTGCTTGAATGGAACTGTAATTGAAATTTAAATGAACTGTATGTATCTCTATCCTGTAAATTGGTATTAGGAAGGTGTTTTTGCACTTAGCTTTCCTAACAGACAGGAGTTGAGATGGTCATTGACTCTTGCATCATGATGAGAGGTGTTTGGGAGAGACATGAGGTAGTTTAGGATGCCTATAGATCTATTACCACCTTGACTAATAGGCAAGGATAATAAGATATGCACCTCATTGATAGGGTTTCTTATTGGTTAGAAGAAGGGCCTCCCATGTTCCTTTGTACAATGTCCCAATTGGAGGCCTGATTAGGTTGTAGGGAGAACATGATGGATGATCCATAATTTGGAGAAAATATGCTACATTTCACACATCAACCTGGATTTAAACGTGAGATTCTCTCAAACTACCTTGATATGCAATCACCACCTATAATGGTTGTTAATCCCATGACATGTGCAATAAATGACTAAATATAAAACATCTTGACATGTAAAAAAACCTACACTTAATCACACACAAATAAGTGCAAGAACAAGTTTGTATACTAGAGAAACCATCAAATGGGTAGAAAAATCCAAGAAGAGTGATAAATACTCCCCGACCACTAATCCATAGTCATACATGTGTGTAAATCACCTCGTGGGATTTACAAAATCTTTATTTTCAATAGTGAGCTCCATCACATTTGTGGATTGTCCTAAAGTTTAACATGATCTACAACCTTGTAGCAGTGGACGATGGAGGACTAAAAAGTTCCATACCAAAGGGTACAATGTCTAGTTGCAATGATCTATAAATTCATTGAATCAACCCCACTAGTTCAACATCTAAACTATGCTCTATTAAAGGGGGTACTAGAAAGGTTGTTGATCTACCACACTTGCAATGACATTCTTCTCCTTTCTCAAACACCCTCTCTCTACCAACTAGTCTCGTCTAACCAGTCAATCAAAAGGCTTTGACTCACGCTATTATCCAACCATATCCTTATGGCTTTAATAATATTTGGAAACTAATAGAATTGATTTAGTCCAACTCTCAGTATCTACATCTACATGTACTATTAATTTTAAGTTCTACCCAAGATGTCTCATGGCTCCAACAATTTTCCATCTAGATAAAGCAAAGCTCAGCCAAGTCCACTTAGCACTAGTATCCTACATGGCTCAAGCTTATACTACCAACCAACTCACCAATTTTTCTATCATCCAAAGGGTCCCAGTGGTTAGCTCAAGCTAATATATTTAGTTAGCTCCACATGGCTTCGATAATCTATACTAGCTAGTAGCATGGATTTATCAACCAACCTAACCTAGCTAATTGATTTAGGACCAATACAAGTTCATGAGGAATTCTTGTATCACCCAAAAATAAAATAAGGTAGGTTAAGAAGAATTTTTGGTTTTTGTGTGTATTTTTTGTGAAATGACATATTTGGGCAAATTGGGGAGTCAAAATAATGTTCCAAACAACTTCAATAGCAATAGAAACATATAGTGCATCTCTAGTAATGACTAATTTCACTTCAGCAACATCAGAGTATGGTGCATATTGAACAATAACCTATCATCCTCAATAGTAACACAAGTTCACTTCAGTAGAAAGCTTGTATGTGACTTTAGTGGGAAGGTACTTTGACATCACCATAATCTTCAACAAGCCTATATGTGATTTTAGTAGTAAGGTAACTTAGTTTAACAACACTATAACTTTAGCAACAACTAGGATGACTTTAGCAAAAAAATGTGAATAACTATAGGAAGAGATGAATTTGATTGTGTGGATCTTAGAGGACACTTGGCATCATTTTTATCTAGATTTACTTTTTTCAAACCTCCAACTATGAAATGGTTCACATAGTTTTATTGGTGGGTATTATTCTGATGCAAACATTTTGTTAAACACTTGTCAATTGATATAGCTTTAGCAGGACTTCAACTAGAATAAAACAAAGCAAATGGGGAGTTGTGAACAATAACATTTCTTGAGTAAGTCTATAAAGTACTTAAAACAATTATTTTTTGGTGGCCAAATTGTGTGCCGCAATTTACATTTGTACAAGTCGTCATGTGGTATTTAGGGTAGATGAATCAATCTAAAAACCTTTATAGACTAAAACATGGACAAAAGATAAGTGAGCATGTTGTTCTTGAAACCAAATATGCCCTAAATCATGAGCATAAAAGAATATTCATGTAGGGGAATGTGAAATGACATGGTAGAACATGAGAAGAGGAAACTGACCATCTAAATAGAGACACGTTAGGGGAAAATAGGGAAAAATAGGAAAATGGGAGAAAAATACCTATAGAAGGAGATTAGCTAGATTGTTCATCCATATCAAAGGATAAAATAAATTAATGTCATTTTCTATTTGTAGTAGTTAGGCCATTTTCATTCTCAACATATTTGTAAGCCATTAAGGATTGATTTCAATTTTAATGCAAATAAATTTGATTTTTATTTCATCTATGGTGTGCGAGTGTTGTTTGAAGTTTATTAAGATACTAGAATAGGATATGTTTAAATAATCACCTTGATTTAGACTACACTAAGTGGTATCAAAGTAAGGTTTCTTATAGGGTTGTGTCTTGAAGAAGCCCTAGAAATTTTTTTCAAGTGTGTGTGGATTCATGCAACTCTAGAGAGTAGTGAGGATGAGACATGACATGTAGATGAAGATCAAGAAAACATAGGGTTAAAGATATAGCAAAGATGTTGAGAGGTATTACATCCAGATTAAAATCAATGGAGACAACAAAGAGAAGGTAAGTTCCATGTTGAGGGTGTAACTGATAATGATAAGTAGAAGGTCAAGAACTTGAAGTAGATGACCTTATGGATGAACTAGAAAGTAGATTTTTGGAAGTTATCTTGAAGATGGGTGGTAAACCAATTTTGGATAACCCCTGCTATAATGGAATTCTAAGCCTTGAGGAGCTTATAGACTAGATATATGGAGAAGTATTTTGGCTATGAGTCGATGGAGAATCCTAAGAAGGTGAAGTTTGCTTGCACTAATTTGAAAGGCCATGCATCCTTGTTGTGGGATCATGTAGAAATGCTTAGAGAGAGAAAGAAAAGGAAAGGTAGAGATTAAATATTGGGATTGAATGGTTGTAAAATTGAAGGCCAAATTCCTACCAACAAATTATCAGATAACTTTATTCAGGAAGTTGCAAAACCTAAAGCAACAGGAGATAAATGTCAAAGACTATATGGAGGAGTTTTACAAGCCCAACATTCAAGTTGGCCATGTAGAGGATGATAAAGAAAAGATTTCAAGATATGTTAATGAACTACACATATCTAGCCAAGATGAGTTTAGTATGATCAAAGTGAGGTCAGTAGAAGAGGCCCATTAATATGCTTTAAAGGTGGAAGAGGAGTTGGCAAGGCAATAACAAAATAATTTCAAAGGAAGAGGATGGTTCTCTAGAAGAAGAGGACAATCAAACAATAATAGAGGGTAGCATTCAAATAAAGGAGAGTCCAACACCACTTAAAACAATAATTTCAGTGAAAACATGAGGGGAAGAGGAAATTCCTCAAGAATAAGAGGTTATCACAAAAGAGGAAGAGGTAGATGATTTACTAGAACATGTTATAGTTGTGGAGAGGTTGGTTGCTAGTCATGTAATTATCCATGAGTATATAATAACAACAATATAGTAAATGAGCAATCCAAAAGTGCTCTGCAACTTTCCCACTTGAACTAGGTTTGAACCTACTTAGGTCATGGATTCCATCAGCCCAGGGGGGGCATTGATGGAACCTACTGCAATAAGTATTGCCTCGAGCAATACTTCAAAGCACGAGATTCTAGCCTCGAATTTAGGTCCTAAGGCCTAGAAAAATGCCCTACTTGGGGAAGATGAACGGAACAGAGAAGACTCTGCTGTCCTTGTGCTGTCAAAGTTGGAGAAAGGAATAGATCTTCAAATCTTAGACCTCAAGATGGAAAAGATAGTATCGTCCATGGAGCTATCTCTAGTTGGAAAGTTCTATTCTCTAAGACTAAATATAGACATGGTTAGGAGATGGGTATCTTCCCAATGGCACCTGAAGGGAAGTATTGTGACTAGTGCTATGTTTGGAGGCCTATTCCTATTCAAGTTCACTACCAAGGAGGACCTTATAGTGATTTTGGTTGGAAGCCCTTGCCTGTATGGTAAACACAACTTGTGTTTAGGGCATTGGAAACTAGATTTCAATGCGACCATGGAACTAAGCAAGTCAGCCCTGGTTTGGGTGAGGTTACCAAGACTGTCGCTGGAGTATTGGCATGAGGAAATCTCCACCTGGATTGGAAACTCATTGGTTCATAGCATTGGACAATACCACAAAGAATAAAACAAGGTTAATGTATACACCTACAAATGACACGACTATGTCTAAATGAATATTTTTAATATTTATTTAAGTCTACCCTCCTCTATCAATAAATAATTAATTAAATTTATTTATTCGATTCATATTCCTCTAAGTTAATTATATATCAAAATATTTAATTATCTCTTCTAAAGTCAAAATTAAATAAAATCCTTTATTTAATAATGTAAGGGTAAAAATGGGAATAATCAAATGAATAATAAATACCCAAAACATCAATGGAATATGAAGATAAAAATGATTTAAAATAGAGAAGAGAGATACTCACAACCTTTTACCTTTTGACTTCCATTGCTTGTCTATTCTTTCTTGATCTTTCGGTGATGAAGATGGCCCTCAGGAAGCTTGCTTCCTTGCTTTGATTCTTCAAGATGACAAGGACAAATGGCTTTAATACTTGGTGTGTTTGAAGATGAGCTTCAACACACTATGAAATGGATAGATGATGAATGATATGAAGATGGGGTGCCAATGGCGTGCTATGGTTTTTGCGGCATAAGTTTACTCGAAATCTTGATATGTGAAATGGAAGAAGAGGGTTGTATTTATAGACTTGTGTAAGAGAAAATCAATGGTGTAGAAGAAATAAGAAGATCAATGGTAGAGGATGTTTGAGAGAACGTGCGCGAATAGAAGGACATGTGTCATTCAAAAAGATGCTTTGTTGAGTTAACTGCTTTCTTGATGAGGATGAGTTTTTATATCTTAAATTAGAATATATTTTTCTAATTTAATAGTTTTGTTGGTAAAAATAAAGTTGCTTTAAATCAGTTAACTCAGCTTTTACTTTTGCATGACAAGGAAATTTTATTTTTAGAAGAAAATGATATAGATACGAGTGGATGAAATACAAATTAAATAAATAAAATTTATTTAATTTATGTGCATCATGAATAAATAAATAAAATATTTAATCTTATTTATTTTTAGAAGAAGGATGCAATAATTAAATAATTTAAAATTATTTAATCTTTTGATGGAAAATAAAAGAATAAGGAAATTAATTAAATAAATAGAATTTATTTAATTGATTATGGAGAGGGAAGAAGATTTGATTTGATTTTTTGCTTTAAAGGAAATAAATCCTAAAAAGATGAGAGGAATAATAGATGAAATATCTAATTAAATAAATTAATTAGATATGCATGAGTTGCATTTTTAAAAAGAAAGCAAGAAGATATTTTTAGAAGAAAACAAATTAAATAAATTTATTTAATTTATCTTGTGCAAGATAGAAGAATAAAATAAAATATTTAATAGACTAAGAAGATTTAAATTTGGAAGAATGCATGACTTAATTAAATAATTAGAAATTATTTAATTGTTTGGAAGAAATAAATTAAATAAAGGATTTTATTTAATTTTGACTTTAGAAGAAGTAATTAAATATTTTCGATATTTAATTAACTTAGAGAAATATGAATCGAATAAATAAATTTAATTATTTATTTATTGATAGAGGAAGGTAGACTTAAATAAATATAAAAAATATTTATTTAGATAGAGTCATGTCATTTTTAGGTGTATACATTTTGCCCCTCTTTGATGCAATGTGTTTTATCACGTTGTTTCAAAGAATAAGATTTTCTAAAAAAAATGATACATGCCCCAGTTTGCCCCTAGTACAAGTTTCACAACAGGATGCCCCCTCGAGAGATTCGATGGGGAGAAGGCAGAAGGCGTGAGACAGCCAATCTCACAATGAAATAGGTTGACAGGAGAAAAAATGGTTGGATGCAGAAGAAAGAGGTGAATGATATGTAATGCAAGATAAAATGATAACACACACAAGCAAGTAAGCAAGTATGCACAAATGATACAAGAACAGGCAAGGTATTTCCCCTGTCAAGTGGTAAACCAACGATATACTGATAACAATATACAACAGTGTTGTCATGGCGGGGAACGATAGATCCCTAAAGCAACATGAAGGGCAGTGTCTAGTTTAAGAAAATAAAACATGTCGTGTAAGACACATGTGTTGGTCTAATTTCGACAATGCAACATCCTGTATAAGACAATTGATTGATTATAACTTATTGAGTTGGTTTACAACTAGACAAGGATCAAGACCATTGATTGCGATTGGATCATTTGACAAGATTGACTTGACTGGATTGGTATGGATTAAGGATAGAATTGTATTTGGACCATTGCTTAGATTGACTAGACAAGGACGAAAGATATGATGATTTTGAATGATAGAAGACTGGCGACAGAAGCAATCATAAGCTTTTGCAAACATTGATACTCTGTATAGAATCTTTATTGCATGGGATATGGATGTAAAATGCAATTGGATATGGATATGGATATGGAATGCAATTGGATACGTTATGGATATGGATATGGATATGTGTCATCTTGATATTGCAAGTATTTTGAAGTGCTTATTTCATCATTGGGCTTTTTTATTATGTTGTAAGAAAATACAAACATCGAGGTATAATTGAACCAAGATGACCTAAGTATCACTTACATGGATTTTGATATAGCAAGTTGATACAAGCATCTAGTCAAAATTGAATCGAGATGACCTGAGTATTTCTTGCGTTTCAACAAACAAGGATTGCCCCTTTTCATGTTCAGACCTTCGAAAGTCCTCAATGATTGTTTGTTGATCATGTCATTAGACAAGAGTCATCACATTACTAAAGTTTGATCCACAAACAACAAACAAAGAAAATGATTATGCCCCCATCATAGCATCTCTAGCTTTTAGCATCCTCGAGTAGCATAGAAAGACATAATAATGAAAAATCAAGACCTTGTAAGTTAACCGATATAAAAACACAAAGCATTCTTGCATTAGATGTGTCTTCTTGCCATGATTGATATAGAGTCAGTTTGAGTGTTTTGGTATGGTGTCCTGCTTTGCTTTGGATAGGTTGAACTTCTGCATCAAGACTTATGTTTGGAAGTGTGTTTTGCTACAAGTGCATGCCTGGTGAAAGGGTGTGGACACGAACGGATAGAGGGACAAATGAAAAGATATGGGATGGACGGGAAGCGGAGCCTCGAGGGTGCATTAACAATGGCCTTGCCTACGTGACGACGTAGAGGTAATGTAGTTCAGAGTTGAATTTGATGGACCTAAGATATGGATCGGATGATATGGAATATATACGGAACTGATATGGACTAGATATGGATTGGATATGGATCATATATGGATTGGATGATACTGATGACAAGGAAACACCACAGATTGGTAGATGCATGGGTGATAAGGAATGAAATGCACACAGAAGAGGGCAAGGATGTGATCACCAAGGACTAAGTCGCATAGGAATAACATGCCCCTTTTTTAGGTAGAGTACTTAGGATTTTCATGACAATGCTTATGACAATAGGAGGATGAGAGAATAATGAAGCATTTGTGTCATTTGGAGGGATAAGGTATGTCAAGAGACATCTAAAACATTTGTCAACATTGTGCCCCCAATATTTATCAAGATCAAGGAAATAGAGAAATGGAAAATCAGGATGGATAGACTCGACAGTATAGGTATGTAATGGATAGAAGAATAGGATAGGAAATAGTGAGAAAAGGAATGATAGCAGAAGGTGATATGCCAATGAGACAAGGTGCCCCCAAGTGTAGGTGACGTAGGAGATCAACTTACACATGATGCCTGTTTGCCAGGTTTTCATCATGGTACTTATCCAAGGCATCTATTTGCCAAGTTTTCACCATTGGACGAAAGGATTTTTCTTTACTCTTTTTTTTTTACTTTTTGATAGGATATGACAAGTGGAAATGGTTAAGAGGGGTTCAAGTGTCTAGTTTCATGGAAGGTGATAGTCCCACTAGAAGGATGTCATTGCATGGACCATGTCAAGTGTGCTCATAGATGTTGGTAGGGATCACATAAAAGTGAGATGGAGAATGGTAGATAGCAGATTATGGAAGGTACGATAGTGGATTATGATGTGAATTACGGATGGAAGGCTTATTCTAAAGCATGGACCATGGGAGTAGGATGGGGGAAATATGTAGGATAATAGTTGAAGGGGAGATGGAGGTATGTGGAAATGTTGTGGAATGGAAGGGGATCATGACCAATGGTTGCACATACTGTGATAAACATTTAAGTTAATGATAGGAAGGTGGTGTAGGAAACAATGGAGATTTTTTCTTGGTGGATGAGTCAGTTAGGTATTTAGGGACCCACATAGACTTAGTACTTTTCAAATTTTTACTTGTCATGTGGGATGGAAGGATTTGATACTTTTGGGTGGAAAAGGAGAAAGGGGATGGTCAGGATTCTTGATAGGTGGATGCCTCATTTGACTTGAGGGATTTTTGCTTAGGTACCCAAACTATTTTGTTTTTAGACTTTGCTTGTGAAGGTATGGGTTTGGGTGTATGTAGCTTGTGTGCAGATTTGGAGGTAATTGCCTGTTGCTTGGGGACCCATAACTTTTTTAGTTTGACATTGAGGTGTGTGGGTGTATGCAGTTTTTAAGATGGATAATTCTTTGATTCTTGGATTTTGTATCCTAGGTCATGAGGACTCTTAGGATTTTTAATTTATAGGTAAAGGCAACCAAATTTGTGCTTTTGAATCCCCTAGGGATGGCGGAAGTGAGGTTGGTGGAAGCTCGTTGTTTAGACAACATGTGCATTTGTTGGCCATGATTGGGGTTGTTAGAGGATTTATAGATGGATGGATAAGGTGTTGGAAGAAGTGGTGGTAAAATGCATAGAGAGCTATTAGGAGTTGGAAGTAGTGGAGGTAGATTGGATGGTGGAAGGTGTATGGTCACATGCTTTTGACAATTATAGGATGATGGAGGTGGAATGGCGACATATGTTTTGGGGATATGATAGGGTTTGCGATGGAAAGTGATAGACTTAGGAGGAGTGGAGGAAGTACCAACATCTTGAGATTGCTCACCTTGGGGTATGTATCCAAGGCCGTATGAAGGTGGAGGAACTTTGACATGGATAGGTTCCAAAATACCTTGTTCATGAAGGCCTAAGCCTTTACCTTGATAGTTCATATTTTGGAGTATGCGATGGACAGTGGGATTATGTATAGGTGGAACACTAGACATGAGTTCCTTATTGGATGAAGAAGATGAAGAGGTAGATAATGGTTGCTGGTATTCTAAGGAAGAATATTCATGCATGAAGGTAGTGAGACCAAGGATATACGGTGGGGGATTTGTAACTTGGTCAATAATGGATGGTGAAGGATCACTAGAATCTTGATCATTGTCATGCTCTTTAGGATCTAAGTTATTGGGTTGATCCTTCATGTGCACTTGGGAGGCAAGTGTCTCATCAAGGGAAGTGAAAGTTGTTGGATCATGGATAGGACTAGAGGGAGGATGGATAGGAGTAATGGAGGTTTCTTGCTCACAGATGGGTATGGGATCAAGTTGTTCATGAACATCTTCTTCGTAAAAGGTAGTATCTTGATCATAGAGAAGGTATAGATTATGGACGGGTTGGAATTGGATCTCTTTCCCATGTATAGGATCAAGTTGCTCATGGATAGCTTCTTCATAGGTATTATCTTGATCGTGGAAGAGATAAAGGTTATGAATGGCCTGAAATTGGATGGGGGTGTTTTGATCTTGATTTAGACAAAGGGTGGATGTTTTCACATGCTCTAAGGTGTGCTCTTGACATAGCTCTTGGTCTTCTTGAATGGAAGCGGATAGCTCTTAGATAGCTTCTTGGTTAACAACATGGATGTTCGATGGACCTTGACTTTGGTTCATAGTAGGAGGTTCTTCGATAAACTCAAGGGGTTGTGGATGACATGAAGGGGTTGAAGGATTTGACATGGCATTGGAAGAATCTTTGGTAAGGTCAAGGACCAGAATTTGGGGACATGGTTGACTCTCTACTAGTAGTCCTTGGATCACATCCTTCATAGGTGTAGGAGTACATGAATGAGTGGATTTGGATTTCTCCATAGCTTTTCTTTTGCTGTATAAATTTGGAAAATATTTTTCCCAAAACTCATCTGATTCTTTTTTGGTTGTCCATTTAGAGTTTGAGGAACTAGATGGCGATGTTGGTGTAGGACTGGTATGTTTTGGGATAGGCGTCTTAGAAGATAGCGAAGGAGGACTAGTAGATAGGGTGGTATATGATTTCTGACTTGAGGTGGTGCTTGCCTTGTCAATAATATCATTAAGACGGGAAAAGAAGGTATGATTTTGGTGCGAGGTGTAGCTTGTACTGGTATGTTCAGCTTGTAAGATTGTCAATTCTTGTTGTAAGACTTGGATTTGTTGAGCAATTGCTATACAATCTTGGGGCAAGGGACCTAAGTTTATTTGCAATTGCAGATATTGGAGTGTTTGAGCAATATATTCTAATTGGTTTGCCATCTCTACAAAAATTGACAAAAGACTGGAAAAGCTTACTATGATAGATGTGCAGCTACAAATGTGTAGTTTCAGAAGGTAAATGCGCTGCAAGTCGAAGTAGATGCGCAGTTCTGGTAGAGAATAAATGCGCAGGAACATGTAGCAAAAGCACAGGAATTCGGTACAAATGTGTAGTAGGTCGAGATATATGCGCAGCTTCAGAATGTATATGCACAGCTTTGGTTTTCTGAATGATTTTACAGAGTTTTCTCTGTGGCACGTTTTTTAAAAATTTATGTTTTTGGTTGAAAACTTGGTTCTTTTTGAGAATTTTGACTTTCAATTATGGCAAAAGACACAACAAATGCATAGAAGTTTTCATGATTTTTATCTTTTGTTATTTTTTTGTATTTTGGACTTTTTCACTCAAGAACAAGTACAACCTACGCTGGATAGGACAGTATTTGTTGAATCCACTGGTTGTGCATATTCAAAGCGTGTAGCTCCAGGATCTGGTAGCACCGGCTCCCCTCCATGGCACTCACTTCTCACACATACCAAATCCAGGTTTCCTTAGGCTCGTACCCCCACCGAACCTTAGGATTGTCCCTGCTACCTCTACTAAGAATCACATGAATCAGGGCCGCCTCAAAGGCTCCGCCTTTTATGTCAATAAATAGGGTTTTTTGGTATACTAAACAAGTGGCTAAGTAGTCAAGGCAACCATTCGAGTGGTTACACGTACAGCAGCACTATCTCCGTTATGGAGTCTCCCAGCCTCCAAGGGTTACGCCTTGGAGGGTTTTGGGGGAGGTTGGTTGTTGGTGTAACACAGCAACACTCATTGCAGGAAGCTTTCACCTTAAGCACAGTTTATTTAAAGTGGATCGGTAGGGCTTGGCTTTAGCCTGTTTCCACTCAGGGTCGTTCCCACTTGAACAGGCAGGCATCCAAGGGCAAGCCCCTCTAAAGGTTATATAGATGGAATAACAAGTCTGGTGTTCTGGTCACCCAATGAAGGGGAGAGCATAAGCCTATTGTCATTCAACAGACACAGAATACACTGATTAATCCAATCCTAGTTAAAAAAAAAAAAAAAAAAATGCTATCTACTTAGGCACTCACGCATTTGTTAACTTTGAAGTGTTTAAAAGATAGCAATTTTCATTCCGTTTGTGAGATAGCAATGTTCTAAACTAGGAAAGAAAGAAACAATGCAAAGATAGCAGTGGTTCAGTTACTCTCCTCCTAGTTCAAGACTACATGAGATTTGCATGCATGCATTTTTTTTTTACTTTTTTCCCTAATTAATCTAAGTGAATTGATTAATGCAGCTAAATAATCTATCCAGCTCTTACTCCTGCAAAACAAATGTTAGCGTTAATCAAAAAAATCTAAAAGAAATCCTAAAACCACAGTGAGAAATCAAAAGCACCGCTATACAGTCTGAATGCATAGAAATAGAGGTTGTAAGTGTTGTTTCACAGATGCGCTAAGACATATGTCAAAAGCGCAGTAAGAATAGCCAGAAATGTAAGGGTAAAAATAGGAATAATCAAATGAATAATAAAAACCCAAACATCAATGAAATATGAAGATAAAAGGAGATTTAAAGTAAAGAAGAGAGATACTCACAACCTTTTACTTTGCGACTTCCATTGTTCCCCTTTTCTTTCTTGATCTTGTGGTGATGAAGATGGCCCTCAGGAAGCTTGCTTCCTTGCTTTGATTCCTCAAGATGACAAGGAGAAGTGGCTCTGATACTTGGTGTGTTAAAGATGAGCTTCAACACACTATGAGATGGATGGATGATGAACGATATGAAAATGTGGTGCTAATGGCGTGCTATAGTTCCTGCAGCATAAGTTTACTTGAATGATGGATATATGAGAATGGAAGGATATAGGGGTATTTATAGGATTGTGTGAGAGAAGATCAACGATGTAGAAGAAATAAGAAGATCAATGGTTGAGAAACCTTGAGAGGATGTGCGCGAATAGAGAGAAGACAAGTGTCATAGGAAAAGCTATTTTCTTTGAGTTAATTGCTTTCATGACAAAGATAAGATTTACTTTTCACAAATTAGAATGTTTTAGTCTAATTTAAGACTTATTGATAAAACAAGATTGTGTTAAATCAATTAACTCAACTTTTTGCTTTTGCATGACAAGGAAGATTTATTTTTAGAAGATTTGGAAGATAAGAAAACAAATTAAATAAATAAATTTATTTAATTGAGGAATTAGAAGATAAGAAAGTAAATTAAATAAATAAATTTATTTAATTGTTTGTGCATGATTTGGAAGAATAAATAAAATATTTGATTATATTTTATTTTTAAAGATTGAGAGGATTTAAATAAATTTGATTTATTTATTTAAATTTGGAGGAATAAATGACTTAATTAAATAATTTAGAATTATTTAATTGTTTTGGAAGAAATAAATTAAATAAAGAATTTTATTTAATTTTGACTTTAGAAGAAGTAATTAAATATTTTTGATATTTAATTAACTTAGAGAAATACGAATTGAATAAATAAATTTAATTATTTATTTATTAATAGAGGAAATAGACTTAAATAAATATTTAAAATATTTATTTGGACAGAGTCGTGTCATTTTTAGGTGTATACATTTTGCCCCTCTTTGATGCAATGTGTTTTATCACATTGTTTCAAAGAATAAGTTTTTCTAAAAAAAATGATACATGCCCCAGTTTTCCCTTGGTACAAGTTTCACCATAGGATGCCCCCTTGGGAGATTGGACGGGGAGAAGGTAGAAGGCGTGAGACGGACATTCTCAAGATGAGATAGGTTGACAAGAGAAGAAATGGTTGGATGTAGAAGAAAGAGGTGAATGATATGCTATGCAAGATAAAATGATAACACACAAGCAAGTAAGCAAGTATGCACAAATGATATAAGAACAAACAAGGTATTGGCCTTAGCAAGCGGTAAACCAAATCGATAACGATATATGTCAGTGTTGTCATGGCGGGGAATGATAGATCCCTAGAGAAACACGATAGGATAGTGTCTAGTTTCAAGAAATGAAACATGTCGTGTAAGACGCATGTGTTGGTCTAATTTCGACAATGTTACATCTTGTATAAGACAATTGATTGATTAACTGATCGAGTTGGTTTATGACCAGACAAGGATCAAGACCACTGATTATGATTGGATCATTTGTGCAAGATTGACTAACATGATTGGTATGGATTAAGGATAGACTTGTATTTGGATCATTGCTCAGATTGACAGCTAGAACTGTTGACGAGAGACATAGAAGAATGACTCAATAGAAGAAATCACAAGCTTTTATTTGTAAACATTGATTCTCTGCATAGAATCTTTATTACATGGGCTATGGATACGGAATGCTTGCTGGATATGTTATGGATATGGATAAGGAATGCTTTCTAGATATGTTATGGATATGGATATTTGTCATCTTGATATTGCAAGTATTTTGAAGTGCTTATTTCATCATTGGGTGTTTATTACATTGTAAGAAAATACAAGCATCTAGGTATAATTAAACCAAGATGACCTAAGTATTACTTATATAGATTTTGATATAGCAAGTTAATACAAGCATCGAGTCAAAATTGAATCTAGATGACCTGATTATTTCTTTCATTTCAACAGACAAGGATTGCCCCTTTTCATGTTCAGACCTTCGAAAGTCCTCGATGATCTTTTGTTGATCATGTCGTTAGATAAAAGTCATCACATTACTAAAGATTAATCCACAAACAACAGACAAAGAAAAATGAGTATGCCCCCATCATAGCATGTCCAGATTTTGGCATCCTCGAGTAGCATAGAAAGACATAATAACAAAAAATCAAGACTCTTTAATTTAACCTTGTCACAAAATATTCTTGCATTAGATGTGCTTTCTTGCCATAGTATTGATAAAATCATTTTGATGGTTTTGGTTTTTGTTTGTTTTGCTTTGGATAGGTTGATTTTTTGTGCCAAGATTTTTGTTGTGGGAAGCGTGCTTTGCTACGTGCGCTTGTCTAGTTGAAAGGTATCACAATCCTTTATTGGTATCCTCTTAGAACATGTGGCATTCAAGTATCCAAATCTGTAACCAGGTCAAGGAGTTGCCCCCAGTTTAGACAAAGGATTGGCTTATTATGGATGACCTGACAAATAGATATGAAGAGATGGACCCTAAGAGACTGACCTAGTGCCTCGAGGGTGCATTGCTAAATGGCCTTGCCTACATGACGACGCAGAGGCAACGTAGCTTGGGAAGAACCCTAATGGACCTAAGGTATGGATCAGATGAGAGACAATATGGAATAGATATGGATCATATATGGAATAGCTATGGATCAAATATGGAACAAATATGGATTAGATATGGAACAACTATGGATTAGATATGGAAAAGATAACACTGATGACAGAGGCTATGCTAGGCTAACATTGTGGACAGGATACTGGATAAGAATTTTAGATAGCCTTAATGCTAGATACTGATGACAAGGGAAACACAACTGATAGGCAGATGTATGGGTGATAGGGGATCAATGGCAGGGTAGGTAGAAGGAAACAAGGATGTGATCTCCAAGGACTATGTCGCATGGGAAAAATGTGCCCCATTGTAGGTAGGATACTTAGGATTTTTCATGACAATGCTTATGACGACAAGAGGATGAGAGGATAATGAAGGATTTGCATGGTTTTGGAGGGATAAGGTATGTCAAGAGACATCTAAAAGATTTGTCAACATTGTGCCCCCAAATCGTTATCAAGATCAAAAATAGAGGAAAGGAAGATTTAGGATGGACGGACACGACAGGATAGGTATGCAATGGAAGGATATGCTAGGAAATGGTATGAAAGGAAACTGGTAGGAGAAAAGTGATATGCTGATGAGACAAGGTGCCTCCAAGTGTAGGTGACATAGGAGATCAACCTTACACATGACGCATATTTGCCAGGTTTTCATCATGGTACTTATCCAAGGCACCTGTTTGCCAAGTTTTCACCATTAGACGAAGGGATTTCTCTTTACTTTTTTTTTTTTGAATATTTGGATAGAAGAAGGTGGATATGGATAAGGACTCGAGTATCTAGTTCCTTGAAAGGTGATAGTCTTAATGGATGTCATCACATGGACCAAGTCAAGTGTGCTCATAGATGTTGGTAGGGGATTGCATGAAAGTGAGATATGGAGAAGGTAGATATTGGATAATGGAAGGTGCGATAGTGGATGATGATGCAGAATATAGGACTTATGCAAAGATGGAAGGAAGGTTTATGCAAAAGCATGGACCATAGGATGAGGAAGATATGTAGGATAGTAGTGGAAGGGAGGGGAGATGGAGTTATACAAAAGTGTTGTGGAATGGAAGGGAACCATGACCAATGGTTGCACATACCATGATAAACATTGAAGCTTATGATAGGCAGGTGGTGTGGGAAGCAATGGAGATTTTTGCTTGGTAGATGAATGATATAGGCCTTTATGGACCCACATAGACTTAGTATTTTTTTTATTTTTGCTTGTCATGTGGGATGGAAGGATTTGATACTTTTGGATGGAATGCAATTTTTGGATGGAAAAGGAGAAAGTGGATGGTTGGGATTCGTGAGAGGTGGATGCCTCATTTGACTTGAGGGCTTTTTGCTTAGGTACCCAAACCATTTTTCTTTTATACTTTGCTTGTGAAGTTATGGGTTTGGGTGTATGTAGCTTGTGTGCAACTTCGGAGGTAATTGCCTGTTGCTTGGGGACCCACACCTTTTTCAGTTTGACATTGAGGTGTGTGGGTGTATGCAGTTTTTGAGATGGATAATTCTTTGATTCTTGGCTTTTGTATCCTAGGTCATGAGGACTCTTAGGATTTTTGACTTTATAGGTAGAGGCATCCAAATTTTTGTTGTTGAATCCCTTGGGTATGGTGGAAGTGAGGTTGGTGGAAGCTCGTTGTTTAGACAACATGTGCATCTGCTAGCCATGATTGGGATTGTTAAAGGATTTATAGATGGATGGATAAGGTGTTGGAAGAAGTGGTGATAAAATGCACGGAGGGCTATTAAGAGTTGGAAGTAGCAAAGGTAGATTGGATGGTGGAAGGTGTGTGGTCACATGCTTTTGACAATTGTAGGATGATGGAGGTGGAATGACGACATATGTTTTGGGGATATGATAGGGTTTGCGATGAAAAGTGGTAGACTTAGGAGGAGTGGAGGAAGCACCAACATCTTGAGATTTCTCACCTTGGGGTATCTATCCAAGGCCGTATGAAGGTGGAGGGACATTGACATGGACGGGCTCTAAAATACCTTGTTCATGAAGGCCTAAGCCTTTACCTTGATAGTTCATATTTTGGAGTATGCAGTGGACCATGGGATTATGTATAGGTGCACTAGCAGCGAGTTCCTTATTGGATGAGGAAGGCGAGATAGCGGATAATGGTTGTTGGTGTTCTAAGGAAGAACATTCATGCATGAAGGTAGTAAGACCAAGGATATAGGACAACGGATTTGTAGCTTGGTCAATAATGGATGGTGAAGGATCACTAGAATCTTGATCATCATTATGCTCTTTAGGACCTGAGTTATTGGGTTGATCATTCATGTGCACTTGGGAGGAAAGTGTCTCATCAGAGGAAGCGAAAGTTGTTGGATCATGGATGGGATTAGATGGAAGAGGGATAGTAGTAATGGAGGTTTCTTGCTCACGGATGGGTATGGGATCAAGTTGTTCAAGGACATCTTCTTCATAGGGAATATCTTGATCATAGAATAGATAAAGGTTATGGATGGGTTGGAGTTGGATTTCCTTCTCATGTATAGGATCAAGTTGCTCATGGATAGCTTCTTCATCAAAGATAGTATCTTGATCATACAAAAGATAAAGGTTATGCATGGGTTGGAATTGGATCTCTTGCTCATGTATAGTTTTTGGGAGATGGATAGGATCAAGTGGCTCATGGAGAAGTTCATTATTATGGATATCATCTTGATCATGGAAAAGATACATGTTATGGATAGGTTGCATGAAAGTGATTTGATCTTGACTTAGACTAGGGCTTAATGTTTCAACATGCTCTAAGGTGTGCTCTTGACATAACTCTTGGGTTGTTTGAATGAAAGTGGATAGATTTTGACTTGGGTTCATGGTAGGAGACTCTTCGATAAGCTCAAGGGGTTGCGGATTGCATAAAGGGGTTGTAGGATTTGACATGTTATTGGAAGCATCTTCTGTAAGGTCAAGGACTAGATTTTGGGGACATAGTTGACTCTCTGCTAATAGTCCTTAGATCACATCCTTCGTAGGTGTAGGAGTACATGGATGAGGTGATGGATGAGTGGATTTGGCTTTCTCCATAGCTTTTCTTTTGTTGTATAAATTTGGAAAAACTCTTTTCCATAAATCATCCGAGGATTCTTTGGTTGTCGGTTTAGACAGTGGGGAACTTGAGGTCGGCATTGGTGTAGAACTGGTATGTTTTGGAATATGTGTCTTAGAAGAGGGTGAAGGAGAACTAGTAGAAGGAGTGGTATATGATTTCCCTCTTGATGTGGTGGTTTCCTTGTCAATAGTATCATTAAGACAGGAAAAGAAGGTATGATTTTGGTGTGAGGTGTAGCTAGTACTGGTATGTTCAGCTTGCAAGATTGCCATTTCTTGTTGTAAGACTTGGATTTGTTGAGCAATTGCTATACAATCTTGGGGCAAGGGACCTAAGTTTATTTGCAATTGCAAATATTGGAGTGTTTGAGCAATATATTCTAATTGGTTTGCCATCTCTACAGAAATTGACATAAGACTGGAAAAGCTTACTATGATAGATGCGTAGCTACAAAGCAGGAATAGGGAGCAAAAGCACAGGAAGTCAGTACAAATGCGCAGTAGGTCGAGATATATGCATAGCTTTAGAATGTATATGCACAGCTCTGGTTTTCTGAATGCTTTTGCAGAGTTTTCTCTTTGGCACGTTTTTCAAAAATTTCTATTTTTGGTTGAAAACTTGGCTCTTTTTGCTTTTGATTTTCAATTATGGCAAATAAAGACACACCAAACATAAAGTTTTCATGATTTTTATCTTTTATTATTTTTTTGTATTTTTGTGGACTTTTTGACACAAGACAATTACAACCTAGGCTAGAAAGGATAGTATTTGTTGAATCCCCTGGCTGTGCCTATTCAAGGCGTGTAGCTCCAAGATCTGGTAGCATCAACTCCCCTCCACGGCACTCACTTCTCACGCATACCAGATTCAGGTTTCCTTAGGCTCGTACCCCAACCAAACCTTAGGATTGTCCCTGCTACCTCTACTAAGAATCACATGAATCGGGGCCGCTTTAAAGGCTCTGCCTTTTGTGTCAACAAATAGGGGTTTTTGGTATACTAAACAAGTGGCTAAGTAGTCAAGGCAACCGTTTGAGTGGTTACACATGTGGCGGCACTACTCTCTATTATGGAGTCTCCCAGCCTCCAAGGGTTACGCCTTAGAGGGTTTTGGGGGAGGTTGGCCGTCAGTGTAACACAACAACACTCGTTGCAGAAAGCTTTCGCTTCAAGCACAATTTATTTAAAGTGGATCGGTAGGGCTTGGCTTTAGCCTATTTTCACTCAGGATCGTTCCCACTTGGACAAGCGGGAATCCAAGGGCAGGCCCCTCTAAAGGTTATACAAAGGGAATAACAAGTCTGGTGTTCTGGTCACTCAATAAAGGGGTAAGCATAAGCCTATTGTCATTCAACAGTCACAGAAGACAATGATTAATCCAAACCTAGTTAAAAGGAAAAAAACTAAATGTGCTATCTACTTGGGCACTCACGCATTTGTTAACTTTGAAGTGTTTAAAATATAGCAATGTCCATTCCTGTTTATAAGATAGCAATGTTCTAAACTAGGAAAGATAGCAATATGCAAAGATAGCAGTGGTTCAGTTACTATCCTCCTAGTTAAAGACTACGTGAGATTTGCATGCATACATTTTTTTTTACTTTTTCCCTTAATTAATCTAAGTGAACTAACTAATGCAGCTAAATGATCTATCCAGCTCCTAATCCTACAAGGCAAATGTTAGCCTAAATCTGAGAACTACAAGAAAATCCTAAGACCATAGTGAAAAATCAAAAGTGCCGCTATACAGTCTGAATGCACAGAAACAGAGGCTGTAAGCGTCGTTTTATAGATGCACTAAGACAGATGTCAAAAGCGCAGTAAGAATAGCCAGAAGCGTCATTTTAGCATATGCGCCATGAAACAGAATGTAAGCGTTGTGTATTAAGGTGTATGTGCCAGGATGATGCAGGCGCTGGAACAGGTAATGTATGCGCTAGAAAATGATATGTATGCGCCAGACTTCTGTATGCACCGGGATAGGAGGTAAACGCGCCGGATTAGGGGATGTATGCGCCGAGATAGGAGGTAAATGCGCCGGATTAGGGGATGTATGCGCCATACTTCTGCATGCGCCGTAACATGAGGGAAATGCGTCAGATCAGAGGATGTATACGCCAGATGAACCTGTCACAAGTATGTACAAAAATCTGTACGGAACCTGTCACTAAGAAACTCATATTTTTAGTTAGAATAGGGGCAAGAGCCCCACGGTGGGCACCAAAATGTGATGGGTAAAAGTGGGATAATTAAATGAATAATAAAAACCCAAAACATCAATGGAATATGTAGATAAAAAGACTTAAAATAAGAGAGAGAGAGAGAGACAGAGAGAGAGAGAGAGAGAGAGAGAGAGAGAGAGATGATCACAACCTTTTGCCTTTCGACTTTCATTGCTCGCCTATTCTTTCTTGATCTTTCGGTGATGAAGATGGCCCTTAGGAAGCTTGCTTCCTTGCTTCGATTCCTCAAGATGACAAGGAGAAATGGCTCTGATACTTGGTGTGTTTGAAGATGAGTTTCAACACACTATGAAATGGATAGATGATGAATGATATGAAGATGGGGTGCCAATGGTGTGCTATGGTTTCTGTAGCATAAGTTTACTCGAAAGCTTGATATGTGAAATGGAAGAAGAGGGTTGTATTTATAGACTTGTGTAAGAGAAGATCAATGGTGTAGAAGAAATAAGAAGATCAATGGTAGAGGATGTTTGAGAGAACATGCGCGAATAGAAGAAGGACATGTGTCATTCAAAAAGATGCTTTGTTGAGTTAACTGCTTTCTTGATGACGATGAGTTTTTATATCTTAAATTAGAATATATTTTTCTAATTTAATAGTTTTGTTGATAAAAACAAAGTTGCTTTAAATCAGTTAACTAGCTTTTGCTTTTGCATGACAAGGAAGATTTATTTTTAGAAGAAAATGATATAGATAAGAGTGGATGAAATACAAATTAAATAAATAAAATATTTATTTTTATTTATTTTTAGAAGAAGGATGCAATAATTAAATAATTTAAAATTATTTAATCTTTTGATGGAAAATAGAAGAATAAGGAAATTAATTAAATAAATAGAATTTATTTAATTGATTATGGAGAGAGAAGAAGATTTGATTTGATTTTTTGCTTTAAAGGAAATAAATCCTAAAAAGATGAGAGGAATAATAGATGAAATATCTAATTAAATTAATTAATTAGATATGCATGAGTTGCATTTTTAAAAAGAAAGCAAGAAGATATTTTTAGAAGAAAGCAAATTAAAAAAATTTATTTAATTTATCTTGTGCAAGATAGAAGAATAAAAAAAAAAATTAATTATATTTTATTTTAGAGACTAAGAAGATTTAAATAAATTTAAATGATTTATTTAAATTTAGAAGAATGCATGACTTAATTAAATAATTAGAAATTATTTAATTGTTTGGAAGAAATAAATTATATAAAGGATTTTATTTAATTTTGACTTTAGAAGAAGTAATTAAATATTTTTGATATTTAATTAACTTAGAGAAATATGAATCGAATAAATAAATTTAATTATTTATTTATTGATAGAGGAAGGTAGACTTAAATAAATATTAAAAATATTTATTTAGATAGAGTCGTGTCATTTTTAGGTGTATACAAATAAAATTCTTCCAAGCAATTAAATAATTCTAAATTATTTAATTAAGTCAAGTCTATTCTTCCAAATTTAAATAAATCATTTAAATTTATTTAAATCCTCTCACTCTCCAAAAATAAAAAATAATTAAATATTTTATTTATTCTTCCAAATCATGTGCAAGTAATTAAATAAATTTATTTATTTAATTATGCTTTCTTATCTTCTAAAAAATCTTCATTATATTCTAAAAATAAATTATTCTTGTCATACAAAAGCAAAAAGTTGAGTTAACTGATTTAAAGCTATCAACAAAACTCTTAAATTAGAAAAAGATATTCTAATTTAAGAAATAAAAACTCATCCTCATCAAGAAAGCAGTTAACTCAACAAAGCATCTTTTTGAATGACATATGTCCTTCTATTCACGCACGTTCTCTCGAACATCCTCCTCCGTTGATCTTCTTATTTCTTTTCCATCGTTGATTCTCTCTCACACAACTCTATAAATACGACCCTCTTCTTCTATTTTAGATATCCAACTTTTGAATAAACTTATGTTGCAAAATCCATAGCGCATCATTGGCATCCCACTTTCACATCCACCATTTATCATCCATTCCATATTGTGTTGAAGCTCATCTTCAACACAACAAGTATCCAAGTCGTTTCTCCTTGTCATCTTGAGGAATCAAGCTTCCTGAGGGCCATCTTCATCACCAGAAAGATCAAGAATGAATAGGTGAACAATGGAAATCACAAGGTAAAAAGGTTGTGAGTATCTCTCTCTTATTTTAAATCCTTTTTGTTTGCACATTCCATTGATGTTTTGGGTTTTTATTATTCATTTTGATTATCCCATTTTACCCATCACATTTCTGGTGCCCCCTGTGGGGCTCTTGCCCCTAATCTAACTAAAAAACTAAGTTTCTTAGTGACAGGTTCCATACAAATTCCGTACAGGCTTCAAACAGGTTCAGGCTGTGCATCTGATCGATCCCGAGGCACATATACAACATGTTATAGTGCATGCAAACTTCTGGCGCATACATCCTCTGAGCCAGTGCTTTCACCTCCTATTATGGCGCATGCATAGTTACAGCGCATATATCCTCTAAGCTGGCGCTTTTACCTCCTGTTCCGGTGCCTGCATAATCCTGGTGCATGCACCCTCAGACACGGTGCTTACATACTTTTTTACAGCGCATCTGTAGAAATAGTGCTTTTACCTCTTATTCCTGCACTTTTGACACATGTCTTAGCGCATTTGTAACACAGCGCTTACAGTCTCTATTTCTGCACATACAAACTGTCAAGGGCACATCTAATTTCTCATTGTGATTTTAGGATTTCTCCTAGTTTTCAGATTAATGCTAACGTTTGCCTTGTAGGATTAGGAGCTGGATAGATCATTTAGCTGCACTAATTAACTCATCTTAGATTAATTAGGGGAAAAAGTAAAAAAATGCATGCAAAATCTCACGTAGTCCTTAACTAGGAGGATAGTAACGAATAATCACTGCTATCTTTGCATTACTGCTATCTTTTGCATTATTGCTATCTTTCTTAGTTAGAACATTGCTATCTCACAAAGGGAAATGAACTATTGCTATCTTTAAACACTTCAAAGTTAACAAATGCTTGAGTGCCCAAGTAGATAGCACATTTAGTTTTTTTCCTTTTAATAGGATTGGATTAACCACTGTCTTCTGTGTCTGTTGAATGATAATAGGCTTATGCTCTCCCCTTTACTGAGTGACCAGAATGCTAGACTTGTTATTCCTTCTGTATAACCTTTACAGGGGCCTTCCCTTAGATATCCACCTGTCCAAGTGGGAATGAAACTGAGTGGAAACAGGCTAAAGCCAAGCCCTATTGATCCACTTTAAATAATTTGTGCTTAAGGCGAAAGCTTCCTGCAACGAGTGTCGTTGTGTTACATCGACAGCCAACCTCCCCCAAAACCCTCCAAGGTGTAACCCTTAGAGGCTGGGAGACTCCATAATGGAGAGTAGCATTGCTACACGTGTAACCACTCGAACGATTGCCTTGACTACTTAGCCATTTGTTTAGTATACCAAAAACCCCTATTTGTTGGCGCAAAAGGTGGAACCTTTGAAGTGGCCCCAATTCATGTGATTCATAGTAGAGGTAGTAGGGACAATCTTATGGTTCGATGGGGGTGTGAGCCTAAGGAAACCTGGATTTGATATGCATGAGAAGTGGGTGTTGTGGAGAGGAGCCGATGCTACCAAATCCTGGAGCTACACGCTTTGAATATGCACAGCTAGGGGACTCAACAAATACTGTCCTTTCCAACCTAGGTTGTAATTGTTCTTGTGTCAAAAAGTCCAAAATATAAAAAATAACAAAAGATAAAAATCATGAAAACTTCTATGTGTTTGCTATGTCTTTATCTGCCATAATTGAAAATTAGAATTCAAAAGGACCAAGTTTTCAACCAAAATAGAAATTTTTTGAGAAACATGCCAAAAACTTTGTAAAATCAAACTAAAAAACTAGAACAGTGCATCTGTTGCGACCTGCGGCGCATCCATTTAGAGATACTGCACATTTGATTACTATTGTTGCACATACAAACTTTGCCAGATTTGTGCATTTATATCGACTCGTTGTGCATATATCCTCTATTTCCGCACATTTGTAGCTACACATCTATCACAGTAAGCTTATCTGGTCTTGTGTCAATTTCTATAGAGATGGCAAATGAATTAGAATATATTACTCAAACACTCCAATATCTGCAATTACAAATAAACTTAGGTCCCTCACCCTAAGATTATATAGCAATTGCTCAACAAATCCAAGTCTTACAACAAGAAATGGCAATCTTGCAAGTTGAACGTGCTAGTACCAGCTACGCCTCACCCAAAAATTGTACATCCTTTTCCCATACTCATGACAAGGCAAGCACCACGCCAAGTTGGAACTCGTATACCACTATGTCTACTAGTCCCCCTTCACAATCTTCTAAGACACATATCCCAAAGCATACCATTTCTACACCAATGCCGTCGTCTAGTTCCTCGAACTCTAAATGGACAACCAAAAAAGAATCAGATGAGTTTTGGGAAAAATATTTTCTAAATTTATACAGTAAAAGAAAATATATGGAGAAAGCCAAATCCACTCATCCATTACCCCATACACCTACAAAGGATGTAACCCAAGGACTACCGGCAGAGAATCAAACATGTCCTCAAATTCTGATCCTTGACCTTACTAAAGATTATTCCAATGCCATGTCAAATCCTACAACCCCTTCATGTCATCTGCAACCCCTTGAGCTTATCAAAGAACCTCCTACCATGAACCCAAATCAAGGTTCATCAAACATCCATGTTGTCAACCAAGAAGCTATCCAAGAGCTATCCACTTCCATTCAAGAAGACCAAGAGATATGTCAAGAGCACACCTTAGAGCAAGTGGAAACATTAAGCCCTAGTCCAAGTCAAGATCAAATCACTTTCATGCAACCTATCCATAACATGTATCTTTTCCATGATCAAGATGATATCCATAATAATGAACCTCTCCATGAGCCACTTGATCCTATCCATCTCCCAACAACTATACATGGGCAAGAGATCCAATTCCAACCCATTCATAATCTTTATCTCTTCCATGATCAAGATACTATCATTGATGAAGAAGCTATTCATGAGCAACTTGATCCCATACATGAGAAAGAAATCCAATTCCAACCTCTCCATAACCTATATCTTTTCTATGATCAAGATACTATCGTTGATGAGAAACCTATCCATGAACAACTTGATCCCATACCCATTTGTGAGCAAGAAACCTCCATTACTTCTATCCCTCTTCCATATAATCCCATCCATGATCCAAGAACTTCCGCTTCCTCTGATGAGACACTTGCCTCCCAAGTGCACATGAATGATCAACCTAATAACTTAGATCCTAAAGAGCATAAGATGATCAAGATTCTAATGATCCTTTACCATCCATTATTAACCAAGATGCAAATCCGTTATCCTATATCCTTGGTCCCACTACCTTCATGCATGAATGTTCTTTCTTAGAACAACAACAACCATTATCTACCTCTTCGCCTTCTCCATCCAATAAGAAACTCATGTCTAGTGTTCCACCTATACATAATCTCGTTGTCCATCGCATACTCTAAAATATGAACTATCAAGGTAAAGGCTTAGGCCTTCATGAACAAGGTATTTTGGACCCTATCCATGTCAAAGTTCCTCCACCCTCATATGGCCTTGGATACATACCCCAAGATGAACAATCTCAAGATGTCGATACTTCCTCCACTCTTCCTAAGTCCATCACTTTCCATCACAAATCCTATCATATCTCCAAAACATATGTCGCCATTCCACCTCCATCATCCTACAATTGTCAAGAGCATGTGACCATACACCTTCCACCATCCAATCTACCTCCGTTACTTCCAACTCCTAACACCCCTCCATGCATTTTACCACCACTTCTTCCAACACCTTATTCATCACCCTCTAAAAATCCCAATCATGGCCAACAAGTGAACATGTTGTCTAAACAACGAGCTTCCACCAACCTCACTTCCACCATACCCCGGGGATTCAACATCAAAAATTGGGATACCTCTACCTATAAAATCAAAAATTCTAAGAGTCCTCATGACCTAGGATACAAAATCCAAGAATCAAATAATTATCCATCTCAAAAATTGCATACACCCACACACCTCAATGTCAAACTGAAAAAGGTGTGGGTCCCCAAGCAACAGGCAATTACCTCCGAAGCTACACACAAGCTACATACACCCAAACCCATACCTTCACAAGCAAAGTCTAAAAGCAAAATGGTTTGGGTACCTAAGCAAAAAGCCCTCAAGTCAAATGAGGCATTCACCTCTCATGAATCCCAACCATCCACTTTCTCCTTTTCCATCCAAAAATTGTTCCATCCAAAAATATCAAATCTTTCCATCCCACATGACAAACAAAAATTAGAAAAATACTAAGTCTATGTGGGTCCCTAAAGGCCTATATCATTCATCCACCAAGTAAAACTCTCCATTGTTTCCTATGCCACCTTCCCATCATTAGCTTCAATGTTTATCACGGTATGTGCAACAGTTGGTCATGGTTCCCTTCCATTCCACAACACTTTTGTATAACTCTATCTCCCCTCCCTTCCACTACTATCCTACATATCTTCCCCATCCTATTCCCATGGTCCATGCTTTTGCATAATCTTTCCAATCCATATATCTACATCAGCATCCACTATCGCACCCTTCCATAATCCAATATCTACCATTCTCCATCTCACTTTCATGCAATACCCTACCAACATCTATGAGCACACTAGACATGGTCCATGCGACAACATTTCTAGCAGGACTATCACCTTTCAGGAACTACATGAATCTCTCCTTTCCGTGTCCACCTTCTCCCATCCAAATATTAAAAATAAAAATAAAAATGATCAAATCAAAAAAATGGAAAATAACAAAAAAATCATCCTCTGGTGAAAACCTGGCAAACAGGCGCATGGGATAGGTACCATGATGAAAACCTGGCAAACAGGCATCGTGTGTACTTTTAGATTTCGTGCAAATAAAAGCAAGTGGTGAAAATCTGGTAGATAGGCGCTATATGCGACAAACCACTTCCCCCATCTATTGTGACCTCATGTCTCTTGTGTCCATCGTACAGTTCATCTTAAACCAGTCCTTTGAACTATTGTCGAACTACGTCGCCACTGAGTTATCACGTAGGCAAGGCTATTCTCAATGCACCCCCGAGGCTCTGCTCCACTCTGTTTCTTTCCTCTCCACTCCATTTCTTTCCTCTCCATTCCTTTGAATGTCATCTGTCCTGCCGTCCATACCATTTTTGTATCTTTGGCATCGCCTAGGTCTTAGGTCCATCAGGTTCACCCCGAACTACATTGCCTCTGCGTCATCAAGTAGGCAAGGCCATTTAGCAATGAGCCCCCGAGGCACTAGGTCAATCCCTTAGGGTCCATCTCTCCATGTTTGTTTGTCATGTGACCCATAATAAGTCGATCCTTTGTCTAAACTGGGGGCAACTCCTCGACCTGGTTGCAGATTTGGATGCTTGAATGCCACATGTTCTAAGAGGATACCAATAAGGATTGTGATACCTTTCACCAAATGCAAGCACGAGCAGCAAAACATGTTTCCAAACAAAAGTCTTGACGCAAAACATCAACCTCTCCAAAGCAAAACAAACAAAGACCAAAACCATCAAAATGATTTTATCAATACTATGGCAAGAAAGCACGTCTAATGCAAGAATGTTTTGAGAAAAGGTTAAGTTAAAGGGTCTTGATTTTTGTTATTATGTCTTTCTATGCTACTCGAGGATGCCAAAAGCTAGAGATGCTATGATGGGGGCATAATCATTTTTCTTTGTCTGTTGTTTGCGGGTTAATCTTTAGTAATGTGACGACTTTTGTCTAACGACATGATCAGTAAAAGATCATCGAGGACTTCAGAGGTCTAAACATGAAAAGGGGCAATCCTTGTCTATTGAAATGCAAGAAATACTCAGGTCATCTAGATTCAACTTTGACTAGATGCTTGTATTAACTTGCTATATCAAAATCCATGTAAGTAATACTCAGGTCATCTTGGTTTAATTATACCTAGATGCTTGTATTTTCTTACAACATAATAAATGCCCAATGATGAAATAAGCACTTCAAAATACTTGCAATATCAAGATGACAAATATCTATATCCATAACATATCCAGAAAGCATATCCATATCCATATCCCATGCAATAAAAATTCTAGGTAGAGAATCAATGTTTACAAATAAAAGCTTGTGATTTCTTCTATCAAGTCATTCTTCTATCGATCAAATTTCTATCTGTCTTCATATCTCTCGTCAACAGTTCTAGCTGTCAATCCGAGCAGTGATCAAAATGCAAGTCTATCCTTAAATCCATACCAACCAAGTCAAGTCAATATTGTCAAATGATCCAATCACAATCAGTGGTCTTGGTCCTTGTCTGGTCGTAAACCAACTCGATCAGTTATAATCAAACAATTGTCTTATACAAGATGTTGCATTGTCAAAATCAGACCAATACATGCATCTTACATGACATGCTTCCTTTCCTAAAACAAAACACTATCCTTCGTGTTGCTCTAGGGATCTATCGTTCCCCGCCATGACAACACTGTTGTATATCATTATCAGTATATCGTTGGTTTACCGCTTGACAGGGGCAATACCTTGTTTGTTCTTGTATCATTTGTGCATACTTGCTTAGTTGCTTGTGTGTGTTATCATTTTATCTTACATCACATATCATTCGGCTCTTTCTTCAAACCATTTTTTTCTTCATCCTAGCCTATCTTCCACTTTCTTCTTCATGAGATTGTCCATCTCACGCCTTCTACCTTCTTCCCGTCCAATCTCCCGAGGGGGCATCCTATCATCATTAAACTTGTACCAAGGGCAAACTGGGGCATGTATCATTTTCAGACAATCTTATTCTTTCAAACAACGTGATAAAACACATTGCATCGAAGAGGGGCAAAATGTATACACCTAAAAATGACACGACTATGTCTAAATAAATATTTTTAATATTTATTTAAGTCTACCTTCCTCTATCAATAAATAAATAATTAAATTTATTTATTTGATTCATATTCCTCTAAGTTAATTAAATATCAAAATATTTAATTATCTCTTCTAAAGTCAAAATTAAATAAAATCCTTTATTTAATAAAATTCTTCCAAGCAATTAAATAATTCTAAATTATTTAATTAAGCCAAGTCTATTCCTCCAAATTTAAATAAATCATTTAAATTTATTTAAATCTTCTCACTCTCCAAAAATAAAATATAATTAAATATTTTATTTATTCTTCCAAATCATGTGCAAGTAATTAAATAAATTTATTTATTTAATTACGCTTTCTTATCTTCTAAAAACTCTTCATTATCTTCTAAAAATAAATTCTTCTTGTCATACAAAAGCAAAAGGCTGAGTTAACTGATTTAAAGCTATCAACAAAACTCTTAAATTAGAAAAAGATATTCTAATTTAAGAAATAAAAACTCATCCTCATCAAGAAAGCAGTTAACTCAACAAAGCATCTTTTTGAATGACACATGTCCTTCTATCCGCGCACGTTCTCTCAAACATCCTCCTCCGTTGATCTTCTTATTTCTTTTCCACTGTTGATTCTCTCTCACACAACTCTATAAATACAACCCTCTTCTTCTATTTTAGATATCCAACTTTTAAGTAGACTTATACTGCAGAATCCATAGCGCGCCATTGGCACCCCACTTTCACATCCACCATTTATCATCCATTCCATATTGTGTTGAAGCTCATCTTCAACACAACAAGTATTCGAGCCATTTCTCCTTGTCATCTTGAGGAATCGAAGCAAGGAAGCAAGCTTCCTGAGGGCCATCTTCATCACCAAAAAGATCAAGAAAGATTAGGCGAACAATGGAAATCGCAAGGTAAAAAGGTTGTGTGTATCTCTCTCTTATTTTAAATCCTTTTTGTTTGCATATTCCATTGATGGTTTGGGTTTTTATTATTCATTTTGATTATCCCATTTTACCCATCACAATTAGTTTTTGCCTGCTTTTGTGTCAGTGTAGATATTAATCAGACCCTTCCTAATTCAATCAATATAACATCCAAATATGGAAGCTGGGAGTAACAACTAGTTTACAAAGAGGTTAGAGAGGAGGAGGTTGATATGGAGGAGTATCCCTTCAAATATGATATCCTAAACATCATTAGGTCCTCGTACAAACAAACAGAACCTAAAAGGACCAGAGAAAGGACCTCTCCAGTGATTGAACAATATTTGGTAGAGCTTCTAAACAACAAGACAAAGGAAAATACTATAGGAATAGAAGAGAAAGAAGAAGGAGGAATCCAAGATCAATCCCCTAAAACTAAAACCAACACCCCTCAAAGGGAGTTGGCTACCGCAGGGAGCAAGCATATGAGCTTGTCCTTCACGGCCCTCCTGCTGTCTCGAAAGGTGAAGAAAAAGGAAAAAGAGTGGAGTTGTCTTCACCTAGAGTTTTAACCCGTGGGGAAGGACCTATTTCCTTGTGGAGTAACCAGGAGGGATGGGTGACACCCAAGAGGAAGGGCAAAGGCCATTTGAAAAAATTAGTAGATGTGGGGATGGACGGTAAGGCTAGAAGACCCTCACAGAGGGAAACCGGGTAGAGGGAAGCTACCAAGGAAATAGTTAATGGGAGACAAAGTACCCTAGAGGCTCAATCTAAGCGAGCCGTAAATGATGTTCCTCTCCTAGAATATGAGGGGACTAAACAGTCCTCAAAAGCAGTTTTTAGTAAAAAACTACATTTACAAAAACAAACTGAATATTCTCCTTCTCCAAGTTAAAATGTCTGAAGAAAGTTTCAAAGAAGTTGCTAGCAAACTATGGCCCACAGTGGATTACCTCATCAACCCTTAATTTGGAGCTTTTGGAGGTCTGGTTACCATGTGGAATAAACATCACCTCACTGGTTGTTATTGCTCCCACAGTAGGAACAACCTTGAAATGAAATTTACCCTCAATAAGAAAGTCTGGAAACTAATAAACATCTATGCACCCAACACTAGGAATGCTAGAAGGGAGCTTTGGGAAGAGCTGGCCCCTAGATTGAATGTCGAGAAAAGAACCAATTGGATGTTGGTTGGTGACTTCAATACCCCCCTTTTCCCCTTGGAAAAATCAGGGGGCATTATAGACTACTCTAACAACATGGCTGACCTTGCTGACTTCCTTAATCAGACTAGGTTAATGGATATCGATGTAAATAATCAAATCTTCTCTTAGACCAATAAGAGAATGGGAGATCAATTGATTTAGGTGGAGCTCGACAGATTCTTGATATCTTTGAACTAGGACATTATTCAACACTCTAATTTGATAGCTCTGCCCCGTATCATCTCGGACCATAACCCCCTGTTATTCACATGGTGGGAAGGAGCTCCCAAAGGCCCTTTTCCTTTCAGATATGAGATTATTTGGGCTTCTCACCCTGATTTCAAAGATTGCATTGTCAACTGGTGGAGTATCACAATATAGGGTTCCCCTATGTTTAGCCTTACCCAAGAATTGCTTCATGTCAAATAGAAGGTCAAAGGTTGGAACAAATTCTACTTTGGAAATGTCATGACCCAAAAGAAACACATCTCTGAAAACCTTTTACACATCCAGGATAAGATTACAAAGGGAGATAAGAGTGAGGCCAATTTCAATCAGGAAGATACCCTACTCAAAGAGTGGAGGAAGTTGATGAAAAGGGAAGAAACATTCTTGAAACAGAAATCCAGAGTCCAATGGCTGACTGAAGGAGATAGAAACACTTCCCTCTTCCACCAGTCAACTATGAAGCATAGGAAAAGGAACAGAATAACTAAGCTCCTGGATGAGAACAATAAAGAAGTCAACTCAGATGGGGAGATTGGTTAGCTTGCCTCTACCTACTTCAGAAATTTCCTCTCTAAACAAACTAATAATTCCCACCCAGATAGGGGTGAAATGTTGTTGGACAATATACCTTCCCTACTCTCGACTGAAGACAATTGTGCTTTATTGAAGCCGATTACCAAAGAGGAAGTGGGATTTGTTGTCTTCTCCACGGGGGCATTTAAAGCCCTTGGTCCATATGGGTTCCCCTCGGCCTTCTTCCAAGACTTCTATGACATTGTGGGGTTTGATGTTATGACTATTGTAAGAGACTTCTTCAAAATGAGTAAGATCCTCAAGCAGATTAACACTAGTTTTATTGCCTTGAATCCCAAGAAGCTAACTACTGAGACTATGGTTGATTATCACCCTATCAGCCTCTACAATACTATCTATAAGATCATCACTAAGACCCTAGTCAGTAAATTACAACCCTTCCTGGATGGTCTCGTAACTAGCTGTCAAAAAGGTTTCCTCCCTGGAAGATAGATTGTTGATGTTGTCATCTCCACTCACGAGTTAATTCACTCTATGGACAGGAGTAACATCCCAATTATGGCTCTTAAACTAGATATCTCAAAAGCCTATGACATAATCGCTTGGTATTTCTTATTCAAAGTTCTAAGGAAGTTTGGGTTCTAGGACAACATGATTAAACTCACAAGTGAATGTGTGACCGTGTTCAAGTATTCTATCCTGGTCAATGGTATTCCCTGGGGATATTTTAACTCAGGAAAGGGAATTAGACAGGGGGATCCCTTATCCCCCTATTTGTTCATTATCATGGCTGAGGTTCTGGGGAGAAACATATTGAACCTTCTAAGAACACAAGATCTGAAAGGTTAGAGCTGCCTCTACTATGGACCCCTTAGCCATACAGTAGTTTGTAGATGACACTATGTTGTTTAGAGCTGCCTCGATAGTGGAAGCCAAAAAGTGGAAACAACTACTCAATGACTATACTAGGGCCTCTGGGCAATGCATTAATTATGATAAGAGCAATGTCTTATTCTTCAACACTAAATGGGACCTTCAGTGGAAGACCAAAACTATTCTCAATTGTAATGAGGCTGCTCTGCCAACTACTTACCTTGGACTCCCCCTCACTATCAAGGAAGTGACCCCTCTTACTGGGATGTTGTTCTCGAGAGAATCCAAAAGAAGTTGAAAGGTTAGAAGGGTAAGCTGTTGAGTCAAGCAAGTAAGGACCAACTCCTGAAAGCTTCCCTCCAAGGTATCCCCACCTACTTTCTTACTTCATTTAAAATACCTAGATACATAGCGAAGAAATTTGAAAAAATCTAGAGAACTTTCCTCTAGACGAGGGTTGAAGAAAATAAGAGGATTTCCCTCATTAGCTGGGACAAAGTTTGCCTCCCTAAGTCCCAGGGGGATTGGGCATCAGAAAGGTCCAAATGATGAACAAAGCACTGCTGGTGAAGGTGGGGTGGTGTTTTTTGAAGGAAGAAAAAGACTGGGGTCAAATAATGAGAGTCAAGTATTTGCACAATGGGGAGAGAGTCAGCTTCCTGGAGCTTCAAAATCTACCCAAAGGTTCCATTATCTGGAACAAAATGATTAAAATCAGGATCATCCTCTCTCAAGGAATTAAATGGAAGCTTGGAAAGGGGGATAAGATCAAGTTCTAGGAAGGCACTTGGCTTCAAGAGAAATCTCTGTCCAACTAGGGAAATGATAGTCTTTTTCATAGAGCTACCAATTTCTTTGGGGAAAAGGTTATTAATTATATAGACCACTTTCATGGTAGAAGGCAGTGGAAAAGTATTGTTGATTACTGGATTGAGAACAATTTGGGTGATTAGGTGGTTAGCTCCTTACAACTTGAGCAGAGTAATTACAGAATTCCTATGTTTCCCAAATAGGATGAAATGTTATGGGCATAGGACAATCGGGGTATCTTCTCGGTTAAGACTGCTTACAATCTATTGTCTAATAGTGGTCAACTCAATAGATTCTGGTAGAAGGTCTGGAATAGTCATTTGATTCCCAAAATCAATTTCTTCTAGTGGTCTACGTCACACGACAAAATCATGACCATCGACAGTCTTAAGAAAAGGGGCTTTCGACTGGTTAATTGGTGTGTGCTTTGCCATATGGAAGAAGAGTCCATACCCCACTTGATCCTCCACTATGATTACACTAAAGAGATTTGGAGTATGATATTGGGCAAGCTTGGTCTTGACTAGGTGATGAGTGAAATCCTCATTCAATTTGTGAAGAGTTGGACTGCCCCCTTTAGACATCTGAGAATTAGGGAACTATGGAGAAAAATTCCCCCACACTTGGGATGGAGCAACTGGAAAGAGAGAAATAATAGAATCTTTAGGGACTTTGCCAAAAGCCCTAAGGAGGTCTTCTTCTCTTTCAGTAAATTGGTATCTGAAAACACTTCCAACAGCAAGATGAACACTGCCAAAGACCCCCTGACCCAATCTAAGATGCAGGTAGCCAAGGATAGGGTTTATCCTCAGACATAGCCACCCTTGACAACTCCAAGAGGATAGCTTGATAGAGCACTTCCTATAAACCCCCTCATAAAGACTGGGTTAAGCTTAATTTTGATGGTGCAACTAAGAGTGGCATAGGTATGGCCAGTGGTGGTGGAATTATTAGGAGCAATAATGGGATTTTAATTGTTGCTTATGCTAGAGGGATAGGCAAACATTCTAACAATGTGGATGAGGGTCTTGCCTTACTGTGGGGCCTTAAAATTACCCTTACCTTGGGTATAGATAGAATTTGAATTGAAGGGGATTTAAAAATCATTATTGATGTTGTCTTGGGAAGGGCTAACACTGGTTGGAAGCTCAAGGACATAATTGGTGACATAACTGCCCTATTGATGGGGTTCAGAGATAAAGAGATAGGGCACACCTACAGAGAGGGTAATAAAGTGGTAGACAACATGTCCAACCTTGGGCAAAACCTCAATAGCTAGAGGTATTAGAGGAAGGTGGAAAGTCTCCCTAAACATGTTCAAACCCTCCTCCTAAAGGAGATGAATTAATTCCCTATTCTTTGTCATGTGTTTCAAACATGCTAATTTAATTCTAACCCTATTTGTGCGCGCTTTAGGTGCCACCGAGTGATGACTCATTATGGGATGACTCAAAGACAGGTCAGCAAGATGACTAGGACAATCCAACCTCACAAGTACGTGGTCAATCACATGGTAGAGAAGATGACAAGGCAAAGATATTTAACCCAGCAAAAGGCTTACTTTAATGATTGCTTTGATATCACCCATCATTTTGAGTACACAGCTTATGGTTCGCATAGGGCAAATTTATGGCATGATGAAATCATAAGGTGGCAGGGTGACAGAGAAGGTCTCCAACTTCAATATTTGCTTAGTTGGTCACCTGCCAATATCAAGATCAAACTTTTATAGAGTTTCATAGTTCACATCCAGTCCTCTTTCACTATGTGCATTGCTAAGTTTCTAGGCTTTGTAAACCAGACCTCTTTCACTCTATGAATTTTTAGCGGCTTTGTGAAGATGAGGGAAAGAACTAGAATAGAACCCTTATCCTACGATGAGTTTAAGAGAAACAAATTTTTGTGGCACATTTGTTGTGAGGAGGGGTGGCTCCTTACCTTGAATGTCTTCAGGGGTACGACAAAAATTTGTCAAAGCAATGCATGGTGTTGTGGGATAACAGAAGGGTTCAAGTTGGTGGTGTCAGTTTTGAGATAACTGAGGAAGTCATTGGCTTAGCTACGAGCACGACCATTGAAGGGGTGAAACATAAATACCATAGCAAGGTTTCTAACCTAGAGGGCATGGCTCTCTTCTTGAAAAAGGGAGAGGAACTGTACAACATTTAAGGTAGGTTTGACCGTGAAAGATTGCCCAAGCCATGGGATGATTTCTACTACATGCTAATGAATACTTTACCTTAGAAGGTATGTTTTGTTGCTTTTACCATTACCATTTTGTGTTGTTAGATCACTTTAGGAGGAATCAATTAATCATTTTCCCTTTCTACCTTCTCTCCTCACTGGAGGCCTCAGTCTTGGCAATGACTGAATTGCATACCCTTAACCCCGAGAAACCTTTAATACCCCTACACCAAGGCTTTATATACCAATTGTACAAGTTCCACCTAGCTTTATGCCTGCCTAAACAAATCATGGCCACCCATGTTGATAGCTCCCCTACTGCCTCTAAATAGACCAGAGACCACAGCCATGGTGTGGTTATTACCAAACTCACCCCCAAAAAATTGTTGGAGACTCCTAAAGACACTAGGGCTTCTACTTCAAAAAATAAACCCAGCCCCAAAAATAGCTCTGTGAAAACCCCCATTGTGACTTGTCACCCCTGAGTTAGGTTGATACTAGCATTGTTAGTAGTCCCAAAGCTGGTTCAAAATCTACCAAAAGGAAGCTTGTGATCATTGACAGCAAGGGCAATAATCCCCATAAGAAATCCAAGGAGGGGAAGGAGAAGGTGTTTAAATTTATTAATGTGGGTGAGCTACTCAGGAAGGAGGGGCATAAGATGGAGAAAGGTAAGGCAGTTCAGATTTATGGCGGTGAGGAGGAAGACAACGAGGAAACTCAAGATGAGGAGAACCTTACACCTCATGGTAAATTCAAAATGCCCTTGACCAAGAGGTGTACTAGGTTGGCTACAAAACCTACCCCCTCACTGAAAGAGCATGTGGTTTCTAGTGACTCAGAGAAGAAGGAAGAGAACATAGACAGCGAGGTTAATGCTGGGAAGGTGGATGAGACCGGGGGTTCGTAGATGGGTGGTGATGATGGCCCTAGCCTATTCCCAAAGTTGAATATTCCTAATTCTGAGACTAAATACTCTTCTAAGTAGAAGGAGGATGACCAGGACACCAAAGAAGGTGAAACTAACACAGGGAGGGACCTGTAATTGAAGCATTGAACACCAGAGTTACAGAGCTAGATAGAAATTTTAAAATCATTGCCTGGTTCAAGTCTAAAGTTATGCACAGATCAGCAACCACATTGGTTGTTCTACAATACTTGGAACTCAACAAACATGGCATCGAGAACAAGAAGATGAAGGACTATGAGTTGTTGTATCAATTCATCACTGAAGACTAGGGCCATTTATTCAACTAGCCCTTGGTGTTTTTCTCTTTGTTGTTTTTTGGTGGTTGGTCTACTGTCTGTTGGTTGTCAGTCTATTGTTCCTAGTTATTTTCTTTTTCTATTGGTTTAGTGTTTCTTTCCTAGACTCTGTTGTCTATGCTATGCACCCACTGGGTTGTTTTGTAATGGGATCGACACCCTAGTTTTTCCGCTCATAGTAATAAAAAACAATATAGTAAATGAGGTAAGAAATCACATCACCCAAGTAGATGGAGAGTGTTTCTTCACCCAAGCCCACAAAAATTTAGAGCAAGGAGAATCTCTCATGATGAAGAAAGTAATGTTGAAACCAACTAAGGAAGACTATGAATGAATATAGAGCGGGAAATTATTTAGAACAATATGTGCAAGTTTGGAGGAAAATGCTACAAAGTCATTGTTAATAGTGAAAACATTAGTAATTTAGTGTCTGAGGAGATGGTAGAAAATCTTAGACTGAATAAAATTGAGCACCTAAACCCATATAAGGATTTGTGAATACTAAAGGGGCACCAAATCTGGGTAAGTGAGCAATGTTTAGTGAGTTTTCAAATTGGATCATATAAGGATGAAAGATTATGTGATGGCAATGGATGCTTGTCATGTTTTGTTGGGAAGGTTGTGGTAGTTTGGTAGGAAAGTTGTGCTTGGTGGTAAGATGAATACCTAAACCATAATAAAGGATGGAAATGAATTTATATTAAGTTTATTTAAAGACAAAGGCAAAGAAGAAGTTGACAACAACTTCCAGAGGTATATTTAATTTCTAAGGGAGATGAAGAAAGAGAAGGCTTGCTATGCTTTCCTTCCTAAGCCTACTGAGATTAGGATAGTGGATATATTATAGGAGTAGGTTGAAATTCTTTCAAAATAATGGTTGGATGGCTTGCTAACCATGAGAAGTATCAACCACCATATGGATTTAATTCTTGGGTCAAGTTTATCAAGTAAGGAGACATAGAGGATGGCACTTATGTAGAATGAATAGGTGAAGGGATAAGTCCATGAGCTATTGGATAAAGGCTTAATAAGGGAGAGTTTGAGCCCTTGTGTTGTACTAGCAGTACTAGCAACCAAGAAAGATGGAGAATGGCATATCCTCATGAAGTCACGAGCCATTGACATGATAATAAAATATAGATTTTCTTTACCATGAACGGATTCAATTTAATGAATTGCTTGATGGGGCTAAGTACTTCATAAAGATTGATTCAAAGAGTGGATATCACCAATTTGGATTAGAGAAGGGGACAAGTGGAAAACTACATTCAAGAAAAATGATGGGTTATATGAGCGACTTGTTATGCCTTTTGGACTAACCAATGCATTGAGTACATTCACGAGGCTAATGAACAAAGTGTTGAAGTCATTTATTGGTAAGTTCATAATAGTTCATTTAGATAATATCTTAATATTTAGTACAAGTAAAGAGGAATACTTGATGAATTTGAGGATACTTTTGTAAAGATTGAAGAGAAGTTGGTGGTCAAATTGAAGAAGTGAAATTTTATGGAGTTAGTGTACTTGGGATTTGTAATTACCCAAGAAGGTTTGTGGATGGACCCTAAAAAGGTAATGGTTATTATGGAATGGCCATCACCAAGGTGTACATTTCAGGCAAGAAGTTTCCATGATTTGGTGATTTTTTAGAGAAAGTTTATTAGAAATTCTAGTGATGTTTATGAACCTATCATGGAAATAATGAAGGGTGGTAGGAATTAGTTTCATTGGATAGTTGCATTAGATAGGAGATTTTATTATTTGAAGGAGAAAGTGATAGAATGGTTGTTTTAGCATTACCAGATTTTAACAAAGTGTTTCAAGTGGATTGTGATGCAAGTGGGACAATGATAGGGAGTGCTTTGAGTTAATAAGGTAAGCCCATTACATATTCAAATGATAAATTAAATGAAACCAAGAGGGAGTATTCCATCTATGGCCAATAATTTTATATGATTATTTAAGCGCTTAAGAATTGGAAACACTATTTACTACCTAAAGATTTTGTTTTATTCACGAATCATCAAGCATTATGTTTTATTAGAAATCAAGGTAAGATAAGACAAAATCATATGAAATGGGTTAAATTTCTTCAAAGTTATTCATTTGTTCTAAAGAATAGAAGTGGTATATTGAATTGGGTAGCCAATGAGCTGAGTAGAAGATGTCTTTTGTTGCATGAGATGAGAGTGGAAGTTGATGAGTTTGATTCCATGGGAGACTTATGAGATGACTTGGATTTTAAAGAAGCATGGACAATGTGTAAGAACCCAATTGACATGGACATAACTCCATGGTTAAAATATTTTATCCAAGAAGGTTTGTTGTTCAAAAAGTAGTGTTTGTGCATACCTCAATGTTCAACGAGGGAGAACATAGTAGGAGAGAAGCATAATGGAGGTCTTACTGGATATTTTGGGGTGGAAAAAACATTGGCATAATTGTGTGAGTTATTAGTGGCCAATGATGAATGTAGATGTGAATAACATTGTGCAAAGTTGTAGAGTTTGCTAGCATCTCAAATAGAAGAGTTAGAATGCAAGTTAATATCAATAATTGCCTATTCCGAAGAGACTATGGGAAGATGTGGGCATGGGTTTTGTTCTTAAGCTGCAAAGGACTCAATGAGGTAATGACTCTATTTTTGTTGTTGTAGATAGATTTTTAAAGATGACACACTTTATGCCCTATAAGAAGTCAAGTGATTCCACACATGTTGCTACATTGTTCTTTAGAGAAGTAGTCAAATTACACGAATTACCATATAAAATTGTCTCAAACAGGGATACAATGTTTGTGGGCCATTTTGGAGTACCTCAAGAAGAAAGTTGGACACTTAAGTTAAATTTTAGTTTATCCTATCATCCACAAATGAATGGGAAAACAAAGGTTGTCAATAGAAGCCTAAGAAATTTTTTGAGATGCTTGGTTGGAAATAAACCAAATCAATGGAATACTACATTGGTACAAGCTAAGTTTGCATACAAATCAGTTAATAGAAGTGCAATGAAGAGTCTATTTTATATTTTGTATGGTTACAACCCTATAGGGGTAGATGAATTAAGAATTACAATAAATTTTGGAAAGTAGAATGTGATACCTAAATATTTTTCTACGTAAATGCATGAGTTACATAAGGAAGTAAAGAGAAATTTAGAAAAGAATACAATGAGATACAAGCAACATGATGATCTTGAGAAGAGACATCAATAATTTGAAGTTGGAGATATGGTTTTATCTCATTTGAGGAAGGAAAGGTTTCCCCAAGGAACCTACAACGAGCTAAAATAGAATAAATTTAGACCTTGTAGGGTCTTGAGAAAATTCGTAGCAAATGCTTATGAGATAGAACTTCTTGAAGGAGTGGATATCTTCCTAGTTTTCACTATGGCAGATTTGTACCATAACTGTGAAGGAAAAACAAGTGAAAAGAAAGGCATAATTTTAGTTTTTTTAAAGCAATAATGGGTATAGTAATTGCTTGAGGAAGAACAAGATGAAGTTGAGATAGTGATAGACTTGTGAGTGACTAAGAAGACTAGAGGAAAAGAGTATAGGGAGTACTTGGTAAAATGGAAGAATAAAATAGTTGAAAATCAATGTGGATGAGTGCATCAAACTTGTTAAACATGGAATCTTAGTTTTATATTTCATAAAATGTTTATTAGTCTCAATCTCATAGTATATTTTGTTTCAAGTGTGTTGTCATTGATGTCAACAATGCTATGATGTGTTGATCAGTGTTGGTGATGCCAAAGAGAGATTGTGTGTTGGTGATGCCAAAGAGAGATTATGTGTTGGTGATGCCGAAGAGAGATTGTTGCAAACAGAGAAGCAAAGTGATGAGTATATGCTAAGGAAATCAGAGATGGATCAGTGAAGTTGTGAAGAGAAGGGTAAGGTTATGGAAGTCATGTATTATGCATTGGATCAATATCATTTGTACATAGTTGTACCTTATCTTCTAAAGTTCATGAAGAGGTGAAAGTTGTATGTTGATATGAAGAAGTTGTAGTTTCTTGTTGAAAAGAGTTGTGATTGTTGCATGATGCTTTGAATGATGTTTCTAGTGTGGTTAATGTTGTATTCATTGTTTCCTAAGGAAAAGCATTGCTTTAGCTTTCAAAGAAAGGTTTAGGAAGTCCAAGGCACTAGAGTTTACACTGAAGTAGCTCAGGAGAATGCTCTAAATTCCTCCACATTTGAAGGTATGACCTTGTGGTTTGGAATTTAGTCAAAGACAAGTATGAAGTTTTTATGTTCTTGATTTCAGAGCTTAAAAGTCATCGCAAAAGATTCTAGGGCTCGTAGAGTGAAAATAGTGTTCCTATGTTGGTGCAGTCAGAAAGGTTAGAGAAATGCTCTGCATTTCTCCGTAGTTGAAGTTGTGATCCTACAGTTTGAAGGATGGTTAGATACAGATGAGAAGACTGATATATTTAAGTTTTAGATGATAAGTTGTACCGCAGAGGTCCTTTGGAGTCAGCAGAACAAAGATATAACATGTTGTTGATTAGGGTTGTCTGGAGGAGATAGTAAAAGCCACTGTATTTCACCGCAGTTCATCTCTTGGCTTTGATGTTTGGAGGATGTGTTCAGATGGTTTGTATGTTCATTCATTTCAGGTTTTAGGTACTGAAGTGTACCACAAGTTGGTTCTTCAAAGTTCTATCTCAAAACTAGTTATTCAGTAATTGTATGTGATACCAGGTTCAGTGTCTGGTTATTTGCACCAGAAAGAAAACATATATTTCAAAGGAAAGATTGTTTGAGAAGGTGTGTGCAAGTCTTATGTTGCTTGTGAAGTGATCTGCATGATGCTAATTGGTCTCTTTGGTACCACTTTAGGTTTGGAGCTATTTTGTGGAAGGATAAGGGTTTGCTGGGCTGACTTGATGTGTTTTGATGATCCCACCATATGTTTTGAGGTGTGCGTCAGTTTGGAAGAATGTGTTAAGGAAGAATAATTCCTGGTTATCACTTGGCTTGAACAACATTGGATTTCTATATCATTTGGAAGTTGACTTAGTGTGGCTATTGCACGTTTCATGTTTACACATTTCATCTTGGCCAACGTAGGAGAAAGATTTTGTAATTTGCAGAAGGTACAAATAAAAGATCTTGTTTGGTGTGAAAGGTGTGATTGAGTGAGAGTGTTTGAGGATGTGTTTGTGAGGGTGGAAGTGTGTGTGTGTGTGTATGGAAGTGTTATGAAGGCAATAGTGTTCGCTCTGTAGAGGAAATGAAGATTTGTGACAGAGTGAAGTGTGTGGACGTTGTGGAGGTGTTTAATCAGTGAGATCTATTGAGTGTGATGTTCAAACATTGTAGCCTCATTTTGTAAGTGTTGTTGTGTTGTATTTCAGGGAGTTGTAACTTCCTTTGGGTTGTAGCCCATAAATAATATTGCAATCTTGTTTTTGCTTGTGAGGCTGGATTTGGATAGTAGATCCAAGTAGCTTGCTCACTATGGTTTTTTCCTTCTACGGTTTTCCATGTAAATCTGGTGTTATGGTTGTATGCTCATGTGTTGTGATTTGATTTGCTTAAATTACTTTATCATTTGTCTAAGGCAATAAAAGGTTTTGATTGATAAGATTGAATAGAAATTAAGTTTTGGCATATATTGATTCACCCCCCCTCTCAATATATCAGTGTGTTCTAACAATTGGTATCAGAGTTGAGTTCCTTGTGTAGCCTAACAGTTGAAGGTAGATCTTGGAGCAGAACACGTGGCTCATAAGGAGTCCTCTTCTAAAGCTCTGATATTTGATGGAAGTAACTATGATTTATGGAGTGTAAGGATGGAAGCCTATCTTACCTCGCTAGGTTATGATGTTTAGAGAACTGCTATGGATGACTATGTTGAACCTAGTCACCCTATCACAGATTTAGATGTAACGAAGGCTCATGAAAACAATGCTAAAGCTAAGAATTCCATCTTAAGTGGTTTGAGCAGTTCAGAGTTAGTCAAGGTTGTGTGGTGCAAGACAACAAAGGAGATATGGAAGAAGCTCAAAGATCTCTAGGAAGGAAATGACACCATAAAGGAAGCGAACTACAATCTTAGAAAATAGTGTTTGAGAATTTAAGGATGAAAGAAGAGAACATTGTTGGCTATTTGCACCGAGTAGATGAAGTAGTCAATGGAATCAGGAGTATGGGTGAAGATATAGCTAACTCATTGGTTGTAAATAAAGTCCTGAGAACTCTCCCTCACATATTTGATTCAAAAGTTTTTGTGATTAAAGAAGCCAAAGATCCGAAGAAACATACAATGGAAGAGTTGTTTGGGTCCCTCACTACATCTGAGATGAGAAATGAAGTCATAGGACCATGCCAAAGAGAAGTTGCTTTCAATACTATGAAGAATGAAGGAACATCTGATGTATGCAATGAAGTTGAGGAAGAAGAAGCAAACTTTGTAAGGAAACTGACAAGGGGATCAGGAAAATATAAAGGTGAGCTACCTTTCAAATGTTTTAAATGTGGTAGAGTTGGTTATTTTGCCTCTAAATGTCCTTTTGGAGAAAGTGAAAATAGCAGCAAGGATTTCAAGAGAAACAATTTCAAGAGGAGTCTTCTTTCAAAAGAAAACTACAATTCTGAAGAAGAGGTAGATCACTACTCATCATATGAGGAAGGAGGAGAATCTCTATTCATGGCCAAGGTGATCTTAGATGGTTTAGACAAGGCTATAGATGAAGAAGAATATGAAGTTGATTTTAAAGGTGAACTTGTTTTTGATCTTGAAGACTTGGATTGTGCAAAGAAAGAGAATCAAGAACAAAGAGCTCTGATTGAAGCTAAGACAAAAGAATGTACAAGAATTGAGAAATAAATTATGTCACTCAAAAGGGAGTTGGAGAAGGCAAAGATTGGAAGTTTGGCTGATACTAAATGTACAGATCTCATGTTGCCTCAAGGTAGATCTCTTCATGCAAGGCAATTCTCCATGAATAGGTTCAATCATGTTTTCTTTGGGTATTGTTTTATCTACAACAAATGTGGTCATAAAGCTATAGATTGCAAGTCTGAAATGAATAAAAGAAATCTTGTAAGTAAGAATTCCCTTGCTTCACTAGTACATGTCAATGTGGTATGTCAAATTTGCAACAATGTTGGACATATAGCAAGATATTGCAGGAGTAGTTTGGCAAAATTAGAATCTTAGTTGATAGATGTCACTGAGCAAGCAGAGAAAAGTGGTTGTTCCAAAAGACAGGAGACAAACAATGAAGTTGAAAATTCATTGATTGTCCAAACAACATTTCATGCTCAAGGGCAAACAAATCTCTGGGTGATAGATAGTGGATGTACAAATCACATCATAGGTGATAAGAGCAAATTCATCAATCTGGGTAAGTGGAATGGTGGATTGGTCAGGTTTGGAGACAATTCATCTGCAAAGATCAATGGAAAAGGCACTATAAGTATTGATGTAAGATCTAAAACACGTGATGTTCTTTATGTAGAAGGTCTCAAGCATAATACAATATCATATTTCATGATCAAGGCTATGAAATTAGGATCTAGGACAAAAGGCAACTTCTATAATCTAAAGGTAATTAATGAAAGGACTTGTCTTATAGGACAAACAAATGAATGTTGTCCATGGCACAAAAGGATGGGGCACATCAACTTTGACAATCTTGTGAAGATCAGCTCCATGCAAGTTGTAAGAGACATGCCAAAGATCATCAAGCCTGCAAGCACCATGTGCAACGAATGTCAGATTGGGAAATAGATAAGGATAAGTTTCAAGTCCAAGGAGTATTCTACTACAAGGTCATTGGATTTGGTTCATACTGACTTGTGTAAACCTACTAGGACAAAGAGTCTATAAGGTGAGATGTATTTCATGTTGCTTATTGGTGATTTCTCTAGAACGACATGGGTTACATTCTTGAAATAAAAATCAGAAGCTTTCAGTAGGTTTAAGATATTCAAGTTCATGGTTGAAAATGAAATGAATGCAAAGATCAAGTGTCTAAGGTTTGACAGAGGTGGAGAGTTTACATCAAAAGAGTTTGAAGAATTTTGTGAAGAACATGGAATCAAGAGACACTATTCTACTGCTAGAACCCCTCAGCAAAATGGTGTTACAGAGAGGAAGAATAGGAATGTTCGAGAGATGGCCAGAACCATGTCGAGTAAAGCTAAGTTGCCTGATATATATTGGAAAGAAACAATTCACACCACAGTCTACATTCTTAACAAAGGACAACTAAGAAGACACAAGACCACGACACCTTATGAGATATGGAATGGAAGACCAACATCAAACAAGTATTTAAGAGTGTTTGGAAGCAAATGTTACATCAGAAGATATGAAGAAGGTCTGGGAAAGTTTGATTCAAGAGTAGATGAAGGTATTTTCCTTGGATACTCAACTACTAGCAAAGCCTACAAGTGCTATAACAAAATACTGAGGAAGATAGTTGAGAGTGCAAATGTTAGAGTGGATGAAGAGTCACATAAATCATAAATGATCAAGAAGACTGTTGGTTAGATGAACCTACCTACACAAAAGAAGAAGAAGTTGAAAAGAAAGAAACTCATGAGAATACTGCCAAGATTCCTACCAAGTATGTTCAGAAGAATCATTTAGAAGATTAGATCATTGGAGACAAAAATGAAGGAGTTCAGACAAGAAGAATATTTGCAAGAACAAATGAATAGGTAAGCTTTTCTTTACTATCAAGAGTAAAACCTAAATTTTTTTATGAGGCTAGCAATGATGAAGGATGGATACAAGCTATGGAAGAAGAACTAAATCAAATAGAGAAGAATCAGATTTGGGAGTTGGTGCCAAGGCCTACAGACAAGAATGTGGTAGGTATAAAATGGGTATTCATAAACAAATTGAATGCAGATGGAGAAGTGGTTAGGAACAAAGCAAGGTTGGTTTGTAAAGGTTATTCACAAGTTGAAGGTGTTGACTACGAGGAGACATTTGCTCTGGTGGCAAGAATGGAAGCTATCATAATGGTTCTTGCATTTGTAGTGCATAAGGGATACAAGGTATATTAGATGGATGTCAAATCAGCCTTCCTGAATGGTGATTTAGACTTGAAGAAGTATTCATAGAGTAGTCTGATGGATTTTGGTTATCAAAGACCCAAAGATGGTATGCAGACTTAAGAAGGCTTTATATGGTCTCAAACAAGCCCCTAGGGCTTGGTATGCAAGGTTGGATAAGTACTTACTTCAACAAGGTTTCAAGAAAGGTATCGCATATAGTAACCTCTACATCAAAATTGAAAGTGAACAAATTCTAATTGTTGTTTTGTATGTTGATGATATAATCTTTTGTAGATGTGATGAGATGTGTAATAAGTTTGCTAAAGAGATGCAGAAACAATTTGAAATGTCTATGTTAGGTGAGCTATCATTCTTTCTTAGACTCCAAATTACTCAAGCAGATGGTGGCATTTTTATATCTCAAGCAAAGTATGTCAAGGAAATGTTGAAGAAGTTTGGCATGGAAGATTTCAAACCAGTGAGTACTCTTATGGTAATAGATCACCATTTGAGTAAAGACGATGAGTCACCTGAAGCTAATCAGACTCTGTATAGGTCTATGATTGGGGCCTACTATACCTAACAACATCAACACCTGACATTATGCAAGTTGTGTGTTTGGTTGCAAGATTTCAAGCAGATCCTAAAGAAACACATGTGAAAGCAGTCAATAGAATAATCAAATATTTGAAGAGCAATCCAGAACATGGGTTGTGGTATCAAAAGGGTGATGACTTTTCCCTTAGTGCTTATACTGATGCAGATTGGGCTGGCAGTGTTGATGATGGAAGAAGTACTAGCAGAGGAGCTTTCTTTTTGGGAGACAGGTTGCTCTCATGGATTAGTAAGAAGCAGGAGTCAATGTCCTTATCAACAACAGAAGTAGATTATATAGCTGCAATAGCCTACTGGACTCAAGTGTTGTGGATGAAGCAAACATTAAAGGATACCAAGGTATTATATGATGGGCCCATTCCTATTCTTTGTGACAATATAAGTGTCATCAATATTTCAAAGAATCCAGTGATGCATTCTAGAACCAAGCACATATCTATCAGGTATCAATTTTTGAGAGAGAAGGTTGTAAATCAAGAGGTGAGATTGGAGTATGCGCTTGTAAAGGATCAAGTTGCATATATCTTTACAAAGGCACTTTCTAAGAATACATTTGAGTATCTTAGATATAAGTTAGGGGTTATTGCCTCTCCTTCCTCTAACTAGATGCATAGATAATGCATCTGTCCAGGGGGAGCAGTTTAAGACATATCTTTATTCCTGGATTGATGGAGGCTACCTCTCAAGGGGAGCAGGTAGTTAAGAAGCTAAGAAGGATGATAAGGATGTATCAGTCAGGGGGAGCTGACAGATAAGGAGCAGTGAAAGAAAATCAAGACTAATGCAGACATGAGGAGCTAAAAGAAGATCATCAGTTCAAAAAAAAGACCACTAGCCCTTTGTCCTTGATGTCAAAGGGGGAGAAAATTTCATATTAGGTTAAGTGTTTCCATCAATGCCAAAGGGGGAGATTGTTGCAAGTGTTTTGGAGAGATTGTGTGTTGGTGATGCCAAAGAGGGATTATTGCAGACAGAGAAGCAAAATGATGGTATATGCTGAGAAATCAGAGACGGACTAGTGAAGTTATGAAGAGAAGGGTAAGGTGATGAAAATCATGTACTATGCATTGGATCAGTATCATCTGTACACAGTTGTACCTTATCTTTTGAAGTTCATGAAGAGGTGAGAGTTGTATGTTGATATGAAGAAGTTGTAGTTTCTTGTTGAAAATAGTTGTGATTTTTGTATGATGCTTTGAATGATGCATCTGGTGTGGTTAATGTCATATTCATTATTTCTTGAGGAAAAACATTGCTTTAGCTTTGAAAGAATGGTTCAGGAAGTTCAAGGCATTGGATTTTCCATTGAAGTAGCTTAGGAGAATGCTTTGCATTTAAAGGTATGGCCTTGTGATTTGGAATTTACTCAAAGACAAGTGTGAAGTCTGTATGTTCCTAATTTCAGAGCTTGAAAGTTATCGTAGAAGATTCTAGGGCTCGCAGAGTGAAGACAGTGTTCCTATGTTGGTGTTGTTAAAAAGGTTAGAGAAATGCTCCACATTTCTCCACAGTTGAAGTTGTGATCCTATGGTTTGAAGGATGGTTAAATATAGATGAGAAGATTGATATATTTAAGTTTTAGATGATAATTCAAGTACCATAGAGGTCCTTTGGAGTCAGCAGAATAAAGATATAACATGTTGTTGATTAGGGTTGTCTGGAGGAGATAGTAAAAGCCATCGCATCTCACCGCAGTTCATCTTTTGGCTTTGATGTTTGGAGGATGTGTTTAGATGGTCTATATGTTTGTTCATTTTAGGTTTCAGGTGTTGAAGTGCACTGCAAGTTGGCTCTTCAAAGTTCTATCTCAAAACTAGTTATTCACTATTTGTATGTGATACCAGGTTTAGTGTCTTGTTATTTACGCTAGAAAGAAAACATATATTTCAGAGGAAAAATTGTTTGAGAAGGTGTGTGAAAGTCTTATGTTGCTTGTGAAGTGATCTGCATGATACTAATTGGTCTCTTTGGTACTACTTTAGGTCTGGAGCTATTTTGTGGAAGGATAAGGGTTTGCTGGGCCGACTTGATGTGCTTTGATGATCCTGCTAGATGTTTTGAGGTGTGTGTCAACTTGGAAGAATGTGTTAAGTAACAATAGGTCCTGGTTATCACTTGGCTTGAACCACATTGGATTTCTATATCATTCGGAAGACAACTTAGTGTGGTTGTTACACGTTTCATGTTTACACATTTCATCTTGGCTGACGTAGGAGAAAGATTTTGTAATTTATGGAAGGTATAAACAAAAGATCTTGTATGGTGTGAAAGGTGTGATTGAGTGAGAGTGTGTGAGGATGTGTCTGTGAGGGTGGAAGTGTGTGTGTGTGTGGAAGCGTGATGAAGGCAATGATATTCATTGTGTAGAGGAAGTGAAGATTTGTGATAGAGTGAAGTGTGTGGATGTTGTGTAGAGGTGTTTGAGCAATGAGATTTGTTGAGTGTGATGTTTAGTGGTTGTAGCCTCATTCTATAAGTGTTATTGTGTTGTATTTCAGGGAGTTGCAACTTCCTTTGGGTTGTAGCCCATAAATAATATTGTAATCTTGTTTTTGTCTTGTGAGGATGGATTTGGATAGTAGATCCAAGTAGCTTGCTCACTGTGGTTTTTTCCTTCTAGAGTTTTCCACGTAAATTTGGTGTTATGGTTGTATGCTAATGTGTTGTGCTTTGATTTGCTTAAATTGATTTATCATTTGTCTAAGGCAGTAAAAGGTTTTGGTTGATAAGATTGAATAGAAATTATGTTTTGGCATATACTAATTCACGCCCCCTCTCAGTATATCAGTGTGTTCTAACATATTTAACTTACCCAACATGTTTGATGTAGGCGCGCCATAGTTCATGAGCAATCCTACATCACTCAAAAATAAAATAAGGTAGGCTTAGAAGAATTTTGGTTCGTGTGTGTGTTTTTAGTGAAATGACATATTTGTGAAAATGGGAGAGTCAAAAGAATGTTCTAGTTGATTTTTGGTATTAGTAGAAACATATAGTGCATCTTAGTACCAAGTGATTTCACCTTTGTAGTATCAAAGAGCACAATTAGAAATTTAGTAACAACTTGTCATTTTCATCAACATAAGTTCACTTTAGTAGTAAGCCTATATGTGACTTTAGTAGTGAGGTACTTTGACAACATTGTCATCTTCAGCAACAAGTGTGTATGTGATTTCAATAACAAGCATGTATGTGACTTGAGCAGCAAGGTAACTCACTTCAACAATGCTATAAATTCGGTAGTAACTAGGATGACTTTAACAAGAAAATGGGAAAGACTACTGGTGGAGGTGATTTTGATGATGTGGATCTCAAAGGACACTCGGCACCATTTTTATCCAAATGAACTTCTTTCAAACCTCCAACTGTCAACTAGTCTAGACAATTTTCTCGGTGAGTATTGTTCTCTTGCAAACATTTGATCAAACACTTATTAGTTGTTAAAGCTTCAAGACAATTTGAACTGGGATCAAATAGAGTAGATGGGGAGTTTTGAATAATAACATTTTTTGAATAAAAATGATCCAATAAGAACTTAGAGCCATTATTTTTTAGCAACCAAATCATGTGCGATGGTGATTTACATCTGTGTAGGTCATTATGTGTAGTGTTTAGGGTAGATGAATTGATCCAAAGACATTTGTAGATTGAAATGTGGATTGAAGACAAGCAAGCAAGTCATCCTTGGAACACAATATGCCCTAAATCATGAGAAACAAATAATATTTGTGTAGGGGATGTGAAACAATAGAGCAAATTGTGAAAAGAGGAAGTCGACCATTTAAACATAGAGACATTGGGGAAAATCAAGGGAATAAGAGAAAATACCAACAAAAGGAAATTAACTAGATTATTTATTCATATAGAAGGATAAAATAGATTCATGCCATTTCTATTTGTCATAGTTACGGCATTTTCATTCTTAGCATGATTATATGCCACTAAAGGTTGATTTTAATTTTAATGAAAACAAATTTTATTGTTATTCCATTTGGTGTGTGTGTGTTTCTCAAAGTTTGTTAGGCTACTAGGTTAGGTGTTATTTAACTAGGAACCTTGATCTAGATTGCACCAAGATGTATCAAAATAAGCTTTATTGATAGGTTATGTCTTAAAGAAGCTCTAGAAGAATTGTTGTAGGTGTGTGGAGTCTTGCAATTATATAGAGCAATGAGGAGAAGACATGGCACATAGAGGAAGACTACGAGTACCTAGGGTTGCATATACATCAAATATGTTGAGAGGTACTACAACCATATTGGATGCAATGGAGCAAACATATAGAAGAGGAGAACATGTTGAGGATGTAAGTGATGATGAAGAAGAAGAAGGTCAAGAACTTGAAGTAGAAGACAGGTAATGAATGAACTAGAAATAATTTTTTTGAAAGTTTCTCAAAGATGCGTAGTAAACAAATGTTGGATGCCTCTTGCTACTATTGGTGTGAATGGGGTATATTTCCTAACTGATTTCCCTATTAGGTCCTATTCACACTATTTTACTTAGGGCATTTAATATCTGTGTCTCATGTCATAGGATTATGACACTTATCATGATCACATGTTGTCCTAGGTCTCTACCTTGCCTATATAAGCAAGGTCCCTTATGTACTTTTTGTATCATAATATCATATTCTCATTTTGCACCACAATCAAGTAATTCATCCTCTTGCTACTCTCTTGTGGAAGGTTATTTCTAGTTTGTAGCTCATCATGGGAGCTTGAGTCCATTCGTGACTCTTACATGGTATTAGAGCTTCATATTTGTAGGCCCCTTCTCAAATCTAGGAGTGAATCGGTCAAGATATTTTATTGGGTGCATTTCTAGACAAAAAGGACCCCACCATTGAGTCTAGAAGGCTCGAAAGATTAATTTTGATATAAAACACTATATATTTTGGCGTAATTTTTTAAGCTATTTTTTTAGGGTTTCTAGAAAAATCATGAACAAAATTCCATATGATTAGTACGAAATCCATATAGCACTGGACCGTACAAATTTGTACCATTGTATGATCACCATAACAGTGACAGGCGTCAGCGGATGCAGTTAGTAAAAAGTTAACATATTTCACAAGAATATTCCCTATGTCAACATTCATTTTGCATCATCATGGAACGAAATTAGCGTCAACAGTCTTATCTGGTAGTGGCACTCCTTTATCCAAGAATTATCTTCTATATGATAATTTCATCAATAAACAGGTAGTTTTTCTAGCAAGAAGTGTTTGACCGAAACCCCTGGTTACGTGGGGACTTTCACCTAGTCAGGGGCAGTTGCTAGTGGGAAACATGAAAGAAAATAATTTCACCACCAATGTATTTAGCTAACCAACCACTCATTTGCAACCCATCTGCCACCTAGGCTTATCGCTCAGTGGATTTGTTGCCCGACTATCGGCCACAACCAGGTGCTTAGCCCAGTCACTTAGCCCATGCACCACCATTGGACCATTAGAGCACTCGAGCGCCACCAAATAGCCACCTAAATAGTGCCAAGGCCCTATTTTGGTCCCTTTTCTTTCCCTGAGAAGGTATTGATTTTATTTTTTCCATATCTTGGGCATACAGATTTGAAATTTCACAAATGATAGGCATTAGGAATATGATTTCGAACACTTTCTAGTGGTGCTAGTTATTTTTTTAGATTTTGTTGCTAGTGAATTTTATTGCTATTTAAAGTCTGGCCATCCTGTTTGTCTTTTGAGCTCATAACATTTTTCTAGAATCTCTAATTTTTGTGATTCTTGTAGTGTTGGAAAGCTATTTAGGAGCTCTTCACAACTATCCATGTAATTTTTTTAGATTCAACCCCAAGTATATTTTATTTAGTTTGTTAGTTATTTTCATTTTGGTTGATAACTTGGACATTTTGGCATCTCAAAAGGTTCTATTTTCTTGGTTGGGCTTCATTTATCAACATTGATACGTATTATATGTTTTGATCTTCGATTTGATTTGTTTGAGGAGGTATAATGGGTTTTTCTATTCATCCTTCTGTGGTAATCCTAACTAAGGACAATTATGAGTCTTGGCAAAAAGGCATCCTAACACATTACAGGTGGCTTAATATTTTTCCTTATATTTATGGACTCATACCCAAACTAAATACACCTACGAGGAAAACGCATGGAGAAGTTATGTTGATCATGTTGTAGAATTGATTGGCTGTAATGTTGATTTTGACACTATGTGCTTCATCTCACATATTGAGTGCCCATGCACTCTTTAGACTAGAATTTGGGAGATCTACAGAGACCCACATTTCTCTCCATTTGATGATCCTACTATGGATTGCCTCATACCCTTGATGATGTAGATAATATACCCTTTGACGATGATACTTTAGAGGACTTTAAGTATTTGACAAGTCTTGTTAGTTTTAATGACATGGAGACTTATCTCACTTCTCCTTCTCCTCTTATTGAGATCATATCCCCATCACATATTGCTATTTCAGAGTTTAGTGTTTCTTCTTTGAGAGCTTCTAGTGATTCTTTGCAACATGATAATTTCACCACCTTACTTGCCTTCCACGCTACCCATATTAGTGTTATGACTATACATGATCCTAGTGTTGCTTCTACCATTTCCATCACCACCACTAATGTCAGAGCTTCTAGTGTAATCCTTACATCCACCATGGTTATTCCTACTTCCATTGCTTGTTCCATTCCTGGTCCCATATCCCAATATATACCTTATTATGTGTCTCATTCCATACCCTACTTCACCCCTCTTATCGTGTGCATATCTTTAGCTTTCACTCATTTTCCTATCATCCTCTCTATACATCATTATTTCCCATGCTCCTCATACCACGATTATTGATACATATACCTTGAACACACTATTAAATAATTTGATCAACTCAAGAATAAAGTAGATGATATACACACTAAGTGTGACTCTATTATATCCAATCCTCCACATCACATGCCTCTTGCATATGAAATTGTGACATATCCATTGCTTCTTAGTTTTATGACACCTAGTTTTGAATTATATCATGGAAAAGGGGACCCTCATGTTGGTTTACAATATTTTAATGTTTCATATTTAGACTTTACATGTGAGATTAAAGTCTTAGCTAAGTTGTTTATATGAACCTTGAGGGACTATGTTATTTAATGGTTTTCCTCTTTACCTCTTGGTTCCATCCATTATTTCGATGAGCTATCCACGACTTCCTTATGAAATTTCCATGTTAATATGGGTTTGAAAACAACTATAACTAATTTGACTAAATGTGCATAAATCCCTAATGAGCCTATTATCGTTTATGTCATTCACTTCTAATCTTTGCATGGTAAAATAAATGATCAATTAGATGGTGATGGGCTACAACCATATTTCTTGAAGGCCTTCTTCCTAAAACCATAAATAGTGTGTAATTGAGTAGATTTCCTTCTTTGATGGACATGTGTACTCGATGGGCTTAAGTATGGATCATCTTCTTGTAGCTCCAATACATCTTCTTACCCTTCAAAATTCCAAAAGTCTATTACTTTTTTGAAGGGTAATGATTCTAAAGAGACAAAGAATCATGTGCATTATGTGGCTAATACTTCCAATGTGGCAACTTTCAAGCCTCGTACTCTTAGGAAGTTTACTAAGATACAAGGGCCCTTGGACACTTTGCTTCAAAGTTTGTTGAAATTAAATGTGATCACTCTTCCATCTATTAGTCCATTAGATCCAAGTAGAGGGATACCCAAGAGCTAGAATGAGAATGCAACTTCTAATTTTCATATAGTTAATGGACACCATACTCAAGGTTGCATGGTATTGACACATAAAGTGCAATATTTTCTTGATAATAATATGATTCATATTAAGGGTGTTAATGACAAGGACAATCATTGAAATGTGTGGATGATTGTTACATCGATTCTCATGCACCCTCAGATACATATACTTTTGTGGGTACTCATCCTAGAGACACATATTCTTCCTCCCACCCTACCCTATTGATCCCTTTTTCTAACGAGGAGATCCTATAAAATAATTATTATGGTCCATCATATATCCCATGCAATATTATAGGCACTTCACCTACTCATTTTCTCATTGATCATCCTGCATGTCAATATAATGTATGCATTGAATAGCACTCATTTAACAACCATATTAGCATGAATAATATGCACATTTGGTACAGTATCATGTTGAAGATGACTAATGGAATTTTGGTCAAAATCTTGGGTTGCATTATTTTACATTTGAAAGTTGATCGTAAAGAACTAGTGTTGTGTCATATAATTTCAGCCTCAAATAGATTTCATGTATTACTTGGTAGACCACGGATTGAACAATGCAAATTGATGTCTTTAGTTTTACATCAATGTGTCAAATTTGTACATGAAGGCAAGGTAGTCAAAATTGATAGAGATTATTAGAAGCAACTATTTGATAAGAGTCATTTTACATTGGACAAATTTGTCAAGACACTTAAGTTCTGTATGAACCAAATTATGATGTGCATGATTTATATAGGTTTCACTTAGAAGAACAATAAAGGGAGAATACAAGAAAATCTTATAAAAATGAAAGACCTAAAGATACCTAGGTTGCATATTCTATGGTATCTAAGCATAAAGGTCTCAATTTATGCATGCCTTCCGATGATCCTTATAAAGAACAAATTACTTATGTGTCAAGGAAGCAAGAAAGGAACAAGAGTAATATAATTAAAAAACTCACATTCACTCTAAGGGTAATACTTCTTCATGGGTTCTAAAGAAAAATGTTATGGTTCAACAAATAGAAAACCTTTCTATAATGACACCTCCAACACAACATGAAAAATAGGTAAAGAAAGATGTTGCAATCACACCTATCGATAATGTTTTTACCAAGAGGACTAATTCTTATCAAGATGATAGCCATACAATTGAAAAATAAAGCCATGCAATGAAGGATAAGTAACTTGATGTTACTTGTTGGGATGATGATTACCTCTTAGATGAGGATCATTCTAATTTTATTATTTTAGATCTTCGAGCATTCTTATGCCTTATGCAAATATAATAGTGATACGTCTCTGTGTATACATATATACATATGTATACTATATTTGGAGTAGAATCTTGTTTATATATGTATACACGTATGTATATACAATGGGGTTTTTTTGCCCTTGATATAAAAACATTTACATAAAACCTTTGGATGTACATTGTATAAAAATTAAAAAGATTCTACTCCAAAGAGCAAAAAACAACTATCAAGAGATACATAATTATACCAGAGCACTTGGTCTCATGACCATAGAAAAAAACACTAAATTGATACATGAACTTAGATCGTAGGAAAGGAAAAAACTAGATCAAAGGTACTATACATAAAATAAACAAAATAAAAACATGGCACATAACACCACCCCCTAGCGCTCCTTGCTAACTGGCGAAGCATGGTTTGTGTTGACTACCTCCTTGACCTAGGGCTCATTCTCTTTAGCCACCCTACCTCTTTGATTACACATTAGGGAGGAGAAATGCATGCTATAGCATATCTCTCATTGGTGCCTAGATTAGTGCATGGTAGGACCACATAAATCCTTATGGCATAATCATTTCTAATTTTTAGATGCCTTTGATAGTGATGGACATGTAGACTTGCTAATACTTTTTCAACATCCCAATAATAAGCCCACAAAACCTTATCTCACTCTACAACTCCTCAAGCACACTTGAGAAATCCATTTGCTGAGATGGAGTCAAAGTTGAGTGAACACCCTCCACTAGAATGGCTTACATCTCTTGACCAACCTCCATACCAATATGTTTAATCACCATGCCAAAAAACTAGTTTGAAAGGAAGAGTTAAAGGAGCTACAAGAAGATGGCAACATTCAAGAGATAATGAGCAAGATTGGAGATAAAATCCCCATAAATAGCAACTTTGGAGTGGTGACCTTATATTAGAGCTCGATCTCCCAATACACCCTTAACAAAAGTTAGGGTTGTAAGATCTCGACAAGAGAAGATACATTACAAACATCTATTTGAGATTTAGCCCTAAACCATTTCAACCCCATCATGATGCCCTTGCGATTGACTCTCCACACCAAACTAGGATCTTAACCCTTACCAGATAGCAAATTGACAATGCTAGTGACCTGTTGGCACCACCTTAAGAAACAACATCCAATGCCACACTTTATAACATCACAATACATCATTGCCACCGTACACATAATCTTTAGCGTGTCATGTAAAGCCCAATCAATACTCCCAACTAACTATATGTTGCTAGGATCATAATCATATATATTCATGCACAATGACTTGCTGCTTATTTATAAATGATGCCTTAGAGATATGATTTAAAAAACCATGGCTAACACTTATGTATGATTATGATGTTACCACGATTCCTTAAGTTCCATGAACATGATGTTTACCTCTTATGCCATGCCATTGTTAGACTTTAAGGGCACACAACTGAGAGGGGGGGTGAATCAGTTGTACAAAAACTTTCTTGAACTTTTACACTTAGCTCCACTTAACAATTCAGTAGCATAATAATTGATTAATCATGAATACACAATGCAACACATCAAGAGCAGAAACATATTAACACATGAGACACCAAGATTTTGACGTGGAAAACCCGGTTAAGGGAAAAACCACGGGGTGGTTAACCCAAGAATGTATTCTCTGTTAGAAGAATAGAAAGAACAAATGGCACATGCCAATTAGGGCTTACTGCTCGAGCACACTACTCACAAGAGGCTCACTGCCTACAAGAGACACACTATCTACAAAGAAATAAGTATCACCTACTTGAACTGGTCAATAGCATCTTCATCATGCTTGAATCAGTTCCATTAAGCCCAATACTTCTGCTCTGTCTTTCACTCTTCTCCTCGCTACCACTTTCTCCTCTCCACAAGGACACCTTTGAAATGACTTTGTAATCCCTTATTTATATAAGACATCAACTTAGGAATGATCATCTAAGTCGGCAAATATCCACAATAACATCTGCAAGATGCATAACTCATCTGGTCGGCCTGCCTCAGGAAGAACACCATCATCTGGAAGATATTCTTCATATGCCAGCTCCAACTCCAATGCGGACCACCAACATGAACTAGACACGATCCAAAGACCACTGCAAGCTTTCCTGAATTGCCAAGAACATCCACACTTCACCTGCTTACTGAAATCCTTCTCTCCTTCATCCAGAATCTCAAGAACACAGTCTGTTATCACTATCACAAAAGAATAGATGCTTGCGGACCTTCAAACCACGAACCAATCTATTTGATACTTCACAAAGACTTCCTCAACACTCCCTCAAGTCCGCAGAATAGGATAATACATTTCTGGAACTCATCGGACCTATCTGTCTCACTCTGTCACCACTGAACCTGTCGAAACCAGTTTAATTTGTACAGCCACAACTTCTTCAGATCTTCATGCGGACCTCTGAAATCTCTACTGGACCACCTTAAGACACATATCTATAAACCCTTTAATCCGCATCCTTTTATCCTCATCCTATCTTGGACTTTTACCTTACTGTCTTCCCTGATCTTCTCTTGTTCCTGATTGAGACTAATTTTCTCAATATCCTCAGCACACAGCTCATCCAATCCTTATCATTAATGCAACAGGAGTATGTTGACATCAATGACAACATCGGTTAGGCCCATACTTGCAACAATCTCCCCCTTTGTCATTGATGGCAACATATGATGTGAAAAACTATTTTAACCATCAAGACCAAAACTTCTCCTTACTGTCACAGCTCCCCCTATCAGCAACAACCATTCACATGTCTTCTCTCCCTTTGCTGCTCCCCCTTTGATTAGCAACCACTTGTTTTTCACATGTCTTCTCTCCCCCTTTGACATCAATGGCAAAGGGCACATACTTGCAATTTCAATACTTCAGAAACATACTTGCTGCTCCCTCTGATTAGCAGCTCCCCATCATCAATCTGGATCACAAGATATGACTATGATATCCACCGGACTGATGCACCACTGTGCATCTTAGTTCATCACCGGAGGGGCAATAACCCCTAGCTTCTCCCTGAGATACTCAAAAGATTCCTTAGGTAGAGGTTTAGTAAAGATGTCTGCAATCTGATCCTTGGAGGGCACAAATTCCAATCTGACTTCATTCTTGTTCACTTGCTCTCTCAAAAAGTGAAACTTGATGGATATATGCTTAGTCTTTGAATGCAACACCAGATTCTTAGATACATTTATTGCACTTGAATTATCACTGAAGATTGTGATAGGTTCCTCATACTCTATCTTGATATCTTTTAGCATCTGCTTCATCCACAAAACTTGAGTGCAACTACCTACTGCTGCAATATATTCTGCTTCAGTTGTAGACAGAGATATTGCCTCTTGTTTCTTGCTTAGCCAAGAAACCAATCTCTTCCCCATAAAGAATGCTCAACCACTGGTACTATTCTGGTCATCCACATCTCCTGCCCAATCTGCATCTGTATATGCATGAAGAGAGAAATCATGATCTTTAGGATACCACAAACCATACTCAACTGTCCCTTTTAGATATCTAAAAATCCTCTTGATTGCCATGACATGAGATTCTCTAGGATCAGCCTAGAATCTAGCAACAAGACCAACAACCTACATAATGTCTGGTCTAGTTTGAGTGAGATACAATAGACCTCCAATCATTGACCTATACTTTGTCTGATCAGCCTTAGGAGAATCATCATCTTTGCTCAATTTACATCCGGTTGCCATGGGAGTATTCATTGGTTTTGAGTCTTCCATCCCAAATTTTTTTAACAATTCTTTTGCATATTTGCTTTGAGAAATGAAGATTCCTTTATTTGTTTGAGTGATTTGCAGACCCAAGAAGAAATTCATTTCACCAAGCATGGACATCTCAAACTCACCTTTCATTTGATTTGCAAATGTTTTACAGATACTATCTCTTCCTCCAAAAATGATAGCATCAACAAACACTTCAACAATCAAGATGTTTTCATGATAAATTTTAAAATATAAATTACTATCAGCAGTACCTTTGTTGAAACCAATCTTTAAAAGATGCTTGTCCAATCTTTCATACCAGGCTCTAGGGGCTTGCTTCAAACCATACAATGCCTTCTTCAATTTACAAACCATATCACCATGATTAGACAACTAAAATCCGTCCGGTTGCTCAATGTACACTTCTTCCAAATCACCATTCAGGAAGGCAGACTTGACATCCATCTGATACACTTTGAAATTTTTGAAGGCAACAAATGTAAGAAATAATCTGACTGCTTCAATTCTTGCCACCAGAGCAAAAGTTTCTTCAAAATCAATTCCTTCTATTTGAGAGTAACCCTTGCAGACCAATCTGGCTTTATTTATGATTACTTCACCAACTTCATTTAGTTTATTCTGGAAGACCCATTTTGTTCCAATTACATTCTTGTTTCTAGGTTTGGGAACAAGATCCCAAGTGTGATTTTTCTCTATTTGCACCAGCTCTTCCTCCATTGCTTTAGTCCAGTTTTCATCATTGCAAGCTTCATTCACTTGCTTAGGTTCAATCTTTGAAATCAGATAATACTCTTCTGAATTTTGAGCAATTCTCCTTCTAGTTTGCACCCCTTTGCTTTTGTCACCAATGATCTGATCTTTAGAGTGGTTTAGTCTTACATACCTTGGAACTTTGGGAGTTTATTGCACTTCTGCCTCTTGATTAGGTTCATTCAGACTTATCTCTTCTTCCTGATTTACCGGATCAGTTTGAATCTGACTTTCAGAAGAGGATTGAACTCCTTGAATCAGAACACCTTTCTGATCATCATCATCATACTCATAAAACCTTGAGGGTTTCTCTATTCCTTCATCAACCTTCACATTTGTACTTTCTATCATCTTTCTCAAGTCTTTTGTTATAACACCGGTATGCTTTGCTTTGAGTAGAGTAACCCAAGAATATTCCTTCATCACTTCTAGCATCAAACTTGCCTAGATCTTCATCTCTTTTGATGTAACATTTGCTACCAAAGACTCTGAAATATCTTACAGTAGGAGTAATGCCAAACCAAATTTGATAAGGAGTCTTACCGGTATTGCTTCTGATTTGAACTTGATTGAGAGTATAGACTGCAGTGCTGACAGCTTCTCTTGAATAGATCTGAGGAACATTTGCTTCCATCATCATGGTTCTGGATGGTCCGGTTCTTTCTCTCCACTACTCCATTTTGCTGTGGAGTCCTAGGAGCAGACAACTATCTCTTAATTCCATGTTTTTCATAGAACTCTATGAACTCATCGGATGTGAATTCTCCACCTCTATCAGACCTCAGACATTTCAATTTTAATCTGGTTTCATTCTCTACCATGGACTTGAATATTTTGAATTTCTGAAGAGCTTCTGATTTCTCTTTTAGAAAGGTTACCCACATCATCTGGGAATAGTCATCAATTAGTAACATGAAGTATCTATCACCTTGCATACTTCTGATTCTTGCCGGACCACAAAGATCAGTATGAACTAAGTCCAATAATCCGGTAGAAGACAGTTCTTTGCTTTTGAATGAAACACTGCTTAGCTTACCCAGTTGACATTCTTTGCACAAGCTATTAGTTGGTTTCACCAATTTTGGAAGATCTCTTACCGCCTGAGTATTGCTTATCTTGATGATATTATCAAAATTTACATGACACATCCTCCGATGCCATAGCCAACTCTGATCAACTTGAGCAAATAGGCAACTTTTACCAGAACCAACCAAATGGAAGATATTACCTTTAGTTTGAGTACCGGATGCTATCTCAGTTCCGGAGCTTTCAAAGATCTTGCATTTTCCATCCTTGAACCGGAGATCATAGCCTTTGTCCACCAACTGTCCAACACTGAGAAGATTATGCTTTAATCCTTCAACAAATAGTACATTACCGGTTTTGTTTCTTCTATCAAGAGAAATTGTCACCAAACCTTACCACTCCTCCTTCATACCTTTCCAAATCTACAAACTTATTTTTGTCACCTGTCATATGGTGAGAGCACCCACTGTCAATAACCCAATCATCCTTTTCTTCAATTTGGGCAGCCAGAGCTCTTTCTACAACTTTATGATTTACAGATTCAGAGGATATTGGTTCTTCTTCCTTGATGGCAATAAACACCCATTCACTTCCGGATTTGTTTCTTGTCTCTGATTCATCATCTGTTACTCCCTCATTGTCATCTTCTTCATGAACATAGTAACAATTCTTTTGAAACCTTGATCTATTAGGATTTGGCCTTGAAAATCTTTCCGGACACTTTGAGGCAAAATGACCAATCTTATTGCAGTTAAAACATTTAAAAGGCAATTTCCCTTCATACTTACCGGATCCTCTTGGCAGTCTTTTTGCAATAAGAGCTTCAAGGTGAGCAGTTTCAGCTTCTTCTTCTTCCAGGTCTTTCCTTGCTTTTTCATACCATGAAAGTTTCCTTGATGAATTCTCTCCCGAATCAAACCTTTGTTTTCCTTTAACAGAGGCATTGGTTTTGAATGCAGATTCGATCTTGGGGGGGTCATCTCCAAACTTTGTCATTTCAAATGCAGCTAATTTCCTAGACAATTGATCTCTTGTGACAGTTGTATGGGCTCTGAATTCTTCAATGGCAGCAACCTTGATTTTGTAAGAAGCAGGAAGGGATCTGAGAATTTTACCAACAATTTCATTTCCATCCAAGACTCCACCAGCATTTCTAATTCCACAAACCAGCTCATTCACTCTTGGCATAAAGGTAGTAATATTTTCATCATCTCTCATCTTTAGTTTTTCAAATTTCCCTTTTAGACTTTGTAGCCTTGCATATTTAACATACTAGTCTCCTTCATGCAAAAGTTCCAGTTTATTCCAAATCTCAAAGGCAGTTGGTAAGTCAATAACATTTGAGAGCTCTGAGTCAAATAATGCGCTTAGAAGAGCCTCTTTGGTCCGCAGATTATTTTCAGCATTTGTGATTTCATTTAGGGTTGTCGGACCACCCTGTGGAGGTACATACTGTTTTGTAGCCATGGACCAGTACGCCATTCCCATACAATGCAAGTGACATTTCATGCGACCTTTCCAAAGAGCAAAGTTGGTTCCATCAAACTTTGGACTATCCTTCTTGTAAGACAACATCCTGGATCTCCTCAAGCGGTTAAGCTTCTTTTAGAGGAACTTGGCTCTGATACCAATTGTTAGACTTCAAGGGCACACAACTGAGAGGGGGGGTGAATCAGTTGTACAAAAACTTTCTTGAACTTTTACACTTAGCTCCACTTAACAATTCATCAGCATAATAATTGATTAATCATGAATACACAATGCAACACATCAAGAGCAGAAACATATTAACACATGAGACACCAAGATTTTGACGTGGAAAACCCAGTTAAGGGAAAAACCACGGGGTGGTTAACCCAAGAATGTATTCTCTGTTAGAAGAATAGAAAGAACAAATGGCACATGCCAATTAGGGCTTACTGCCCGAGCACACTGCTCACAAGAGGCTCACTGCCTACAAGAGACACACTATCTACAAAGAAATAAGTATCACTTACTTGAACTGGTTAATAGCATCTTCATCATGCTTGAATCAGTTCCATTAAGCCCAATACTTCTGCTCTGTCTTTCACTCTTCTCCTTGCTACCACTTTCTCCTCTCCACAAGGACACCTTTGAAATGACTTCGCAATCCCTTATTTATATAAGACATCAACTTAGGAATGATCATCTAAGTCGGCAAATATCCACAATAACATCCGCAAGATGCATAACTCATCCGGTCGGCCTGCCTCAGGAAGAACACCATCATCTGGAAGATATTCTTCATATGCCAGCTCCAACTCCAATGCAAACCACCAACATGAACTGGACACGATCCAAAGACCACTACAAGCTTTCCTGAATCGCCAAGAACATCCACACTTCACTTGCTTACTGAAATCCTTTTCTCTTTCATCCGGAATCTCAAGAACACAGTCTGTTATCACTGTCACAAAAGAATAGATGCTTGCAGACCTTCAAACCATGAACCAATCTATTTGACACTTCACAAAGACTTCCTCAACACTCCCTCAAGTCCGCAGAATAGGATAATACATTTTCAGAACTCACTGGACCTATCTGTCTCACTCGGTCACCACTGAACCTGCCGGAATCGGTTTAATTTGTACAACCACAACTTCTTCAGATCTTCATGCAGACCTTTGAAATCTCTACTAGACCACCTTAAGACACATAGCTATAAACCCTTTAATCCGCATCCTTTTATCCTCATCCTATCTTGGACTTTTACCTTACTGTCTTCCTTGATCTTCTCTTGTTCCTGATTGAGACTAATTTTCTCAATATCCTCAGCACACAGCTCATCCAATCCTTATCATTAATGCAACAGGAGTATGTTGACATTAATGACAACACCGGTTAGGCCCATACTTGCAACAGCCATGCCATGATCATTGTGTTTATCTTTTAAGTATAAATGTCTATCATGTTTATGCTTATCACACTCACATGCCTTATGTGTTTAAATGATCATTACCATGTTTATATCTTATGATTCTCTTCATGCTTACATCTTATGGTTAAATGTTATGATCCTTGTCATGCTTATTTCCTACATTTTACTAGTGCTTATGTGATTTTTATTTAATGTTCATGGATACCATTATTGGCCTTCATTAGGGGCAACAATGTGGGCACCTTGCATATCCCATGCCATATATACTTTCATGATCACATCTTCCTTGCGTCCTTACATGTTTTTCTTATGATGATACCCTTTACCACGATTACATGTTTTTAGCATATATTTTCTCATTTCCTCCAATTCCTTGCATTGTTTGTATGCAACCAATTGGAGGGGCCCATATATGTAACATACATTCTTTTATGAGTTGTATTATGCAATGATAGGATCATAGTAATTGCCATCTCAAGGGTAGCTTTTATTAAACCATTTACAAAGTCAAATCTTTCATTTCGCATAGTCAAAGCTTTTATCACTTTTAGTAGCAGGTGGAATCTCTTATCCTTTTACTTTGATTGTTTCAAAAATTGTTCCTTTTAGCAAGTTGTGATTATATTCATTTTTAGATGCTTAACAGATGCTACTTATTGCATTTTTTTTAAGCAAGTTCTTATGGAGTTCTCATTGTGAGAAGAATTCAAGAATGATCTATTACTTTACATAGATATGCATCCTTTTGAGTGTCTAACAAATATTTAATTTCTATGTTGACTACTTGTTTTACTTGGATATGCATTCACCTAGTAGTTCACACGCACATTAAAAAAGTGGGGGTAAAATGTAATGGTGAAAATTGCATACCCATGTCCCTTTCTCTTATGTTTTAGGCTTTCTTTGATTAGAGTTTCCTAAATGCAATAACAAGTTTACAAGTGGCACACTCTTGTATGAAACCTAGCTCGTAACATTCTCGTATCATGCTTCCATCATCATTTATCCCTAGAGATCTGGTCCCGATCCCTAGACCCTTATTTGTCACCCTGTATTACATTCATGGGTAGGGACTTGGTCTAGATCACATCCACATATGGGGATCTAAACCTTGAACTTCTAAAATTTAAATTCAAAATTTATCTTGTTGACTCCCTCCTACTAACCACTGTGAGTTGACATAGCACACATTTGTGTTGATTTGAATGCTTGGTTGTTGTATATAAAGGCATTCATTCATTTACAATTGTGTTGGAATGTGAAAAAGAGTACATAGGTCAAAAACCTTAAATAAGAATATATTCTGCATCATGTGTTTGTGACATCATCCCAGATCATTGCATGCTTACTTGTCTTTAAACAATTTTCTTAGATCCATAAAGCCGGTCCAACTAAGGGCCTAACTAAGGATAATGCGACCCTCACAATGCAACATAGTTAAAGGTGTTTCTAAACACCAACAACCCCTATATAGACAGATATCAGAGACCAAGACAAACAACTTTTAACAATCAACAATCTGCCAGATTAGTCTCACGAGTTACAATTCAAATCGACACATCAGGTTAGAGATTAGGTCCATATGCATGTAGGTGAACTAGGATAAAATGTAGTTGGTTTACAAATTTTGAGACACTTCATTGACAAAGTCTAAATTTCTAATGTTGTGGCGAATAAGTTCGTAACATATTTAGCATCTTTTTTCCATCTTTGAAATCTAGTTAAATATCACATTTAAATTTATTTTAACTCCACATTTAACATAAACATGTATTATTTCCATTCCAAACTCATTACTCTAGATCAAATTTATTTATCATTGTGATATAGTTAATTGTCCTAAGATAATTTTGTGTAAGGTGGTGTTTCCTCTTACATATATAAATGGCGTGTTTAAATTTTAGGACAGTGGTTAAAACATTTAGGAATATAATTTCTCTCTCTGAGCATTCCTGATAAATCGACAGGGTTTATCAAAGGGTTTTGTGCATTGGACTGGAGCCGCATTTTCTCAGAAACGATCATGTGGGTGTTGCGAAAAACCCTTCCTTATTCTCTCAAGTAAGTTTTCATTGTTTTCCCATTGCTTAAATTCGTGTTGTAATTTCATTTAATCTTGTATTATATGCGTATGCACATATACCGTCATAAAATTGACAAATTCTCATAATTATTTGGTAGAGTGCACGGTGAATACAACAATGTGTTAAGGGCTTCTGCAAATGTCCTTGAGAACTGGAAACACAATGCCACAATGTACTACCATACCGCGGCAAGGTGCGTTGAAGATGACAATGTTTTAGCCGGAGAGATAAATTCTAGAGCTTTTAAATATTTCAATGGACGCGCTCTCCAGGTTTGTCAGGTTTCTATATTTAAATTGCTTGTAGTATTTTTGGGTATACTGTCATTTTGTGCTATGATTTAGTTCTGAATCGGTCTCTATTATAAGAAGTGGTTATGATTATTGAACTTATGTGCAAACAGTTGGGTTTTGATCAATGTAGCCACTTTCATAAGGAGTTGTTTTATACTTTTGTTTCAGCCGTCCTTCATTTGATCGTTCTAAAGCAGTATGTCATGTTGATACTTATAAACTTTTCAACTCAATATATGTAAAAAAATTATGTGTGAAAAAAAGAAGAAATAAATTATTTTGATGTATGGTCAAGAGAGGTGAGGAGTGAGTAAAGCAATCCATGCCTAACAATGCAAACATTGTTTGACCAAGAGGGATACAGATGTAAAAGTGTATGAAGATCTGGAAAAAAAAAAAATATAATGTGGTTTTTGAGATTGTGCTGGTGAGGCTACTAATCAATGGTTATTACGTTCAAAGCTACGCTCTGGAGAAATTCTCCAGCAAAGAACAGCCTAGTTGGTTATTTACAAAATGATCCTTGTAGGATTTCTAAGTTGTAATTCCCGGTCTTCCACTGTTTGGCTTCTAGTAGTAATATTTAAGCTGTTGCTCTTAAGTAGCTAACTATTGTATGGCTTGTAAGGAGCTAAGTATTTGTATCAGTTGGCTTAGATGCTTGTTTGGGCTATATTTGTAGACTATCAGAGAATATTAAAATGATCCTCGTGACATGAGGGTTACACCTAAATGTGGATATGGCGATTACATATAATTGCAGAAAGAATCACTCAAGCTCTGCACATTATAGAATGTCAACATTCTTATCTCTGCACACCCAGAGAGAGGCTTTACCTCACCTAGTTGGATGTTAGCTCGAATTGGGGAGAAATCCCTATCCTGTGTTTGCCTTGCAGTTGTTTAGTTATTTTGTGTGTTTTTGGATATGTTCTAATTAACTGGGATCCTAAACTGTTTATTCAGAGGCTATGTGAGCTTGTGTTTGTATCTCGAGATTTCTTTGCAGCCTTTGGTTTACAGTATTGTGTGAAGTAGGTAACCTGCATTATGCCACGAAGTTGGATGCTATATAATTAGCATTGGCTTGATATTAGCTCAAGTCAGTCACATTCTTATGAGAGTAGAATCTCGTATTGTAAGATCACAAATGAAAGTGAAAGACTACCAAGTATTCAAACGTCACAGCTCAATCATTTTCACAGTACTTTGTACTTTTGTTAGATAATAAACTTTCTTTTACATGAAGGACATCCTGCCTGCATGAGTTACTCAAATGATTAGAATTGCTACTCATGACTGTAATATTAATCAATTGGGTACTGTGGTTTGACAAAAAAGACATAAAATTTCAATGAAAGATTGGTTATTTGAATCTTCTAGATATAATTTAGAGGCTTCTAATTGTAAATGCACCCTGGAGCCAGTTTCGTAATTTATATAATGGTAGTATTAAATGGCACTGTCTAGGTTGAATTATAGAGCATTCATTGGCGTACATGGAATCATCATTAGGCAAAGCCTCTTTCATTGTTTTTTGATTACTCTTGGAAGATAAGATGCTAAGCGAAATAATTTCCGAACACTTCTAAACAAAATACTAGTCATTAAACTTTTGATTCCAGCACTACAATATAATAAAATCAAATTGTTTTCATAATGATATCATGTGTTTCACACTCACTAACATTTGACCAAGAGACATTGTTTAGGGCTTGCCTTTGGGTGATTAAGTGGCAGTATATTGTGTAATGTACTCATATAATTCTCATTGGTTGGCTGATGTCATTGTTAAGCAACAAATTCTGATCAAGTAATAAAAAGGTCAATTTAATAGTTGTTGATATAACTAACTTATAGTTATTTTTGCAATTGAGAAACATGGGAGTCGGTCAATGAATTTAACATACTTTAAGGTTTTGTTTTTATGTTGCAGGTAGTTAACAAAAATTTACAATGTATATAAGCCAATGTTACATGGGGAGGAGTCCCCTAGGGATTTCCAGCTGTTCCCTTCTCCAAGACATTTCGAGGACACGGGGATGGCTAGGAAACGTCCCCGGGGCCATCTTTGATCTGAAAATACAGGGGATGTCCTGGAAATGGGCAAAAATTGGTAGGGAATGGCAGGGGATGGCTGGCTGTCCCTGACTTTAAGGTTTTGTTTTTATATTGCAGGTAGTTAGCAAAAATTTACAATGTATAAACCAATCTTACATGGGGATGTGTCCCCTAGCGATATCCAGCCGTTCCCTTCTCCAGGACATTTTGGGGACACAGGGACGGCTAGGAAACGTCCCTGGGGCTGTCTCTGATCTGAAAATACAGGGGATGTCCTGGAAAAAGGTAAAAATTGGTAGGGAATGGCGGGGGATGGCTGGCCATCCCTGGGATGGTCAGGGACAGCTAGCCATCCCCTACGGCCCAGCATGAAAAAAAACAGAAAAGGAAGAAAAATTGATACTAAAATTGTTCTTATTCTTTTCTATGATATTGAGCAGTTTTGGTAGAAAATGAGGGTATGCTGATGTCTCCAGTTAACTACTAAACATAGCTATCTCTATTAGCTGCTTAGTAACTACTAATTTTTGAAATTTTGGAAGTATTTTAACTACAAAATTTTCACATGATCACTTAATAGAGCCAGTGCAATGTTGTATATAAAATGAGTCAAATGCAGATTTGAATACGACAAGAGTTGACCACAAGAAGCTCTGTCTAGTCTAATATAGAAGCAGATACTTCCAAGTTCCTATCAGACTAACAGGGGTCACATTAGCACATGCCAAAGCATGAAGACTAAGAATTCCAATCTTTTTCACGAAAACAATACAGATAGATTGGAAAGGAAATAGGTTGTTTTTTCTATCAATACAGGATTCTGATTTTAGTTTTTACACATCCTACGCAGTTCTTTAGTTCAATATAATGTGATGAAGCACATCTGCATTTGTATCAACAAATGTATTTTTATACTTTGTTCAGAGATAGGCTATTGCATTAGAATGTTCCTTGTGTAGACACACTGTGCAGTTAACAATATATAAATTTGATGTTTGACAAGGAATAATAGCAGGGTTTTCTTGAAGATTACAGTTTAAAACTTGATATTCAAATATATAGCACAGTTTAACCTTCAAAGGAGGAGTTGCATTTGCACAAATCCCACAAGTGATAGAATCATAAATTGTGCGGTGCTGGGTAATATTGCCTTAGAGCCAATGGTATGCATCATCTTATAGGTCACATAGGCTGTACCTGAGAAATAACTATAATACACTTAAATTTTGACCATAATCAACACTCTCAAGATATTATGACAATTTCTATTTTTGTGAAATATTGGCAAGATTAATTATATTGATATTTGATAATCATCAACATGATATACAAAATTACTTTAAACCATCATCATCATGATATACCAAATTACTTTAAATCATAATCACTTGGAAATGACAGACAGAATGAGAGGGGATTGACATTATTTTAAAAACTTGGCAAGTGGTTCTTGAAGATGACTATATTTGCAGTCAATTGATAAAACTACAATGCATGTACACATGTTAAGCTTTATTATTGTTTCTCTTCGTACTATTATGTCTTTGGGATTTGATTAAAAAAAATCTGCTAAAAAACACTTGTAAATTTCCATACAAATAATAGAAAATTACAAGCCTATTAGTGTATTTCTTTAGTTCTTTTAGCTTTTGTCAACTACATATCAGCACTTTAGGGAAACCCAGTGTAATTTATATGATATATCTGAGAAACCTCTATGGGAAGTTTCCCAATTTTCAAGGGATGCTTCTAGGAGACATATAGAGACACAAAGAAACTTTATCTGAAGTCTCCTAATGTCTCCTAGTAACTATGATACAAACCAAAAGGCCAAACCATCAAGAGATTGACACCATACAGAGTTCAACCCAGAAGTCCATCAAAGGACCAGTATTACAAAAACTTCTAAACAAAAAAAAGCTAAACGAAGACCAGCTTTTTAAAAGACAATATTAAGCTACATCAACGGCATAAAAAACAGGACCTGTTGAATTATTTCAACAGTTTCTTTCTTCAGGATCATCTAAATCAGAGTTATATTCAACCAAATGCACCTAGGCAGAATGATCTACAAATGCCACATAGACCAACTTATCCCACTTAGCCACAGCAGCCTCATCTTTCATCCATGTATCAGAGTCATTCAAGGAGGGATATCCCCTTTGATCTACTGCTTGGACCACTGAGTCACCCCCCTGTACTTTCAGGACTACTGAGTTGTCCTGCACCTTCCAATCCTTCTGGGAATTAGGGGACTGACTCCCACTGAATACCATATCTGGCAACCACTCACTCCAAGTTCAGTTTTTGTGCGGTGGGAGATCCCTGTTTCAACAGCTTGTTAAAATCATTCTTTGGAACCTTCAGCAATAGAGAAACCTGCAAAGCAACTGAAGAGAGAGTGACATAATGACAAAAGTCAGAACGTAACCTCTTTTTACCTTGAAATAACTCATTGCTCCTTGCTTTCCACAAATACCACAAAACTTCAGCAATACTTCAAAGTTTAAAAAATTAAATACATAATAAACCTAAATTTGAATGTACAATCTTATGGTCGATTCACATTTTTCTTGTGCAAGAATTCTTGAAGACTTGAATAGCCTACATAATGGTTATTCTTATTTGGAGGAAGTCATTTGACAATTATAGTAAGTAAAAAATTTATTTATATAATAATATGTGCTAAGCCAAATCAAAAGCAAAGGATATGTACAAATATGATGAATAGGTTTAGATTAACCACTGTTTAAAAAGTAACTTAAATAATTTGAAAGGTTCAAAAAGGATTCTAGACACATACAATCAGAGATTTATAGTTGTATATCATATATAACAAAGTAATATCTCATATGCAACCAAATATCTACACCAAATGCTAAACAAAGCTTATATGTATAAAAAAATATAATGTTTAACATCTAGCTCATTACTTTTTTTTAGATTAAATAGTTGGGGGAATCTATAGGGGCCCCACTTGAGAAATATAGGAAAGACACTACATACATATGACTAAGAAGCCAAAAAGAGAACTGAAAAACAAAGGCAGAAACTGCCAGCAACCAGCAAAACACCTCATCACGCTGAGGGTAGATGTAATGTCCCCTTTTTAGCGTGATCCTGTTTTATGATGGTTTAGCCTATCACTGGCCCTTGTAGGCTAACTCAGATGGTTAGAGGGCCCCTTTTGGTAGAGATCAGCGTGTTTTCTCCAATAGAGCTTAGTATGGGTTCAGGTTTGGCCTTCGTTGGACTCAGTTCTACACACTTACTATTTATAGTAAGTCATCTCTCCAGAGTTTCTATTTATAGCAAGGTATCTGGTCATGTGGTGATTTCAGTGTTGTTCCCCAGTTTCAGCTAGTGATAAGGTTGTTTAGAGGTCTCTGGTCCCATAGTGGAGTCTTTTGCTATTTTTAGCCGACAGAGGTTGATAGAGATGGACCCTTGCTATTTTTGGTAAGATGGTTGGATGCACATAGGGTACCATGGTGAAACCCCAAGTTTAGATGAAATTGGAAAATGATGTTTAATTAAGGAGATATTAATATTTTAAGTGGCATTAATGATATTGTATTTATTAATGATATATTATAAAGTTATCATTTAACTTTATAATTCAATGTTGAGTTTGGAGCCACTTAAATGATTAAAAGGTATATTATAAAGTTATGATTTAACTTTATAAGTGGGGCCATTTTGAGTCAATGAGTCATTAATGACTTTATGAAAAAAGTACACCTAAGTATAAGATTATATCATAAGGTCATTTTTTTAAAGGGGGCTTTATTATGAAAGGTGATATAAGGGTTAAATGGAAATTAATAAAGTGATATAATACTTTATTAATTTATTTGTTTAAAGGGAGACATAAGGACTTAATTAAAGGGGGAAATGAAAGTAAATTGAATGAAATGAATTAAAAGTGAATTTGAGGTGGAATATATAAGGTATTGGGAAAAACAAATCATTCATTATTGAATGATCATTTGAATTTGCTTTTGTGGTTTTCTGGAGAGGACAAGGGTTTCAGTATATTAGCCATTGAAGAACAAAAAATCTTCAATGTTTTTTGCAATTTTGAGGCTGTGAGATACCAGCTGAATCATTGCTTGAGGAGAGCTTCATTCTGGAGTTCTATTTGTGCTTAAAGGTGAAAGATATCATCAAGGGTTTGAAGATTAATGAAGAATAATTAATTGCAGACATGTAGCTTCATTCTTGGCAGCCATTTATATCAGATTTCAAGCTTTTTAATGCTGTTGTTGCATTCATATCAGACCTGTCCTTTTCATAACAGCAAACTGAGTATGTAAAAAAATCTTCATATTTTGCCAATACGATTTTCTGGGTATTTGTGATTTAAATATTAGAGTATATTTTCTCAATTGGGTCTTTGTTATTTTATCAAAACATTGAATATTTTAGAAGATATTAAAATCTGGAAATTTCAGCAGTTTAGCATATTTCGTATTTTCTATTATTGGCAAAATATATCCATGCATGTGTGCTAGTAAATGCAAAAACATAAAACTCAAAAAAAGCAATCAAAAAAAGTAGAACAGATATAAGGCAGAAATTTTGTTTGGCTATATTCCATCTGGGTGGGATATTACAGTGGTATCAGAGCCAAGTTTCCTGCCATCCTGTCGGGTTAATCAAGTTGCATGTCAAAGATTTTCATTTGCCTGTCAGAGATTCTCAGCTGCATGTTAGAGATTTCTTTGTGCATGTCAATATTTGAGGTTGCATGCTAGTGATCAACACTTGCATGTTAGTCTTAATGGTTGCATGTTTGTGGGTTAAAACAAATATTCATTGATGGCATTGTTTTTCAAGTCAAGTTTTAAAATGAGTTCAAGCAGTGGTGAGATAATGGAATCGGGTGATGGAAAATGGTTAGCTAGGTTGTTATATGAACAAGTTAGTAAACTTGGCGGATCATCACTATCCCGGTTTGATACATTGTGTATTTTGAGTAGGCTGGAAGAAACTTTAAGTCTTGTAGAACAGTCGCCTTCAGCATTGCTTCAGATAGCTATGGTTCCTGCAGTGAAAGCATTGGGTGAGCATAGGTATTTGAGACATAGAGACAGTGAGATTAGACTCACAGTTGCCCATTGCCTTAGCCAGTTCATGAGAATCACAGCACCTCAGGCTCCCTATGATGTGATCACCATGAGGGAAGTTATGCAGCTGATTGTGGATAATTTGGTTGGGATAGGAGATGTTGGTAGTCCTACTTTTGAAAGGAAGGTCAAGATCTTAGAGCTGATGGCACAGGTGAGATCGTGCATTGTCATGGTTGATTATGATTTTCATGACCTTATTTTGCAGTTGTTCCGTCTCCTCTTAGATTCCATCAGAAAGAAACATGATAAGATTATCCGAGACTACATGAGAGATATCAAGGTTACAATTATTAATGACAGTGATGACGTTTCTCAGCCCATCCTGTCTTTACTACTATCTGTTCATAGGCATGAACAAGAGTTATCTCCAGCTGCAAATGGTTTGTTACATAGTGTTTTTGAACAATGTGAGGGTAAGTTAAGGCCCTACTTGTTCGTTAAGGAGCAGAAAGAAGGAAAGATTGATGAAAAGAAAACCATACATCATGATAGTGGTTTGGCAGAGCTTCAGAATGATATTCACAGTGCTCAAGAAGTTGTTATCAGCCATAATAACAGTTCTGATTTTTATGACAGCAGCCTTAATGTTGAGCCTACTCATGAGATAGCAGCCATTCCATGTGAGGACAGTGGATGTGTGGAGTTCCCTGACATTGACACTCAAGATTTGGGTGTTAAAAATGAATTATGTGAGATGAGGATTCAAGCCACAACAAGTCTAATTTTGCAAATCAGACCTTGGAAAATGAATTAGAAAATTCACTTATTGGCGATGAGTCCCAGGATCCTCTATGGATGGATATGTAGATGCTTTGGAAGAAGAAGTGTGCAAAAATATTGTCAAAACAACAGCTTCTACAATGTCTTTTGAGCCATCCTATGAGGTGCATAACAGCAGTACCTTTGATGATATTGTGATGCGGATAGATGAGCTTACCGTGGCACTAAGAGTGGCACAGTCTTCACCACCTATAGATACAATTCAGATTTCTATGGCAACAGTTGGTGAGGAGCATATACCCATGGATAGTGGTGACATGAGGGACATTACACAACACTTTCCTTGGGATCCGGGTGGAGTGGTATTAACTTTGTTGTTGAGATTGCTTGGGGACAAGCAATTTCAGGGAGGGTGGACTGTAATGTCCCTTTTTTAGCGTGATCCTGTTTTATGATGGTTTAGCCTATCACTGGCCCTTGTAGGCTAACTCAAATGGTTAGTGTAATATCCCTTGACTGATCTGTCCCGAACTTGCTGATTTATAGCTCAAGGAATATTGTCAATCACTTTGCATGTAATGTATGTGCTTGCTGGTACTGTGTTTCAGTCTGATTATACTTGCTTGCAATGATGACAAATGTGTTTTAAATGCTTGCAAATGAACAATAGAATATCTAAGTAAAGAGCTAAGATGTAAATGCAATTCTTTTTGTCTTTTCAAATGCATATATATGATCTATACATGGAAAATGTGCACCTACAGCCACTGGACATTAATACAAACACTTGGCATGCATACTAGCGTATGGAAATGTAAGCTACAGCCATAGACATTTTAACAAACATATGATATGCAACCTTAGAACTCCTTTTCCAAGTGCAACACCAAGTATAATGCTGATATAAAGATCACAACAGCTCAATATGCAATTATTATGTTGGCTTTCAGCTAGAGTCATTTAGACAAACAGTTGTCTTGCAACTTACATCTCCTTCATTCAATTCCAAAGCCAAATACAATGCTGATAAGAGCATGCAAATAACATAAAAAACCTGGTTGGGAGAAGCTCCTATGCTGATGAAGATGTGGCAGCCAATTACAATCTAGAATGAGCTTTCCTCAAGCCAAATCTACAGAGCTGTACTGCAGGAAAGAGGACTGTACGGCCTAGTACAGGTACTTGCAGCAATGAATAATGGCCCAGCAATGACTCATAGCAGCAATAATAAATGGTCTCCAACAATAAACTGTTCTGAAATGTATACTTCAAATATTCTTCACCGATTTATCTCTATTTTGACTTCTGAGTGAAGCCAAATCACAGGCAATAATTCAGCTGATCTTTCACAGCCTCAAAATTGCAAATACATTGAAGATTGAACGTTCTTCAATGGCTGATATACAGAAACCCTTGTCTTCTCCAGAAAACCACAAAGCAAATTCAAGTGATCATTCAATAATGATTTGATTTGCTTTTTGAAACCTTTTATATTCTCAAACTCCTTAATAACATTTAAATCCTTTTTCAAATCCACTTTTAGGGTTTTAATAAAAACTTTATATAAGTCTCATAAATGGGTGCTCCAATCCATGAAATATTAAATGTACTTTAAGTGATTTTAATGATGGGTCATGGCCCCATTGAATATAAAGTGACTTCAAAAACTTTATAATATAACTTCACTTGAGCACTTTAATCCATGACTTTATTATTTGACTTTAATATCATTATATGACCCCCTTTATAATAATAATTAATTATTATTAAAGATTACCTTTAATAATAATTAAAAATCACTTATCTCCATAACTAGACATCATTTTCCAATTTCGTCTGAACTCGGGGGTTCACCATGACACCCTCTGTGCATCCAACCAACTTACCAAAAATAGCAGGGGTCCATCTCTATCAACCTCTGTCGGCTAAAAATAGCAAGAGCCTCCAACTCAGGACCAGAGACCTCTAAACAACCTTATCACCAGCTGGAACTGGGGAACAACACTGAAACCACCACATGACCAGATACCTTGCTATAAATAAAAACTCTGGAAAGATGACTTACTATAAATAGTAAGTGTGTAGAACTGAGTCCAACGAAGGCCAAACCTGAACCCATACTAAGCTCTGATGGAGAAAACACACTAAACTCTACCAAAAGGAACCCTCTAACCATCTGAGTTAGCCTACGAGGGCCAGTGATAGACTAAACCATCATAAAACAGGATCACGCTAAAAAGGGGACATTACAGTCCGCCCTCCTTGAAATTGCTTGTCCCCAAGCAATCTCCACTACAAAGAAACTCCACTCCACCGGAGGCCCAAAGGAAGAATTGTGAAATGTCCCGCACATCTCTAACTAACTCCTGAAGCACCAACATAATCACAACTGCGCAAGGATAAACATCATACCAACTATCCAATACGTGCGCATGAGGAATGTGCATCGAAATCAAAACATGTACAAATAAATCAAGGATGAAATTGAATGCTCTCTGCAAACTGTACATGTTGTGTACACCACCAGTAAGCTCTGTCTAGAATCCTGATGCACCAGAAGGATCCCAAACTCTGCGAACAACGCTCAACTGAATGCCAGGATCCCAGATCATCCTGTAGAATGCCCCATCCAAATCCTGTGGTGTCAAAATGAGATCACTGTATCCTGTAACTAGGTCAACCCCGACAAAAGAAAGAAGCAATCCACCATCCAAATCAATCCCTGGATCCCATAGCCGGAATGGAAGTCTGCCATACACATTATCCGCTGACTTCCCTTGTACAACTCTGATAAGATCTTCACCATGCCGAGAATGGTGAAGAAACAAATCGGAATCCCATTGAACTGTCATGCCACACCTATCACCACCTGGATCCCAACACACTAAAACCTCACATCCATCGAACATGAGGAGATGGAAGTAACTCGAAGTACCAACATCATGACACCCCACTCCAAACTCTGCAAATCTCCCGTGGATGTGATGAGTATCCCTCATAGGTGCCGAAAACAGTGTAACAACTCCTCCTAGGTTGCTGATATAAAACAGATCAGCACCCTCTAGACTGAATATCCAACCTATGGGAATGCATACAAAACGGCCAGGATCATAGGATGCCCAAGTACCAACCCTATGCCACTCTCCAATGCTGAGGAGATGATACAACTCTCCTCCAAACTCAAGTATAGTTGCTGTCCTCCGAAAATTATGAATAAAATCCTCATCTAAATTAATAGAACAGCCGTCCCTTACCAACTTATGGAGTAGAACTCCATCACTGCGGGTTGGACTAACAAAGCCATCATGCTCACTAAAAC